>OZ005707.1:6551252-7221352 GCA_963930775.1 Cliona cf. orientalis
CTCCAACAGTAAAACACTCTTGATACCGTCTAGCTAGCTATGGCTATAGTTACGAGTACTTTTATTTTCATGCATAGGTAGTATCAAAAAGCCTCAACCTCCTCAAGAGTCCAGCCCAACCGACACTGGATCAAGTATGTACACAGTTATTTAGTTTTTCTAAATTAGTCCTTAGCATCCTATAAGGCCAAGTAGCTTAATTAAGCAGCTGTTTGAGTGTTGACTGCCATATAATTCTTGAACTTGGCACACTAGTCTAATACTTGAATAGGTGCACATTGTGTGCATGTGTGTACTCCATGTTAGTGAACAATATTTGCAGTGCTATCACTATATCTCTATAGTGCAGTGCTTCCCCGTTTGTGTCACATGACTTGGCCTTGGTTCCATGATCCGGTTACCTTTGTCTTCCCATAATAATATTCATACCTAGTCCCTAGTGCTCATGGTGCATGATGCAAATTTATAATTACATGATTAATTTTTGTGTGTCATCTGAGCATTGTATCTCGCATGTATTAACTGAATGAATGAATGATAATATTATTATAGAACATGCATTTTCCATGTAGCTATTGTGAATAAGCTGACTTGTACCAAATATGATGTGCTGTGGATGTCTAGCGGTGACATCATCAAGATGAAGAGAGAACTCACTTCACAGCTCTTAAACAAAGTTGGTATGTGCTTACAACTAGTTACACATATACATGTTTCCACCCAGATTTGGGATTATTTACTGTGGAAGGTTATCTTTATTTTAAGGTGAGAAGCTAGGAAAAGGTACCACTAACTTTGGAACCTCGAAGCTGGTCCGCGGGTACAAGGAGCCGGCATCTCGTGAGGACCGACTGCCCCCCATTGGCCACATAGTGTTCGTCATCCACGGGATTGGCCAGAACATGGACATTTCCTGCATCACAAAGAGCACTAACGAGTAAGTTGAAAACTCCCGGAACTTCTTTATTCAGCCCAAAATTAATTATAATAATATTATGTCTGTATTGTTATACTGCACTGTGTGATATTTATTTTTATACACATTTTTTAATGAATATGACTGATGCAGCCTTCGAGACACAGCTGTGCAGGTGGCAAAGAAGTGTTTCAAGGATGAGTGGGAGGAGAAGAGGGTGGAGTTTCTTCCGGTGGAGTGGAGAACATGGCTCAGCCTCGATAAAGGTACTAGTTTTTATTATAATTATCCCGATTGACTCCGCCCACCGTTCCCTCCCCTTCCCAGGCCTGGTTGGTGACATCACCCTCCATGGAGTCCCCATGCTCAGGAGAATGCTCAACGACTCCATCCTCGATGTCATGTACTACCTAAGTCCAAAGTTTAGACCTGAGGTGTGTCGATTAGTTAGTTCCTCCTCATAATCACACATTTTTTTGAAGATTGGAAACACAGTTGATTTTCCACCACCCTGAGGTTGATTCCCCCTCCCTAGGATTTCTATAACACTACCGTATACGCGGAAATATTGGCGAGCATTTAATTTGGCGATTTTCGCCGTTGAGCCGCCCACAAAAATATTGGTGGTTTTAAAATTGGCAATTTTTTTCCTATGCGTATATAGGCCTAATGTATTGCGATAGCGCGAGAAATCATTTAATTTGGCGATTTCTGCTCCGATCGCCAAATCGCCAAATTTAATGTAACGCCAATATTTCCACGTTTACGGTATGATAGAGAATGGTACTAAAGTACTGGAACGTATCTGATATCCTCCTTCGTGAAGATCCAGCAATAATTATTGATACTACTGTACAAATTCTTTTGTTTCATGCAGATATTGGACGGCCTCAAGTTCCAGCTGCACAAGCAGTACAGTGCATTCATGAAGCACCACCCTCACTTCCTGTCGAATGGCGGCACCGTCTCCATCATCGGCCACTCCCTGGGTAGCGTCATCACTTATGATCTCCTCCTCCATACTGCCGAATGCATGGGAGGACTCGACAGTACTTCTTCTGGAGGTGAAACTCCTACTAACTCACCAAGTCTGTCAAAATCCTCAAGGGCGAGGGAGAAGGGTCCCAGAGCCGTTCAACTTGGCGATGGGAAGGCCATGGGAGGAGTAGGAGGAGGGGGAGGGGGTGTACGGTTTGATCCATCTCTGGATGCTAGTTTGAGCTTGAGTTTAAGTGGAGGGAATGAAGAGGAACCTATGACGATTGGGGAAGATGAACCTGGTGAGTGTATATGTGTGAGTGTGTGTCATCATTGACTACAATGGATGAAATTTTGTATGTCTGAACTTACCTTCAAATCTCATGTTTTTAATCCACTAGACTCTACTGCTGAGCTAGAGAGGCACGAAGCCATGTTAGAACTGGAGCAGCTGAAGAGGAGAGTAGCTGAGCTCGAAGAGAAACTCAGAGGAAAGAAAAAAGGAGGTCTCAAATTCATGGTACCTGTCCTACTGTGTACTCGCTTACACGAATACTCTTTCTTTCTCCCCCCTCCTCCCCCCTTCTCTCTCTCTCTCTCTTGACAGGTGGATCACTTCTTTGCTGTGGGGTCTCCTTTGGGAGTGTTCCTTGCCATGAGAGAGCACGAGACTTTGGTGAAGAAGAACTACAAGGGAGCTGCTAGCATCCTACCCTCCTGTGTCTGCAAGAGAATCCACAACCTCCACCATCCATCAGACCCTGTTGTGAGTCATGGCATTTTTCCTGCCTAATTATTGTACAAGAAAAGCAAAATTTGATGGTCTCTCTCTCCCCCCCCCCCCCCTCTCTCTCTTTCAAGGCCTATCGTTTGGAGCCACTAGTGAACAAGCTCTACTCCAACATCAAGCCGGTAAAGGTGGACAATGCCGGCTCTAAGCACTCCAAGGAGATGGTCAACATGGCCGTGGGCCCCAGGACACAGCAGCAGCTCCAGCAGCAGACCAAGGGATGGCTGGACACCTTCAGCCAGTGGGTCAGTGGCAAGAAACAAACGACTCAGGGAAACCAGACAGACAGTGGAAAATCAGAAAAGGTCAGTGGAATGCGATGTGGTAAGGATCGTCAAATACTCTATTACCGATGTGGTAAGGATCGTCAAATACACTATTACCGGTATGTATGCTTTCTGCAGGTTGTGGATAGTGATGATAAGCTGCGTCCAGAAGGTTTGTCAGCACAGTCGTCTAAATCCCAATTCTCACAAATATTTATTTTTGCTATTTTTTTTGTCCCCTTGCCCCCAAACACTCAATCATACACACCTACACAGAGAAGCTGCATGAACGCCTTGATTTCATGCTGAGGGAGAGTTTTGTTGAGAACAGCTATATGAACTCGATCACGGCCCACACTGGCTACTGGACATCCAACGAGTGTGCTCAGTTCATACTACTACAAATCTACAAATACAGGCAGGGATCTAACTAACTCTGCATGTGTAACACTGGCTAACATGGTGTAACACTGGCTGACTACGTTGATCGCTTTTCTGTGGTTTATATCACAATAATGTGTGTGTGTTTCCAAGTATAATAATATGATTTCCATTGCAAATTGCGTGTTTGTTAAAAATTTATATACATACAATGTTAATAGCACAAGTGAATATTTTGATGATTTGCATTAATGATTGACTGTTGTACATAGTTCTTTCAGCTGGTAGTAACTCTCCTGTAGACAAAAATGGAATAAATATTATTAATTTTAATAGCCAACTGATTGGAAAACAGGGTCACAAATAATGACGTTAGTGTATTGTACCTTTAATATTGTGAGGAGGAATCCATTCTCTTCTGACAAAAGAGATGTACTAGTGAAGTCTTGAATGAACTGAAGTTCAGAGCATAAGTAATCCAACCTACAACGGCAAACGACCAGCACTAGCTACATGTACTTGACACCACTTGGTAGAACATAATGTGTGGCTCACCCTCCTCTGATGATTATCAAGGTGATGAGACCAGTAGGTGCTATAGGCTTGTCCTTATCTCTCTTAGCGTGGAGCGTGCTGCCACTACAGCCACGCAAGTCAATGGACAGCCTCTCACAAACCTAACAGTAAACGGAAGTGATTTTGATTTTTCATGATGGATAATATTATTACTTTTGTGATTTCCTCATTTGCTTCCTCCACACAAAGCAGCTTATTCATCGGTGTCAGGTACTCACTGAGAAATAATAATCTCATTAATATTAGCATCATTAAATTTTAGCTAACTGACAAGCTTATACCTAATGTTTCTGAAGATTTCCACAGCAGTGCACAAGTGGTCTGTAAGTGATACATCATCTGGCTCATCACTACTGGAACTCCTCTGCTCCCACTGACTAAATACTCTATAAGTTGTATATTAAATAATGTAAATTTCAGAAAAATAATAATAATTATATTATTAGCCTCATTCCCAGCTCCAGCTTTTCAGTGTGCAACATTGAAAAGCTGGCGTGGGAATGGGCCTTGGGATAAGGCTAGCAGGAAATACCATTAAATTTAGTACCTCTTGATGTCCAGAATCTCACAGAGGTCTTTATCTGTTCTCTGTCGTAGCGTACTCATAGCAGCCCTCAGCTGCAGGTCATCATCGGAGTGATGGGCTTTGTAGAGGCAGAACAGCGTTGGAAAGATGGACGGCAGGAGGATGGGATAAAGCCAGGAGGGGTCGGCCTGGCTCTTTGAGCGAGCTCTGTTTTGAGCCTTTTTAGCCTCTTTTGATCGCTTGGGCTTCAGTAGCAGGGTCAGCTGTGTCTTGGGCTTGGTGTAGAGGTCGTTTTCGTTGGTCGTTATGACACTGGGGCAGTATCTCCTGAGGAGGAAGAAAGAGAACAAGTGACAATTTCACATGCCCAGTGCCTCCAAGTATATGGATTTATCAGTATTTTTACTGGATTCTGACCATAAATACTGATAAAATTTTGAAAACTGGGGGAATTTAGTACATGCATCACATACTTTGTCAAGTACTAAAAAATACTGAAAATGCATGCAAAATACTGAAAAAGGGGAATATTTATACTGAAAGACAGGAGAACAGCTTGGAGGCACTGCATACCGACTTCAATTCTCAGTGGATCATTACTCAAGATAAGATCCTCACCTGACCAGCTGATGCAGCCTGACTGTGATAGAGTTGAGCTCTCCAATGGCGTGACTGAGAAGATTCTTGTGCGCCGCGACTCCAGAGTAGCTCTGAATGAAGCACTTGGTCAGGTTGTTGACGAGAAGACCCAGGGGGTGGTCAATTGACTTGAACCCCTACAAAAGGTGGGAAGAGGAGGGGAACCAAAATGCTTATGCACTGTAACATTCAAGGAAATAGTATTCATGCAGTAAGCACCAGAGCATAGTTCAGCAAAAGTTATAAATACCCGCCCCCCATTGACACACAATTTGAATATCTCCTTTTGTGGTAAGTTACGAGTCATTTGTTTTCATTAGACTTTGGCAGTTACCACTATTGATTGCACCCATTGGCTAAATTAATCCAGTGCTGGATCAGAGTTCAGGGCACAGAATGCCAAAGGGTTATCATTTTACACAATAACATTGCACGTACCTCCACCCTGCAGACGACACACTCCTCTGTTCCCTTGAGGTTGGCATGACAGTTTTGGCAGCTCGAGTCAATCTCTGGGGCAGCGGCTACCTCCTGGAAATCCATGGCCACTGCACTGTCTCCATCACTGGCTGCCAGCGACTGAGTGCTGCTGCCACTGACATTACCACCAGTGTGGCTAACACTGACCTGCAGTGATCGATCGGACGAGCAGCGATGGAATATTATCATGATAATATTATGAGCAGCTAAAAACTTGAGGAGTTCCCTGATTTTATGCAAGAGTGGTTTTGTATAGCTACTATCCTCATAATATAAATGCGAAATGTTTTTAGAATAACTTTTTTTTTTTCCTCAAAAGAGAGAAGACGTACGTACAAATGATCGATACATACCATGTGTTCCAGCATGCTGCCACAGCAGAGAAACAGAGGCTCCCACTTCTCATCCTGTAGTAGAACACTGGCTCTCTTGTTACCAGCAGCCTGCAGTGTGTAGGTGCACGTGTATGTAGGATGACAGGAGAATCAAACGGTACTATAAACTAATAATTATTTGTGTCAAGTAGTGATGGATTTTCAATTGTACCCACAATCAATGTATTGGATTACATGCAACAAGCAGGCATGCAAACAGCTTAGCACTAGGTCTGGGCCGGCTTACGATCTTTTCTCCATTGCTGTACATCGCAACATCGAATGAACTCTCATCCAATAGAATGCCTGGTCCATGATATTTGTCCTCTTTCCACATGCCCAAATATCTCGACTTTCTGCAAAAATAAAGTACACAAAGAAATACAATGCTGTTTGCGATCTTAAGATTATTTTTGTAATTTTACACATAGCTAAACCTTAATCCCTACCCTTAGGGCCTAAGGTAACCACAATTTATCATAAGAAATCGGGTGCAGCCATCATATTCCACACACAGAACAAAATTATACATACTTTGTTGTGTCATCGTAAACACCATAGCCAGTTCTCTGGTCCGATTCCCATGCCCCAGTATAGATTCCCCCATTCTGTTTGTATTCCATTCTGCCGTGTCCCTGTCTTGTTCCGGCGTGCCACCACCCGCTGTAGGTGCTCTGATTGGCGTAGATCATCTCTCCATATCCCTCCATCGTTTCTCCCTCCCAGTTTCCCGTGTAGCTACGCATGTGAGGGTCGGATAGCCATAACATTGTACCACTCCTGCACACATCATAATGACATTTATTATGCTTTGTGCATGTTGTATACAACCTTGTGATTCAGTATTGCAGTAGTAATATTCAGTTATAGTATCTATAAACCCTTGATATTATTATAATCCATATAGTGGGTGTATTTGAATACTTCCATGCAACATAGTAATATTAAATTTTAAGCACTAGTCAGGACATTACGACAAGCTTAGACACTCGCTAAATACGTAGATATTATTGTTTGATGGCATAATCTGCTGTTGGGTGCTAATGGAGTGCTTAGTGATGGCTACAGCCATGCAAGTTTACTGGAGACCTGTGAGTTAGGTGGCTTGTGTTTATAGAAGAGGGTATCACATTACTCTTAACAGAGGCACACAGAGGTTGGCTGCACGTACATGTGAGTCAGAGCTTCAATAAAAGAACCTTTTCAGTATGAAACTCCCAACCACATGTGCACAAACTAACCATTCTCTTTGCCAAATATTTGACAGAGCTGTGTGTATTACTAATCAAGTTCTGGTGCTATGTAGAGTAGAGGACAGGGGCGTAGCTTAGTTGTTTCCTTGTTGCCCGGAAACCCCCCCTGGCAGTCAGATTCAGTATTATCTTAGTATGATTTAGCCATCAGGAAACCCCCTTGGTTTCCAGATTCAATGTGCAGGCACTAAAATCTCCTAAAACTTAGCCTAGATCTCCTCCTTTGTGCTTTTCTCTACCAAAATCTCGAGAATCTAGCAAAATCTTGCTGAAAATGGCGATCGTTAATTAGAGGGCGTGGCCGAAAAGTGGGCGTGGTCTTTAAATTTTTCGCGCGCGCTCCGCGCGCAACTGCTAGGAAACCCCCTCAGAAAATCCTGGCTACGCCCCTGGAGGAAGCTTACCCTTGTCTTTTTCCAAATACGAATTCTCCATCGTATCGATCGCCATTTTTCCACTTCATGGAACCACTAGAATGTGTGCATATGACACAAGGAAATTATAAAATACATCATTAGTTGATATTTGTGACAGATTTCACAACGGAAAATACTGTATCTACATTGACTGTAGTTTTTTGTAGAAGTCGTGATTTAAAATTAACACACAGAAGGGAAATTAATACACGATACACTTAAGAGACGTGGCCAGAACTGCCATCTTCCAACCACCAGTATCTATCGTATGATGGATTCAGCACGTACTGAATGCTTCTGCAAATATACCAATCAACACAATGAAACCCCCATGCACCTGTTGACTTGAACTACATATCAAGTGATAAACGAATTGTTACTAATCTTTCCATAGAACATAGTGAATGTGTACCGGAGAGGAATTTGATGTCTAAGTATAAGCTAATAATGCAGAACTAAAGAGGCATGTGAGTTGATTTGGCCGTAACAGTTAGACATACTTGACAGCTAGCAGACTGTAGCAAGCCTTGTTCCTGCCACACAGTGTGGAAAATTATGAGCTTTAAGAAACAATCATTAACTTACAATTGAAGAGCTTTAGTGTATGGAAAACTGGTAGCTTTTTAAATTCAATATGCACACATGTACAAGCAATAATAACATTCCAGCTTTTTGGTAAAGTATGCATTTAACTTTGCATGGAGAACTGCTAATTAGATAAGACTTGGAGGGTGTGGTTCATCATTGGAACTTGCAAGGCTCAAGTGGAGCCATTTTCCCACCAAGCTCTATAGACACACAGCTAACTCATAGACACTACACATATTATAGCGCCTCCTTGACCCTACCCTCCAAAACCATGCAGAGACACTGGGCCAAACAAGGCATGGCATCTCTACTCTACAAAACAATCTCCACTCCAAGACTCAGCTATATACATGCTGCGCTACGTTAATATTGCATACCATAGCTGCATGATATTGGATATTAAAGCCTTATAGACATATTTACTCATCCGTGTGTGCACAATCTTTGGTCGTAGGTGTGATCTGATTGTCTCCAAATGCAGGATTAATCTTGGCTACTGCATGGTCACGCACACATGCATGCATGCAAGCATCTGCTGTACAGCATATTTCAGGCTATATAATATAATTATGGTTAAATCTATAACAAGGCAATGTATGTCCAGAGGCTGAAAGCTGCACATAAGATATGGCTAGTAATCTTTTTTATTGAGGTCTCACCATATGTGAGGCAAGCCGTTGTTCCATTTGCCGGTGTAAGTTGCTCCTCTGTATTGCCCCTGCTGACTGAAGGTATACTGCACGTCTCTCACCGTCAGCCACTTGTGTAGGGCATCCAGATTACTCCAACTACTGCGGATGTGCAATCATATTATGGGTGCATGTTTGTATAATTATTTATTATGTGTGTGAGATTAAAAGAAGTAAATAACTAAGTGGCCTTTGTTGATATTCCATTAATGAAACACATTATTTAGTGCTTCAATTGTTGCTTATCACACGTAGTATGCACGAAATTTGCTAGAGACATTTTGAAGCCAGATAATACAGTTTCAATTTAGTGAAGCTATGAGCTTTACATCATCTTTCAAATTTGATACTAAGATATTGAGAGGATTGCCTATTCTTGCTTTGCCTTGTGTCTAACTAACAGCTCTATGGCATGTGTGCTATTCAGACAGTCAGATGCTGTTTAGACTGTCGCCCGATATGTACGTGGGACAAGCAGATCTATCGTGATAAATTTATTCAGTTAGGACGCTATAGTGTCCTGATTAAGTAGAAACCCAAGTCTCAGCCTGGAAGAAAGGATATGGTGGCCTGGTCCTATTGAGGGGTTCCACTGTACGACATAAAAGATTCTACTCAATGATGTATATACACAGTTTGTAAATATTATACTGAATAGTAGCAGGAGTACTTTGCACTCCTGATAGTAGTGAAATAGCCTAACATGCTGGCACTGTTTTCAAACAGAGTAGAGTAAGTTTACTTCCTGTTTACAATGGCTAGGTATGCTACAACTATTGGATCTACTTTCCATGCATCAATGCGTTAGCATAGCATACAATGATCACTCACGATCATTACATACCACCAACCTTGGCCTGTAGCTTCCTCTGAATCTGAGACTCTGAGAGATAGCAATGGAGATGGTCTGCATCCATTCAATCTGCCAGCATACAAATCATGACTATAACATCACGGCCAACAATAACATTATTAGTTATTAGTTAAAGTTCAACACAACATCGTAAGTGGACAATTCCACTAAGCAAATGTTTTGTCATGACAGTGCATATTCCTGATTTGTGGAGGCATATGGCATAGGTTGAATAATGACAGTCCCTATTCATATACCTTTGTTCTGTGTGAGGTGGCCTGAAGGATGTACTTGACCTCGGGGGTCACCACCTCAAAGGAGTTCCTGCAGCAATTTGAAAATGATTAACCAAAGAACACTCCACATCACAGGACAAAAGGTTGGGGGGATTTCCTCATTAATTTGTAAGGCTCTTTGTACTGAGCTCTTGTAATGTGGTGTTGACTACTAAGTAGCTACAGCTGGTGAATTTAGCACTAAAATCTTACTTACTTGATGGAGTTTTCTTCATCATCAATTACATCATTTACCCACACAACTTTGAGATCATACTGCACATCAACTGATGGCTACAGATTCAAGGTAGAAAGATAATACTATTGTTATTCATTTTGCAAAAGAAAAGTACACTGCTACCTTGCGAAAGATGCACTTTGGAGCCACGACGGTTTGTATGGAGAGCTCGCCGCGTCCCACGGACACCTGGACACTGGTGAATCGAGACTTCTTACTCTTTGGCCGATGCAATACCAGAACATCGCTCTTTGACGCTAATCTTTTACCAGGCTTAGTTGTAGCCATGATGCTATTTCACTTGCACTATGCTCTTTCTACTATTGCACACCACAAGATACGCAAATCTTGGGTAGGCGGAGCTAGCGCTACAGAGCGAATTGACCACGCCCATCATGCGCCGCAATTTCTCTAATTATTCGGAAAATATTCAACATTTCTCACGTGTATGGCCGATGACAATGCCTGGGAAGACAAGAGAGAGGAAGGAGAAGGCTAGGAGACACCAGCCGCTAGCCCAACAGCTGTTGGACGAGGACGCACCTCGAAGAGTGGCCAGGGTGAAGCAAAACAGAGAAAAACAGCCAAATGACGAGCAAGGTTCAGAGTACGTGGACAAGTCACTGTCGCACAAGATCCTGGAGCAGGCCCGCCTTCAACAAGAAGAACTGGAGGAACAATTTGAAATGATTGGACCTCTCTCTGCGGGAGCAAAGAAGCAGAAGAGAGTTAAGACGGCCCCCAAGCTCTTGCTCGGTGCAGCGGCAAAGATGGGGGAGTCATCTGATGAGGGTGATTCAGAGGAGGACGATCTTACTCCAGCGGGAGAGAGAGACAGGGAAGATTTTTGTCCAGTCGTAAACGAAGAAGACGAGAAAGCGATGGCTCTCTTTATGAGCAAGGACGAGCAACCTAGGCGTACGCTGGCAGACATCATCCAGGAGAAGATAAGGGATAAAGAGACAGAGATTGCTTCACAAATGACAGAAGCCATGTCTGTCGGCGCTGGTCCCCAGTTGGAGGACAAGGTGGTGTCCGTTTTCAAAGGAGTCGGCAAAATCCTTTCCAAGTACCGTTCTGGCCGACTGCCCAAGGCTTTTAAGGTCATCCCATCGCTTTCAAACTGGGAGGAGATACTCTACCTCACTGATCCTGATAAATGGACGGCTGCTGCCATGTTTCAGGCTACTCGCATCTTTGCCTCAAATCTCACTGCCTCCAAAGCACAGAGATTCTACAACCTGGTCCTCCTCCCTCGTGTGCGTGACGACATTTCAGAGTACAAACGTCTCAATTTCCACCTGTACATGGCTTTAAAGAAAGCCCTCTTTAAGCCTGCCGCCTTTTTCAAGGGTATACTCCTGCCCATTTGTGAGTCTGGTACGTGCACCCTTCGTGAAGCTCTCATCATCGGCAGCGTGCTGGCTAAGACCAGTATTCCCATGCTCCATTCCAGTGCGGCCATTTTGAAGATAGCAGAGATGGATTATTCGGGGGCAAATAGTATTTTTCTACGGACTCTTCTTGACAAGAAGTACGCTCTGCCGTACCGGGTGATTGATGCTGTGGTATTTCATTTTTTAGGATTTGCCAGCGACCCGAGGGAGCTGCCTGTTCTCTGGCACCAGAGCTTACTGACTTTTGTCCAGAGATACAAGGAGGATGTTTCTGTTGAACAGAAGGAAGCACTCATTCGGCTCATTCGAAGCAAGTTTCATCACGAAATCACTCCTGAAGTTCGCCGGGAAATCTTGAATTCCAAGTGCCGTGATGTCGGAGAGACATTCATTAACAGAACACAGTCGTCGATGCAAACTGATTAGTACTTAATGCGAAGAAAGTTAACGTTTATTTCACATGAATATATCAGGTCTTTATAATAATAATAATTATCAAAAGATGAACAGAAAGTTAATTTATAGACAATGTGTCACATATATCTCACAAGTGTGTTTAATTGATACACAAAACTTCAACAAAATTGATGATTCAAGTATTATCATGATGAGCCGGGAGCATTTGACTTGATGAAATTGTAGGCAGCCTAAGATACAAAAGAAAAATTTAATAATTATGACATTGTAGTTAGTTAATATAATGGATGGCCTGTAGCACGCTTACCTCAAAGGTAACCAGAGTGTACTCATCTTCAGCTTTTGTGTGAGCAAAGTCAGTCAGAAAGTGCAAGTAGGCACCCAGATGAGGAACACTGTTGAAAAAAAAATATCCATTGTTAAAACCATCATAATAGTGCACTATCAGGCCTATTAAATTTTAGCTCAACAGTTTAATGTTACCAAACTCTATACAATCATTAATCTTACTTTGCTTTGACTAGGATGAAGACAATGGCAGGCAGTAGAAAATCTCCACTCAGCTGCTCAATCTGTTTTGTGATTTCGATCACAATAGTCAACAAAGTTATAAAATATCAATGATGAACTTACGCTGCTGAGTTGAGCAAAGGCAATTTTGAAGTGATCTAGAAACTCTCCAGGTGTGAACAGAGTGCTATGCGGTAGAAATTAGTTTCAAATCATTACTGGTTAACTAACAATAATATGAGATTATTGACATACTTGATCATTCTGAGAGTATTTGATGCTTGATCTATTACCTACAAAAGGAGAAAGTTGATTCGTTAAGCAATCATTAATCGATATTACAATCAGCTTACCTTGACAATATCACCAACCGCTTCTTTTCCCACTAACTTGGTGCAAGCATGCCTGCAAGTGAAAGATATATTTGACTATACTGAAATGAGGACACACCACTTATAATATCAGGACATTAATTTTTAACTAACCGCCCCAAGGGTATGGCCCCTGTAATTAAGTATACAAAGCACTACAGTGTCTTACTGTGGGAACTTGATGAAGTGCACCAGTCTCTCCTCGTCCATCTCTCTTAGAAACTCCACCCCTTTCTGGTACCTGTGGTCGCCGTCCTCGTGATGGAGGACATAGAGGGTGATCAGTGTCGGAAACAGACGCACAAAGATCAGTGAATGGAGAAGGCCATAGCCTGCAGCAGTAAGATGGAGAGAAACAATGTATATATTAAAGCTGTGTTTTCAGGCCCCTAGAGCAAAAGATTGGGAGCCAGGAGATGAGGCTAGTATGTTGAATGGAAGCTTCATCTCCAAGCCTCCAACTATATTCATATCTTGTGCAAGAATAAGGCTGTACATAGATTCCACACCATACAGTATGCATAGCCAAGGATTGAAAACAATGTGATTATAGTGATGACTCTACCTGACTCAATGGAGATGTAGTCTTCCGAGTCACTAAACCCATCCATCCGACTCAAGCCCATTGACGATATTTGCTCATCACTACCGCTCATGAACGGAAATAAGATCCTGTTGACCAAAGTGAGACAAGTGAATTCAATAGATTTTTGAACTGTAGTAACTAGGAGCTAATAATAATTTTATTCACCTGACTATGGAGTGCATTCTCTGTATGATGGAGTGGACCTCAGCGATGGCGTGTGGGAGGAGATACTTGTTGGCCCCCACTCCGCCGTAGGACTCCTTGAAGACAGTCTCCAGTCTGTTCATCAGGATGCCCAGGGGGTGGCGTGGCGTGTTGAACGCCTGAGGAGGAAATAACACAAAACTCTAATAATTATTATAAGCCTGGTTAAGTGTAGCTACTCTTGATTAAATTTTGTTATCAAAAGCTCTCCAATTTTTGCATACAGCTATATATCTTAGTAATAGGACATCATTGCCATGGGTGAAAAATTCAATGCAACTATGGTTATACAATATCACAGGCATGCATAAATTCATTTTTTTTATTAGAGCACCAGAGCATTTTTTAAATATTTTTGCTGTTATACTTACATTATCCACATAGGCTCTAATGGTCTCCCTCATATCAAAAGATCCTGACACTGTCTCTTCGATGTCCGACCTACTCTCTCCTCCCTCAACTTCCTTGTCTGAACTACTTGAATCCCCCTCAGCCCCTGCAGCTCCAATATTCGTAGGTGAGGGGGAACCGTCTGCGTGGGGGGCGTAGGGGGACATCGACATCCTATACGATAACCCCGATGGATAAGAACAGCACATCGTCGAATCTTCGATGTTTAAAGGTCTACTAATTTCGAGTCTCTCTTCTAGAGTCTGCAAATCATCAGACGCGGTGGCCTTCATCGAGGAAGTACTAACCATCAAGCTACGATGTCTCATTCTGATCTCGTCCAGCGATGACCCGCCTGATGTCATAGCTCGAGCCCTCTCTAGGGGGATCAGTTGCACAGGGACCTTCACTGTTCTACCGCTGAGCCCTATGAGGGAGTTGGACCGCCTAGGAGGAGGCGGGCATCCGATTGGAGGGGAGGAGCATGTCTGCTTGTGTCGCTCGCGATCGGTGCGTTTGTTGAAAGAGTTTGTCGCCACTCTGCTCCAAGCTGAAAAGACGTCTTTTGCTGCGTCCCCAGAGAATCCGAGGGCTGCCTCACACTCGGCAAAGATGGACTGCCACTTGTTGCAGGCTAGCACTGTGCAGTTGCCAATCCTCTTGTCCAGCTTGGCAATCCTGTATATATTATAGGAATTAATCAATTTAAGAATCATATACAAAGAAAACTAATCCTGTGCATACATAGAGGAGTTGGCTGATTAAGAACCCATCATTCATTCATTCATAATACGGAATCAAAAGCCAAACTTCATTCTAGACTCACTGTAGCTCAGCTATAGCCACATGGGCGGAGTCAGTATCCTCTTGAACTTTGTCCCCATCTTCGAGCGTTGCCTTGACGATCTCGATCTTCTTGTGCCAGCTGCCACCGAATGCTCCCTCTATCCTCGTCCCATTGGTCAGACTCAGGAGGCCCTGCAGACATGCACACCATCATAATATAATACAAGTATATTGCAACAATGGAAAATTACACCGACTGCAATGCATGTGCATATATACATATTGTACACTGTAGCTGTACACTCCATTGCACGCACAATGGCATGTGTATTTTACAATATTATTCGTATTATTTTAAGCTCAGGAAGATTCATGAAGTGAGCTTAGCTCTGAGCTACATGGCTACCTCCAAAAGGTCAGTTCACCTTATATGATTCGAACATCACATGATCACCAAAAAAACACATCGAAGAAAAGAAAGAAAATTCATACTATAGCTATACTAAAAAAATCTGCTAAGTCTTTAGCTAGTCTAAATGTGTATATAGTTTTATGACAACTTTGAGCAAAAAGAAAAGAAAACCAACGCTGCGATAATGAGGCTGGAGTTCTCGTATGACACTTATCACTATGTCTCGTTCATCACACCACTGGCCGCCCTCCTCCTCTCACTCATTGGAATGCTAGTGAGCATCTACACCACCGTGCTGCTCTGCTTCCCCTGTCGGAGGAAAATGAAGCGGCTGACTCAGAGGGAAATCCCCCACGAGATCCTCGTAGAGGTGGAGGAGACCGGGAACAAGCTGCCTTGCTGGACGCTCATCTTTGGAGGCCTAAAGATGATCTATGGCCACCAGGTCAGGGAGCTAGCTATTTAGAGGGAGGTTGGGGGGGGGCATAGGGGGATTAACTTCCTACCCCTGAAGTTGTTTTCCCTTCCATAGACATTTTCAAGTGTACATGTACATAGAGTATTGACACGTCTGATCCCCCCCGAAAGAGCCAGCAATTTATTTATAATTAATCCTTGTCATATCAGGTGGACGAGTTAGAGGTAGCTCAGGGAAAGCCCACTGTGTATACTGTCTGTGGAAGACATGTGAAGTCATGGCTTCTTGTGGTGCTATTCATGGTGGTGGTGTTCGTGTGCAGCTGCGTCGTGGTGGCGTTCTGGAACGAGTTTCTGGTGGAGGAGAGCTACAGCTGTCATCAGTCGGACGTCGACTGCTTTTTGCTCAACGAAAATGACACACCGCTTCACCAGGAGCCTCTAGCGAGAGAGAACTGCACCGAATTCGAATTGAGTGAAGATTCATCAAACGTCACCCTTCGCTGTTTCAAGTTTGTCTTCAACTACGCGAGTGCTCTTGGCAACGCTGGTGGAGTGCTCGTCCTAGCCTCAGCGGTCATGAACGTCCAGGCTGGCCTGTGGATTGGAGCGAGCGTCTGCGGGGGGAAACTGGGGCGGAGCGTCGCCATAGCTGCTGTCGCTACTCTAAACGTGATCGTCGAGGTGGCAATGTTCGCGCTACCATTTGCTGTGTTCTACATCCCACTACTACAAGAGACCATCACCAAGACTAGTCGAAGTCAGGTGCAGTTCTTCACCTACTGGATCACTTTTCTGTGCGCCTTCACATTCTCTGGACCATTTCTAATTCTCTTCTCAAAGCAGCCGCCAACTACTACTAGTGATGATAGTGAACAGAACAGCATTGGTGGTACTAAGCTAAGTCTCACTAGCGGTGCTATTCAAAGTAGTAAGAAGAATTACACCAGAATGCAGCGGCCATTCAGCGTAGGGGAGGCAGATAGCGAGGTGAAGCACATCAATCAAACAACTGGCAACAGTGGAAGACTCTATCCAAGCTACGATGGCACATAATGAAATACATAGTTTGTACAGCCATGCAAATCAGCAAGAGATACTATGGCATAATAATTATATATTTTTACATAAGAACATTAATATTTTAATGATAAGCTTATTACCAATGGCCTTGGTAAAGGCAGATGTGGAAACAGGCTAGAGAAGAGATACACATTAATATTTTACTGGTTATACCCACCTTTCCACAGAGCTTGAGGTCAGGTCCTAGTTTCCCGATGAACGAACGACCGCTGGGATCAATTACAAAACCATCTTGACCAATCTATGTGAAAAAATGAAAGGATGATATAATTTATTATTCAATCAGAGCAAGCTATGCCTAACAATCAGCGTCTACAGTATGCTGAAAGTATTCAGTCAGTCAGACTGAGTCACAGCTATTGAGAATGTTCACTGGACTCACAGCAATGGCTCCATTGGCGAAGGTAGCCTCGCAGTAGGTGCCAGAGGAGCTGACCACCATCCCAGGACCACACTTCATATCATCCACCCAAGTTCCAAGATACCGCTCGTGCCTGAAGGGGGGGGGGGGGGGTGTTATCAATAAATTTGGAAAATCAAGTAGAGCAATAACTTTTTGCCTATAGACTCTATAGATACTAACTTGTGCACTGCATACAAGGTCTAAAATTTAATTGCTGGCACATTTTTTAACATCTGATGTCTAGCAATTTTCAGCTGCTAACCTCATTTTATCCTCGTAGATGCCGTAGCCATTTCTCTTGTTGTTGCTCCACGATCCAATGTAGAAGGAGCGCTTGAGGGAGTTCTCCTCCAGCCGGCCAAACCCCACCCTCTGATCATGTGACCAGTGGCCCGAGTACACATCACCATTACCATACCTGTAGGATGATGGACCATGATGTAATCATGACATAATAATACATGTACACCTGTATATATGCTCATGTCACATGGAACTAAAAATAGCTTACTTCATTTCTCCTCGGCCGTTCATTTGTCCATTCCTGAATTCACCAATGTACTTCTTCCGACTGTCCCTGTCAGAGAACCAGAGCATCTCACCGTCGCCATGGAAATGACCATCTTTGAATCCACCCTTATAGAGTCTGCCAGTTGACTCCTGAGTGAATTCACCACTAGAGAGAGAGAGAGGAAAGAGAGAAACCCAATAGTCATTAACACAAAGTGGGAGTGGACAGAGAGATCAAAGTATCATCCAATTTCCCCTAATAAAGGCTAATAAGTATACATTGTGGCTACATGTAGGGTGCAGGAATGTCTGCAGACTACACTCACTGGGACTCACCTGCCATGTGGGAGTGCATTTCTCCATTGACCTTTGTACAGGCCATCCTTGAACTCAGGATGAGAGGAGCTAAACCTGTACTCCATGTTGTCTCTCTGGCGCAATAGCTCCAGCTTAGTGTCCAGGTTAAGATCACTGTGTGCAGTCACAATTACATCATGATTACATCACTGGCATGGATGGTATCCGTGGCAACTAGCTAGCTGCTTATATTACACTTACCCTCTCCCACTGACAAATTGTGGCAGGTTAAAGGTCATACCAATGGCGTCAGTCAGTGCACCCAGCCACTTAGACTGCATGGGAAAGAGGTGATTACATCATGATGATGTAATGCATACAGTGTAAGTATATATAGTACCTTGTGGGACAATTCTTTGCATTGCAGTTCAATGGATCCCTCCGGGAAAATTAATCGAAAGGAACTCCTATAATCAAAGGGGAATATCAGTGATAGTAGTATACTACACATAATTATGTAATAATAATACCTAATACTGCAATAGCTAGCGAAATAGTGTACTCGCATAGCAATTGACATTTGTCGTATATTATTGACAAATAATTACTTGGCTAACGAGCATAAATACACAACAGGTGTGAATGGTTGCTGTAGTTATGGGATATATCTGGGTGTGGCCTACATGTACTTGGAGATTGCGCCGACGCTGAGTGTCTCAGCTAAGGACAGCTGCCAACACATGCTGCCCGCCGCACACGTACACACACCATACATACTTCAACAAAAGTCCATCCTCCACACACACACACACTTGCAACCATTAAGGTATAGACATAATATATATACAGGAAGATGAATAAAAACTAAAGCTGGAGATTTGAGATTTTGATCAGGATATCCTATCAAGTTTCTTTATGAGTGACCATATATACTTCATCCCCACACCTGGTCCATCCCACATATCCTAAATTTTTTTACCATCCTTTATCAGGAGCCGCATATATATGCCCATAGGCTTACCAACCTACATGTACCAAGCTCAATTTAAGTTTGTGATAAGCCATTGGTACCAAACTAAGTATATCCATGCACATCTTCAAATTGTTGATTTACTGTATTCGTACATCGATAATTAGGGTCTATCTCTACCAGTGTATTTGGTCACCGTGATCTTATCGCCATGGCTTTATTATAATAGAGTTAATTAATTTAGGCCATAGCCGGTACTAATGTGGAGAAGTGATCCCACACTTGATATCAGGTTGTACACCCCCTCCCCACTCTAGACCCTCTACATGTACTTACTTACAAATGCTGAAACAACTACATGTATTAAGCCAGAACTATTTCAAGAATGCATACAATTATGACTTTTAAAGTCAACCCTTGACCGAATAAGCTCAAAGAGATGGTGTAATAGGAAATTAGTCACTTGGGTGGGGTATCCAAGTATTACGCTTTCCATATTATCCCCAGTTATGAATTATAACGCCAGAGAAATAGAAAGAAAGAGAGAGGGGAAGGGAGAGAGAGAGAGAGAGAGAGAGGAGGAAATTGAAATATTAAGTACAATGTACATGTAGGAAGACAAGGAGTGTGTAAAACATTGTCCTAACATAGTCAGCAACATGTGTGCTCAGCCTCGAGACAGCTGCCACTAAGACACCCGACGCTCAACTGATACATGTACATGTACATGTAGTGCATGCGCATGGAGCATATATTTATACATGTACATGTACGTACACGTATTGTTCTCGGATTAGCCATGGTATTGTTTTGAGATGATTGTGGCCATGGTTTGAGATAGCTACGTATGGCCATATCTTGTTTTTAAGAGATCAGTATCACACAATGTAAATATAAACATACCACATAATATCAATATGATCGCAATATCAACAATATTGCAAATTAGACCCTAGCCATCATGATAACATATTATTATTATTTATGCTTTGTTCTAGTATCTTCCCATGCATTGGGTGGATAGGACTAAGGGGGTTGTAGCCCTCCCCCTCACCTCCACCCCCTCCCTCCCTCCCCCCTCCCCAGAATATCTGTATCCATCTTGCATTCATAGTATCTCTAATGAATGACAATTCTTATACATTCACTGTGATGATTCCTCCACAGCAGCCGACCAACCGGCCAGAGCTGATGGTATAATATTATATTATTATCACAAGCAGAGATATCCACTTACATGTTTTGAATACTGTGGAGCATTCTGTCCGTGGGTACGATGTGCTCCACCCACGTGATCCCAAGGGGGTGCTCCGTCACACTGTTGCCCTGCACACGTACACATGCACACACGTTGTAAAAATTGCTATCACTGTAATTCTTTTTATATAGTACTGGCAAACATGTTATTGGTCTAGTGATAACAGTGTACATAGAATTTCAAAACTCACTCGAGTTTGGACGGAAACGAATAAACTTTGATAATTTAATTCAATAAAGAATCATAAGAAAGTGCAGTGTCAAGTAAGCGGCAGTTGAAAAATACACATCACTCTAGAGTGTCAACTAAACTGATAAATTTGCTCCCACCCCTACACATGCGGGCTATAATTATTATATATATATAAGCAGCAAAACATAGTGAAGCTGCACTGTGTTGCCAATATAAGGTAAAATAATCATATGATTCCGGGACCAACTGTACATACGATATTAATTAATTATTAGCTCTGGTTTGTGGTTTTACGCGAGTAAGAGTACAAAATTCCAAAGTCAGCGTGGGGTGCTGTCTGTCTAGCTGGCATGTGTACACGCAGAGGGAGAAAATCTCTAGAGTCAACAAAAGTGATTATGTACATGTACTCCAGAATCCAGTAAGAACTAAGGGCTGAAATGGCAGCTAACCTAGCGCATCTAGTTGAAACATCAAATTTACCAAACTCGGAACAGTTATGTCGCCCACAAAGAATTTCTGTTTGTATTTATCCTAGCTATGCTAAGGCTTTGTGGCCACTGCAGGCCAATAAACACATTCGATTTCATCATGCACGGGCGGGTGAATGGATTACAAATACAGGCATCTTGGCACACGGTTCGTTGACTTAGTGGGACTTCAATGGTATTACAAGAGAGTCAATTATTCCAGTTATATGCATACATGACAACGAACATCGATAATTTGGCCAGAAATAATATTTATTTCACGGAGTTTTGCAGCCTTAAAAATGCTATGGCCAAAACTCCACTATTACTAAAATTCAAATTCTTCCAATCAGTACAATAGTTAAAATTAATTTTAATGGTCTAGAATTATTATGTTATGCATACCTGGACTATGACAAAGGCATTGTCGAAGAGGTAGAACTTGGGCGGAGTTTTGATGGAGGAGAGGCGGCTGGGGTGGGCGTGGCTTAGGGGAAACTCCTCGCTGGAGAAGACCAGTCTTCGACCTTCGTACCAGAGGGAGGCCTGCCCGTAGTGTGCATGTGTGTGTGAGAGAGAGAGAGAATGAGTATTGTGTACGTCTCATAGCTATCTCTCCTGCACTTCAATTCTATCGCTGGCATGCTCGACTACGTAGTAATCAACTACTAATTAATATTTTAAGTTAATGCATCCAATAGACGGTTGTATGAGAGGAAGGGAAGGGGAGGTGGGGGGAGCGGAGAAGTTGGGGGGGGGGGGGGGGAGTATTTTGGTGTAATGAGCACCAGGTTTCAATTAAGCCACCAGTTCCCAGGATGTGATGGCAAACACCACTTCCTTAAGCCAATCATCTCCCTCTCACTCCTACAGAGCCAACAGCTACTCAGCCAGTCAGTCAGTTGGTCTGTCGGTCACTCGGCTCCTTGGCCCGATACTTCATCTCACTAGCACTGTGCCCACACATTTGACAACCCTTCATGTTTACAGCTATAGCAGGGTACAGCTCCACTCTATAGGCTATTAGCTAATACACACACACACACACAGAGTAGCAGCGTGATCTCCACATGCATGTCTGTATCATGCGGTGCACATGTACAGTACTGTAGCTAGTACTGTAATACTGGAGAGAGCTGGCACAAACAGCACCTTAAAGAAGTGGACATGAAAGAGATTTGGCTCCTTCTGATCTGTGCGCTAAATTGTGTGTGTCTAAGCTACTCTTGGTGATGACAGTTCTGTGTGGTGCGACCTCTCTGCAAATATTTACTCGTTGTGGTGCTACTGGAGGACATTTTCAAAAGTCTGACACACTCATATGCACACATACACACCTGCACTTGTATGAAATCTATCATCAGTGCACTTTGGGTTAGAAGCTGGACTAAGGAATGTCTCTCTCCATTGAGAGGTATGGGAGACCAAAGACAAAAAAAAGATTTTTAAGTTGTAACCTTGATCGTGACAAACATGTTATCTGAGAAGCTAAAGATTTGGTGTATGCCTAGTACTATAAATTACTACTGAGGCTCAGCTTGACTGGTGAGGGGGGGGAGGCATAGTCATGCAATGCAAATATTTTTCCAAACCCCCCACCTTCTATCATGCCAAATACTGGAGAGAGGATGTCCAAAAACTTCGTTGGGATAAATTACATCCCCCACATTTCTTATCCTTTCCTGCTCACCCCCCAACGACTCTTGTGGGCCGACAGAAGCTTAAACATGGAAACTGGTAAGTGGTTTATCGAAAAGCAGAAAAAAAAAATCAGAGTGGTGGGTTGAAGATTAAGACACCAAAACAACATTCATATCTAAATCTGTATAATCACCCATCGCTAGATTTGGTCTAACACCAAATACTCTCTGACTGGATGCGTGGGATAACATTTTTTGGTATATTATATTTGGGTGCGATAAAGCATCACGTCTTGAAAATGAGCTCAGTACCAAAAAATGTACCAAATGCAATATCTCTATGTACTTACTACATGAGCAGTCACACACACACTCACACACACACACTCCTCAATTCTTGTCAAAAACTGCCCAACATCCAGACTGCTATTTGTCAGTGTGGCTTCGTAGAAGGAAGAGAACTGTCTGTTTATGTCTGGCATTAGGGATATATCATCATCGCTAAAACATGCATTTAGAAAAGCACACAAAATTGGTTTGGATAAATACTAATATATTACTATAAAGGTACATTCGGAGACAGGGTGCTGATATCATCTAGTGTTGGGATATTATCGATCTCTGCTGAAACATGCATTTAGAAAAAGTGGTGTTGATAAATACCATCTCAGTATAAGATACGATCGCTAAAATAATATGCTATTCAAAGAAGAGTGTACACAGCATGCAGAGAGAGAGAGACGAGGAAGTCAATTGATAGGGCTAATGTTGACCTTTACAGGACAAACAGTGCTAGCACTGATAGCTCTACACACATACTCACACAGGCATACACACGGAGTGCGCAGAATAGCAGTAATATTTTATTTAGTGGGAATTTGTGTTTCAGTGGCAGCGGACAGCCGGCAAGACGCTGGCTGACTAATGGACGGCTGTGTTCTGGTCAATGGCAGGCACATCATTAGATCATGTGTCAGTAATTCACAGCTCCCTAAACAAGGCAGCTGTCAATTGCAACTGCAAATTGTACACAATTCTCTAATTTTAAGCGCTATAAAATCAATATAACAATGTTGAATTTCTATAATAGCGCTCCATGAGAGTCTAAGGATCTTCTTCTTTTGATCGTTTTGACTAAACAAGGAGATATTAGTAGTCTCGTAGCAACAGCACTGTTTCCCACCAACGAGGAGCTAATTTGGAACACACTGACATCACATGCCATTACCATGCAAATGGATCCATTCTGCCTGGAAGCATGATCCATACACACTGCAATGTCCTGATCACATCAGCAGCTGTACTATACTACTAACTCTACCTGCTCATGTGATCGAGATAAAGAGTAGTATAGTAGAGTGTTCCATGCAACTCTCATAAATGAGCACACTGGCTTTAATCCACCTGGGAGCACTACTAACCACAGCGTGGTTTCTTAATTCGATCAGTGGATGCGGTTTATCTGATCAACATAAATCAGCTGTGACTTCGCTGGTCGGCCATGCCATGTGCATACATAGACCCTCTTCTTGACATAGCTATGCAGCGAGATCGTCCATCTACCGCACTAAGACTAAGTTCTTTGACTCGGAACACACGTACGATCAGTAGACAAAAACGCGACAATTCTCTAGCTTGTTCAGCACACAAGACTTGAACAGTACCTTTATCTTGGGTGGTAAGGACGCCCAGAACTCTTCCATGTTGTAGTCTCTTCGTCCCGCCATCTCTAGGCTCACGGCTCTGTCTCGATTTACTATGAAAAGTTTACACACATCTCACAAAGTTTATGACTGATTCCGAGAGCCTGGATATGAGCTAGCTAGCCCCTCCCACCGGATGTCGTTAACGGTTGATCAATTATTAAAAGTTAGTTGTCTGGTTGCCGTGGCAACAGTGCCACCGGTGTGTCACGTGATTTAGCCGGCGATCATGTGACAAGGAAATCAGCTTAGCAGGATGAGGAAACCAACAAAAGAGGGTGTTTAGACTCCTATTCTGAAGCCCCAACAAAGCACCATAAGAGGGGGAAAAGCTGCAGGTGAGCGAATGTAGCTCTCAGATATGTAGTCTAGAGCCAGATAGATTCTCACGAACCTTCAGTACGGTGATCACTTTGATGCTGTGGGGATTTTTTTTGATATTATGCTTGTGGGCCCAGCCCAAATTGAGGTTGCTGATACAGCAAACTTTTAATAGTAGTTGGGATTTTCCATCTGCTGCATGCATTGTGCTCGTCTTACAATGAAATTATGTACCGTTCGGTTCATCCTTGCTATGGTAACTGAATTACTGCATGTTGTGGGCACCCAAACCTATCAAATTATATTATAATTTTTTGCACCTCAGGCACCTACTCCCTCCGCTAGTCATGTCATTGGGATGGTACCATTGACCTGGAAATCTACTCGCTTAAAACCACTGCAAGAAGAACTGAGCTTCAAAGTTGTCCAGAGACTGCATCTTCTGTGATCGACAGGAGTTCACATTTATTTATTCATTCTTTGTTTGGATGGGGAACTGTTGCAGTACCGGATCCCCTCCCTCCGCCCACCGCGGCCTCGAGGCGTCCGGGACAGCGTCCTCGTCCTCTGTAGTAGACCCCTCCACGTACCACCCGGCAGTGGGTGTGGCTCCAGGAGTTGGGGTGGGCGTGGTTGGAGACGAAAACTCACATGTACATGGTCATGGGCGAGCAGCACCTCCTCCTCAGGATATGACTGATTTCCCATATGCCATTACACCAGAACCACAACAGTTGGAGCATATAGCAGATAGAGAAGGTATGGAGAGATTGGATTTAAGTATATAGGGGATATTGGCAATTTAATTTTTCTCTCTCCCCCCCCCCTCTCTCTCATAGATCTGACAAACAAAGAAGAAACCATGTTTTTAGAGAAGTCTAAAAACGCACGGAAAATGATGTCAAGGAATGGTAAACTTTAGTCAGTCCGTTTACATTCCCTTTCTGTTTGTTGATGAATTCTCTGCTATAAAATTTGTCATCCTCTCTCTCTTTCTCTCTCTCTCTCTCTTTCTCCTCAGGTCGCTCCAAGACATACTCTGGTCGTCACAGACACAGTAGTGCTCGGCTCTCTTATGCCGGCCACGTCTCTCACTCTCCAGTTATGATCAAAAAAGCAAACTCCTGCTCCACAATATACACTGATGACAGTACAGTATCATTACCCAACCTTAAATCCACACTGAAGTGGTGCGTCTCTTTCTCTCTCTCTCTATCTCTCTTTCTCTCTCTCTCATCTGGGACAAAGCTATTGTCATTCTCTCAGAGCCTATTAATTTTCAGTGTACATAGCAAAGACTGGGGAGCTTAGGGACTAGCTATAGGCTACCATACTCATTATGTATCACCTTGTAGTGTGTTAGGATGTTTTGACTGAAGATTCATGATGGCTGAATATGTAACTCAGAAGCCGTGAATATGTTTAACAGGTGCAGGTGGCATGGGCACCTCCTCCCACACATATCTCACACACACACACACACACACACATGATCAACTAGTCTCCCTCAGTCTCTCTCTCTCCCTCTCCCTTTCTCTCTCTTTCTCTCTCTCTCCCCCTCTCATTAATTGATCTACTTTTCCTACTGTTGTCTCTCTCTGTACAGTGTCTCTCTGGCTGTGTTTTATCACATAAAGAACAGGTATGTACTTTTACCTCAAACATGGGATGTGCCTGGAGATGCAAATTAGTAATTAATATTTTGACAGGGTCTCTAGTTCATATAATATATACGTGTTAGCTTATATAATAATTATTCTATGTTCGTTTCTATAATATTCCTACATGTTGTTTTGAAATATTATTTTTAGGGATCGGACGAGACAGCCACGGACATTAGACATTTTTGATGAAAAGCTTCACCCCCTAACAGTGAGTGTCAGCATCACTTTAAATGAATCTTTCTGTTAAATATTGTGACAATGGACTGTAGAAAGAGGAAGTCCCTGGTCATTATGCCGACTACACTCCAGATCACAAGGTCATCTACAGATTTATCAAGACATTATTCCATGCAGCGCAGGTAAGGGCAATCTTGATGTGCAATCTTTGGTGAGATTCCAAATTAGCATTGATATGTTCTTTTCCAACAGTTGACAGCAGAATGTGCCATCATTACACTAGTAAGTCTTTGGTGTTTGCATAAAATTTTGCAGAATTGGTCTCATTCTACTCTCCCTCCCTCCCCCTCTTGCTTCTCTCTGTCTCACTCTCTCCCTCTCTCTCTCTCTCTCAGATATATCTAGAGAGATTATTACACTATGCTGAGCTTGACCTTCACCCTAGTAACTGGAAAAGAGTTCTCCTGGGGGCCATACTGTTAGCGTCTAAAGTATGGGATGACCAAGCAGGTATAATGATAATAATATAGAAGTTATGCATAAAAACAGAACAGGTGCTGTTATTACTTTTATCCATTCCTGTTCCAGTATGGAATGTGGACTACTGTCAAATTCTCCGGGATATCACTGTTGAAGACATGTAAGCCATTGACACGAACAAAATCTATAATTATAATATGCAAATAATTGCTTAACATCTAGAGATCTTGATTACTGATTCTGCGTAATTATGTACATACACATATTTGCACAGGAACGAGCTGGAGAGAGTGTACTTGGAGATGATTCAGTTCAACATCAATGTTGCTTCGAGCATGTACGCCAAGTACTACTTTGACCTCAGATCGCTGGCTGAAGACAATGGACTGATCTTTCCCAACGAACACGAACCTCTGACGAAGGAGAGGGCCAAGAGACTCGAGGTGAGAGGAGGGAGTAAAACCCTGTAATTAATACATCCTGCGTATCTTGAGTCTGATTCATGATTAAGCGTAGCGGCCCCATCCCCCCTCTCCCTCCCTCCCTTTCCCTCCCCCACCTCTCTCTCTCTCTCTCTCTCTCTCTCTCTCTTGTGGAAATGAAAGTGTCCATACAGAAAAATGCTGCATGTCTAATGCACCATAATTATTGTAATGTGATACTGCAACTAATACATGTAACTTAATTAGCTTAAGGTGGTAATGCATATTGGGTGTGTGTGGTTCAAAGGAGCGCTGGGACTGGCTGACTCCATTACCTTGTATGCTGTGTGTTCCATAATTATAATTTAATTACCTGGGCCTAGAAATTATGAGGTTAGAAAATTATTTATTAATAACGTGTGTTTCCCTCCTTCTCCCCCCCCCCCCCCCCCACCCACCACTACCACTAGGCTATCAATATTGGTTCAGAAGACAAAGACAAACTGTTAGGCGGTTTCAAATTGCGGCGGTCTGCTAGTTCAGAACCTCTCTCCTCGAACAAGACCAGTGCCATCTTAATGTGATGAGCTTAGTCACTTCATTAGGGCTATATCCATCCCATCCATCTATGTATAATAACAGCAATGTGACCTCTGCACTCTTATAATTATATTATAGACCGTCCATCTCTTTCTAAAGACTATGTTATACAATGTCATGTATTATGCGTAGTTTGTGTCCGCCTTATTTTCTCCACTGATTTTAATCTCAGCCTTTTTTTCCTTCTAATCTTGAAATTCCGACACTAACTTTATGTTTTCATAGCCATTCTTCTTGTAGTCTCTCAATCTTTCAGCTTCTCATTATTATTTTATTTTTTTGAAAGCAGGAGCACTCTAAACACAGCAGCAGTACTATTCCTGTTGTAATTTTTATACCCACCTATAATAATATTATTGTAATACATTAAATTAAATTGTGTTTTCTTCCTTTTGTGGTGTTCAATAATAATGCAGTTACATGTGGCTATTATAGAATTAAATTGAGGGTCACTGGGGTAGCCATCATTCAAAGATAATGGTATGTTGGTATTATCAGGGGCTATATCAATAATGGAGCCAATAGGGCTATATAATAATATCTATTAATTAAAAATACTTATTAGTGACTTCTATGGTAAAATAAAAAAATTCTAACCCCATCCTCCCATCGACCTTCTGAGCTCTAGGCTGGAACGTTGGT
Source organism: Cliona cf. orientalis (assembly GCA_963930775.1). Taxonomy (NCBI): domain Eukaryota; kingdom Metazoa; phylum Porifera; class Demospongiae; order Clionaida; family Clionaidae; genus Cliona; species Cliona cf. orientalis. The sequence goes on from OZ005707.1 coordinate 6,579,813, forward strand.
CAGGGTACATTGCAGACTACTGCAGCCAGTTAGGCTTCTGTGTCACAGCCACAGGGGACCGAAGTCAGCCTATGGTGGATTACCAGGCTTTGTCCAGAATGGTGGGTATTCAAGGGAGGAACCTGGGCGACCCCTAAGCCATATATGCCCAGGACCATGTGCAGTTTTCAGCTGCAGGTGCCAGAGGGGGTAACCGTCTAGCCCCGATAGTCCCTCCCGGAAAACGCTATTTATTGAGCTGGGACAGGGGGTAGCAAAACGTGTATGGTTTTCACGTTGGAATGTACAGACCGTGACGTAATTAATTAATAGCTATGAATATCATTAACTTTCCACCGCGGCGCGCGCCAAAGTATATCTCGCAACGGAAAGAGCCATGGAGCTGGAACAAAAACCAAAATGAAGCTCATGAGGAGATGAAAGCAGCTACCATGGTCCTGAACAAGCAATTAATTATTATGCATGCAAATTTAATACTAAGTCTTATAATAGACTGGATAAACATTAATAGAGCAACGAGGCAAAAAATGAGCATAAAATTTACTAATAATATTATGGTATCACTGGAATAATGGACAGAGAAAGTAGTAAAACTGAATTATAACAATATAGGTCAAAAATAATATGATGCAGGTAAAATTAATAATACAAAACCACCTGTGTGAAAGTTCATCATAATAATAATATTATTGAGATCACTAGGTTAGTTATTATTAAATAACTCCCTCTGGTACATCAGCTCCCATCCCTGTCCACTTGTCAGGCACTACGGTGAAATAGCGTTCCATAGCCTCACAGAATCTCTTGCGATAGAGCTCTGGGTCGACGATGGTTGGGAGTCCACGACCGGCCGTCTTCTTAACGTACATCTCCAGCCGCTTGTCCAGAGTGAACGTACGCACATAGTCTATACACCAAGGAAAAGAATGATGTCATAATAATATAATACCGTAGTTAATCGAATACAATGTATGATCCAATCTAACATAAGAAATTAGCATTTTATAAATTCTCATAATGTAAAAGCGACTGACGACCTTTACCAGAAAAGCGCGTGCTTTTCAAAATTGAAATTATTATTTTTTTCCATACATAGTATTAGATTAAGTATGGTAATAATTTTAGTGGCTTGCAGGAAATTCACAATCTAGTGACAACCCTGAGAATATAATAAGCTCACCCCTACACCCTTGAGCTATCAATTATTATTGGTTGCCAAGGAAGGCTCACTCACCTATTATTCCAACGACCAGCTCCCCCGTGGAGCTGTCGATACAGGTGAGAAGAGAGTAGTCCATGATGGAGTTCTCCTCAAGAAACTCTGTGTCAGCTATGATGGCTTGCATCAGGATGTTCTTGGAGTGGGGGTACACATACACTGGGTTCTGGCAGATAACTGCAGAGAGAGAGAGATAGAGAGAGAGATAGAAAGGGAAAGAGGGTGAGAGAGGGAGGGGGAGAGAGAAAGAGAGAGAGCGCCTTAAACATTACAGCCATGAGTACAACAAGAGTCTTCTTACAGTTGAGGTAGTTGGTATCCAGGAGGACATCTCCACTGCTGTCCTTGCTAGGGTCAATGTAGCGGCTTCGCACTGAGCCCTTCAGGTCAAACAGCTGCAAAAATATAATATATATAGAGCATCATCACAAGAAACAGAATTTTGAAAAGCCGATTAGTTGTAGCCTAAAATTAATTAACCAGGCCCTCCCCATCCGCAAATTCAGAAATATCAGGATTTTGGGGAAATTACCGTCGTAGAGAGAGCCTGATTTGATACGATTATGGCACGTACCTTGGAGTTAGTTGGGGCGTGTCCATAGAGCAGGTTCTCCATGACAACCACATCCAGCCTCTTGGAGTTGCCTGTCTTGGAGTTCTTGAAGCCAATGCTGTAGGTACCGACAATCTTGGCCAAAGTCAGGGGTCTCTGTAAGCAGATGAATGCATATTTGTAATTACTAGAATATTAAGCACAAAGCTATCCCCGTCAAAATACACAAATATAATGATACTTTCGAGGACCATGGATGCGACATGTTTAATGTTATTTCTCAACCTTTTCTTCCAAAGCTTTGTTGACGTGTTCCAAGTAGCGAGGGGCAAACTGCTCAAAGGAGGAGATCTCAATCGATTTGATGTGCTTCATGATGAAACGATCATCTATATTGTTATGGCATTGTGTATGTGTATATGTATTTGTGTGCATAATAATAATTATTACAATTACACACGTAAGTGACCAGTTTTGAAAATGGATTGGAGTATTGATTACCTGCAACTTTGCAGAAAGTTGATCTTGACTTGCCCCCTTTAGCGTCATAGTTGACACACCTGGCCAGAGACCGAACGTACCTACAAAAAAAACAACTAATAATAATAAATAGTACATCATAATATTAATGATAACCATAATATTAGAATGACATACAACCATGCAGGTACCTAAGTGGCTCTGCCTTTTTCTGGGGTTAGGTTTGCCTGAGCAGGCAATGGGATGGTTACCCCTTAGGTTTGATTAATACAGAATTTTATGCTACCTCACCTGTCTTCCCCACTTGGGAAAATCCTTTCTCTGAGTTTGCGAAATTCTTCAGCGTAGTAGACTTTGCAGAAGAAGCTCACTGACTTGTCAGGGGTCGTGAACTCTGAAGGGATAGTGCAATATTATTACCATTTTTACCAACATTACCCACTTTACCTATATTACCAATATTATGGTAATGTAGGTAATGTTGGTAATTTTGGTATTGTACATGTACATGTGTATGTTACAATTACAAGACCTTAATTGGGGTGCATGAGATCCATGTACCTACAATGTACATGTACATTACCAACTTTACCATAATATTGGTAAAGTTGGTAATGTAGGTAATGTTGGTAATATTGGGTAATGTATAGTGTGTGTTATAGCAGGAGTACATTACCATAGTTATTAATTGTCTTATTGGCCCTCTCATCATTGGCCTACCCTATGATCACTTACATCATTATGATGTAATATTAGGAGTGAAAAATCAATCCCTGTGTCCCCCAACCCTCAATCTCTAAATATATAACCCCCTGAGTCATTCATTACACAAATTGTTTTACTCTCACCTAGACTGATGTGTTCCGATCCCTTCCCGAGTGCGTCCACCTCCTCTAGTGTACTCAGTGCTCCAGACGACACGCTCGGAGGAATCTCACTCGACAGGAACTCCCCGTCATGTGACTTCCCGCTGGCCGACTCGAAAGCCGAGTGCTCCAGAGAGTGTACAAATCCTTCACGTTTGTTCTCATTGGCCCCTACAGCGGTGGACGAGGGGGGATGGGAGGAGGGAGGGGGGACGCCAGCCGTGGGCGTGGTAGAGAAGAGATTGATGGCTGAGCTCTTCTTCTTGAGCTCCTGAAAGGCGGCCTTGAAGTTAAGAGCAGCTGCAGCCGACCTAAGGTTGCCAGCGCTGGAGCTGTGGTGGGGGCGCTCACCCTCACCCGACCTCTTTTTACTAAAGAATGAGGCAGATAAAATTATGTAACTATAGGGATCTGATTATCGATTGCTAGGAGGAGGAAATTATGTTTCAGTATTCTTGGGAACTCCTTGTCCTCCACACCCTCTACTACATGCTTTCCTTGGCACTTTTTTCAAACAATCTTAGCTTACGTTTTTGGGCTTGCCAATGGTGTCACTTTAGCTTCTACAGCAGTCCCATTGGACACTAGAGCGGCGTTCATCTTCCTGTCCATCAAAGTCTGAAGCTCCTCTGCATACTCCCTCGAGGTGAGGGCAAACGCGATGATGGACGTTGGCTCTTTCTCGTAGATGGCGACAGGAATGGAGGCAGAGCGGTACATAGTGTGGTGCTCCGAAGGATCAAATGGACAGTCGAGCTTCTGAAAGGGCTTGGAGAGTATACCAACCTTAGCAGCACGTTTGTGACCTGTGGTGCAGAGAGAGAGAGAGAAAAAATAGAGAAAGGGAGAGGGAGGGAGAGAGAGAGAGAGATGATGACGAAAAATGTTATAAGATTTGGTTGCTTACTTTCTGGAAGAGGGCCACTGGGACGTTTATGATGTGATCGTGAAGACTGTGAGTCACTCGTAGCTCCATTTCCACCATTGGCAGCACCACCTGCAATCATCCAAGAGGTTATTCTCTCCTCTCTCTCTCTCTCTCTCTCTCTCTCTCTCTCTCTCTCTCTCTCTCTCTCTCTCTCTCTTCCCTTCCATACCTTTACTTCTAAGAGGGACTCCTTGAGCGTTTCCATCAGTCAGGGACTCTCCCTGACTGCCTGGCCCATCACTGGACACGTCAGCGTTGCTGACGTTCTGGGGTGAGGTCTGATCAAAGTCACTCTTGATAACACTACAAGATTCATCATAAAGAGCACAGAAACACTGACTGATTTTGAGGGCAAAACGGGTCATAATAACTCTCAACTTACATTAATCTCCTGGTAGCTTCATACTCTGTGGCAGCAGCTCTCCCAGAGCTCCTCCCACTGCCACGCCCCACAGTCTCATCCCCACCAGGAGAAATATTGGGACGGGGGAGAGCCCCTCCACTAATGACATCAGATGGCTCCAATCCACCACCTCCGCTCACTGCGACCTTCTCACTCTTCTGAACAGCTGCCATTGAGTCTGATAACTGTCTCTTATGCTCCTTTACTTCTGAAAAGAGCAATCAAAGATTTGATTTTTTGTCAGACGACATTTACCTACCAACAAGGCACTATCGAACAAAAAAAAAAGCATGCTCAGCTCTTAAATGAAAAGTCAAGAGAAGGCTTGGGGACGAGGCTACATATTATAATATCAGCAAATTTACTATACCTGGCTGTTTGACACCACTATCAGAGAGGTTTCTTGAGTGTGTGGTGGTGTTCTTCTCCGGGGTGAGTGTACTTCCCCCGCTGTCATAGCGACGCCGAAGAATGGGACTCCCATTGGCTGGAGTGTGGATCGGAGTTATGGAGTCAACCAAATCCCTGAAGAATAGAACAGTTAGATCAGTGAAAAGAGAAATTAGCTTCCTACAAGAAGTCACCTTGAACAACTAATAATTGTTTTTAAATGATTCACAAAAGTAGATCATTCATAGCTTACTTGATGCTGCCTCGATTGGAGCCGTCCTCCTCGTCATTATGAGTAGGGGTTTCCCCTCCAATCATCACCCTGGCAACGGGGCTGTCCCTTGGTGATTTGGTGAATGCGATCTCAGTGGCTGGCATGTGATCTTCTCGCTGCTGCTGCTTACGAGAGCCACTGTAATGCTCTCGAACTTTAGCGTCAAAAACATCCAAACTAAAAATCGAGGACAATAATATGCAGCAGAATGTAGATTGTGAAATGTGGCTTGTGGAATGTGAATATGGAATATGCATCTCCAACGTACTAGATATTCCAGCACTCGATGACTTCAGTGGTGGATCTCTTCAGCTCCTCGATTCCGTCCTGGATGGTGTAGAGGTTCTCGTCGACCTTTCCGGCCTCCGGGTTGACCTCTGCATCGGACACGCTCTCCCCGGGCAGCGGCTCGAGAAAGCCAGCCGTCACTGCAAGCCTCTTGAGACGACTCACTTTATCACGGAGGGCCTCACGCTCAGCCTGGAGTCACAAATTAATATATATGTACATATGTGAGTAAGGGGTACATGAATATAGTAGTAGAGTAGAATATAGCCTTAGTAAATCCCAGCTTTTGAGTTAACACTAAAGAGCTGGGAGGGCCAGAGAATAAGCGAAATGGAGAGATTTGGTTATGTTACTATTAATTTTTTAGCTAGACTTTTTTGTGGTATACCTTGGCATTGGCTATGCTTTCCTTCACATCCACAGAGTAGGCCTCAAACACCTGATACTTGGCCAGCCTCTTAAGCAGACCGTCAAACGCTTTCTCAACCCTACAAGAAAAAAAAATGGGAGAAAAAAAAGAAATCTGAAAAAGAGTCAAGATTAAATTTGAGAGATACTTACGCTCTCTGAACATGGCGGATCTCCGTGGCGTAGTCATGGTGATACTTGTAGTGGGGTGTGGTTATGGCCAGCACTTGAGGAGGCATCAGAACTTCAAACACCTCAATGGTGCCAGGCCTACATGTAGTAGGAGAAGAAGAAATAGAATAATAATAATATTATTATTATTAAGGATACCCACTGTAGAGGCATACAGACTAGCTCTTTGAGGTAAAATTAAGTTAGCCTTAGCATTTATTTCTAGCCTTGTCTCCCCCCTCCCCTCCCATGGGATTCAATACGCAAAAACTTAGTCTATCAAGCTAGACCCCTTTTTCACCCCGACGACCTTTCGAGAGTAGGTAAAGGTCGTCGAGGGGAAAAAGGGGTCTAGCTTGATAGACTGGGAATGAGACTACTCCTCTAGTGGCATGATTGTACCTTTGAACTCTCAATCTACACTGGATCTCCCGGCCCCTCTAACACTATAATATTGATCAATACAACTCCACCCCCTCCCCCCTTCACTAAAATTCTTCATTTTTCTTACTGGAAAGCTGCCAGTTTATCCTTACAGCGGAAGTACTGGATGTACTCCTTGTGCAGAGAGTGGGAGCATTGGACCTCATCGTCGCTATGGTAACGGGTGACGTAGCAATCGCAGTGGAACTTGAGCTCGAGAAATTTGGCAAAGGAGTAGAGGAGAGATGACTCGGACATCGCAGTGTAGGGGGTGCACTGTGGAATAGCATAATAATATAATTACCGTATAGCCGGAAAATTTGGCGGGGAATTAAATTTGGCGGTTTGGCAGTCTATGTTACAACCGCCAAATTAAAATCCGTCAAAATTTCCTACCCGATCCTGTACTGAACAGCCAAATTTAATCCGCTAATATTCTTGCAATAGCAATTTGGGCTCAACTGCCAAATTTAATTCCCGCCAATATTTCCGGCTATACGGTATTAGATTTTCTCTGGCTGTTGCACAACATTAATCTTAGGTACGCATGAGATGTTGGTTTAATCTGGTTGTGGAAAATGCACAATGTTAAGAAATGTTTATATACCTGTGCACAGTGTTTGCATGCCAGCCATGTATAGATGCCATCGTCGTTGCTTAGCAACGAGGTGTCTATCTGCTGCATGTTGATATTGATGACAGCTGCTCCGTGGACGATGTGCCGCTTGTGTCTGGACATCTCAACACCACAGCTAGGACAACGGTAGAAAGGCCTGACCAGAGAGAGAGAGAGAGAGAGAGAGAGAGAGAGAGAAGTTAAATAAAGGTGATACTATAAAAGACATTCTAGAGCTAGAGAGAGACCCACCTGAAGCAGTATCTTGTGAGAAATTCGCCCAGTGATATGTCATTTCGGCCGTAGAAGAACATGGGAATGATGCTGCAAAGTATACACATGTGAGGTGAGGTATGTCTAGGTGTAGACATGGACTGAGTGACTCACCATGGAGGAACACAGGCTGACTGGTGCTTGCTACCATCGTGACAGGTGTTACTGAAGAGAATGGAGATGCCTTGATGGTTGTAGGGATCCAGGCAGTCAATTCGCTAATGGGATAAAGCATTACAACCAGTGATCTACATGTACAGTCTGAGTAATATGGGAGAACAAACTCATATCATGTAGCATACTAGTAATTCACCTGGTCTCCAGTGGCCCACTGTTCGTAGCTGAGATCAGCCGGATCCTCCTCCTCCTCCAATTCCCCTCGTGCTACAGTGGGAGGCGGGGCCTTGGGGGTGTGGCCTTTGTCGAGGTCGTCAAGGGTCATCGTGTACTTGTCCCCCGACGAGTACCTCGAGCCAGTCCCTGACGACGATGACGAGGAGGGTTCTCCCCTCGTCCGATGGACGCCACCACTACCACTACCAGTCTTAGTTGATACGGCTGATTTGTGAGAGTCATTTGAGAGTAGTAACGCATCACGTTTACCTCCTTCTACCGATTTCCCAGAGCTGTGGCTACTCTGTCCTGTGGGCGGTGGCGGGGGAAGCTTCTCTTCATCGTTGTTCGAGCTAGCAGCTGTCGGTTCGGCCATTTCAGCTGCCCCTGCTCCCTGTTCAGCTGGCTCAGCGCTGCTCTCTCTCAGTCTCTCGCTATCTTCTTCATCAATGTCCAGTTTCAGTTTGGATCCCTCAGTCTCCACCTACAAGGAAAACATAACATAATATTATAATATGTCTGATTGCTAGATAGTCTTGCATTAATCCTTCTAAGATACATAAGTTGTATTCGTATCAGACCTGGACATCCGCAATAGGAGGTGGGAGTGCAGCCATCTCATTCCCATTCTGCATTCCCATGTCACCACTGTCGCCATGACGACCACCACCACCTCGGTGTTTCCAATGGAACCTGTGTCCCTTCTTATTCATCTTCCTTTCCTTTCCCTCCTTCGTAGAAGAAGTAGCTTCAGCGGGTGGAGCCAAATCAATGTCGAAATTGTACTGTTTGTAGGCGTTGAAGACATTCTGCAGGTGTAGCCGATAGTCAGATGCAAGCTTGGCCGAAGGAAAGAAGAAGGTATCTTCCTCGGTAGCTAGGCTGGCTCGTGCTCGATAGTCGGCTAGAGCAGACTTCATTTCGTTGGTGTTAGCTTGAAGCAAGAAGATGGAGGTGGTGAGAGGGTGAGCGGACACGCTCTTGTACGAGGGCTGGTGACGGAAAGATGGCGGTACGTGTATCACTCCATTTTCAGTCCCGGCAGATACTCCATTATTTGCCTTATCTACCTGTCTGTTGAGCCTCATCTCTTCAAGGTCATCAGAGTGGTGGTCAGCAGAGAGAGAGAGGGACGTATTTGATGATTTTCCTTTTCCATCTTGAGTTAGCCCGAACTTATTTGACCAGTAGATCACTTTCGGTAGGTACTGTCGTGCATCTGCTCTGCGACCATCCACCGTTTGTAGGTAGGGTATGGTCAGTTGGACCCCAGGAGAGATGGACAGTATCTGTCCCTCCATTGCTTTTTGAAACTCAAGTACTGAAAGCTTTTCTAACGCTTCCTCGCTGGGAGGGGAATTCCCTTCTGAGCTGGCTATAGCTATCTTCTCCTCCTCTGCCTCTGCTTCTGCTGAGATCTTGAGAAGCAAACCTGACTCATGATCAGCTCTGTCAAGGCCACTTTCTTCATCATCCAGATCCACTGCTACCTTCTCCAACGGTTCACACTCTGATAAAGACAGCTGACTGGTACTACTGTCCTTTGCCTCATCTGTAGCTCCTTGTACTTCAGACAAATCGATGTTGGAGGAGTAAGCTGGGGGACCTTCACCAGCAACGGAGATGCCAGTGCCATCACCAGATGATAAATCCTGCTTCATATCTTCCTCCTCGTAATTGACTTCAAAAACAGCTACATCTTCTCCCTCCTTTGCATCCTCTTCTTCATCACCATCCTCCTCATCTTTTCTTTCTCTCTCTTCTCTCTCTTTACTCAACCCCCCTAGTTGCTTGAGCTTTTCTGTTAACTCAGCAGGTGACAGAGCATCGAGAGGGTAAGCGAGGGAGGGGTAGAGAGGCCACTCCGGGGTGGAGGGAGTTGGGGAAAAATCGTCAGACGAGGGGAGAAGTTTCGGTTCAGTGATACCGGACTTTGGCCAGGCATATTCATCGATGAGGAAGGCCGTCTCAAGGTTGGAATTGTGTGCGATGTGGAGCCCAAATTGAGTGACCTTCTTGACTTTCTTCAGCTCCCGATTCGAGGCACCTTGCAAGGTGATGACACACCCATAGCGAGGCTCACACTGGTCAAAGTACATCAGCGTCTTCTTAATGCCATCGGGGAGGGTGTAGTTACGGATGTAGAAATGGCCGCACTTTCCGAGTCGAACGTCGAAGAAGAGCTGATCGAGAGAGCCAAGGATGGCCCCCTCCGTACATCTGGCCACTCTATTCATCACAGACTGCTTCACGTTGACGGCCACTATGATTCCAAGCTCGTAGAGCATCTCCAGAGCCAACCGTGACATGGATTTCTGGACTAGGATGATGCTAGGTCTAAACGCCTTCACTTTTGCAACGACATTTTTGAGATACTGCTCCTCCTGCAAGTGCAGCGTATCGAAATAGGACAACGTGTTCTCGCGACGCTGAAACTCAAACGCACACTTCAGCAAGAGGATGGTTGGATTTTTGATCGACGTCTCCATCTTCTTGTGAGTGACATTCTTGGTGCATACGACACCGTACACGAGGTTGGAGTTTGATTTGTGCCCACCAGGGATTTTCTTCACCTTGACGTACTGGTTGATATCCATCATATCGTCCGAGAAGATATTCGTTTTGACATTTCTGGCCGCTTCTTTGACGAGAGGCTTGACTACGTTGAGCCAAGAGAGACTGAGACCGAATGATTTGATCAACTGAATCATGAGCGCGTCAAAGTGGTAATCGTGATCTTCGGAGAAATGGCTCTCTGCTTTCTGTCTGAAATCTTTGCTGGTGATGTCCCTGGCTGCTTCCGAGGCGGACTCCAGCCCAGTCACACGAGAGATGGGAAGAGCTCTGATAAGTTCGTCAGTACCAATCATATCAAAACTGGGAGCTGGGGATTGGGACTTGGAAGTAAAGACTTCGCTGGAACTAGTAGACCTGGAATCAGGAATGGAAGATTGAAAGTACTAGCCTAACAATACACAATACATGAAATTATTAGCTAAGCCATGTGGATAATGACAAGAACCATTACATACACATGCATGTACATGTACATGTACCTTGAACCCAGCATGTCGGGCAGAATGGGAGCATTGCTGGAGGGAGAGCCACTACTCTTCTCATCTCCTTTGTACAGTTCCCCTCCCTCTCCTTCCCCCTCCCCCTCCCCTCTTCTCCTTCTCCTCCCTTCCTGCTGCTCGATGATCAGATACTCCTCTACAGATGAGCCCTTCAGTGTTCCAGAGGTCTCCGGCTCTGACTCCGATATCTGCGGGATGGAGGTGATCGTGATAGAAGGCTCCGAAGTTGTCTCCTTCTTGAATAAGACAGTCTGAGGTCCTTGACTGGAAGGAGGAAGACAACAGTTTACTTGACCCATGCAACCTTCTTTCTAGTTTTATAACTGAAACTTTCCTATTTATATTTTGTACAAATTTCAAAAAAGTGTGAAATGTGTTACAGAGTATGACTCTTACATGCATACAAACCCCCTACTAACACTCCAAATTCAGTTCAGTAGTGTGACAATTGATGCATACTTAGAAACTTTCACTGTAAAAAAGTGTGAAATGTGTCACACTTTTACAAATACAATAAACACTCTAAATTCATAACTACATTGTAAAATGACGTTTTTTTTTTGCTAATTTGCTACCTCAAGGAGTAAGTAGAATGCATGATCCAATTTAACATAAGAAATTAATTATTTTGTAAATCTCCAGCTAGTACCTCATCCTGTGTCCATAGCTGCTCTCATACTCAGAGTCTCCGTCCTGGGGCAGACTGTGGAACCACTTTGGTGCCCCCTGGATGGTCGGCTTCTTTGGGCACTCCAGAGGGAGGTGAGCGTCTCCTCCCAGCTCGAGGTAGAGGTGACTCTCGTCCCGGAACCTGGGCTCGATGGAGCTGATGATCTTCAGACGGTTCGTGTCGACCAATGTCTGACCGACTCGAATAGCTACATCCCTGTCATATCGAATGTGAGTGTGTGTGTGTGTGTGTGTGGGGGGGGGGGGGGGGGGGGAGGGGAGGGGGTGAGTATGTATGCGCATATACATAGAGCATCAATACTTTTTGGTGTATATGTGTTTATGTGCAATGTTCTATGCTAAGCCAGGCACAATACAATTGGATCTACAGTACAATACCACTTCTGAACATTATGTACAAAGAATAAGCGGTATGTGTACCGTGTTTATGCTAATAGAACACAAATTAAAAAATAATTACGATTTTAAATTTCACACCATTTTCTGGTAAAGGTCGTCATGCACTCATTAAGATACACTATGGAAAATACTAGAACGCGAATTTTCTTGCGCTAATTAGATCATGTGTTTTATTAGCATAAACACAGTATATATAGTAAACAGCCGTAGACTGAATCATGAATATTGCCAACGATACTCACCTTGACTCCACGTGTCTATTGGTCAGCAGCCAGTCGACGATGGCATGAGCTGTGTACGACTTGGGGAAATTTCTCAGTCGGTACCGATGGTTCTGGGGCTGCAGGCCGCAGTCAGAGTCGATGAACTTAGGCCACACCCCACTCACGATGTAATCCACATCATCCTGAAATAAGAAGTGAGAATGTACGCACGTAATTATATGTAAGTGCTACTAGTGTTCATGTTGGTTCAAGCGTACAATAATGCATACAAAGACAGTGTTTAAGTATACATAACTATCTGTCAGTATGTGGTCATTACCGACAATGTGTGAGACTACCGGTTGACATGCTATTGATGCAGACAAGAGCCTTTCATGCCAAACATGGGACACTATGCAGTGGCATGTGTTCGTATTGAAGTTCTTTCTTGTAGTGTGTGCATTATACTTAACAAGAAGAGCTCTTCTTCTCAAACATGCATACACATGAAGGACACTCACGAGATGAATGTCATATTACGGTACGTACCTCAATTCATTCACCTTAACAATCATCTTTCAATCCAAGACCACTACAGACAAGCAGCTCATTTGCTTTCCCCCTTATCTTATGATACAACTACATGTAGGAGGTCTTATAGTCTCATCCATCCCCAGTTTTTCAATGTTGTATGCCATAAGACGGAACATTGAAAAGCTGGGAAGGGGCTGACCATGGGGTAGCCCCCAGTACTTATAAAAGATATTTTTCTCTCCCACTCACCTTCTCCAGAGCTACTATCTTGTCCTCTCTCTGTTCCACCCTAAGGGGTGAGTCAAAATTATTCTGTCTCCTGCTTGCGGTGAGGGTGCGTCTGTGAGGGGTGGGGTGGTCTAGCTCCAGCACACTTGTTCTCGACGACGGTGACATATCGGCAATCATAGCCTCCCCGGGACTACGCATACTGGCCTCGTCCCACGATTTGTGCGGACTCAGCATGTTGGCCGGGCGCACGGACATGGTACGGGACATTGGCCCACTCATGCTTCGGAGGATTCCACTCTCGGCTACGATGGAGGAGGACGAAGAAGGAGGGGGATCCAGCGGCTGTTGACCGACGGGAATGGACGTGTCGTTGTTGAAGGACTCAGTGAGCTGGTGGATCGAGGAAGACTCGAACTTTGTTCTGTTCTCCTTGAAGATGGTGTAGCACTCTTTGCACACGCGCAAGTTGCCCTGAGGAACAGTATAAATATTATATATAATATTATTATGAAAATTCAGCCTCTACTTCTTATTACAACCAATCCTAAACCTAAGAGGTAACCATTCCTGGCATTGCCTGCTCTAATCCTAGCAAAAGGCTGAGCTACTACTGGTAGTTAGAACTGACAGAACTAAAGAAGATAGTACGCATGATTGTGAGCTCGAGCTCTCAAAACAGCCATCACTTCCACGCTAAACTTCATTAACACCAGAAACGGTACACGAAAACTTATCATATTAACACAAAATTTTCCAGATCTACAGTTAGTCCCTCCCACCAACAACAGTGCTGATACCACTTACTAACCTGTAGGTCCGGGCGAAGGAGATCTCCAGGAATGGTCAGGTTGCAGCAAGAGTTGCAGAAGATCCGGCCACATATCCTGCAGTGGTGTCGTCGTAGAAACAGGCTGAACTTTGCACCGCACTCGGAGCACTCCTTGCACGCCTTGTCCGGCATCCAGTACCGCTTGAGGTCAGAGGTCGCATCCTGAGGGGGGAATAGAACGTCAAACTGAGACATAGTGGTGAACTAGATTGGATAATGACTGATCGAGCTACAGTAGTGATTCATTCTTATAGCTACTTCATGCTAATCTCAGTCACATGATGAAGATGTTTGGAGACATCAAATACATATACTATGTTTGCACCATTGTATTGTAGCAAGAGGGGGGTGGGGCTCGTCATTTTTAACACCTAGCTCTCTGCGAAAAAAAAAACAAACCGAAATGGCCCATACTGCCAAAGTGAGAGGGGTAGGCAAAAATTTAACTAGATCCTCCCTCCAATCAACAGTCGTACTTGTACTTTTGCTTACTTCGTCATTTTCAATGCTCCCAATCCTCTTCAAAAGGTCTTGCTTGTTGAGTGGTTTCTTCACACCACCACCACGAGGCCGAGGCGCCACACTTCTTCCTCCGCCCACCGTTGACGAAACTCCACCCACTTCCCCTCCAACACCTCCACTGCTAGCTGCCATGGGAGGGATCTTAGCGGCAGCTGCTCGATGTTTATGCATGTCCGAGTATGACGTCAGCGAGATCTGGTGAACATCTCCACTGGATGAAATCTGCTGCTGTTGTCGAGCGTTGCTCAGAGCTCTTCCAAAACCATCGTCTAGAGCTCTGGGTGGCTCAGGCTCTGCCCACTGTGGAGAAGAGGGCGGCTCCTCTGATTTTGAACGCTGTTGATGCTGCAATTCAGATTGCACCGACAGACCTTGTTCTCGATTGGTCAATTGCGCTGGAGGCAGACGAGCAACCGGTGGGCGATTTCTTCGGCCCGATCCTGGACCAAACGACGCCATTTCATCAATCACCAAGGGGCTACCCTCTTTTATGGGAGGAGATGAGCTCTGTCTACCTCCTCTTACTGGTGGAGAAGTGGCCCTGGACGATCGGGAAGGAGATACTCTCACTCTCGTACGACCGCCTTTACCAGGCTGGCGCAGCACAGGGGCTGAAGAATGTTGGTGCAGCTGTGGAGCCTTCTTGGAAGAAGTAGTGGCAGGAGGAGGAGGACGGTTTATCTGTTTTTGCTGCCTTGGCTGTTTATTGCGAGCTGCCCCCACTGCAACTGGTCGTCGTTGGTGTTGCTGTCTCTGCTGGCTTTGCTTCGTAGCCCCAGAAGAAGAGCTAGAGATGGCTGGTCTCTTAGTAGCGGCTCCACTAGTACTAGCCGAGCTAGCCGTGAGAGAGGTCCGCGAAGCAGTATTAGCTGGAGGTGATGGTTGTTGCAAGCCAGCAGCGGTGCTCAGGGTCGATCGTATCTTTCTGAACACGGCACCGATTCCCCCGGAGGATTCCGACGAGTCACTCTGTTTTTGATTCGGCTGACCCCTGGCCACTTGTTGCGCCGCCCCACGTTGCTGGAAGTCCTGACCGCCGCGTTGTTTGCCATCTCTGCTGTAGGAGACCATCGATAAGGACACTCTGACCTTTCCCGCAACATAAGGCTCGAAGGTGGTCATGCTTTCGTCGCTCTCTCTAGCTTCTTCGCCTTCTTCGTGAGACGCCATTCTGACACTGAGTTGGCTTCTTTTTGGCAGAAAATTGCTTACTCAGCAGATTTACTGTCACGTGACAATAATCATCGGCGCTATGCGCATTGCGCCGTGCAGAATTGGTGGTGAAGCAGAAGCGGTAGTCAAGTCCTGTACCGGTACTGTAGAAGATACCTCCCTACATCGCACCTGAGATCGGCGTTCTGATCGGCGTCTGGGGCAAACCGTCCTCCACGCTAGACTGGTGCGAGGAGAACTACGCCTACAGCTCCTACATCGCAGAATTCTGTATGTCGACCCCTTACCAAATCCTCTATATGTTTATATTTATACCTAAATTTATATTATAGGGAATACTATAAGCAATCTGGCGATGATCGTTCCTTCCCTGCTGGGCATATGGTACTCAGTGAAGTACGACCTGGAGTGGCGCTACCTTCTCTGCTTCATTTCATTCTTGAGTCGGTATAGTATCATTTTGGTAGCACTATTACATCACTGATGATGTAATAGTTTCATCATAATTATAATAGTTGTATTGTGTGTATTGCATATAATATAGACACATGTAATAATCATTAATTAACATTGAGCATAATAATAATAATAATTCCTCTCTCTATTTTCAGTTGTTGGAGTTGGGTCAGCACTATTCCATGGGACCCTCACCTACTCCATGCAGGTGGGTATGTGTGTGTCTACCATACATGAATATCTATCGGCATGGGCCATGGGGGCTCCGGCTCCAGGGGCTGGTGCCCCCATGCATTAAGCTCAATTTCCTTTAGAGCCCCCTCCCTTTATCAAACCATCTTCATGTGCTTCTGAATTTGTGTTTTTGTTCAGAAATTTAATAATTAACATTACTTGCAGTTACTGGATGAGCTACCTATGCTGATACTTTCGGCCTTCATGCTCTTTGCATTGTGAGTTGCTTAATATGAATAATTATAATACTAATAGTATAGTGATTACAGTCCCAGTAATTGTATACCTACATTTGTGTACGTTAAAAATGAGCAATAACATCCATGATGATTTGATCACAGTCATTAGCAATGCCACCTTGAGTTTGTGAGCGTCTGTCCGTCTATCCGTCTGTCTGTCTGTCTGTCTTTCCCCGCAGGTTGGAGATGGGCCAAGAGAGAGGGAAGAGAACAGTTTGGATGTACATTAAGGCAACTTTGCTCATTGCATACACTACCACTGTATCTCTTGTAAGTTAATGACAATAGTAGTACATTCGTCCACATTGTAGAGGTTTGTTTTTATCGTTAAATTTTTAGCATTCTTACCGACGAGTAGACTCATTGAGCATGAGTGCACATGATCTCTCTCTTTCAAATTATGTAACTTACCCACAGAATAATTTCCCACATCCTATAGCACTAGCTTGTGTGGGCTACTGCAATCTGCTATTCTAGTCTAATCTAGTTTCACAAAATTAATTATTATTACTCTCGCAGTTTTTCCCCATGAATAATTTCGTCCACATTCCATTCCATTTCTTTTGTGTGTGGGCTACGCCTATTGGATGGATGTTGCAATCACGTCTGGAGTGGGCAAAGGCGTTCGTTACGTTTCCTAGACTAGTGAATGTCACCTCTCTGGAGTGGGAGTGACCCCTTAATTAACCCACAAACAACGTACAGCTAATTAACCAGCTACTCGTGCCGAGACTAATTATTAGATAGAGTAAAAGCTTAAATTAGCTGAAAATTTGTGAGGGAGTCTCAACAGTAGTTCTGATTAGCATGGTGAAGATGCTGGGCTGACTGCATGGATGGGTTAGAAACGGCGCCTGTGGGAGTTGAAATTGAGGTTCAGAAGATACAAAATGTACACGATCATATAAATGGGATTTCTCAATGCCTCGGTGTATTTGTCTGGGGGCTAATTGCCGTGCAGTCATAATTTTTAAAATATTAGCCACTTTCAATAACAATTACTGAAGAATTTGTGAGCACAGTGCATGGGAAGTGACGAGACAAATATAGTCGATTAATTTCTGGTAGTGTTCCAGAGCTGCTCCCACAAACTCGTTCCCAGTGTTTTAATTGATGGTACATGCACGTGGTGATGATATGCTTGGCACGAACGTGTGGGCCTAGAGTGGTCCCAGAACTACCTTTACATACCTCTCTCTCTCTCTCTCTCTCTCTCTCTCTCTCTCTCTCTCTCTCTCTCTCTCTCTCTCTCTCTCTCTCTCTCTCTCTCTCTCTCTCTCTCTCTCTCTCTCTCTCTCTCTCTCTCTCTCTCTCTCTCTCTCTCTCTCTCTCTCTCTCTCTCTCTCTCTCTCTCTTGGATACCTCGAGACAGTTCTACTGAATGTACTTCCAATGAGATTACGACTAATTACAGTGTAATGCTTTGTCTTGGATTCCCAAAGATTACAAAATCTTGTAGTATGAAACAAAACCAATTTTCAACGTGATAATGTCCAACATTACTAGCCATTTCCCATAGATGTTACTAATCAGTGCTGGTCTCAAACTCAATTCTCTGCTGTCTCATCCTTTTACAGTATCTAGAGAATAACATGCAATATCAGAAATGCACATGCAACTAGAGCTCTCTAGAGCACAAAACCCTCGGCGCGTTGCATGGCATTAGCTACACAAGCCGGCAATAAAATGTTATAGTACTAAGCTTCCCTTTGCCCACTTTCAATGTTGCAGGTCACGAGAAAAAGGGTATAAAGGACCAACTGCATGAGGGCTGGGGTGAGGCTAATGTGTTATTCAAGGTTTAGTAGCTCACAGCAGCAACAACTTTAATGTGTTGTATCAAATTCCACACTCTGAGTGCCTACATCAAGTCAGCTTCCAGCCTCCAGGAGTCCTTGTGGACAATGACCATATGCAAGCAAATGACTGTCATACCGGCTGCCGCCACGGTGCTCCAATCAGTGATGAGCTAGTCATCTTGTTGGATGTACAAGTATAGCTAACCATACAGTTGAAAGGAAGCCACTGTCGTCGGCTTTACGTACCCGTCGAAGTTCGCGAGCGAGAGGAAGAAGGCCTAGGCGGAGGTGACCATGCAGCGTCAACGATTTAATACCCTACTACGTATACTGCGCATGCACTGAGGATTAGCACAGTGACAACTTACCGTATATAGCGCATGACACACAATGTTCTATTTATACGTAGAGACATACCAGCGGTAGCTAGCCTGGAAAAGTCAATAAGCTTAGAATCAGCAAATGACGCCAGAACTGGCGAACGAAGCGTTTTCGGCGAAATCCACACAAATCATGCGTTTGGAACGTCATAAGGAACCTTACAACACCGAAAATTGGACTCGCAAACGAGGTATGTAGCAGCTAGCGTGGTAACAGACAGACAGACACACAGAACGACTACCGTAACCCTACGGCGCATGCGCCGAGGGTTAATTATGGGGTGGCCATGAATATATAATATTCCAAGATACTACTCTAAGTATGGAAGCTCAAGGATGTCTGCTTTACTCCACTGGGAAGAAGGGTTCAGTGGTAGCTATAGCAATGAATTGGTAGGTATGTCCTATTAATTTTTGCCTACCCATTCCCACAGATCAAAGGAGTCTGCCCTTATATGACCTTCTTTTTTGTGCTATGATGGTACCCATACATATACTTACCTACCTACCTGCATGTCTATGTTTCCTGCTTCCTGTAAAATTCACAAGACTCTGGTTGTATTGTGGTTGGATAGACCAGCAGTGCAGATGGGATCATAATAATAATAATAATTCTCTTTCTCTCTCCTTCCCAGGTGTACATCTATATCAATGATCCCACATTTCATGAGGCGAGTTCCTCTCCTTAAAATCAAAAAAGGAAGTCATGTTATGCATTACTATTCACAAACACATGATACCCATTAAAGGTAGCCTATGCCCTGTTGGTCATTGCTTTGACATTTCATGGCTTCTACAATCTTGGGTAAGCTAGGTAGCTTTTTCAGTTCTGCTCTGTGTACATGTACTCATTGCTTGCCAATTTTCAAGTTTATATATACCAGCCTGACTGTGTTAAAAGGGTTTGATTTTGTTAGTTTGGAACTTCCACTAACTCTCCCTCTCTCTCTCTCTGCTCTCCTTCATTTCCAGTAAATACGCTCAGTGGAAATACCTCGCATTCTCTGTTGCTTCCATATCCATGTAAGTCAATTTTGTTTACTACTGTAGTGTCTCTCCTTGTGTGTCTGTCTGTCTGTCTGTCTCTGTCTCTCTCTGCCTGTATGTGTACACTGCTGCAGCCAGCGATTGACAATAGTAGAGTCGTTAATTTTGTTTGTATATTAACACAGATATGTGTTTGGTTTCGCACTATGGAACATTGACAACCATTTCTGTCCAAAACTAAGGTAACAGTTACTATATAGGTGGCAAAAATACCCCATACTGTATGATACTGAGTATAATGATGTATTTTGTAGCCTGATATCTTCTCTTGCACATAAGCCAGATATACACAATATGTCATTTTTTTGCTTTTGTCAGGGATTTGAGGAAGAGCACTGGTGTATTTGGTGATACAGTGACCCAGTTTCACTCCTGGTGGCACCTGTTCGCAGGCATGGGCACATACATGCACCTCATTATCAGGTTAATAATATTGAGTATATATGGGCATTAATATTGACCAACTTCGGTCGGATCTTTGTTCATAATATTATACAGTTCTCGGATCAGAATGGAGCATTTAAAGCACTGCTGTGAAGTGAAGGTAAGTGCGGATGAAGATGATTATGTAATGATTACATCGTGCTTATTTTGCAGCATGTATGTTGTGTGCCATATGTGAGTATTGCATCTAAAAGAAGCTGAAGTTTATGATTGTCATTAATTTAGCAAATCCTCATCATAAAATTAATTAATAGCAAATTGATTGTAACTTTTCGTACATTTCACACGTAGTGATTTGTATCAAGGTATTATTATTTTCTATCCAGATTTCC
The DNA here is from genome assembly GCA_963930775.1 of Cliona cf. orientalis. Taxonomy (NCBI): domain Eukaryota; kingdom Metazoa; phylum Porifera; class Demospongiae; order Clionaida; family Clionaidae; genus Cliona; species Cliona cf. orientalis. Next base: position 6,600,027 of record OZ005707.1, read on the forward strand.
AGAATGATAAAAATTTACTCGTAACAGTTTTATAGCAAATATGTGATACGTGATTCAATTTCCAGTGCAAAAATTTGCAAAATTGACTTAACGTGAATTACTAATAATATTATTGGCATCCAGGGATGTCATGCATGTACATGTACATGCACATGTGCATGTAGAGTGCAGGCATGCATGTGTATCGAGGAGTGAGAATTCATTCAAATGCTTGTTCAGCGTAATTAAGTGAGAATTTGTTCAATGCTTGTTCGGCGTAATTGAATTAGAGTGGTCATGCGTGCATGCTTGAGGGTGACTGCAGGGAGCTGATGTTCGTACAATTTTTGGAAATATTCGTTACGCTTAATTAATTAGTTGTGAGTAATAATGATAAGCTCCTCGTAATTGTTGAAATTAACGAAGCATATAATTCATAACAATAATTACTATAGGATTAAGTTTTTGTTGCACAGACACAAGGAACATTGTTATTATTGTAGGATGACATTGTATAATTTTTAGTAATTAATAAGCTCGATCATATCCACCACACTACATGTCCTAATATGGTGACCATCTTGTATCTTATGGCTAACACCAAGATTACATCACTGCCGATTTCTGAACCTTTTAGTATCAATATTACACAACCAGAGATATTCTTCAAGCTTCCCTGATAATATCATTATAGTATACCCACACCACTTTGCACTAATAATGAATTAATGCTTATACATTAAAATTTCTAACTTGTGGTTTGACTACACAATCTACACTCGCCACATGAATCACTTACAAATCTTAAAAACAAACTCAAGGAGGGCTAGTGTGGTTACCAAGCCTCATGGGAACGCGCCAACCGTCGCGTCCTGTTTACGACCCTAATCGCCATAAGCATACCTACATGTACGCTGGCTCCAACCCTCACTGTACTATTATATAATACCGTACGGCTATCTATCTATCTATACCCTTAGGTCGTACCGGACAATACCCCGGGGTGTCGGTTATGATAGTAGCTACACATGCAGTTCTATGATTTAGGAGGACGGAGTATTCCAAATATCCATGTAAGGTGAATACAAGCCAATTACGCTAGCTAAACGTCACTACAATTAAATCAGTGCCAGTTCGCTTCCCACAGTATATCATAATACCTTTTTTGTGTATGCGCCACATGTGAGATTGTATGGCATTCTCTCTCTCCCTCCCTGCATAACCAGAACTTTGTGGTTTCAGTAATCGTATTTGAACAGACATTGCTGACTTTTAATGTGGAAATGTGGTCAATTATTGTAATTATTGTAGATTGGTTGCCATGGGAGTTTGTGGTGACCAGTGAGGAATGCATGAGTAATGTTTATGCACTAGGAGCAGAGAGAGGAAGTGGTGACGCACGAAAATGCAATAGGGTATTTTTTCACTACAGCAGAAAAAATGTTGGTATTGTATACATACACACACATTAAACAAGGTTTTGTAGCAATACAAAATAGTTTTAAGTTAAAAAAACGTAGTTTAGGAACACTGAAACACATTGTGATACAGGCATACTTACTTACACACAGTTTTGTACAAAAAATTTTAATGCGCTATAATATTATAATAATAATAATATATAGAAAGATGTGGCAGATAGCAGTGACTATACAAATTTAATAAAGAAACTACATAGCTTTTGAGTGGATAATTATTAATTTTTATTCTATTATGATAATATTGCTATAATACATTTTGATGGTGTATTTTGAAGAAGCGTAGCAGATCGAGAGAAAAAAAAAAGAGATTTTTTTGTGAGGAAAGGGTTAATACATAGCTATTACTTTTGTGTGTTGAATTTTTGTCTTCTACTTCCCTTGTTCATGCTATGAGAGAGAGATAGAGAGAGAGAGAGAAACTGAACAACTAGTCTAGTGGTAATGACAGCCATAGCCAACCATGACTTTACTCACCGTTGGTGAAACTATCGGGATTGCTTGACTCCTAGGCTTCTGCATTGGCTGTTGTTTGGTGGTGTGCTGCCTCCTCTGCTGGTCCGGAGGAATGGAGGGGATGAATAGACCACTGGGGGAAGTGTAGTGAGGATCCCCTTCAAGACCACCTAAAAATGTACACACACAATACAAAAAAATCGGAAGTACCAATAAACACAATCTACTGGTATATATACAGTCAAACCTCCAAACAAAGAACACTTTGGGAATAATATAAATTCAGCTGTTTTGTCCCTTATATATTATAGAGAGGTTGTCCTCTTCTCGGAGGTTCTCAATGAATAGAAACTGTAGGGAATGGTAGTTTTTGGGACCCCAAATCTGTTACAGTGTCCCCTATAGAGAGGTTTAATATACAATGTCCCTTTCTCGGAGGGTCCTTTATTCGAGGTTCGACTGTACTACACTATACCACACTACACTATGCATGGCATGGTCATGTAGTTTGACAGACGAGACGTGACAGACGATTACATAATTATGTAGTAGTAGCATGCACGATATGCATATTGCATCTACATGCATATGGCTTTATGATTAGTATAATAAATGTAGGGAGGAGGGTTCAGTACACATGTTCACACGTAAGTAGTGTCACGTTCACGTAGACGATATTATTGTGACAAAAACATTGCAGTCGGTGGTTGTACCTGGTACGGGCATTCCCGGGAGCTGGGGAGGAAATCCCAACAGAGAGCCGTCTCCTCCGGGAGGGGGAGGGGGAGGGACGCCGCCTCGAGGTGGTCCATCACCCGACACGGCGGGATGAAAGGTCTGCGCCTGCGGGGAGAAATAAGGATTGACTGACTGGTAATCGCTCTCTCTCTCTCCATACACACATGTGGCAGTCCCATGTAGAAAACGAACATTATTCCATTTTTAATTAGCTTAATTCAATTAGCTCTCCTAATATTATGCTTTGACAGTTGTAGCCAGAAGTTGGCTCACCCCTAGCATGAAGTTACTAAAGCCTAAATTTGAGCTTTCTGGGAGATTCCACAGCAGAGTTACAATCATGTAAAGTAGAAATAGTGGTCAAAATATAATATTCATTTTCTACATGGGACTACCACATATTATACAAACAGTCACATTTCACATACATACACACACACACACAAACATAAATATACCTGTTGCTGTGCCATTTGTTCCCAGATATACTGCTGCTGCTGTTGCATCATGACTGGATTTTGAAACATCATGGCTTGTAGTCCCATCAGATCAGTCCCAGAAGCAGCTGCCGTCATTTCAAGCCATTTCCTCTGCTGCTCTATCCATTCTTGATAAGCAGCTGGGTCCATCGGGGCCATGGGGGGCATTGCCGCTGCAGCCGGAATAGGAGGCCCCCCTGCTGCTCCGGGGGGAGGAGGGGGATGACCAGCGGGATGTACTCCCCCCTGAGCCCATTGTCCCCCCGGGGGAGGGAGCTCGGTAGGCTGCTGGGGATGGGGAGGGGGGAGGAGAGGCTGTGTGGATGGTGGGGGCTGTTGTTGCTGCTCACCACCTCCTTCACCTGTTGATCGATCGAGAGAGAGAGAGAGAGAGATGGGGAGGGGGAGAGAGAGAAATTAATTAATTAATTAACTCCTTGAGTACGAGTATGCAATAAATTAAGGCAACAAAATTAATACTACAGAAACATTAGCCTAAGATTGTATTTCTAGTGATAATTCAATAATTATTCTCAGGTGGGATGGCACATACCCGGTATTATTAGTTTGGGTGGTCAGTGCCTACGATCTCATTTAGCTCAAACCACAATTTCCATGAAATATGCACACTTGTAGTAGTGGACACACAGGCTGTACTACATAGTATGACACTTTCAAGAACTGATGCATTTCACAAGCAATATCTCATGGGTAATTATTATGATTGCATTGCTAGCGCTCTAGTGCTAACTGGATGTCTTACGCAGAATTCACTTCGCATAACACCTCACATACATGTACGTTTTCTCCCTCAAATATTTCCCGTAACTCACTACAGTAGTGTTTTTGGAGAATGACCAACCTTTTTGTCTTTGGGAAGAGTATCGCTTTGGTTTTGACGTCGTCGGCTGTCCCCCATCCTTAGCTGTCGATGAAGAAGGCGAGCGTCCACTACCGGGTCTGTTCTTAGCCCCTCCTCCTCCTCCTCCCTTGTCACTCTTACTTGCTGACTCAGCAGATTCACCACTGCCACTCCCACTATTTGCCGTAGCTACCGCTGATGACGGACCTTGTGGTGTCGACTTAGACGCTGATGTAGGTCTGGCGCTAGAGGGTGACCCCTCCACTGATTGGCCGTCACTTCCAACCTTCTTCTCCTGGTCTTCCTCCTGTTGCTGCTTTTGCTGCTGTTGTTTCTGGAGACGCTTTTCGAGTGGTTCTATCACAGTGATCCCTCCACTCCCGGGCTTGGGCGGGGCAAATCTAGTCTTGGTGGGCGTGGTTGGCGATTTATCTCCTGCGCCAGCACTAGCACTACTACCACTAAATCCACCACTGCTGCCGCCGCCACCTCCCACACGGTGGTGAGGGGGTGGGCCTCCACCTGACCTTTGACCTCGACCCCTGGCCTTCCCCCGCTTGCTGGTGTAGTGAGTGACTAGGTCGTTGGCTCGAGACAGCGAGAATACCATCGTGTCTTTATGCTGTTTCTCTCCACTTCCACCACCACTCGCAGTAGTAGTAGTAGACGAGGCAGCACCTTTTTGTGTGTTACTAGGTTTCGCTGCTGTGGATGCCACCTCCCCCTCCCCCTCTCCTCCTCCTTGTGTGTTGCTGCTCTGCGGAGACTGAGCTCTGTTATCATCACCTCTAGTGGCGTTAGTAGACCAGTTAGCATCGCTGCCCTGCTGGTTGGCTGAGTTGTTGTCTTGCCCCCAGTCTTCAGTACCAGTCTCACTGGCAACTTGAGATTTGGACTGATCTCTGCACATTCCAAAAACAAAACAAAAAAATTGGGGGGATGTTCCAAGTCCATTGTTTGTAGAGGTGTTGATTTGAAAGGCAGACTTCAGGACTAGGGGTGGAAAATTCCACTGCTCCCCCACCCTCTCAGAATCTTGTACTGGTCATGTACATGCAGCAAATTTAAGGAATTGGCCAGATTTTTAATAAACTCAGGGAAGTGTAATTATAAATTTAAATGGTTATTACAGTCTTCAATAATATCCATACGCACATACAACTAACCTGTCATCATTACAGGGGCTCCCCCAGTCGTCCCGTCTTCTCCTCTCCCCTCTGTCCCTCCGTCCTCCCTCTCGTCCCCCTCTCCACTCCCCCCTCCTCTGACCTCTCTCTTTGGGCCCCCAATCACCACTGCCATCATCATTGTCTCCATCTCCTCGCTGGTTGGGAGGGGTGCCGTCTTTCCCCCCTCCTCCCCACTGCCGTCCCCTCTCCCTTGGACCTCTATCCGAGAAACGCTGGTCTCTATCACGATATCTCCTGAAAAAAAGAAGCACGTTATAAACTCAATTCAGTGTTAAGTGCTTCAACAACGGCATTATTCTCTAACAGATCAGATCCACTGGTACTACTTATGAGAGCAGCCTAATTCTCAAAACTAGGGACCTAAATAACTTGAGCAGGCAATGCAATGGTATCTCCCTTACGTTTAGGATTGGTAGTAAAAGACAAACCTACTAAATTTTCATTAAATTATCATGATCCTATCCGTACCTATCATCTCTGTCTCTGCCTTGACTGCGTCTGTCTTGTCTCTCACCACCTCCATCATCACCATCAGCCCAGTCATCACGTCTCCCCCGATTCCTTCTCTCCTCTCCTCTCTCATCATCACGATAACGGCCAAATCCCCTCCCTCCTCCTCCTCTCCCTCCTCTCCTGCCCCCTCTTCTCCCTCTCTCCCATCGTTGGTCGTCGCGATCGCCACGATCTCGGTTCCAGTGCCGATCCTCTTGACGATCCCCAGAATAGTCTCTCTGCCCCTCTTCGTTATCACGTTGATCATTGCCACCATCGTTGTCATCATAATTTCCTCTGTCTCTCTGGCGACCACCGCGCCAGCCTCCTCCCCTTCCTCCGCCCCCTCGGCCACGCCTACCTCTTCCACCACCGCCACGACCACCACCACGATACGACCTGAATCTCTCACGGTCTCCGTCCTTCATGAAACTGCCTAAGTTGGGTCCCCTTCTGCCTCTCCGACCTCCACCCCCACCATCTTCATCTCTCGATCTGATAAGGGAAACCAATACTGTGAATTAAAGCATTCTTTAGATAAAAAGATAACTTACTCTTGATCTCTTCTTTCCCAGTAGTTGGCAGACTGAAAGGGGGAGAGATGCGTAGATAGAGCAGTCATATAAACTATAAGCAAGTTATTAGAGAGCCAGGCAGAGAAAGAGAGAGAGAAAGAGAGAAGGAAGGAGAAAGATTACCTTTTTTTTCTCCCATTCTTCTCTTGGTTTTTGTTCATCCTCAACGTAGAGGTCGTGACCCCATTTCTCCACCTTGTCTGCTCGAGTCTTTTCCTCCTTGGGAGCCTGCCTAAATTGATGCACATCAATCAGTACCGCATTGAACAGCTTATCATGAACTTGGCAGTGGAAGTCAATAGCTACAAGATAATCCAATCACTACAAAAAGTTGGACCCAGGCAGGGTGTGCTCCTAATTAGAATTAGGCTACCCACATAAAATAAAAGTTCGAACCATTCACTTTTTTGTGATGTATTATATATTATTACCGGGTGATCCCTACTTATAGAACCAATCAACTCTGTGATAGATGTCAACCATTCATGTAGGTATGCTTGCCTCTCACAGGCTCAAGAGTGCTAGCTTAAAAGAGATAGTACCAAAGAATGAGGTGAAAGTGTGTTCTAGGACTCACTGTGACTCCTGATCTTCCTCTCCTAGCCTGTTGTCGTGCTGGTAGAATACTCCCTCCGTGGGTACATGCATGGGACCAGTCCTAGCGTCCTCCTCCTCTCCTTCTCCTCCCTCCCCCTCTCCCTCTCCCTCTCCCTCCCCTTCCTTGGCCTGCAGGAAAATGAAAATAATATACTCAATAATATTGGTTATACAATCAATATTAACCTGTTCCCAGGCCCCCTTTGGGAGAGACTCAGGATGAGGTTAGAGTTCATCTTAAAGTTAGAGTAAAGTACAGCAACCACAATTATTTATAGTATAATTCCACGAAAAACTATACTACTGATTTACTATAAATGTTTGGCAATCAATAGCTTTTTTAAACATAAAATCTAATTATACTAACTGCTTATGCATGTACTAATGGACTATCAAAAGAAATGATGGATCGCCTAACTTACATTCTCTGACCGCGGCTCCCCCTCATCCTGGTCCTGGTCCTGGCCACCAGTCACTTCATCATCACCACCTACACATGTGCATATGAATACAAAAAGTTTGACTTTGTTTGTACATATTATAGTGGGAAATATTCGAGGGAGAAAACTTTTACGGATCAATAAGTGAGCCTTTCATGGAGAAACTATCGTGGGTGGCTGTCAAACCACGAAATTTGTAAAAGTCTTCTTCCTCGAAAGTTTCCCATTATAGGGTATAAATTCGTGATTGACAATAAAAGGCCCATGTGGGGTATGGAATCACACCCAATAATAGCAGTCATCAATACGAGGCAAACAAAAGGCATGGCACATCAACACCCACGAAATATGAAAAATATTTGTTTTGAACACGGAAACACTTTAAAAGCTTTCAGTTTTATGGGCTACGGGAATGGGCTATGGGAGTAGCCCAAGCTGAGAGAGACTAACTCACCATTATTAAGATATCAGACACAATAAATATTTTACAGATTGAGACACGTTATGCAATATTATTACAACTACAGACACTCAAAATATATCACACAATAGCAGGCAAAAAATATTTTTCAGCAATATCAACTTACCATTTTCTCCTATTTCGTTCTCTTCTCCCCCCTCTCCCTCTCCCTCTCCCTCTCCTTCAGAGTCCTCTTGTTCTGACAGCTCACTGTCATCTTGTCTCCCTCTCCTCCTTCTCTGAGGCTTTGCTTTCGGCCCTCCTCCTCCTCCCTCCTCATCCGATCCCGACACTTCTTCCCCTCCTGTCCCCTCGGCCGTGGCAAAGCTACCATCATCACTCTCATCCTCTTTTTCACCCCCTCCCTTGCCATCATCAACACCATCTCCTTTGCTAGCATCCTCCATAGGAATTTCACCGTCTTTATCAGTTGGGGATGTGTTAATTTCTTCACCATTTTTGTTTTTATCAGTGTCATTTATGTCACCTCCGCTTGGCTCAATAGTTGGTTTTTCTTCTTCTAAAGGCTTTTGTTCTTCTTGAAGTGGCTCTTCTACTTCATCATCTGCTTTGTCCTCAGCACCTTCTTCTGGCAATGGTGATCTTTGAGTCTCATTTATGTCATCAACTTCACCACTGGGTAAGCACTCTTGGTCAGTTTGCTGCTGTTCCTCGTTTAAGCTTGTGTCTGCCTCTTTGGATTCAGTGCTGCCACCTAGCTCAGCTGTGGGCACTGTGCTGTCTTCCTCCTCTACCTGCTTCTGTTCCTCTTTGGGGCTCGTACTTACATCTTCCTCGGCTGTAGGCTCTATAATGTCTCTCTCCTTCCCCTTTCCCGATTCTTGTACTTCTGAGCTTGTGATATCTCCAGAAGGCTCACTTTGAGGAACTGTTGTTTGTTCTTCTGCTTGAATATCAGCCATTGCGCTTGTCAATGGCAGCAGCTGCAAAAAAAAAAAGGGAGTACTCTAAATAAAGCCCATCATGGACTTACAACTATCTCGTTTTCACACATGCGCCATTGATTTTGCACCTACATTAGTTTCGTTTACCTTAAAATCAAACTGGGTTCGGATATAGCGGCAGAGTATCCGTAGCTAGGCTTCAAAAGTCATCTTTGCCGCTGCCAGCACGATGCTGAGCGAACGGTGGAGAAGTTTACGGAGGAGTGTGTCACAATATACGGAGACTGCCGAGGAATTTTCCGGATGGGCAAAGGGAGCTTATATAACCGGAGGCCTCCCCAACAACCCCATCTTTGTGATCATCCCGAAAGAAGGAGCTAGTCTTAGAAGTGGAGGAAGAAGGAACACCTCGAGCCTCTTCCCTCGCACGACCCTTGTCTCTACTCCGAGAACAAAAGAAAAGTGTAGCTTGTCCGTTTCTACTACCCGACTAGTGTCAGTTCAGACACGCTTCTACGCTCTCTCAAGCGCTAACAAAGTTGTGCCCGCCTTTTCTCTTTCCCCGAACCGACTCACCTTCGAGTTAAAAACATGTCTAGAGAAGTCGAAACCGCCCCAGTCCCCGATAAGGCCGCCCTTGCCACTGTCCTCTCCTACCTCAAGAACAAGAACTTGAAGGTATTTCATTTTTAGTACAAGATTAAAGCTTTTGATCTAATTTAATCTATGAGTGGTGGGGGTGTCTATTTAATTATTTTGTGTGAGCGGTTGCAGTTGGGGGATAGGCCTATGCCCCTCTCATAAGTGTACATGCTTTTATGAGGCTTTGTGGGTTTTTCTTTGAAAGCTGCCGGCAATGGTGTGCTCTTAATAGCCGAAAGCTTCAGGTCTATGTAGCACAAAAATCGAAAGTTTTTGAAGTTGAAGTTTTGATCCGGATGAGATGAAAGCAGATAAAAAATATAATGGTGGTCATGTACATGTAAGTTGATATTAAATTGTTTCGGTGTATCAAAGCTTCTCTTAGCAACAGATTATGAGCTAAGCCAATCTTTCCTCTTTTTCCCTCCTTGAAAGTCTATATAACTATGTTGGGTCCGATATGTGGTGTCGCCCTGACAACTATCAATCTAGAATGGGTACTGGTGGCTGTCCACACTAGAGAAACAGGCTCTCTGTTGTGTTGGACTGATAGCTGAGTAGAGTACTCTATATAAGAAAAAAATTTTGTCTGTATTGTCTGGGCACTAGGTGGGTGCCTACATGTTAACGATTTGCTGGGGTGCTGAGCTCTGAATGTTCAATAGTTGTACTACTAATTTGATTTAGGCCTGCCTGTCATCTGTATGTGTAGGATTCCAATCAGAGAAAATTGCAGTTTTTAGCGTAATGCCTGAAGAAAAGGTGCCTTCCAGATATGGTCAATGGTTGCCAGGCACAAAGCTTGGATTCACTACAGAATCCTAGGGGTGGTGGGAGAACCCATAATGTTGCTAATATACTCTTTATCTTTACTTTGGTGAGTAAGCTTAGTTCTTTTTTGCGGTGAAGTCTAGTGAATACCCTCTGAGACAGGCTCCTCAGGGTCTCTGTGCCTCTATTGTGGCAAGTGGGGTGATCTTATTTCTGGGCATTGTACGTGCGGTTGCGTTGAATAGAGTGATGATGTTTTATTTTGTGGTCACGTTGCCGAAGGGTGTGAGAAAGGTGTGAGGGGGAATGAGAACTAAAGGAGATTGCCTTGTGAAAATAAAACAGGTCACCGAGAGTTAGGCAGTCTAGCATGTCTCGTTTATATACTTGCTAACATGCAACATGGTTGCATATATAATATTATTATGGTTATTATTGTGAAAATACAGGTGTATGCGGTGTTGTTCTGCATCACACGCCAACAGAGGTGCACAAAAATTAATAATAATATTATCATAATAATAATTATGTATGAAAAAATAGTCACGAAACTGTGCAAATTTGGGCAAAATAATAGCAGTAGATTGTAATATCTCAGTGAGTGGCTGTAATGCAGAACTGCCGAGTATTCAAAGATTGTGCATAAAATATGCGGAGGGTTGATTGGGGGGCTAGGATGTTTTGGCGGTAGAACTATGTAATTAATTTTTATGCAGCTAGGCCAGGCCAGGCCATGTCTAGTCAAGGCACTAGGGTATGTAATTCAATTTCTAGTCTGGCTCATCCAGTATGTAGGTAATGTATGTATGCACATAATATTGGGTAAGCCAAGCAGAAACTGCATCATATTGACCACATATGGGCAAAAAGGCAGTTCAAAGTACTCAGTACTAGATACCTACTCGCTATCTCCATGACAGTGGATATGTTTATGGTTAATTGCATAACTTCCCATTCTTGGGCAGACCCTCTCTGTTGCCCTGGAAACCATTGTTACACCATTACGACACTTAGCTTACCTTCCTGTGTACCTTTTTAGTTTTGTATATCACATGTATGTTATGTGGCTACACTTATTTAGGGTAACTTAAGCTTTTTGGCTGTTTGGTGTTTGGGGCTTTTTGAGAATGCACCTTGCTAATCAGTGGTCAATTTTTCTTGTGAGATTTTTCCATCCCTATGATCTAACTCTGTGTCACTTTTAAGCTTCTCTAGACCAGGTATCCTAGCAACTGATGATATTCACATGCATACGCACATGTATACATCACCCACACACTACACGTGCACACACATACACTCCACATAAAAGGAGACCACTGAAGTCCTTAAGAAAGAGCTTGGTTTAGCAGGTGATGGAGGAACACTAGAAATGCCCACCTCCCTACAAGCATCGTCAGGTGGACAGAGGTGAGTCAGCCCCTGATAATTTATGAATGGGAATCCCATGATAATATAATTGGGGAGGATGCCCCTGGTAATTATTGAAGGAAGCCAGCCTGGATTTTGGAATGGATGGGAGTAATGAGGTTAGTGTGGGTGTACTGGCCACAATCCAGTTTGGGTCCTTTGCTTTGGTCTGGTCATTCGCTGAACATCCCATAATTGTCAACTCCTGTTTGATATCCTTCTCCCTCTCTCTCTCTCTCTCTCTCAAAACACAGTGGTACTGAGCCTGAAAAGTACAAAGACTCATACGCGAGGTGAGCCTACTACTTAAATATATTCATATTTTTTAGTCGTTAAAACAACCGTGGTACACCAGCCTTTAAAGAAGAAGCATTAAGTAACCTGAGCTAGTGTTGTGTGTGCTAACACTGGCGGATATGTGTAATCAAATACCTTTGCCACAATTGGTTGTTTGATAAGCCCTTACTCTCTCAAGCTTCTCTTAGCCGTTGGGCCACCTGACTTGAGTTATGTAACCTATTTGAGAAGATGGGCTCATAATTAATGAGATGTGGTGTCATGTGTTACCATGGCGGCCGTGGGGTTTTGTAGGCTTGGGGTCTCGGATGGTGAGAAGTGGTCTGGAAGGTGGGGAGCTGGCATAATTTGTTTGTTCACGTATACCATTCACCTGGAGCCTGTCTACACCCTATCAACCGCCTAGCGCTCACTGATGTGGTTGGGATATTGAATTTAGCACAAGTATCGTGGCTTTGTGTCGCCCCTAGCAACACACCGGACAGGAAACTCGGGTGCAGATATAAAAGTAGAAAAAGGAGATAGAGCACGCTTTGCTGTCAGTTATTGCTGAAAATCACTCTTGAAGGGGATAAAAAAGCCAAAAAGCTTAAGCTGCACTTGAAGAGAGTGGGTCTTTGTACTATAACATTCTACACATGGACATGCAAGTTGAAACTTTTTCAAAATCGATTGACTTTTTGCTCTTCCCTTGTCTCTCTTTCCCTATCTGCAGCCAAGTTCCTTCTTCAACTGCTTCAATGGCTGACATTCAGCTACTACAGGAACTAGCTCCCGATCAAAGCTCCTCCGATAAGGACAACCACGTACAAGAACACAACACGACAATGGAAGCTTCTTCCAGACCACCACTGCACTCTGTGTCCCCCCATCCTCCCTCTCTCTCTTGGAGACCTAGCAGCTTACAAGACTTGTCATCATCGCAGGCAGAGTCCACCATGAATCATGAACACAACAGTGATGCTGAAGAAGATGAGGAGGATGGCTACAGCACAGACAACGATGACACTGATGACAGGGGCACACCTCGTGCCACCATCACAACTAGGACACATTTTGTCTTCACCGCAAAACAACCTTCTCCTACTACTACCTCTCTACCTCAAAAGGCCTCCTCTCCTAACGACGGGAGCCCCTCTTGGCTCCAACAGGTTAAATCCTTTCCCCCTCCTCTCATTCCCTCGTCAAATTCTGCCATTTCTGCCTCGTCCCTTGTGTCACCCACTGCTCAAGCTCACCTCAAAGCAGCAGCAGCAGCTACTTCCTCCGCCACCTCTAGCGAAAGTGTTATCGGTTCACCAGCCACAGCTGTCGGAGCTGCTCAGCTACCACTCAACGCTGCACCGTTCATCTACCACCTAGCCTCTCCAGCTACAGCAGCAGCTCAGCCTGTGGGAGTGGGAGGGATCCGGCAATCCGTCCTGACACCAATCTTGACCTTCCTCCCCAATGCAGCTCAAAGCTTGGTGGCTGCTGCAGCCACTGCTGGCGCGCATAATGGCAGTAGTAGGCAGCCTATCATTCTCAGCCCTCCTGCCGCTCAAACTCTCAACATGCCCCTAACCGCTGCGGCCGCTGCGATTGCATCTTCTTCGTCGCAAGCAGCCATCATGTCTAGCTTTGGTCAAGTGAAAACCAACGGAGTTAGTGCTTCTCACGTCTTTTCCACCGAGCCCACTACTGGACAACAGACCCTCAAGTCACCCATCATGGAGTGCGTAACATCCTCGGCTATGAATAGGAATCCATCTCCCCCTAGGACTCTCGCTGCTATCCCTCTCTCGGAGATGACACCGCAGTACTCCGAGCTCAAGGCTTTCGCTGAAGAGTTCAAGAACAAGAGGATTCGTCTTGGCTTCACCCAAGGCGCCGTTGGACAGTCCCTCGCCGACAAGGGCTACAGCAACTTCGCACAGAGTACCATCAGTCGCTTTGAACAGATGCAGCTAAGTCCTACCAACGCAGCCGCCATCAAGCTTGTCCTCGAAAAGTGGCTCCAAGAGACCGAAAATCCAGATTCTGCCCACTCTCCAAGCTCAAGTAGTCCAGTGATGGCCAGCCGAAAGAGAAAGAGACGTGCCGTGTTCACTCCTCAGACCAAGACCACGCTGGACAACTACTTCAAGCAGAATCCTCGCCCCAACCGCCACATCATCGAGACCGTAGCTCAAGAGCTAGACCTTCTGCCTGAAGAGGTACGCGTCTGGTTCTGCAACAAACGCCAGAAGGAGAAACAGGGAGGCTCTGTGAGTAGCACCACCACTGCAGTTCAGGTGACAGCCTACAAGTATCCATCGTACGATCGAGAGTCTAGCGTTAGTCTGTCTTCGAGTGGTGCAAATTCTCCATCAAGCCTCTACGACAGTAACAGCTTCCAGAAACGGAACTCGCCGTCTCCTCCACGAAACACCACGCCTTTCACTATCGAGGAACTGAGCAAATCGTCGAGCGTGGGCACTAAGACCATCTCGAGTCCGATGTGTATCGCCAATCCCTTCGCCACCTCCCCCCAGGGTGTGGTGATGGCTCTCACAACTCCTAGGCTTTCTCCGGCAGCTCAGCCCACAGTCGTTGCCGCTCCGCAAGCTGGGATCGTCCTGCCCCAGGTTCAAGTAGCTCAAACCACAGCTTGAGAAATGAACAAATGAACAGATTCTAGGATTTTTGTATGTAATGTAACTGTTATTCATTTTGTTCCAATCTTATGACAAAGCCTTTTTTAGGCTGAGAGATCAAACACTGAACTGAATTATTTTTGTTATTTTGTAAAGGACAAAACTTCATTAGGCTTAACATAGTTTTTCCCAACTTTCTCATACAATATTACAACTACTATATATGGCATTCAATCAACAAAGGCCTCTGTGGCCTGCAAACTACATTAGACACTGTTGAACAGTTTCACCCATCCATCCATCCCCCAGCCTTCTTTCCCCACCCAGAAATTGATTTTTGTGCCACTTACCGCAAGTACTGAGAGTGTGTGTTCCCATATTATCACATAATGTATCACCTTGATGCTTGCACATGCTCTATCAATAACACATGACATGGAATACATTTCCTGCTTCTGTTTAATAGGCTTTGACCACTTCCAAAAATTTTTGGAAACGATGATGATAATAGTGATGAATTAATTATAGGGTTCTCCCCAGTGCTAGCTAGGGAGGGGTGATGCTTTGACGTCACTTCCTAGAGGAAGCGATGATATAATAATAATTATTAATTAATTACAGGGCCCTCCAATGTCTGGTATGTTGTTGTCGGACTGAAATAAATAATTGCATTAGGCGTTCACCACTTCCAAATTAGTTGAACAATGTAATAATCAATTAAGGTATAAAGATAATAATTATTATATATACTATGCTTTGCCCACGACTGAATGGAACATGTACATAAAGTGCAGACAGAGGGAGTACAATACTGTGCTAGTGATAATAACCAGCCTACACGATAATTAGATATTCGTCAAAAAATAGCATCTCCTTAGCGTAGTGGGACATGTACCTTACTCTAATTGAATTAGCGAAGTGTGTGTTGGCTAATTAGAGACTTGTGCGGGGCAGCTGCCCGACACGACCGCAGCACTTCCAGCGGCTGAGGGGGAGGAATGCTCAATTAAATGATACTAATTGGTTAAAGAGTTTGAGGTGAAATGGTTAACCAGCCTTACTGGAGTAGATACCTCGTAGTAAACACGTTACTTTTATGTCCGCGCGCATAAGTTGTGACTTGTGTCATTTTTCCCCCCGTAAATTTTGCACAAATAGCCTTCTGGACTTTGTGGAAAGATCTCTGGACATGTATCGAGTAAGTCCCTGCAATTAATTATTAGTATAGACATATCAATGTACATATACATGTTTATGTATGTGTGAGTGCTTTTTGTATTGCATTGTATACTGCATTGTATGTCTAGTCTGTGTACATGTGCATGAATTTTGTCTGCATTGCTAATAGAGTGAGTTGGCGTTGCTGCTATATCCAGTGTTTGTTCATCTCTACATCGATCTGGTGATATCTGGGCATGGGCAAGAAGGTCTCTTTCTCTCTCTCCCCCCTCCCCCCTCTCTCCCCCCCCCCCTCCACCATCGTGGCTTTATGCAGTTTTTATCCCACTAACTTGCAGCTCAGCAGTTTTTTGCCCACTACCATCACAAACAAGAGACCTTCTATGAGGAAGAGCTTCTGCGGTTGAAGAGTATAACCACTCCCGCACAGATGATCAAGAATGACCTATTTGAGACTTTCAGGTGTGTGGAGGTGTGTGTGTGTGGGGGGGGGGGGGTCACAACCACACAAAATTATGTAATAGCCTTGTCCTCCTCGATCGAGTGTCTGAGTTCATTCGTCTCTAATTATATGCTGCTCTGTTAATTGAATTTTATTAGGAAGCACAAGTTCACCATCAGGATTTCCAATGACTCATTTCAGTGCCTTGTGAAACACCTCCAGGTAGTAACTATACGTACAATGTGCTATGTGCTCAAAAAATTACGTTTTTTTTTTGCTTATTTAGATCAACCAAAACACGCTCATCTTGAACCTTATCAACCAATTTCTTCATCTAGATGGTTAGTATAATTACATAATTTCTGTATGGACCCTTTTTTATCTCAATTCTGTTGTATAATACAGTGTTTGATGGTACCCCCCGAACCAGGATCGATATCAAGGCCACATCAGGAGCACTGGATGGAGAGGCTTCCGCTAAAGGTGACCCATGACAAGTCTGCTGCACTTGGAAATTATACAACACGTACCCATCCTCATACTCACACACACAGCCAACAAGTCGAAGGTGCTGTATGGTATTCCCCGTGACCCTGACCTGGCCGTGGCACTCACCCAGCTCGAGGAGGAGGAGAATGAGAACATGGACGATGAGAAACCAAAGGTGAGGGAGCTACGTCATGTCCTGTGATATCTCTTGGTGTTTTTTTTTTTATCGAGCCTGCATCGTAAAACAAAAATTAAATTTTTGTAGAAGAAGAAAATGAAGAAGGATCCACTTGGCCTCTTCTCAAGTGAGTGATTTGCTGTGAAGTTCACACATATTCTATAATAAATTTTCATCATAATTTTTTTTTCAGGCAAGAAGAGCAAGGCTGCCAACAATCCAAATGCACCATCTCTGAACAGAATACCACTGCCGAAACTGTAATTAAGCCAAAATTTATACCAGTGGCGTAGCCAGGGGTGGGCCTAGTAGGGCCAGGCCCGACCAACTTTGTTCTAGTAATGCTTACTACTTAACCATTGATCGTGTCAGCCTCTCAATTCTATGAGAATAGGGCAGAAATAATCCAGATTGTAGGCTATAGATTGAGATTCAGCACTGTTAATTTGGGGTGTGGTCAAACCTATCACTACAAGTGACCATTTATCATATTTGTGCCCTACCAGACTCCTAGCTCTAGCTACGCCACTGATTTATACATAGCATGCTACTAATTTTTTTATATTTCTTGCAGTCGTGAGTGTGAGCAGTTGGCCAAGTTCACTGCCTACAAGGAGTCGGCAAAGTGTGTGCCTGTTGGACCGACGAGCCTTCCCTCCATCTGCTGCTACACACTCCTCAACACTAACAACAGGTGATCAGTGAACTGGCTGTTTTTGATGCATGGAAGTAATGGTTTTCCCCAGGTTTCAATATTAAATGCTGGAGCACCAAAAAAGGCCTAGATTAGTCTATTGAGCTATATACATGTAGACTCCTGGCCCCTTCATGGCACTTACACTAGCTATGCCAGGAAGGGGCTATCTCATAATTATTGAGGCCTTTTCAATTCTGTGTGCTGAAAAGCAAGTGGGAGTCAGTCCTAGCTTGGGGCTGGCCTGGATGTGGATGAGGCTATCATTCTCGAGCACCACATATATGGGAGTCTGTTGGTTCACACACAAAGCCTTGAATTAAACATTTTCCCTCTTATCTCATCTAAGTATCCATAGCACCTCGACATGTACTTTTTGAAATCAATCGTGGCTCTATGTATGTGTACTTGTGGTTACTGAGAGGCAGAAATGGCTTCGTATCATCCTGGCTGGTCCCACGGTCGGTCGGTCAGTAGTAGCTAGACTGCAATATGTGTGGTCAGTTTGGATTACTAATGCTTTTCACATCATCAGAACAAAAAAATGACTTGAATGAAATTCTCTTATCCTTTGATTTGGTTGCTAGGCGTCAGTTACTATGGCCAACGTGTATGTCACGTACAATACTATCTCATTTCAGCGGTTGAGCTAAAAACGTGTGCAGTAGTGCTTAAGAAATTTGAGGTGCTTATAATGTGGATCAAGTTTTGTCCCATTTTGTAGTCATATTAATTACAATTCGTCTATATAATATTATTATTGAGGCTCAGATTGGTTTTCAAATCATATTAGTATATGCCGCGTCAATTTACCAGGTATTATCAATATTCTAATTCATGTTTGCTGATTTTGCAAATTTCAAGCGCATCCCCCTACACAGCCATTTCCTAGTCGCATTAAGCATCCCACTTTTGTCCATTTGTGTCCCCAATTATTTTGGTCTACAAGGCTCTCACGGTACTGAATATCGAAGAGGATTGGAGGTTAATTTCCACCCATGAACCTTTTTAAAATTAAGGCGCCACGCACCTCAGACTAGTTTGCCCACTGGACATAGTACACGTGAAGCTCTTCCTAGTAGTCTTGTAAAATTAAAATTTAAATATCTTAATTTGTGAGTCAGCTAGTGCTCTTCTTAATTCAATTTGTAGTCTGAATGCCATCAGTATATCCGATGACTCCTCCCTGTTGGCTGGTGCGTTCAACGACTCGAATATTCGTCTCTGGACCCTCAGTCCCAAAAAGCTTTGCCCACTCAAGAACTACGCCCAACTACAGCAGATACCATCTCTGGCCGCAGGTAGGGACGGATTACTACATAATAATACAGATAGCTTTGCACCAAAGTGATACTAGTAATTTATTATGCTACGTAATTATTCTTATTGTGTGTGTCTGTGTGTTGTTCTCCTTTGCAGAGGATATAATGGAGAGGCTGATCGACTTTAGGTAAGTTTATCTTAAGCTTTTAAGCTTCACAAGTTGACAGTGGTATTGAGCCAATACTCTTCTAGTGTGTACACATGCTCTTTTTACAATTAGTGTGTATAAGAATATACATTGTACTATACATTATTGGCCATCACCTAGCAACCAAAGTTTTTATAGGCAAATTGTCGGCCACCACAGGGGTGTGGGTGATCGTAGGGTAGGCCAATGATGAGAGGGGTCATGGGCCAATAAGACAGTTACAAGACCTTTACTGGGGTGCATTCGACCATGCATCTCATGCACCCCAATTAAGGTCCACATTTGGTCATACCCATGATGCATCTGAGAGTGTTAGTACAACTTGCAACTATAACTTGCATTACCAATAATTTTGTGTGATCCTATAATGATGTGTGTCTGCGTGTGGTCGTGTTACACTCATCATATTATTATACCATGATACGTATCGAATTTCATTCATGCACCCTCGCCTCATCCACTCACATGTGCACAATCCTATCATCATCGTCATCATCATCAACAGTTCGAGTGCAGACACGCGTCAGTTGGTAGGCCACAGTGGGCCAGTCTACAGCACCTCCTTCAGCCCTGATAATACATTTCTACTCTCGGCCTCCGAAGACGGCACAAGTATGTACAACAATACGTCCCATGCAGCCCATGTGTAGATATTGCATTGCAACCAGACTGTCTTATGTTGTAAAACAAATGAATTACAAATTTCTTTTCTTGTCTTGTTTTGTTTTTCAGTTCGGTTGTGGAGTCTACAGACGTTCACTGCTCTAGTCTGCTTCAAAGGCCACAACTACCCAGTCTGGAGTGTGCAGTTTAGGTAGTAGACATGCTCTCTCTTTCTCTCTCTCCATCTGTCTCTCTCTCTCCCCTCCCCTTCCTCTCTCACTCTCACACACAATACCATTATTATGATCTTATTCTGTTTTGTCTAGCCCAATGGGATTTTACTTTGTGTCTGGATCACATGACCGCTCCGCCCGAGTCTGGAACACGGATCACATCCAACCAATCAGAATCCTGGCCGGTCACCTCAGCGATGTCGACGTACGTAAGCATGTTTATGCATGCACAATACGTGGTATGCGTGTGTGTGTACATGCCATTGTGCAAATTAACGTCTGGACACTGATACTTTTTATTGGCTGTTGTAGTGCTGCAAGTTCCACCCTAATGGTAACTATATTGCCACCGGATCGAGTGACCGCACTGTTAGACTATGGGATATGCTGAATGGGCAGTGCGTGAGAATGCTCACAGGACATAAGGTATCTACAGCATGTGTGAACATGTGTACAAAAATTAAATTTAATTAATAGTGAATTCCGAATCAACTATATCATAAAAGTACAATGTATATGCCTTCTGGATCCCCTACATGTACTCTCTCTGCTCTTTTTGTCTGTTGCGCACGTAATAATGACAACTGTGCACTTTCTACCACTTGTAGGGCACTATTCATGCCATAGCATTCTCTCCAGATGGCAAATACATGGCTACATCAGGTTAGTCCCAAATCCCCAAATATTCTCAGGGCCATCAATCTACTAGCTTCCATTATGAACGACTAATTATTGCAGGGGTTGACTGTCGGATTATTGTCTGGGATATTAGCACAGCTGGCCAGGTATGTGAGTTGAAAGGTCACTCCGACACGGTCTACCAGCTGGCCTACAGTCGAGATGGCACCATACTGGCGTCAGGAGGCCTGGACAAGTGCGTCAAGTTGTGGGATACCAGCTGCTTTGAGGAGAATGGGGTAGCAATGAATCCACAGCATTGGTGAGAACTCTCTCTCTCTCTCTTTCCCTGTCCCTCTTTCTCTTATAAGAAAAATTAACAGCTAATTTCACCTTTTCTTGTAGCTTGCTGGGATCTTATCGGACTAAGTCTACTCCCATTCACAGCCTCCACTTCACGAGAAAGAACCTCCTTCTAGCTGCTGGACCTTATATTTCTTAACAAATATTAATTTTCTTTCTATATAGGCTTAACAAATTTAGTTTCACTTAAGTATACACTAAGTTTGGCATGATATCACACAATGTACACATTATACATACCTGTATTGAGTTTTAGTAATGTATGATAATAATATTATGTATAGTAGTAAGAATCGGTGATCCTAATTGGCAACAGGGACAGGGGCTGCCTCACTCTCCATGCTCTCATTCTCCTGTTTGATTTCTCCCACGATTTGTGCATTGACGTCCTCCAGTGCTTTCTTGATGGCCTCTTGCGATGGCTCATCATCCAGCACCTTGGCTAGCTCGAGAGATCTCTCAAACGACTGCACTGCTGCCTGGAGCTCACCCAGCTTGGCTAGAAGGTCAAATGATGATAATTATGATTACAGAGACTCCCCATTGTATTAAATTTAACATGATATCCTCATAAGAGGAATTAGCTAATAGGTCGTTAATTAAAGCCTAATCAAGGCTGTAGTGAAAGGATCATCATTGGGATTTTCAAACTCAGGACCATTAATTTACTGGGGGGAGCCCTATCAACTGGTGCTGTAGGAACCAGCTCTTGGAATGTTAACTATGCAACCCCTTTTAAAATTAATACTATAGGGAATTTCTAGGTCCATCTGTTGATTTGGGTGGGGTATGGAGACTCTATGGTTACCCTTAAGGTCTAATTAGGTATGTACATGGTATAGAGAGCCGGATTATAGCTTACTCTCTGCCTGAGCAACGAGCACGCTGGCGTTTAGCTGCCACATCTGGTCCTGAGACTCATTAGCTGCTGCTAACGCTTTCTCCCCGAGATCTCTGGCCTTGCTGAAGTTTCCAAGCTCCAGCTGGCACCTGCCCAACTCATGGTACAGCCACGTGCTCTGCTCCGCAGTCTTCACCAATGGCAGCTTACGCTCCCAGCTTCACAAAAGAAATGTGATGTTATACTTCTAAACGATAATAATTATTATGTTAAACCTAGGATAAGGCATTTTGGAGGGTGTGGCTTGGGTGGAGCCTGGAAGCATATCAAAGAATTAGGCCCTGCCCCATTCCCACATCAAAGAAAAGTAGAGCATGAGATGATTGCACTAAAATTAATATACTGACTTACTACTTCGCTGCATTGCTGAAATCTCCCATGACAGCATACACTCTGCCAACATTGTCTAGTGCTCGAGACACAATCTCAGGCAGATCTCTAAAAAAATGCAATGAGAGGAGGTATGTATTAGCTCGGGTCGAATGGCTTCCAGTCACCTCCCACTCATACGCATACACGCAGAGATAAAATTAATGTAATCCTAGTACAAGACTATGTTTGATGTATAGCAATGATGGGATAATGTGCATGAGTTATATTCTAGTAAGGACACTGATTGTCTGAAAAATATTTTTTGTTGGATTATGAGCTACGTTTTAGTCTTTGTTCCAGCTCCATAACTATTACCGTTACCGAAATACGCTTTTTTGGTTTGAGTATAAATGTGACAATCATACATGTAAACTTGTCTTTGAAGAAGCTTGGTATGTATACTATGACATAGTCTAACATGTTCAGGACCATGGTAGCTGCTTTCATCTGCTCAAGAGCTACATTTTGGTTTTTGTTCCAGCTCCATAGCTCTTTCTGTTGCTGAGATACACTTTGGCGCGCGCGTGTAGAATTAATGATATTCATAGCTTTTAATTAATTACGTCACGGTCTGTACATTCCAACGTGAAACCATACGCGTTTTGCTACCCGCTGTCCCAGCTCAATAAATAGCATTTTCTGGGAGGTACTATCGATAACGGGGCTAGACGGTGTCAGGGGTAACCCCTCTGGCACCTGCAGCTGAAAACTGCACATGGTCCTGGGCATATATGGCTTAGGGGTCGCCCAGGTTCCTCCCTTGAATACCCCCCATCCCTGGAAGTATGGCCAATTGCGGTAATGTCCGCAGTGTCACTCCCAAACGGATCACCGAAGCTGCGGCACCTCGGCCCGGGGGGAGGGATGATTGGGACTATTTTTTTTCCTTCCAATAGTTTTTTTTTTCTTAGTTAGGGCACAAGACTATTTTTTTTAGCAAGGTGAGCAGTCCCTGGAAATAAAAAAGAAAGAAATGGCGATTTCTTTTGTACATCTGGTTCCAGCATGTACAATTGATTTGATGAATGATCTTGGTCTTGTTAGATAGAGAATTTGCTGGAGATTCTGATTTTCATGCTTAGAAATTTTGGTGAAATTTCACAAAATTACCTATTTTTGAGATTTTTGGGTATTAGTAGTGTATCTTTTGTACATCTGGTTCCAGCATGTACAATTGATTTGATGAATGATCTTGGTCTTGTTAGATAGAGAATTTGCTGGAGATTCTGATTTTCACGCTTAGAAATTTTGGTGAAATTACACAAAATTACCTATTTTTGAGATATTTGGGTATTAGTAGTGTATCTTTTGTACATCTGGTTCAAGCATGTACAATTGATTTGATGATCTTGGTCTTGTTAGACAGAGAATTTGCTGGAGATTCTGATTTTCACACTTAGAAATTTTGGTATTGCCCTCCACTATATATTTCACTTTGCTTTGCTATGGATGCTACAGCCTCGGGCCTCCAAGTGACCAATCAGATCACAGTATTTGTTACTACTACATATATAGGGTAATGTAGGTATTGTAAAGTATTATAAGGTATTGTAGGGTAATGTAGGTCAGGAATCTGATTGATCAGTAGGCGGTCCTTTATTTTGCTCGGAATGCTACAGCCTCGGGCCATTGAGTGACCAATCAGATCACAGTATTTGTTACAACTATAGGGTAATGTAGGTATTGTAGGTATTGTAAGGTATTGAAAAGTATTGTAAGGTATTGTAAGGTATTGTAGGGTAATGTAGGTCAGGAATCTGATTGGTCAGTTGGCAGTCCACTACCGAAGCTGCGGCGACTCGGCCCGGGGGGAGGGATGATTGGGACTACTTTTTTTCTTTATGTTTGATGTCACAATCATGACTGAACACTACTAACAGCATGCTAGCTGCCAAATATTGAAGGTGCCCACCCTACTCCTCTGGCCAAAAACTTGGGGAAGAAGGGGTTAAACATAAATTTGCCTGTTTTCTATACTTTGGCCTCTTAGCAAAGAAAACACTTGGACTGAAAATGAATTTGGAGCAAATCTCTGATGCGTTGCTGAAGGATTCTGAACTTGTAGGAGAGCGCATCTTTTATGCCCTCCAGGTTAGGATACGGACTATATAAGAAAATTGATCGTCTGAAAAATATTTTTCGTTGTATATAGTATAATATAATAATGATGATTACTCCAAGCTTACTGTTCTTGTGCAATCTTCAAGTCGTCAAGGTGGTGTCTGAGGGCAAGGTCGGAGTCACCCAGTTCAAGGTGAGCGTTGCCGATGCAGGAGTGCAGGCTAGCTACGAACTCTGGCTTATTGGGGATGTCCCTCTCCGTTAATTCCTGCACGGTCCTCATCAGTTTCTCTGCCTGCTGCAGACTGCCTTCAGCATCACCATTAGCCAGCGCTGCATATATAATTATGTACATGTGAGGTGAACCACTTCAATGGATTTCACACACTAAAATCTTATTATTTTATGTACCACTGTCAATTTCCTCCAGAGATTTGAGGATGAATTTTGTGTGATCCAGTCCCCCAGCACTGAGAGCAGTGTGACAGTCAAGGAACAATGCTTCCAACGAGCATTTATTCTCAGGGATTTTAGAATCTGATTATTTGGGGGGGGGGGGGGGGGGGGGGGCACAATCAGACATGTCCAATTTTTGGTAAATCTAGGGAAGGGAAATCAACCTTGGGGGGTGTGTGCTCCCTACCCTCTGTATAATACAGTAATTCTCCCTATAAAAAATGAAATGCAAGGATATCCCATTGGTCTTGGTCTCGTTGGGGAGGGTCGGTACTTCTTCATCTCCTTCTCCCTCTTTCTTGCGTACATTGGCTTCTGCTGTCTCCAGAACTCTGTCCTGGAGTCGAGGTAGGTCAGAGCCCCCTCCACCGTGTCGTAGATGGAGCGATCCTTCTGACCTATAGCTAGGCCTGGAAAGAAATTCGTCAAAAAATACCAAAGATTGACCTTCAATCTTGAGAAATTATACTCCAGCTGGATAGCACATACACACACCTGGATCTTTCAATAGCTTGTCTAGGTATTCTCTGTCAGAATAGAGTTCTCCAAGCAGCTAAATGTAAAGGACCAGATTATTACATGTCAACATACCATCATACCAATCCTTTACCTCTTTGATGACTTTCTCTGAAGCAACCGGCTTTCTCTCTCCTTTGGCTTTCTGCTGAGCTACTCGACCTTTTTGGAACTTTTTGGGCTTTTTCTTGGCCTGCAATAGGCAATGTATATATTATAGTAGTACATTAGCCTCGTTCCCAGGCCACTCCCATGTTTTCAATGTTACGCGTGTTGAAAAAGATTGGGGAAACTGGGGACGAGGCTAGTAGTACATAATAATAATATTATATCCTTCGAAAAACATTTTCATGCTTACAATGGCATCTTGCTGTTGAAAGAATGTCAAATCTCCGATCTTCTCTAACTTGCACGCTGCAGGAGCTATTAAAATCAGCATTCACATAATATAATACAACACTCTCAAGAATAATAATATAGTTTCCTTACTTCCAATTGAGTTATTGATGGCTTCCTGAGCTTTTTGGATGCCTAGCGTAAACTCGTGCAGCTCGGGTCGAATTTTGTGCCCACGATGATAAAACACGAGAGCGTGCTCAAAATTCCCCATTGAGTACAACGCTTCAGCCTTCTGGTACAGACCCTGGGAATCAATGCATTAATTATTATTGTGGAAAATTAAAGGGGCATAGGTGTAATAATAATGACAGGTACTCACCCGATGGTATTTCTTGTCCTCCTTGAGCGAAGCCTCTGCATCCTCCAGCGCTGGACCAGCCTCTCCCAGCTGGAGGTAGCACTTAGAACGAGCAACAAGGCAAGACTTATCCTCAGGTTGAAACTCCAGAGCCTACGCAATACCATGAAATTATATAAAATTTAGTAGATCTATTCTAAGCTAATAGTTCACCTTAGTGAAGGATTCAATGGCTTTCTTGAACTGTCTCTGCTTGGCCAAAGCCTCTCCTTCGGCAAAGAAGATGGAAAAGGTCCCCTCAGGCTCGTCTCCGTACTCAGACATCTTTCCAGGTCTTTGATGCACAGCTGCCTTTAGTTGCTAAGCAACCAAAGTAGGCGGGGCTTACAGCAAGGGAGGCGGCGCGCGGGATCTCTTGGATTTGGTAATGGTCGTCAATAATGTCGACAAGTTCAGCTGAAGGGGAACCAGAGGCAGCTCTATATTACGCGATTGGTGACTTTGCTACCGATGAAGAGGGTAAAGTGAGTAAAACCCTTCTACTTAGGACCCAAATTACTCAATAATCACTCAAGTGCAGCTTTCTCTGAGGTGTGGAGATGAGGTCAAAGTTCTGGAGAAGGTCAACGACACTTGGTGGTGGGTGGAAGTGAATGGTGAGATAGGGTATGCCCCTGCTAATCATCTCTCATCTGAGCAGCCCATAGAAGAAGATGCGTGGCAGAATGATGAATATTTTTCCAGCTACGATGCCTTGGTTAGTGATAATTTTATCGTCATCATGATTAAATTATAAAAATTTCTTGTAGAAATTGCATTTGGAAATGCTGAGTGATCAACCACGAACTCTGGCTTACCGTGATGCCATTTGCAATGCAAAAAGCTTCATTGAAGGCAAGGTAATTATAGGCATGAAAATTAATACAATGCAAACAACCATTGAACCAGCTAAAGCAACTGTGTATGTGTGAGCCCTTGTGGCCTAATGGAGAAGGCACTGGTCTCCTAAACCAGGGATTGTGGGTTCGAGTCCCACCAAGGGTAGTAGCGATTTGATCTTTTTTTTCTTTCTCTCGCTCTGTTTTCCCCAAAGGTGGTGCTGGATCTTGGATGTGGTACAGGAATACTTAGTCTTTTCTGTGCAAAGCTAGGAAATGCCAACAAAGTCAGTGTAATTCATCAAGTAAATTATTGCCAAAATAATTGTAATAATTTTTTTCTTAGGTGTATGCTGTAGATGCCAGTGATATCACAAAGCATGCTACTGATATCATTGAGCACAATGATCTTTCAGATGAGATTGAGGTGATCCAGAGCAGGGGAGAGGAACTGCAGCTGCCAGAGAAAGTTGACCTCATTGTTTCAGAATGGATGGGAACACTGCTAATAGTAAGTCAACTCTGTCTCTCTCTTTCTCTCTCCCTCTCCAAGTAACTTACTATAATGACATTGTTCTCTTTCAGTTTGAGCTAATGGTGGAGTCTGTTCTTCTCACAAGAGACAGATGTCTTAAACAAGTATGCCCCGAAAAATATGCATAATAATAAATCTGACGTTAGCTACTCAGTGTTCTACCAGGATGGAGTCATGTGGCCTTCAACTGCTGAGCTCTTCCTAGTTCCCTGCTCTGCTGCTCAGACCTTCACTGAGAAGGTGAAATTTTGGGAGGACGTATACGGCTTTGATTTCTCACCCATGATGTAATAAAAAAAAAACAAACCCTTTTTATCTTGATTTAAGCATAAAGTTTAGTGGTATTTTGCTGTAGTCCAATAGCGAATGCAGAAATCTTTGGGCGACCTATCTACAATCACATTCTCCATAAAGATGACTGTTTATCCGAGCCTGCAAGAATCATGAAGTTGGATATAAAAACCCTAACAACCCAAGAATTAGAGGTATTCAACTGAGTATAATATTCTAGTCTTAGGGACCAGTCTATAATATCAGCTGCTATTAATATTATGTTGCTATGCAGAAGACAGAGGCATATTTCAATTTCACTGTTACAACAAGTGGTATGTCTGAGCTGATCTGTGTGTTAAGATTATAATTTAGGAGTACAGAGAACAAGATGGGAGAGCTATAATTGCACTGCAGGTGTGATGCATGGATTTGGGTCATGGTTTGAAGTGGAGTTCGGTTCCATTCCAGATGCTCACGACTACTCACCTGTGACACTCTCAACATCACCTTGGAAACCGTACGTGAGATCAAGAAAACATATACACCCAGTTTGGACTCCATTCTGAAATTGCATGCTTGAGTTTCTTTGATCAATCCAAGCTAGCATGTCAGTGGAAACAAGTCTTAGAGTAGATGAGAAGTACAAGAGGTGCTAACACCTATTTACTAACATGCTTCTGTGTGGCAGCTGTTACCACCTTGGAACAGGTGTGCTTTGTGTAATTACAAAAGAGCTTTGTATAGCAGAGGCAGATGCTATCTTCTCCTTAATTCTCATGCACTCTTGGAAGCTAAATGTGCCTCGCCTTGGAGATCTACTGTTATCTTCTTAATTGCAGGTTGACTCACTGGAAACAAGATCTAATGATGATGGACGCACCAATAACACTTAGCATCAATGACAGAATTGAGGGAACCATTACTATAACCAGGAATAAAGTTTGGAGAAGACACCTGCGAATTTGTATCAGTTTTTATCACATCAGCGAGGGAGCTCGATCAAACGTGAGCTAACTGTTTTACAAAGGGTTGGGGGTGACATTTAACTTAATCTATTGACTGTCCCTTTAGGAGTATAGAAAGGAATTCAAATTATGGAGATGACATGGCTGAAAACAATTAACACCAGTCATTGTTTGCACACTATATTATATATTATACAGAAACCTATGCTATTTTTGTGGTATTGAGTGAAATGATGGATAATATTATTTGTACTTTTCGTTAATGTATGCTGCTACAGTACAGTATACAGTATCCATGATATTTTTTTGTGGATAAAGATGATTTAGAAATTGCTGATCACCATACTCGTAAAAATAGAATGCGGAGGAGGGTTGTGGGAGTAACACAACAATAAACACTGAGAAAGTTAGTGATAAAACTTATCAAAAGCAAAAACATTCTCTGCAACTTGACTTCCAACACCGACAAAATCATTTACTGAATTTTCATCCAACTCTAGCCCAGTCAAGTTCAACAGCTTCCTACCTTTACTAGTCACTTTCCAAGCCTCTGTCAAACATTGGAAATGATGGCGACAATTCTTTAGACCAAACGTCAACTCCAGAGAGAATTTCTCAAGTTGTGGTAGAGAGAACACCGCCTTATACAGCTGATAGCTTGAAGCAACTGTCTCAGCAGTGAAAAAAAGCGAGAGGCCCTGTAGTGCAGTTGCTGTGCTTGAGTGCTTGCCTAGTGTACCAGCTAGATGATCAAATAATTGGCTTGTCTCATATCCAAGGTTTCCAATACTGAAATTTGTCAGATTGGGAAAAGCAAGGATTTCATCAATTGCACTAAGGTCTTTGCAAATAGGGGAGAAGGAAAGAATACGAACGTCTAATGATTTCGGTTGTGGTTTAAAATCACCAATGTACTCAGCCACATCCGACAGTTGAACGTCATCGTCCAAGATAGAAATTTGAAGTCGTTCGTACTGCACTTTCGGAAGGGTAATCCTGTTATTGGAGAATCTTCCGTAGGGAACAGCCAGTGATTTATTATGCTGCTCTGCACACAAACTGTATATGTGCGGTGACATCTTTTGATAATCTTCCTCTGTGTTTGTATGAGAAAAATTATGGCTGGAAGTGACGTCAAATGAACACTCACTGATGTCAAGAGTGGCGGGGTGGGTCGTTTGACAGTGAGCAAACGTATCGAGCAGCTGCTGAGCTATTTGCAATGGGATAAGACAGTTGGCAATTCTAAGAAAACGGAAGTGTGGTCTCCGGATGAAGTGTCTAAGTGAGGAATAGAGGCTTCCAAATCCACCATAACTGACTCCTTCTTCGGTGAGGTCGTAGAGATGGTCAATGTGGATCTCTTCGAGTTGTGCCTGGCTGTTTAGTATTCCTAGCAGTGATGGAATGGCAGTGGAGAGAAGACAAACTGGCTCATCTCTTTGCATGTCGACAACTTCTCTATCTTCGGGGTGGCAGCTTAAAATCTCAAGCTTCCTGAGATTGGTATAGCCGGACAAACCATCACTTTGTACTTTCAAGTTATCTTCTGTGGATCCTAGCTGATTTTGTGACTTACTCTGAGGCATAAGATATGCAGCTATGTCTTGGATGAGCTCCTTGAGGAGGAAGGGGACACCTTTGATCCTTAGCGATTGCAACGAAGCAGTTGAGGGCAAAGTGACTGCTCTGAGCACTTGCTGCAGGGAAGTGCTACAAAATGGAACTTTTTGTGGTAGAGATCGATCAATGCTAAATTCTTCAATGCCAGAAAGAATTGATTGCAGTATGAGCTTGCTTTCCGGAGATTTGAGCTTGAAATTTTCTACGCTGTCGTGCTGACGGAACCTGAGCACTTTAGGGGCAGCATTGCCGCAGACTGATAGAAACGTTTCGCTCATCTCAGCAATGCTCGTCAAGCGAGTGTTGAAGTGGATTGAATGACGCTTTGGCTGCCAAGAGGGAGTCGCTGGAAATAACTTGATGTGCACAAACGATTCCATACCAGTACCACTCCTGGAGGATGCTGATACGTCATCTATAGAAAGATGATGGCTACAAAACAGTAGGGTTCGTATGATGCCCCACTTATCTTGGAAGTGTTGGATGCCAGCCTTCTGCCCACGTGAGAGTGTGGTGTATTCCGGCGTGCATAGCCTCAAGGCATAGGCCGTGGCCATTATCCCCGTAGTGCTGATCAACAGTAGCTTGGCTATCATGGCCATGACGGTGTCCTTGGGACGAGGTAATTGCTCGAACCTCACCAGGTAGGCTCCCCCGGGTACGCCGTCTTGAGGAGAGAGAAGCTCCAGAAATCGCGTACAGAGTTCCCCCCACACCGCATCCATGTCCACGCCGCGAGTGAGTCCGGAGTTAGTCTCTAGTCGACAGATGTCTGCCAGAGGGAGAGAGCGGAGGAGCTTCTGACGAAGATGCCACGGCAAGAGTACCAGTTGGGCCAACGAGTAGTGCTCCACTTCGCCGATCAGTTTCAGCACGCAGAGATCCTCCAGCGTCACGACTTGAGCTGGTCCCATTTTGTCAGAGTATATCAGCTTCAGCTCGGACAGTGATACGTAATATTAAAGTATGGGTTGGCTACATGAATGGAAACCTTTTAATAGCTTCAAAGAACCGCTAACAATGCCCATATCAATACAGCCACAAGCCACTAATGTACACGCATTGTGTACATAGTACAACATACTTTCTGCGCATGCTCAGATCTGATCCCCACACCCATATGCATGTATTACAGTTGTGAGCAATTGCAACAAATAAGACAAGATAATAATAATATGACATGACATAAAAAGTGATATGTAGTGACAGAGATGGTCTAACTACGCTGTGGAGATGCCGTTTGTTCCTTGGCTTTCTGAAGCTGTTTCTATAATTATTTAAACATTAATAAACCAGGGGTGTCAGTAAGCTATTAAAATTAATAATTTTTACTAACCAGTTTCCACTTCAGTATGCCCACCCACTGATCTCTCAATTGAATGGATGTGGCTTGAAGAAAAAAAGTTCGTTTTGGAGTCACTACCCTGAAATTAATAAATAGCTAAATAAAATTAATTACGACTAACAGTTACTCATTCATTTCAATAATACTGTAGAATGTATACTACAGAGTTGGTTTACTTTCACTTTGTGTTATTTGAGTGCAGTCTCTCTACACAGTGGTAGCTCATTTCAACAACACAGCACTTTCATGATAACAATGGCTTGTTGATAGTAAGTATTGGTGTATGCTTTTCCACACTTAAGCGACATGACATTATAAATCAAGAGGGAGTTGCTAAAGTGGCAAAACATGCTACTGTTTTTGACAAAAGGCTATACATAATAATAAGTGGGAAGGGACAGAGCTATTGCTTAATTGAGTAGTGTATTACTTATTAAATTTAGCTCATCACCATAAGTATTGTACGTATTATAATTATTATTATACATACTTGAAGACGTGATCTCTTTGGGAAACTTCTGATGGGAGAGCATCACTTATTTCAGATACTTCCTTAAGGTCAATCGATTTGATGGGATTTTGAGCCTGTGTATATATTATACGATTGATTAAATACTGATCCTTTCAACAGATTAGTTCAAAGCACTTACACGCTCCTTGGCAAAGTACTGTAGTTCATCGTTCTTCAACACAAACCATCTCAATTTCCAATTCTATTTCATTTTTTTCATTCAATCACCATGATCAACAAAACACAAATTTTTTTTACACACCTTGCGTACAGCTCCCATTTTTGTCAGATATCCCTCCTTAGAGGCAAGCTACAGAATCATGAGGTTAAGATCCATAATAAATTATTATTAATGTGCAGCTAGGTTAGCATCATGCCCTAGGCCATCCCCAGCTTTTCAATGTTGTACGCTGAAATGCAATACTGAAAAGCTGAGAAGGGACTGGGGGGTGAGGCTATGAGGCTACAGCTCACAGAGTAAGTTCTTGTCTCCTCGGATGATGAATCAAGATTTTTGTTGTTTGGAATGAAATGGTCGGTGACAATGTTATAGTCGTGAATCTCATCAACATCCCGTGGGTAGGGGTGCTTACAGACAAGCAGGTGAGCTGCAATTGGGGCAAAATTTAAGAATTTTTCATACCTTAAGTTAGGGCATATTTGCTGCAATAATATGCACAAAATATCCCATAGAAACTGATATCAAGTGGTTGACGTTGTCACATATAATATACCTGTGTCATCTCCGATTAGTGGACGATTATCAAAATGTTCGATGAATTCTTCTACATTTGAAAACTTCTCCTGGCCAAATACTATCATTCTTTTATGGATATCCACTTTGAAATGCTTCACTGAATGTGTGGACCTGTGGAACGATAACAATGGCACGTATAAAACTTTAATATTCAGCCACACCATTCAGACATCCCATGTGGTCTAGTGGTTAGGATCCGGCGCTCTCACCGCCGTGGCCGGGGTTCGATTCCCCGCATGGGAGTTCATAACCTTTTTTTTTTTTTTCTTTTTCTCGCTCCTTTTTTATGCCCTTATCTTTTTCCCCCAGTCCCCCCACCTCCCCTCTTTCTGCAGGAAGTTTGTCGTTCTGCGTGCATACGTAACATTTGGGGAAACTGAAACAAAGATCCTTGTGTTTACCGAAGCTCTCTCCATGATTTTCTAAACTACAGATGCAGTTGATAGTTTGGGAGCAGTGTCTAATGGGTGAACTATACTATAATTTGTAGCTACATCCACCTAATGAACCTAGGATAAAGTTACCGGGAAGACGCAGCAACAAATAACATGACCAGATCAAAATCTGATATACCCTAGCTGGAAACAACTATTACTAGTGGCAGAGTGATGCAGTAGCTATACATATACTATCCCCTTATCTACTCCTGTTTCTATTCATGGTGCATTGTTGAACGTCTATATAATACACATGTAATATTGGTGTACCTCACGTCCAGAGAGTAGCCAGCATAGATGCCGTCCTCCATACGTGGCCGTAGAAGGTAGACTCCTTCTTCGGAATTTCTGAGCTCTGCTTCTGCGTGATGTCTTGTGAGCTCTGGATGAAACCACCTACAGTGGAGTTTTAACAACACGCATCGTTATCAACAAAAATTTTGCGTGTCCTTATTTGACTACAGTGGGTATATACCCTTCTACAAGGACTCCCTGTAAATAAGGATATCTCTCTAATCTGGATTCTAGCTATAATTATACACATCACTGAAGTATACAAAACCACAACTGCCTCTGGACACTTCGCAAATTGAGACGTTTGGCTACAGTTTATAATGGAGAGATTCTGCCATGTATCTTCTGCCTAGGCAAGTGTGTACCTCAGTATTGCACAGCCAACACACCTACGTACACCGATATATCTCTAGGTATAATAGAATATTAAATAGATCCATGCTAGTGTGCTTAGTACGACTAAATAGATATCACGTATAAATTTTCAGAGAGTGAGAAATGAAAGGCATACCACACTTGTGTAGCTACTCAGACAAATAAATATTTTTGTTTGCACATAGATAGTGGAGCTAAATCATTTGCATGATCGCGGGGGGAGGGGGGGGGGCGGTGTGGTAGTCCCCATAATAGCATTGTCTGCACCCATGATGTAGCTAGCTCTACAAGATGCAATTGCGCAAATGCACATTAGGTAATCTAGTCACTCACGGCACGTCCAGCATGTTTATTTCTGACGGATCCTGCGGTGGCTGCCAGAGAGATACGCCTGAGCAGCTGCAAACGCTGCAGCACGTTCTTGTGCGTCTCCGATCGGCTCCCTTCTCATAGTATTGATCTCCGCGCAAAGAACCTACTAGATCGTCCTCTCCTTCTCTCTCTGAGTCACTGCTGGAGTAATCCAATTTATACTGCTCTCTGCTACCTATTGGTTCCATTTCAACGCTAGATCTAGCTTCTGCCATGAGCATTTGAGTCCTTGTTAGCAGCTACATACTAAAGTGCGGTACGCGACTGTCGTCACTAAAAATAGATCATTTTCCCAATTAGCGCCCATTTACATCCGGTATCACGTGATCTCGTTGCCGTGGTAACGCAAATAATAGGGGGACCACGAGTTCAAGATACAAGTATTGAAAGCCCTTCAGTCACAAAGACAGAGATGGCGACGTTTGCTATGCGCAGGTCCCGAGTGACTAGACATGGAATAGAGGTTCCGAACGGGCTGACCTACCACGACTGGCAGCCTGGGGGAGAGTACACCAAGCCACTCACACTCAAGAATGTCCACCTCAAGCCTCAGAGAATCAAATTCAAGTGAGTAGAGTAGCCATAAATTATTGTCAACGAGGCAACTCCTTACTAGAGATATTTCAATAATTAGAAATATGCATATGAATGGTGTAATAATAAACTTTCTGCAATTATAGTACTGCCTCCTCCGACCTCAATCAATGAGCTATGAAAAATAATTTTAATTTCACGTAATACTGGTATGAATTCATGTGGCTAAAGCCACATAATAATTAATATAGTGGTGTATATGTGTGTGTGTGTGTGGAGGAGTAAGGTAGTAAGAAAGGCAGAAAAGTAAGGAATCAAGGAAAGGGCTGGGATTGTCCATTCTGATCCTTTGCCTCCACTGTAATAGATACCCTTATCCTCATCACTTCCTAATTTTCCTGTCACCCTCATACATACATACATGATTATGCAGCATATCTGGCAGTCAGTTTACCAGTGTTGTCTACCCTCAACCTTTGGTGCTTAGCGCAGGTACCAGCTGCACACTGCCAATCACATTCAGGCCTTGCGAGAAGGTATAAAATATTATTTTGATTGTAATAATTATTTTTATCGAACATTGAAACTTTGGGAATGGGGCTTGGGGGACGAACTAGTCATACACGTACTGTCATTAGTTATGAGGGCATGTTTTACCATTATTTTTTTGCAGAATTGTTATCAAGAGCACATTGAGATTGAGACCAGTCAGGGGATTTTCCAAATCCCAATCAGAGCTCAGCTTCCAAAGTCGGACCTAGCCTTACCAGACTCGCTGAAACTGGGTATGTGCGCTGTACAGGAGAGCGTCACTGTCAACTTTGAAGTGTCAAATATCAGGTACAACATTGATCTAAGATGCATAATGATTATTATGATCCCTGTCATCTGACTGAAAATGGTTCCTCTCTCTCTCTTTCTCTTTAGTAAGGTACCCATTCACTTTAGCTGGGATGTTCCAGATGGTTTTGAAATCTCGCCCACCTCGGACTCTCTCTCCCCAAAGCAAACTTGCAAGCTAACAGCCACATTCAGGCCTAGCTCAGCCATAGTATACAGTGACTCAGCTGTGTGCATCTTTTCGTCAAAACTCGAGGCAGTGGGGAGACCCTTTAATCAGGGGAATGATCAGGTGAAGAGGAAATTCATGAAACTAGAAGGCATTGGCAAGTATCCTCATATAGCTGTGAAGCTATGCTCCGGAAAAAGGGCAACTACGATAACGCAATCTAGATCGAGAGCTAACACGCTCTCAGAAACTCCAGTGATGATCAATAATACCCAAACTGGTGAGGAAGCTGAAGCAGGAAAAGACAGCGATGATGCTGCTGCTGTGTGCAGCTCGGGAGGGGAGACTGTGGTGGATTTTGGGGAGGTGGCTGTAGGTAGCGTCACCAAGAAGAGGATTGAAATCACCAATGTGTCCCCTGTAAGTCTATAAAAGTGAATGATTATTTTAAACAGCCTCAACGTTCAGTATAAATTATGAATTATATGATATCATTGAGGAAAAACTGTTTAGTGTGTATTTGGGGGTGGGGGAGCTTGCCATGATGAATTGTGTTGCGTACTTATAATTATTGGCTATATTAGTCCCCCCCCCCTCTCTGTACTGTCCATATAAACATATTTTGCAATACCCCCGGGCCCCTCCCTCCCAACTTCCGTATGGACTTCATAAGCACTCAAATACATACATGCCTATAGGCCGAGTGCTACCATTTCGTCATGTTGAGAGCATCTGGGGTTTATTTTGAACAGCTGCTAAACATTCTGACAAAAACCCACTAAACTTTCAGCTTTCATCCTAATGAATGGTGTGTTTATTTGGAACCAACGTTTTGTCAGTTGCATTTCATAACAGTGATACCACACACACACACACACATACACTCATACATGCACCAGCATACAAGAAAATAATAATATAAGTGATTTTACACATGCAGTATATATAACCAAATTAAACAATTTCCCCAGTTTATTGATAATGTAACACTAATCAGTTATTGAAATATTATGTATCTATTCACTGCCATACACAGGTGGTGTCCACGTTCTCCATAACGCCACTGCAATTCTCCCCTCCATCCTCCGCCGCTAGCGCTGTGGCCTCTGACTCCGCCCCTCTCTTTGCTTGCTCCGCCTATGAGGGGTCCCTCCAGCCCCATGCCTCCACTAAGATTACCCTCCTATACTCTCCCCTCATACCCACGAACCATCCCTCCATCGGCTATTTCTCTATCAAGGTGCGGGGCGGACTTGGGTCCTCTGTTGTCAAATGCCTCGGACAACCTAAGGGTAAGTCCCCTCAATAATTACTATGTATGCATGAGCCCCCACAATAGTTACCCTATTAGTTTCCAGAGTAATTTGGGCGAGTTGAAGTGAGTCGAACATAAATTACTCATACAAGAATATAGTGTGTTTGTGTGCATGTGTAATAATTAATATATTATACATGTACATCATCACTAGCTCATAATGCGTGTACACATAATAATTGTCAGCTGAATGTTAAATAATTTATTACTTCTAATTGTAGTCCTCAGATCCATCCTTGAGGAGGGAATGGGGGGGGGGGGAGTCTGGTGGCTTTGGACGAAAAGCTTGACAATATGTGATGATATTTGCCTGCCATTGTGGTAGATGACATACATGTACATGCATATTTGGACTTTGGTTACTCTGACCCACTACATACATGTACATATGATATTAAGTAAGGCAGATTCATGGAATAGAAAGTAACATTTTATAGCCAATTTGGCTATCAATGACAATATTTATCATGTGTATACAATATCTAAGTGGGCTGTAACGTGTGCTGTGCCCATAATGATAGTTATCATCATCATCAATCATGTGCATGTCTGCAAACTCAGCATAAACACTACTGATTACTTGTTTGATGGGAAAATTTTCAGTGTGTGATGATCAACTGATTTTGGCATGTCCCTTGTTGATACTGTTTTGTGTTTTCGTTACATCAACAAAACATCCGTTGAAGATTATCTTATTTGTATATACACACATTTAATTTATATCACGTAACCTGATTGCTACAGGGCCTGCAGTTTGCCTGGAGGACTCGGTGACCAATTTTGGCAACGTGGCGTGTGGAAAGATGTCCACTGCTGTTATGCACATTAGGAATAATTCTGATGTCTCTACCGTGTTTCAGGTACTGAGATGGATGTCGAAATTTGTACTAAAGTAACTAAACTATGGGTCCCTCTCTCTCTCTCCCTCCACCCCCCCCTCTCTCAATAACAGTTGCAGCTCGATAAGTGCAGTGTATTTCAGTGTGACACTCCGAGTGGAGAGCTGGGAGCACATGCCTCACAAACAATCACCATTTGCTTCAAACCCCACAAGCCTATTCCCTATTGCCGCAGGATTGCCTGCCTTGTACAACACCAGGTATTGTAATAATTCACAAATTTAATAATAATATTGTGATATTTTGAAATTCTGAATAGGAGCCTATTTTTTCATTCTTTATTGGTACCGGATATTCTGAAACCACCAGACCTGGTAAGGCTTAAGATTGAAAAAACTGCTGCATTTAGATAATCAAAATTGTATTTTTTTAGCTGTGCTGCAGCCTTGTCACCTCAAAGCGTATCTGAGTCATGCCAGGAGTGGTGTCTCCATGCTGGCTCCAGAGCTGCTGAAGCAGTACATCCAGGAAGGCAAGTTGACTCCCGAAGGTCCCAATAAAATTCTCCTGCCCTCCTCTCCCGACTTGGAAATCCCCCCACCCCATGCACTCATCACAGCTCACACATCAACATACTCTCACTATCTACTCGCAGAGAATGAGCCAGTAAGTATTTAACGAGATGTATACTACTTGGCGAGGGGGAGGTTCCAAGCTTTTCAAAGCTAAAAGTTGAGATTTTAAGGTTGTGTTTTTTTTCCATTTAATTTGCACAGTCGGCAGTCCCTCATGTGAGTATTGACTCAGAGGTGCTCAAGTTTGGCTACTGCGTGCCTAACCAACTCTCAGAAAGCAAGGTATGGTGTGTGTGTGTTTTTTTTCACTGATTCACAAAATTCTGTTCATTGTGACAATTCACTGTAATAATAATATTATTCTTTCAGCTTGTCAGCATCACTAATCACACCTGTGGGACAGTGTGCTGCTCATGGGTCACAGGTAAGCATCCAAGAAAAAGCTAAAAAGCTTAAAAGCTTAATGGAAATTGAAATAATATTATTATTGATGCATCCTTTATCCAGCTGCATCAGGTTCCTTTGCGGTGATGCCCGATGAGCAGGAGATCCTTCCTGGACAAACAGTTCCCTTTAGCTTTTCCTTCAAACCTGTGCGTGCTAACATGTATACCTAAAGCATAATTAAGTGTCATCATGCACATACATACATGTACTGCATGTACATTGTCAATGTACATATTTGCAGGGGAAGTGGAGTCAGTTTTACTGCAGGGAAATGGAGTGTTTCGTCTACTATAAGGTATCAGCATGCACCGAGCTAATAATGTTAATTAATCTGTCTAACGAACCGCATTGTTTAATCTGGATTCTGTGTACTATATACTTACTGGTATGTGTGTATGTGTGTATGTGTGTGTGCATGTGAGTAGAGCCTTGGTGACTACCATCATGTTGATCCTGACACTGTATGTCCTCCGTGGTGCATCACTCTCACTGCATCTGGGCACTCCTTTGACCCCAGCTCTGAAGCCTTTCTACCGAAGTAAGATAATTACGCTAGTAATAAATGTAATTTTTATTTCCATGGACACACCGGATCTTGATTGGGTATTTTAATAGGAGAGTTACACTAATTTAGGTCGTTCCCATACTTAATTTAGGAGTATGGTGATTGGAATCTGGTGACATAATATTATACGGTCACATAACATGAGTCATACTGTTTTCTATATATTATTATAATACTTTTTGCAGGTTTCATTTTGACAGTAAGAATGTTGTTTTTCCCCCGACCATCCCTGGTCAGCCAGCCCATAGGACCGCCATGATCACCAACACTGGAGACACACCCATCCTCTATGACATCACTCAAGATCCCACTGAGTAAGTCAACTTCTTCCTCTGTACAGTAACAATACACCCTAATGTAGATATCTCCTTTATAATCTGTCCTAAGGACATTCTTAGACTAGCCTTGTCATCCAGGTCTATCCCCCATATAATGCAGTCATGAAAATTTAATGATGAAAAACTTTCTACTCCAAACTATACATGTAACTATCTTTGATTTGTACACTATAATATTGTTATATTGTAGGACTTTCACCATCAAGCCCTCTCATGGGCTACTTTTTGGAAAGCATCAACTGTTTGTCCTTCAGATGCTACCAAAGGAGGCCAGCGTCTACAAGCACATTATGCCGTGCTCTCTGAACGCCACGGACCTACACACTCAGGTTTAATATTATATTAGCGATGTATGGTATGAACTTCATAATATTATTTATATCATAGGAATTATTATTGTCTGGATCGGGGGATATTCCTGGAATATTATTAGATAACGAGGTATGAAACTTAATAATCTGGATTCCATAATAATTATCATAATTATAAGGCTTAATTTCTCATATCAATCATAGGGGCAGTTGTTTTTCAGACCAACTTGTATCGGGACAACATCATCTGCAGAATACAGGCTCACCAATACCTCAAAACTACCTCTTAGGTACATAATTATAATTATAATAATGGGGTTATACTCGCTGTGTGCTGTGGAATTAATTTGGTCGATTTTTATCAGATACCAGTGGAAGTTGAACAATATTGAGTCAGGATTGCTGAAGGTGGTCCCCCAGAGTGGCACCATTATGCCTAATGAGATTCAGGTGTGGACAAATCCTTAAATTAATATTTATATTGCCTTAATATTACATGTATTATTTCAGAGTCATAGTTGGCATTTCAGTCCATCGGCTGTGAAGCCATACAGCTTGAAGGCTGTGCTCCACACCAGCTTCCAGCAGCAGCCACTGAGTCATGGAGGCAGTGAGATAGTCAGCTCACCAAAGAAGACCAGAAGCCTCATGAAAATCATGGGCTCAGGAATTGCAGCAGAAATAAAGGTATCATTGTAATACTATTATTTTATAGCAAATACAGTGATTATTAACTCAGCAATTATTGAGAAATTGGTCATTGCTGATGGTCATTACCCTATTGTTATTATTTTTCTAATATTTCAGTGCACCCCTTCCATGATGGAATGTGGTACTGTGATAATCGGCACCTCCCAGCAACGAACTCTGACCCTGATCAACCCCACCTCCTCTGACCTCCACTATAGACTAAAATCCTCGGACTCCGTCAATGGACAACCAACCAGCACTCCTAGCTGCAGTATGTACCAGAAAAATTAGTTACCCCCTCTTCCTTGATTTTGTCTCGGCTTTGCTTAGCCACAAGCATATCCAAGCTCTCAATATCCTTTTTCTCTACTTTTGACAATCTATATTCACAATTGTATAGTTGAACTGAGCCCATCAGAGGGAGTGCTTCCAGCCTACCTTCAGTCGGACATCAGGCTCACCCTCAGACCCTCTCAGTGTCTGCTCTACACCTCTACTCTCAGCTATAAGCTGATCACCAATAAACGTATGTTCTCCCCCCCCCCCCCCCCCCCCAAAAATAGTGTTATTATCACCATTAATTTTGCTAATCAAGCCAATATTGTGTGCAATGCCTATTATTTTTGGCAGCTACATGTATTTCATAACTTAGTAGACTAGAGCTTGTGAGTACATGGCTGATCCTTTGCAGCTTACCAATTACATGTAAGGGTCCCCCTTTATGTTGTAAGCCTCTTCACCAACTTACCAATTACCAACTTACACAAGTTTGTAACTTTGTCTATATAGCTGGTATAGCTGTGAGTGAGACTGAGCTTTGCCGAGTCAGCATGCTTGGAGCATACCCCACCCTCACCGTGGCGGACGTCCAGGGTCAAGGGTCGGCTAATCTGCTCAGCAAGTTGAAACTGTGGAGCATGCTCTCTATCGACAAGTAAGTTTAAAAAACAACAAACAAAACTCTGAAATAAATGTTTGCCTTTGTATAATGTAAGTTCAACAAGTTGATAATAATATTATAGGTATACTGTAGATTGTAAATATTTCGAATTTGTACTAAAAATTTCATTTTGGAAAATTTTGTTGTCAAAGGATCAACCAGCACCTGTGCGAGGAACCCTCGAGTGCTGAGTTGCGTTATGCCATAGCCACTCGTCACAGCATGAGGCGGAGGGTCCCAGTGCACACCAGAGCAATAGTCGACTTCGACTTTGGTGCAGCCACTGTCAATTCAGAGAGCAGCACTGTACACCTCATGCTGGAGAACAAGGGGGATGTCCCCACAGAATGGTGAGATAACGAGGCAGTATAAAGAATTAATAATGCAGGCTTTTGGACTGGAGTATTAAATAAGTACATGTACTGCAATTAAGTGTATTCTGATGGAAATTTTTATGCCAAACCAACTTTGAAGTAAAGCAAGGCATAATAACAGAGAATATACATGTACATTTTAATTTTATGCAGGGCATTTCAGTTCCCCATTGATATGCACCTTGAACCCGAGTACTGGGCGGAGACCGGTGAACTGGACGATGTGGAGAGACATGAACTCAACGTGCTGGAGAACGAGCTATTCACTGTGCACCCCAAGACAGGTCAACTCGACCCTGGGGCCAGGACAACTCTTACCGTCAGCTACAAGTAATTAAGTCACATTCTGTGTGTACCATAACATTAATATTTATCACACTTTAATCTTGGGTGATTTTTTTTTCCTTTTTCTCAGGCATACTCATGTTGGTACAAATAAGCTTCCAGTGCTACTGAAAATCAACAGAGGGAGAGAGATACTTGTGAGTACTGTCATGGGCTTATTATAAGCCTTTGGCACTATTATGTGACTTATACTGACCATGTTTTTTTTTCCAGTTGAACTGGAGCGGCGTGACTGTGGAGATGGGCAGACCTTACGTTCACATCAAGCAAACACACTGTTTCAATCCCGTCCCCATTGGAGCACACGCCTACCCCAGACAAGTACATGCAGCATTATCACTCAATAATCATATTTTATCGTGAAAATTTAATTTGTGCAGGTATTTGAGATCCACAACAGTGGTGATAGTGGTGTTGGCTATACAGTGGATACCAGGCCCCTTGATGACCTGCAAGCCACCAACTATCTCATGCCAATACTCAAATGCCTCCAGCCTCAAGGGGAAATCCCCTCCGGATGCTCCGTATCTTTGGAGTTTGTGTTCTCACCTCTTGAAGCTAAGAAATACACAGTAAGAAATGATATAATCTTACTCTAGTCTGACATGGGTGGTACGGTATATAGTCCCTGCCTGGGATTGCATGAGGCTGAATTTTTTGTATGGTCAAATTTTGTGTGTGCAATGAGTATAGGTCTGTAATCTCAATATTGTTATAGGTTGCATGAATATTGAAAGTAAACGGTCCTAATGATATTATATTGTTTGTAGGTTGATCTACCAATTCATCTCTCCTCTGGAAAAACAGCCCTGGTCAATTTCTCAGGAGAAGGCTATGATCCAAAATATCAAAACAAGGCTCCTTCTTATGTTGAAAACACTTCAGTACGTCAACAAAAATCTTCCTGTTAATCGTATTATTATTATTGTGTTCTAAAAATAGAACATGCCCGTACATGGCAGTATAGCTGTGAAGGAGAAGCAGGCTAAGCTGTCACATGACAGCATCTCATTTGGCCACCTCCCACTGTTTGCCGTGGCGAGGAGACTGGTGTTCATCACAAACTCCTCCAAACACACCCTCTCCTTCCACTGGGAGCTCACCTCAGACAGAGCTAAGGAGGTACTAACATATTATGGTACTGCTTAGCTATGTAATACTAGCCTTGAACCAGCCCCCACTCCTACTTACAGTTTCTTAAATCGTGTGCTACAATGAAAAGCTGGGAATGGGCCTGGGGACAAGGCTACCTACCCTCTTATGCAAACTAATTATAAAATTTACGAGGGGGAGAGACCAATAATTATTTGTGGCTAATACATGATACAACCATGTGCTCTTGATAGGTATTGTCCGTGCAACCAGCTGATGGCTACATTCAGCCTGAGACGAGCGCTGCATGCAAGTTGACATTTTGCTCTCACTCCTCTCCCTCCTGCTATGACCTTGACCTCATCTGCACTGTGAGTAATAGCCTAGCAACCATTTTATAATAATTATTATGTGTGTGTCAGGTGATGGATGAGAGTAAACTGCTGAGTCATCAGACTAAGCTGGAGCAGTGGCAGGAGAGGCAGGAGGAGAAAAAGCACTTGTTCACCATCACCCAAGACAATCTCTCCAGTGGAAGTCCAGGCAGTGGGAGCAGCCCAGCCACTCCCTCCAGAGGGGGAAAGGTTGGTATCCCCCCCCCCCCTTCCCAGCATTCAATTTTGCACGTTGAAAAGTGGGGGGGGGATGAGTTAGCCAAAATAAAAGTACCATAGCTGCAGTTTCAAAATTAAATTTGGTTCTGAGGAATATTGCAGAAGAAGGAAGTATAATCTTTATTTTGGTTGTGTTCTCAGACCACATCCAAGCTAAAGTCTCTCAGTGGTAAGAAGACCAAGCATCGCCCTCGCTCATCTGACTTGGAGCTGCGGGCCAAATATCAGACCCTACCACCAATCGGAGCATCACCAGGAGAAACATGCACCTACCAAGAGTGGAAAAAATTGTACAGCATTGTTAATTTTTATATCAATATAATAATTGACATGTACTTGCAGGGATTTGTCCGTTAAGAGCAAAGCCAGGCCTAGAGCTAGAAAAGATTCTGAAGACAAGGTAAAATTAATTTTTGCTATTTCTGTTCATCATCATCAAATTTTTCTGTGCAGCCTCCAGTCCCT
Source organism: Cliona cf. orientalis (assembly GCA_963930775.1). Classification (NCBI taxonomy): domain Eukaryota; kingdom Metazoa; phylum Porifera; class Demospongiae; order Clionaida; family Clionaidae; genus Cliona; species Cliona cf. orientalis. The sequence goes on from OZ005707.1 coordinate 6,644,504, forward strand.
CCCGAGCCACTCATCCTTCATCTGGGAGTGCTGGCTCAAACCTTCTCCATTCCTGACTATGCCGCACTTCACAATGATCTGGACAGCTTCTTTATTGATCGGCAATCCCTTGTGGGGCAAACCCCTGTAATTACAGCTGATGAACTGCCGGTCAAAGTGACCACTGAAGAAGAGGCTTTGCTGGGAAATGTCCTCAACCAAATGATAAGGTAGAGTAGTATAGGAAATTGAAGTTTTGATGGTTTAGCAGAAAATTACAATATTTGGGGCCCATCAAAATTTGCATACCAGCCACCAACTAATGCTTACATGCAAAATGTATATTATTAATATTTTCAGAGAGCTGCTTGAAGATGACAACTTCCATGCAGCCGTCAAGAGAGTCGTTGAAGAGCCAGTGCCTTACTTTGCTCAGCTGTCATCCCGTCGACCTAGACAGAGCGAATCCGTCCAACAGTCTGCCCATAGGCACATCTATGCAGCGGGACTGGAGGAGGATGCCCCTCTAACTAGGCTGTCCTCCCATCACCCCCTCACACCCTCACCCTCTCACACCCCACAAGCCTCACAGTCACAGTGTCTGATACAAAGTGAGGATGGGGAGGGGGAGGGGGAGGGGGAGGGGGAGGGTGGGGAATTCGTTGAGATGCTGACTCAGCATCGGTTGGAGGAGGAGGAGGAGGAGGAGGAGGGGGAAGGGGGAGGGGGAAGTCGTGTGTCACTGATGGAAGAAATGGCCGAGGATACTGCGGAAACTGACATAAAAATAAAGCAGTAAGTGTTTATGAAAGCTAGCCCACAGCCAGGCTCAGAATGCACCAGAATCTCTCTAAGGTGTACATTTTCCTGGAGAAGCATGCCCCCAGACCCGCCTATATTTGTGGCTGGCCTATATACTCAATTACCATCCCCTCCCCCCCTCCAGAACATCATCTTACACTACTGTATTAATTTTTGCAGCTTACCTGAGTTTGGCAGCCTTGTGGAAGGCATCGTTGAGAACACAATATTGAACATTCTTAAAGAGGCCAACTGTGATGAATTCAACATCACTGCACCCATCTATACCATCACCAAGCCGGCCGACTTGAGCTAGACGGACACTATGTATCAAGTATGTGTTAATGTACGGTATCTGTTAAATTTGTGCATATGTATAGCTATAGTATACTGGTTCGATCTGGCACTGATATTTCATCTTCATACATGTAATTATTGATATTGTTCATATAATTCTCAAGGACATACAACTATAAAATTGGACATTATTTTTATGACAAAGTAGACTGGGGTTGTTCCATTTCACAAAAATAAGACTGGTATCAAAATAGGGTGATTTACACTACAAAAAAAAAAAGAAATTATCATCTTTTGCTAATAAACTACCGGTATGTATTATACACCACAGCTTGGTTGTTTGGAATGGGGGGGGTTAGGATGGGTTAGAGGTGAAAGGTCATGATTGGCCAGGTTGCTGCATGTAGGTTTGGGTGTTGGAGAGCAGTAGCTGATCGATGTAGGTCATGAACGTGAGGTCAGAGTTCTCCTCAGGAAACTTGGGCTGCACTTCAGACAGAGATTTCTGCAGAAAAGAATTGACAGACAATCATAACGATAATTTCAATCTTAATATGCATGGAAGAGCTTATAATTGGGTCTTCAACATCATCATTGCAATTAATTATTTGTATGAAATTTGAATGTGGTCTGGCTTACTCTAAACTTGTTGATGAAGAGGGACTCTCCCCTCCAGATTCCTTTGAATACTGGACAGCTCTGTCGAGGCTTGTAAAATGCCGCTATGGCATTCTATAAAGAAAAACATTGATTTTAAAACTATTTCTCACCATCTACATAGGGACACTAGAGGTTTATTTTATGCTAACCATTTCATCGACCACATCCTGTGTCAAGTACTGCTGCCAGTCAGTGGAGTACTGCATTTTCATAGGAGAAGCCTACAAAAAAAACAATAGCATAAATTTTGTGATCATGAACCTTGTTGCAAATAGGATTGTGAATACTATTATACCTGGAGTCCATTCTGCTGCAGCATTAGTACCCAAAACACCTCTAGTTGTGATGCCATCTTTTTAAGCTTCCCTCCATGATTAGGACCTGAAACAAAGTGTTGGTACGGGGTCGTCAAATCATCAGACACGATTAACGCTAGGTAAGGGTCGGCAGTGCTGAAGGGTTACAAATTTGGTACGGGGTCGTCATACTTACTGACAATGATTCCTACACACGGCACAGTGTCCTGGTATTTCTTCTGTGAGAGGATATCATTCTGCGAGGGCTTGGGCTCTGAGACTGGGTGACTGTGGTACCAGCCAACCAACTGGAAATCCTTGGCCGCCATCGACTTCTGAATCTGTTGTCAAATTAAAGGAGATATCACATGTATGCACAATGACAACAGTCACACTGCACTGATGAGAAAATTATAAATAATTTGCTGCTGCCTACCTTCCTCTCCGCTGCTGAACACTGCTCAGGGTCAGTCTCATCACATCGACAGGGAAAAGCCTGACATACCTCAAGACCTGCACACGACAAAAGCATACTCTTGTAACAAGCTATAATTATGCATGTGGGAGATTACTACGTACCACTATATAATATTATAGCCATTTACAGTGACACAAGACTTACTTTTGCTAGCAGGGTCATATCTCCCTCCAAGGTAACCAGACACTTCCCCAGTGGATAGGTGGCAGTGAAAATCCTAATAGAATTAAGTGCATTATTTGTATACATAATTGCAACAGACAACACGTGCCAAATTCAATGTCGTGTACACTGAACTGTACTTTAGTACATCGGCTAGATAGGTAGATAGCACATTAATAATTTATCGCCTTCTTTGCAGACAAAGCATAAAGGTAAGTGCACGGCAAGCTTTCACCCAAGCACAAAAATTAATATCACTATAGCTACATGTAGTTATTAAGCCTTTATGCTTTTAGAGTGCTCACCATGATCATGAGTACATTGGAGGAGATGGTGACAGAGAATGGTTGCTTCAGTCCGAGAGTTTCGAATGCCGTGCACTGAAATAGAGTGGGAGCCGGTGGTAAGACTGGAACGGGAGCAGGGGCTGCCATGGCGATGGTGGGTGCGGCCTGTTGGGGACTGTATGCATGAATACATCATCACAGGGGAGAGGGAGAGGGGGACAGAAAGATAAGAGAGAGAGAGAGAGAGAGAGAGAGACAGAGAAAGACTAAAAAGCAAGCACACACTACAACATACATGTAGCACCACTAACTTAAATGTGACTCACATGAGAGCAAGAGAGGTGGTTCCTCCCTCTCCCTGCTGAACCAGTACGGCAGCAGTGGCTGTAGGTCCTGCAGTGCTGCCTCCACTGACGTCCTGAACCTGCTGTGTGACGGTCACCAGCCCAGCGCCACTTGGAGCAGCTATCGGGCCACCACCGGCAGCTGCTGTAGGACCATTGGGAAGAGCTGGAGAGGGAAGGGGGGGGGGGGGGAGAGGAAGGGATTATGGTGCTTCAACAATAGTAGCTTTATTATGTATATTGCTTATAATATTATTTAAACGTGAGACGGTACCAAACTTTTGAGTGTACTTGCCCCCCAAAAAGGCGGGGGGCATGAACACTGCATAGCAGTAAGAACTGAGAAGGGATATTTATAGCATTATGCTAAAAATAATAGTAATCAAATTATGGGAAAATAACGTAGCCACAAAAGACAACAGTGGGTCCAGCTGTAGTCGATTAAATAAGGAGCAGCGTGGCCCACATAAATGCAATGTCCTATTGGAGTCTAAGTCACACCCAGGGAAGGACTATTATCACATTATGGCCATACTCCATACATATAGCCACCCATGCACTCACTCCTTAAGATCCCAACCTTGAATAGGCAATAAAATTTGACACAATGGGTGACAATAGAGCCTGAGTCTATAGCCAGAGCCTCTCTGGGTGCAATTATGGACACCACCTGAGTGGAGACAATTTAGCAACAATGGGGAACCAAGGGGAAAGGGTCACAGCTAAGCTTGGGAGGTTAGGGTACAGTATTAGGCCTCTATCTCGGAGAGCCGCTTATCTAGCTAGACAATGGCAGGGCTAAGCCACAGCTTCATTCACTAGCCAAAGATAGCACTAGATGAATGTCCATGGTTGGAGCCATAAAGAGATTTATATGATATGGAAGCTAGCCTCATGGATGCAGGTAACAAAAGGTATAGTCCACTATCTGAACATGTGTGGTTCAAATAATTCAAACTAGCTAAACCAGAAGGGCATCACGTTGTGAGAGAACACAACCACCAAAATTCTGCATAAGGATCTAACCAGGAGTTATTTTAGCAGCATGACTAATGCCTGTGTTCATGTCACCCCCAGGCCACAAGCCTACTGTCTTCCTCTGCCACTGAAAGAAAGCCTAAAACAGGAACACAAGGGATGTGGCCAGAGCCTATACCCCAAGGCAGATAGCAGCTGCCTATTTGAACAGGTGCAAAGGTCAGAAGCTTAGCCACAAGAAAAGAACTGGCACGCTGGATAGTGTGTTTGAATGATGTGGATAAGCATCAAAAGAAGGCAGGCTTGGAGTATACACACAGCACCACTGCTGGGATCTTATCTCAGTCCATGGTCTTCTCAGTTTTCCCCACATCTCAGCTGGTATTCAAATTGCACAGGATAGAAAGGATGGACCACATGACATGTTACACAATACATAATGTGGGTTACTCAATGCATTGTAGGGTTCATGAAAGCATGATAACACTCTTGTAGTGAAAGTGGGCTGCATTCATTGATAGGAGGGAGTAAATAGAGATGGGTTGGACTGAAAATTTATGGTTATTGTAGTACTGACCACCATTGTTTTTAAAGATAATTACTGATTCATTCAGTCAGTACCAGTACCTCCCTCCCTCTCTCTCTCTCTCTCTCTCTCTCTCTCTCTCTCTCTCTCTCTCTCTCTCTCTCTCTCTCTCTCTCTCTCTCTCTCTCTCTCTCTCTCTCTCTCTCTCTCTCTCTCTTTCACACACACACATGCACACACACACACACACTCACATTCATAACATAGGTGACATAGTACGCAACTAAGCAACATAATTTCTTGTGTCAATGCAATGCAATGTAATTATGATAATCTCATTAGTAAGAAACCGTTATAACTATCCATTCATATCAAAGAGAAGCACGGTCGCTGACAGCTGTACCAATTACCTGTTGGAGCGGTGAATGCAATGTGTTCCTGTTCTCCTGTAAGCAGGTTCTTCCTGAGGAACAGAAAGAAGGACAGAGGAGAAGAGAGAGAGAGAGAGAGAAAGAGAGAGAACCAGAGAGAGAGACTAGTATACACCCATTGAGCACAGGGAGGGGGGCATAATACTAATCACCTAACATGTTAAAAGAGCTATCCAATGTCTTTGGAATTTTTTGCCAGTCATTAAGCTGTGAGTGAGCTGTTTGGAACATTTTGTACAATAATTGGTGTAACAAGGCCTCCAGACACAAAAATGTTAGCTCATAATAGGTCCTCTTTACAAGCTCAGGTGAAGTAGCCCCAGGCTAGGGCCTAGCACTAGCTGTGATGAATTGATCTTGATGGAATAGCTAATCAACTAAAAGCTCTTTTGCAGATGGACCATTTGATCTGAAGTTCGAAGCATCCCAAAATGCTGTGATGTACAGCTCAGATATACAACACATACTATGATATTTGCATAAATTAAATTTTTTATCTGATTAGCTATCCAGGCCAGATCTAGTCTATTAATTGACATCTGAACCTACCATGCTGGTATGGAGCATGGAGACATGCTGACACTGGACAGCAGTCTGAACATACCACATGTAGCATGTAACTATTATACATGCACAATGCATGTCATGTACATGTATTTGTACAATTGTAGAGATAATTAAAGTAAGCTACAAGAACATGCATGCATGAGGTCACTGGCACATGTATACATGGTCCAGCTGCAGCTGCCAGGCCATATTTACCCCGCGCGCATGCGCAAGGGGTAATGCAATCGGTTTTGTCTGTCGTTGTTGTCTGTCGTTGTCTGTCGTTAGCATAAAAATCGCCAGATCTGGAGATCTAGGCATCTGAACGACTCGTAAATACAACGTATCCGTCAACATCGCCGAAAAACTGGCTTCAGTATGCTTCGAATTGTTTGGCAAAGCCCACGAGCGTTGCAAATACTGCGTTTTGTTGGCCACGCCTATGGACACTGCCCACCATGTGCTCACTGCTCATGCTCATGCGCACAACCTGGCACAATATGTAGGTAAAGGTCGTCGACAGGGTGCTCGCATCCTATCGCTCTGATCTGACCGGTTGACCATAGATACGCTCTGACATCGACGCTGCAGCGCGCGCGGGGTATGTGCTCTATAGAGCTCTAGTATATCATGTATACTTACATGTGTATGTAGTGTCCATGTCATCCAGTTCCCATGGCCATGGAGGCCCCCCCAATCTTTTCAATGAGTGGGGGGCCTGGCCTAGAGACAAAGCACTGCCCCATATCCAATATTTTTACCATTCCATGCCTAGTCTAATTGTCTAGTTCACAGGATATTAATGGGCTAATTAATAGCTCTGGATGCCAAAAGTTAACTGATCTATAATAATATTATATCCACCACACGTACGTTTAATTTGTTTCATCAACACTCACCTCTTTCTGCCACGCTTCACTGGTATTTTCTGATGTTGCTGCAAACCTAGCGCCATACTTTCCACGGGTAAGTCCTGCAATTATAGAGAAGATAACAGGCAGACAGATCGGAGAGGTGTGAACACAGAGAGCAGTCTGGCACAAAAGGGAAATAAATCATCTCGGATTACCACAAAAATTGCCAAACTATTCACCACTCCATCAACTACACAATCAGCAGATATGCCACATTTTGGCAAGATAGAGTGTCACCACTAGAAAGTTGCGCTTATTTCCTTCCAAGTTCTGTTCACATCTGCCTCACCAAACACACCAGGTGATGATCCCTACTTCCACTACTACTATAATTTATACCACTACTAGACTAGGCTTTGCTTGCTGTCAGTGCAAATGCTTTGCTTATTGGATGGTGATTGAAAGAGCCAAGATCAAAGCCACCAAAGAAGTCAGTATTTAAGTAGTCGTTCATGGATACAGGCCAGAGAGATAAAGTTTGCCATGGTATCACATACCACAATTCAGAGCTGTTCTGTGTGACCATAATGAGTGAGAGCTGGATGTGACTTAAGCTCCAGGGTATGATTGGACATGCAGCCAGATGTTACCTGGAAGCAGCCAATTCCTAGAAGCAAACTGCTTAATGCAATCAAGCACGAGAGCTGTCGCCTTGAAGTCTGAGAACGGATGGAATGCAAAAAGAAATAGCGTAGGGGGACCAGAAAACCAACCAAGTTTATCTAAAACCCACGCTCTAAATGACAGTAGTATAATCACTAAAACAGTGGATGCCTTGATGCCATTATCGCTATTAATCTTAATGCACTAACTTAAGAAGTCAAAATGCTTCATCCATTATAGTCACGTTTTTCAGCATAACAATAGGCTCCTTGCATGGAGAGCCATTGCTATGTATTGCATCACTGTGTGCTAGAAAATCAAAGTTTGGCTCTTTTCATGCATGCACCTGCACATGCAATTTAAGTCAGCTATGACCTGTTCAGTCATCCACATTGTACAAAAAAAAGACACTAAATTCGCATCATGTCACTAGTGGAGGAGGGCTTAGCCATATAACAATACCGTAACAGTCGAATCTGTGTATAGTGGTCACCATGTAAGGCAGCAATGGCCACCTTCTTATTACAGCCATTTGATTCAATCTCCAAGTGGCAAAGCTCCATACATCCCATACCTCAGTCACCTCTCGATTACAGCCACTGATTATATTGACCCATGGTGACCACTATAGACAGGTTCCATGCAGGTACACATCAAAGAAATGAAGTAGATATTATATAACACTATAGTTGAATGCAGTCTCACTGGAAAATACCACTTCAAGGTGCTACCGCTACCTGCAGTGTTTGTACCTGTGATTCCACTGAGGGAGATAGTTGATACTTCTTCAGGTACATGCTTTTGTACTGGCTCAGCTTCACCCCTCTGTAGCGGATCTGCACAAGGGAAATAGGTACACACATCAAACAAAATTATTGAATCAATATTTTCGGAGAGGCTCAGAATAAATAGTCAACACTGAAGCTAAGGCTGAGATTTCAGAGAACGGCATAACTAGGATGGTTATAATAATTCGTCCTGAATATTGAATAAAATATCTCACATTTTGCTCAATATTATGTTCATTGATGTATAACAAAAAGTGAAGTTTTAGAGTGTACACTGCATGTACTCCAGGTTTATTACTTACATGTCCCCACCCGATGCCAGACTTGTGGTTTGGATTGACGTCATTCTTGCACTGTGATGCCCAAGCGTAGGGTGAGGAGAACTTTTGACCCTGCCACTGAATCCAGCCGTCCGACAGTAGGTCAGCCTCACAGTGCATGCCCTGAGGTGCAAAGTAACAACACATAAATTATTAGGGGCTTGGTATAGACAATTTGATACAATTTGATCTAAAGTGATCGTGAGTTTTCTTACATTCTTATCACACTAACTGTGGAAAAATTAATGACCTGAGTGAGTATTAAAGAGAATGCTGGGGGAAAATTTCACTGTCACTATGATAATGGTGTAGATTACGCAACTTATGCAATAATGTGAAGAATCAGAATATTATGATTATGCAATCAGTGCTTAGTAATCCACCTCGCCTGGCAAACATAATTATACATACCAAAGGAACGGTTAATTAGATTTAATAACATCAAAAACCGCAAGGCGTTAAGGTACTGAAGCTTCATAACAAGTACAACTGGACATAGCCCGATCTCTGCCACGTATAGCGGACGACTAAAAGCGTCACGGGGCAATCACTAGTGTCTCACCATGTAATCGAACGTGAGGACTTTCTCTCCCGGCGTGAGAATGCCATCCTGAATCAGGGCAAACATCGACAGCCTCGACTTGCGAGCCGGGGGCTGCGTGGCCATTGTTGACACGGCTGAATGTGGGGGATTTCCGTAAACTGTCTGTATACTAAATTAAACGGTGCTGTTAACTTCCGGTCGGGGCGTGGCTTGAGGTTTGCGGCGTGCGCTGATGTGCAGGCGCAGCTGCTAAAAAGAAAAGATTTGCTTGTGTTTTTGAGTTACAAAGACGAGCTCGACTTCTGTCACCTGTGCAAAAATCTAATCATGAAAATTTGCTGTCAAAGTGCGCCGTTGCACTTGCTGGTGGTACTGACGCTCCTTTCCTGGAGTCAGAGAATAGAGAGTGCTAGCACCAGTGAGTTACCAGATCATGTTCATGATAATAGTTCTGAATGTCGCGGCATACTGGCTGTGAAAAAAACTTTTAAAAAAGGGGTACGGAGCTGCAGCGTAACTAGTAGCATTGTATCATTTGCAGCATGGAATGCGCTCTCCTTGGACCAGAAATTATACCCTACATTCATTTTGTTCTGGGTTGGTATAATAGTCTGCCATGATAATTACAATGGCTGAAGCCCTAGCAGATAAAGACGTACAGGGTATCGAGTTACTTTTGATGCAGCTCTTACCATGTGGTATATAGCTGTTGGGCCCAAATAATCATAAAATTTGTAGAACAATTATTATCAAAGCATACTGAGATTCCAACTTTTTAGTATTTATCTTGAAATAATTTCTCCAATAGGTGACTGTCCAAATCAATACCTCTATACTCAGCAGCCTCCTCAAGAGATATTTGTTTGCAATCCGTACAAGAGTGGTCAGTTGTCCTTATCCTGCAGTGTGGTTGGCCAAAATGTCACCAATATCCAATGGTGGTTTGCACCAGGTTTTGTCGATGAGAATGCAACTCAACTGACAGAAAGCTCAAAGTATAAGCTAGAACCCACAGCCTCTGCAGAGGGTCTAGAAGTACAGCTAACTGTTAATGATTTGGGAGATGAAGATGTAGGAACGTACTGGTGTCAGGCGTCAGTGGAGGACAAGAGTGGGCTGCAGCTGCTTTCCACTAGCGAATCTGTAGAGTTGCAGGAAATGAGCTGGTTTGAGTCGAACTTCATAATGAACAAATGCATGCATGTTTTAAGGAACTCGGATATTCGCTGTGCATCGATTCTCGTCACTCCACCATCATCCGTTACTACTACAACAACTCAGCTTCCAGACTCACCGACTCTCTCCTCTTCTGTGGTGTACCCCTCTCCATCACCCACACCCAAGACATATACTGTTAGTCCCCAGCTACCAACTACACAACCAGTATCTGCAACCGCGCCCTCAGGCCTGTTTCAGACGTCGTCAATTATTCTTTACGCTGTGCTTGGATTGGTCGGGTTTCTGGCCATTGCTTGTGTTCTACTGATAATTGTTGTGGCCATGCTCTGTCGAAGAAAGTGTGCACGTCACAACATGAAAGGTAAGAAATACTCGGTGTATAATAATTGTAACTATAATGTCATAGTAACAAATACTGTGATCTGATTGGTTACACTGAAGTATCTATCCTTCATAGAAAATCATGTAAGCTCTGTAGAAAATCATGTAAAGCTCTGTAGAAAATCATGTAAATTTTCTTGCCTATGGTTAGGGTTGTTGCTAGGCAGCAGTTTATGTGTCTAGCTTTTGGACATTGTTGCTAGGATCTAAACATGTTAGACACTGTTTAGTTGGTTTCTACGTGATTTAGAAGACCTCAGGGCTCAGTAGAACCCTCGCTTTGCTCGGGATTCTACATAGAGCCCTTCAGTCTTCTAAATCACGTAGAAACCGCCTAAACAGTGTCTAACTATTATATAGATCTGCCACACATCATATCAATGTACAGTGTGTGCTTTAGTTTCAAAAGTAAAAGTTTGGCTGGGGATTGAACTCTTATACCATACATGGCAATTTGTGAAGGGCATGGCTAATCTCATGCATCATAGGTCAAACCTCAGCTTATAAAAATTGAATGGGAAAGAGACTGAAGAAACAGCTACAGAAGGGAAACTGAAACTACAGGCCATGGCAGCTGTTGACTTTCACTTTCTGTTTTTTATTTTCTTTAGGTTGTTCAGAGAAGGGTGCTGGGTTTATCAGCCAATTCTCCTCCAGCCAGTGAGTTATTCCATTATATAGCACCACATTACCAGAGCATAATTGACCACAGCATTCACTATATCGGCCTGCACAAGGTCACTGTAGTACACCATCCCATATTCTGAGCTCAGCTATGGCTTAATTGAGTCCAGCTGACACAGCTGAGCGCCTGCTTGGCATTTTTATGAAAATCTAATTTCTAATTTGACCAATGTTGAGTAACACTACTGACCCATGCATGCAGCACCACTGGCCAGGCATTCAATCTCAGCTTCCTAAGTGGATAACTTTGTTGTACCCTGATTAGTAATGGTTATGTATGATGTAGCTGGTTCAAATTGTTTCCTGTGAGACCTAGGATATGTTTCACTCGTTGCGTAATTAATTCGAACAAGCTTTCTCTTCATTCCACAGAAGCGGTTGTCCGCCGGCGATGTACAAGCACACCGAGTCCACACATGTCATTCACACGGTGGATGCAGCTCACCATCGCACCATGTCCGGAGAATATGCAGAAATAGGCCCAAATCTCAGTGTGAGCCAGGAATATGGACGTGCAAATATTTTACACTCTAGTTTGCCTCCAATTCCAACTGAACTGGATCCAGAAAGCAATCAGTTTCAAAATCCGGGGTACGAAAATCCGTACGATCTCCTCGTATTCACTTCGCAGTCTCAAACTTCAGAGGCAGATGATGTTACGTCTAAAAAATCACCGGAAAAGACTGAAGGGGCCGACTCGCAGAATATAAAATCACATGACTATCACATGCTAGAGCAGATAGTACCTGCTACCTTGGACTCAACCACGCCAGTTATAAGCCCTCAGCACACATATCATACCTTAGAGCATACCGCACCGTCATTGATCGAATCGTTTGACGACCCTGATGCTACTACATCGGCTTATGATGACATCATTCCACGTGAACCATCACAGCGGCTGTCATGTGACTCAACCAGCGAGATTTCCCGACTTCCAACGATCCCTGAGAATGATATGGAAGATCAAAGAAGTGTAGAATACGTAAATGTAGTCCCAGCCGGGTCTCACCTCCATCCAATTGCGAGTGACGCCGTCTCACCTGACCTTTCGACCACAGTTGACCTCAAAAATTGTGCTGGATTTTCCGAATCTCCAAAGGACGACGGTGAGTACGACAGACTCGTTGACCCACCACACCTCTACCACATCTTGGAGCACTCCCCTTCGTTGCCAGGCTATCCAAGGGTCCATAGCTTCGATATGACAACCGCCACTACGAACACGTATTCTCACTTAGAACCTGGACATAGTACAAAAGATGACACTCAACTTCAGCAACTGCCGCATATTCACTTTGTGAGTCAGCATACAAATGCTTCAGATACGTACTCTTCCGAATCTAGCCTAGAAGGAACAGAATCGAATGTCTTTGATGACCCTCAATATCTCGTGGGCCTTCCCAGTCGGGCAATGGTGGTCAAATCAGCTTGTAGCATGCGAGATAAACTTAAAGAACTTCAGAAGACTCACGGTCAACATAGACAGCAACCACCAGCACTTGGCCACAGGGATAAGACTGAGGCTCACAGCGATAGCATCCTCTTGAAGTACTCGGGAGACTACGAACGTGATCCAGTGTATATGCAGAAACTGTACAACGAAAGTCAAAGAAACAGCAGTCATAGCGAAAGCTCAACTGGCATCAGTCAGTACCCCCTACAAATTCTGGATGACTCCATGTGGGGAGACGACTCTGGCTTCGCCACATACAGCTCAAGACGTTCTTCTCTTCCAAACCTTGGGAAGCATATTTACCAACCGCTTGAAACTGAGACTTTGGAGCCCGTACAGCCTTACGATAAACTAAAGAAAAGCAAAAAAGAAGAACCAGTTGTGTAAAGTTAATACTATAATAATAATTATTATACTAGACGACTCTGTATTATCAACGCAGTCATCCTCTTAAGTTTTGTTGTCCAGTGATTCCATTTCATGCACACAGAATTATAATTATTATTATTGATTGCACATCCTATAATAATTTGTCTTCTCAGTGTCGCTACCCTGGTACCACTCCATTGATCACTATTGTTGACCTACATTATCAAAGGACCATTCCCTTTCAGAACTTAATTGGTGTAACAATAACAATAATAATATTATTATAGCTGACAATGCATGAGTACATGGATTGTGAACATTGTGGAGAGATGGTGTGATAAAAGGATGCATAAATAACAAACCACTATGCATGACAAAGAATTATTTTAGAACACCCTGCTCCCCTCTATGTCGTTTCAAGTGCTGAGTATTGTACTCCGTTGCTTCGCACTGAATGTGCTAAGTAGGCCATCCTCATTTCACCACGGAAACCATCTCTGATCACACCAGGTAGAGAAACATTTCTGCTGTCTGCAAAAAATTAACAGAGGGTGAGAATTGTATCAAAATCAATCATGTCATGTGACTGACTTGGGACGCCACCAATGAATAGATCCGAATCCGTTTGAATAGTCTGAGTGGCAGCTGTATTAGTCTCAGCAGTGGGGTGTTCGTCGGTGATAAGTTGGATATGACTGCCAGATTTTCCCACTACCACCGAGTGCCACAGGCCATCGGAAATATCACTGCTGCTATTGGAGACTATAGTGACGATAGGCGCCATTGTTTTATCACCTGCTATGATCACATTAACCTGTACAATAATAATATTATTATTGGATGTGGACACAAAATTAATTAAAGTTCTGCATGACTATTGTATAATACACAATGCCATTCTATATAATTATGTACAGCTGTTGGCTGGTCAACTATTATGACCATGCATGTGATCTGACGGCATAATAGCTAATTAGATCATCTATAATATTATTATGATTGTGCTGCTGCACGACTGCCTATGCAAACTGCTGAATAGGCTAAGCTAGGTAGAATGATACCTTTCCATTCACTATTTGTAGTGCAAAAGCACCCTCCATGTACAGTAGGAGAGCAGATGAAACGAGAGTACGCAATTGCAGTCCAAGGTTAAAGTTTGCTTCAAACCGGCCAAGATCTGTAATTAATGAATTATTCATCATAAGGCACAGAACTCTATGCATATTATTATGGCCTTCAATGTTATACACACCATACTGTGCATAGCCTTCTCCATCAAACCGAAAAGCATCTACCGTGGCATTCTGATTTAAGTTTTCATTGCGTGACTTAAAGTTGACTTGCTCAGCTTTCTCACTCATGGAGAAGTCAACCAGCTGTCCAAGGACGTGGAGATGGTCTATACAACCTTTGAACCCTTCTGTTGTCACCCCAGGCAGTACAATCAATTCCTCCAATGCTGGATCAATGCCTCCCACACTCAGGATCGGAGTCAGTCTACCAGATGGAAAGAAACTGCCAAAGGGAAAACTTTCAACACTGCTTCCATCCACTATGATATCAATACTGTAAGTATGTGATAATCAAGTTAAAACAATGCGATCGCGTATGTATGATTTCATAGCTTACCTGGAGCCTTTGTTCACTATGAAGGTGATAGAATGTCTCGTTAGATCATTCAGAGGAGGGGTTCTGGCCGGCAGGGAAAGACTACCAAATGGAGATCCAAATAGAAGCTGCAGTTGACCGGCAACCATCACAACATCAAACCAGAGCCCCTGAAATTATGGCAATAATTAAAATTCCCACTGTGTAAGTATCTTAGTAGCTATACCCTGCTTGAGTTTCCACTGTGCAGTAGGAGACCAGAAGGGAAGGAGGTGATGAAAGAGAAGCCAAAATCAAAATGGTCCTTCACAGATACTGGGGTGAATGTCGCATAGCTGGCTCCATAGAATGATGCTGAATAAACTGCCTGAAGTTTTAATACAAATTAATGTCAGTGTTATTATGCCGTATTATGGTAACTGAATAGTACATACTTGATTCAAGCAATAGGAGCATGTTTTTTGTTGGACAGAAGAAGTGCAGATAAGGGGTAGTGGATCAAGCATTATTCTGGATGAAAGTGCTGCACATCCCGTGAAATTTGAAATTGGACCAGTTTCATTCACCAAACCTTCGGGTGCACCACAGAGAAAGATATTGGTATGATTTAACACAAGTTCGGATTCCATTGCCATTATCGTCTCTTCCAGCGATGTTTTTAGTACAAGTGAGGAGTTGAATAGAGATAGAGAGAAGAGGTGGTTAGCTCCATTGGCGTACGTTTGAAGAGATGTCAATATCATCTGTGCTCCATTTGACACTATTTCGACTACAATGCGTTCATATTGAAGACTGACTTGAATGGACTGACCTTACAGAGAGCAATAAAGAAACTGAATCCAAGAAATGATCTTGAAAAATAAGATATGAGCTCACCATGCCTTTGTTGAAAGCATACATCAGTACGCCATTAGGAAGAAAACTACTAAAGCTGAACTCAAGTGGCAGAAGATCGCCATGGAGAATGGCTGCTTGAGCATACTCTGATCCATCGCATGAAATTCTTAACTCCCTTAGAGTGATTTCTGAGCTGTATGTGTTACATGAGTATCGCTGATTCAGATAATCATAAGTTCCAAACCTTGAACATGGTTCCAAAGTTGGAGGGTCAATTTGCATTGACACTGTGAGAGACCATAGCTCTAAATTCTCTCCATTTAGAAGAATTTCACTGAGACAGCCTGTGAAATTTCCTATTCCCAAGAAAGGCATATTCTGCATGCATAATATAAGCAATATCACACCATAATGACTAAACTGTAAATTTCTCTTCACCTGAATACTGCTGGGTGCTCCTCCTAAACTAATGCTAGTCCTTCTAGAAGATGCTCTGGTTCGAAATAATGAAGCCATCATGCTAGAGATTGAGCTGGACGTGCAGTGTACACTTTCAGTTTCAATATCTTGTAAAAGGAGGTGCACATTTCTGTCAGTTCTAAGATACATGGCACACACTGCAATTATGTGGATCACATGACTAAAATCAAAATTACTGACCTTGAAATTTCGATCAAGAATGGCCTGCCAGGAAGAACAGCACTGTCACTGATAACTAGAGTTACTAACTCCATGCCTCCAATTGGATGATTGAAGACAAAACTTGCCATTAAAGTATTATTTATGACACCAACAGTCACGTTAATGTAGTGATCCTGTATATAAATTGTACGATATTATTAACATAATATGGATCAATACTTTTCATACCATGACATTGTTGAGCTGCCATATCTCTATCAGCTGAGCAATGATGCAATCATCCAAGTCCACCTTTCTCATTGTGAATGAGAGGCTGTGAAATTCGCTACTGGAAGTTGTCATGGGAGATGCCAGGACAACACTTTCAGGATTCAAAGTCAGAACACTGTCATTTGAAAACTGAACTGGCAGCAACACCTGAAATTTAATAGCATGAAGATAATATTAGCTATAGGACGATTAGGTTAATAGTCACTGATAGACCTGGTCTAATAAATTTAGTACTGAGTTGACAATTTCTTCTCCAGCTTCAAGAGCTATTGCAGTGGCTTGAAGCTGAGTGACAGTGTCGTTGATGATGCTGACATTGATGCTGTTGATAGCCGCAGATACCAGTAGATTGTGTTCCCTGGTATCAGGGACTAAAACAATTAAGATGGTCAGGTGATCATTTTCAGGATGAAATGGTAGTTCTTACACTGAGATGGAATAGTTTCAAGCACTTGTTCAGCTTTGGAAGTAACAGACGGAACAACTTGAACTCTATTACTTAGAAATGGTATAATTTCTTTTATGCTTCTTATCATCCCACTGATATGACTAATTTTCACAACCAATGACATTATTGAAACTGATAATTCTTCCACCTGCTGATGCACTTCTCTAGTCTTATTCTTTACTTCCTCTATAGTGTGATTAATGAATAAGTAATGCCAGGGGCATACTCTTAATAATGACATTGCTTATTCACCAGAAATGTTATTATTATTCTGCTTCAGCTCCACTAATGAGTCCAGAGCTGTTTTTAGATGCCCCATGCGCTGTGGAAGCTGACCTCCAGTTTGTAATCCGAGACCTAAATAGAGAAAAGAGATATTCATTCATACAATGGTTGCCAGGAGCTCGTGAATGTCATGTATACACAACACACGTGCATGCGCGCAGGCAGGTCAATCACCTTGGAGCATAGCGTGCGTGACATCGATGTTTTCCAACAGTACAAAATTTGATCTCATCAGCATGTCCACCTCCACTTGTAGCGAGCTCGAGGGTGGGACGTTCTATTGAAAAAAAATTCAGAATTGCAATCCAAGTCTGAGAGTCATGCAATACTCCTTCACATCTGCCAAACAATGCTCCCCTTATAATAATATTATGCTATATTATGTGCCAATTATTATTACTTGTTGACTTTGCTTACAATGGTTTGTATGAATGCTCGCACATCTCGAGTCAGAGTACCTATCTCATCTAGTATTGAAAACGGGCTGTCAGCTCGAGGGATGCTGTACTGATCGGCTATTCTGGAAAGGATAATGTTAATATGCAATTTTTAGCATTCTCAGACTGTATTGTAGCACACTGGTAGTTACTCACTGTTGAATTGTTTCAAACTGGACCAGCAAATTGAGGGTGTGTTCTAACACCAGTGGTGACATACTTTGGGACATCAACAGTGCACTCCTGTATGACTCAAACCTAGTGACCCTGGATTCCGATAAGAAGAGTGCAGCGCCCAATGTCTGAAACATAAAAGGATAATTGGAAGAGGAATTCCAAACTGAAAATATATTCACGTTACCTTGGATATGCTTGATATTAGATCATTTGTATCAGATTGGGTGGTGCGTATTTTGCTGATTTGCTGAATTAAAGAAGCAATTTGTTGATCTTTACGGTTCAACGAATTCTGAAGAGGCAGCAAAATATACAATCACAGTTATTATGCATTCCACTGCTATCATCCATGCAGTATAATAATTATACCTCCACCCTCTGGAGTGAGTTCTCTACCACAGCCAGTGTGTCGCTCTTTCTGATTAGTGATTGCAGTAAATTGTTCGTTCTTCTCAATTGGGCTGCTTGGTAGTTTAGGAGGCATGCAAGCTCATCAATGCTTTGATTGATATTTGAAATGGTCACAAGTTCTGTGCTGGTGAAGCTTGCTGATGTAGTTTGAAGATGATCCAATAGTGCCATCTCCCTTTGAATCGTGAACGTGAAGTCAGTAAGCGCAATAAGTAGTTCTTCAGCGATAGATATTACAAATATCACTTCTGTAAGGGAATTCTCCGTATTGCCAATTATGTGATCAAGTCTAATAAAATTAGATTCTGCAGAATGATTATGTAGAAATCCAATAATAGTTACATCTAGTTATTAAGTAGTCGTAATAATTATACAGGTGGGTGGATGATCAGTAGACTGACCTATTTTTCTGTCAAGGCATGAAATATCCAAAATCAGGTCAGATAGTTCACTACCGATAACATTAGCCATGGCAACCAAATCGAGTGCATGGGAGGGGAGCATTGCCAATTTCTGTGGAATGGAAACATCAAATAATGGTATGTATGCAGAGGATAGCTACAATATCACAAGAGGAAGTAAGATGTGGTACGTTGTTATGTATAAGCTTACACCCCCGCTTTTGTTTAATTCTAAACTATGACCTTTGCATTGTTTGCTCATGAAGTTAGTATTAATTTTGACTTGGTATGTAATTGTAATCCAAATATTTATACACAATCATCCATCTGAATTCAAATTAAATTTTAGTCCACGAGTCACATATGAATTACAGAAGGTGGAATGTTTGCTATGTATGTACAGTTAAACTGTTTCCCAACAAGAGCTATGATTGTGATATTCAATTGCCAAACTTGGAATTCTCCATTAAAAATTTTGATTACTGTTCTACAGCTCCAAACCTAGCGAGATCACGTTCACAAACAAAAGGGCGGCTGCTCTGCTATTAAAATTTAAGGTGGGATGGGGATCCCGGGTTCAGTTTCGTGGCATGCCGTCTCCATGGTCTCCATGGGAGAGCGATTAAGCCAAGCCTCCTTGGTCATTATGTCATGATTGGTAACTACTCATGCATAATAGCTGCTACACTCTAAAGGAAATTCCGAGTAATCGCCAAAAAATTTTGAGCTGACAGTTTGGGGGGCATGCTTAATACTAAGTGCACTATCTATTGAGGGGGGCACTCCAGCAACTAGCACTAGCTATAGCCTAGTGATGAAATTAAGGATTACCTTGATGTTAGTTTGTCGAGTGACTAATTCCTGGCCAAAATCTTCCAGTCTGCATTCAACATACTTCATGTCTTGTTGCCATGCCATCACGTATTCAACCAACTTGGCAACGTTGAGCTGAGATTGAATAAAATGATTTAACTGTGAAGGAAAATATTTATGTATTCAGAAGCTAGGTGGGTATAATATAACATCCACTCAGCATAAAAGATTCTTATTTCAATGGCATCGGTGCAAGCAGCCTCAGGAATCATTATCCAATATCTTAAACAAGCTGTCAAATTAAAAACACAAATCAGAGTTTATTATCGCAAACCTTTGCAAAGCATGATCCAAGGTTGCATAAAACAAGACTCATCTCCTCGCTCAGGCTTGCTAGCTTAGAAGTCAGTTTTAGCACGCATTCTCCTAATATATATGTGTGTGTGTGTGTGTGTGTGTGTGAGAGGGTGAGATCATGTGTATACAATGTATTACTTGAGTGCAAAATCCTAAACACATTATTATGCAGTCAAGGACAGGCCAAATAAACTGCTCGGCTAGCTAGAGTGTGGAAACAAAAAAGCTGTTTTGACAGACGTGCTGTAGCCCTTGAAGTGAAATAACAAACAAGCTCTTGAGATGAGAGGTTTGCAATAAAACTGGCAGCAGGCATGATAATTGCTCATGGGAATCCGATTCTTTCTGCTACAGCCTAGCTGATGGAATGAAACAAGCAGTTGAACCCAATCCACTTATGCGAATGCCTTTCATGAACAATTCGCACCGTACACTATATAGTATGAGCAGCAAGCTTTAGGGTGGGTATGATCAGCAAAATTAATAATCATTTTGTACATGCAAAAAGATCTTGCTGTGTGATTTCTTATGCTCTACATAAAACTGCTAGGCCATCAAAAATTAATATTGCCTATTTCAATCCTGTACTGAAATATTCACCTTCAGATTCAATTTCTTGTCTGGGATTGGCCAAAGAAAGCTGTGATATCTGCCTGTTTGGAAGATTCGAGTGGCATCCATCTTTAGAAGAGCTAATCACTTGCTCTACACCTACAGCTGTTCTACTCTGATTCATCCAGATCACTGCAAGCACCACTATCAAGAGTACCACTTTCACCACCATAGTTCTTCAAATTAAAATTCTCCAGCCTTGGCTACTGTCAGCTCAGTAGGGCGGGATGCGACTGCAAATTTACTATCTTGCCATAGCCAGGGGCATCTTTTTCTCAGCATGCTCAACCAACAAAAAGTGCAGGAAATTGAACGCCCACTAGTACTCACGCGCGTGCGTGCACTCAGCCCCACCCCAAACCGTGCAAAACATCCATAACCATAACAACTTCGGGTTTGCAAAAGAGCTTCGAGGTAAGGTAGCCACATGCGAACAATTAAGATTTCTGCTGGGCCATGGGAGAGGCTGTTTATTTCGTTTTGGGCTTCCGAAAATTCAATATGCTCGCAAATTAGAGCTTTATAACAAAATTATAATAGGGTGTTCTTTTATAGCTGCAGCCTAACGTGAGAAACGTCACATCTATTGAACATTCTTGTTGCATGGATACGCTTACTTGATTCAATAAACTTATTACACTGCAACAGCTGCTTGCTACTGGGCCGGCCGCCTATTACTTTCTGTATGGAGGTGATGCAGTGTCACATTAGCCAGCGTAGGCATAAGTGAAACTCTCCCACACAATTACGCAACAGATGAGTACAGATCAATAGCACTCACTCTCACAGTGACAGAGGTCAGATAGGCAGGCAATAAGGGACAGAGCCATAGTAACAATTACAAGAAAAAGACAGATTGGCTTACCTACAAAAGTGCAAAATCTAAAAAAGAGTATATACAAAAATCAGCCAACACTATAGACTGAATCCACTTCTATTATAACATCATGTACTTGAAAAAATATCCTCTCTTCTATTATAACAATAAATATCCAACGTTTTTTCACTCTGACTTTTGTTTCTTGCCAAAGCCCAGTGCCCTCATCAAGGAGAGACGAATCAGTTCAAAGCCAATCACGATGACAAAGTCAGGGTGCAGGAGATGAAACTTTGGCACCCTTCCTGTCATGATGTCCGCCCAGCGAGCAAGAAACTTGTCCCCTTTGCGCCGCATGGCAGCTGTGGCAGCATCAAGAAGAATGGGGTACTTGTAGCTTAGGATACAGAGCTTCTCTGACCTGCGAATAAAGGATAACTATTATTATTTTCAAGTAGCCCAGTTCCACACCCTTTCCTGGCTCTTTGCCAGTAACTTGAAAATTATAAGCTGCCAGGAGATGAGGCTACTATCGCATAACATCACTAATACATCATGCAATAAGCTCAATTTCTGGTACAGTGAAGGCCTGATAGTCTATTGTTATAGATCGAGCAGCAGCAGCAGTGGGCTCACCAGTAGAAGTCGAGGCCAAAGGAGTTCATCCAGCGGTTGTGGTACTCCTCCATGACAGCTGCATCAAAGTTCCCCACCTTGAACGCCTCATCCAGCACGTCAGCCGCCATTCTCCCTGAGTCCATGGCCGTGTGGATCCCCTCTCCAGTCATTGGGTCAATCAGGCCTACACAATTAGGAAATAATCATAAAATTTAATGTGAACTGTTTATAAAAATATTATGACTTGCAAGAGTGGGAGAATATTCTGCTATTGGATCAATAATTATACTGGTATGGACTTGCCTGAGAGGGCCAATTAGTGTTTTGCCCGTAGACAAGTATAATAATATTATTATAGAGGGATTTGAAGCAATGTGCATCAACTAACTAACCTGCAGCATCTCCGATGACCAGGACATGATCATCAAATGTCTTCTTCTCTCCACCACACCTGAGGGGACCTGCAGCGACCAACAGCACAACAAATTTGAAGTCAAGCTCAACCTCCTATTAGTAGCTAGCATATAAGCTTTCTTACCAGCCTTCATTCTCTCCATCTTTGCCTTCTTTCCGATGGAGCGGCTGACGTTGGGATCCTCCTTGATCACAAACTCGTGCCATTTTGGCAGAGTGCTATCGGTCACCTCTGGGTTCCCGGGAAGAATGTAGACGCACAGACCAACTTCATCATTGGCATGGCGAAACAACGCAGAGTATCCTACAGAGAAAGAGAAATAGACACAAAAATTGATGCAAATGAGGGAAGTATTATAAGCAGTTAGTATCAGCAGAAATGACGTTATTGTGCTACACAAAAGACTTGACTCAAAATTTCAGCTTGAGTGATTACGAGACTTTGATACTAGGATTTCTCAGTATGCTATGCTAAAATAGACCAGAATGTGCTTTTGTGATAATGTGAATGTTTTTACTTTATCTTGACTAACCAGGTAAGACTTTCTTGTTGTAGAAGAGCACCCCATCGGCCTTGAAGTTGTGAGTGCCCCCCTCGATGTAGGAGCGAGAGCAGGAGCCAGTCGGAGGATTCTTGACCAAACCAAGGTCAGTGGCCAGCCTAGAGGGAGCACCATCGGCACACACCAAGACACGACCCTACACGGAGAGAGAGTGAGAGAGAATCAAAGGTAGTCCATCTCTCGATATTTAATTTCACTATTAAATTTTTCATACTTGGAAAGTTTCTTGAGAATTCTCTATAGTGACAGTCCAGAGTCCCTTCTCCTTGTCAAACTTAACACTTTTGACGGGATGGTTCTCTCTCAGGTCAACACCCGCTCTGCATACAGACACAATGTACACAATAATATTAATAAGGGAATTTTTACTCCAGAGAAACAAATATCAATTTGGAAGGGGTGGGGTGGGGGGAGGAGGGTGCTACAATACCTCTGTGCCTCTTTAGCGAGAGCCTCGTCTAGGTCCATCCTCTTGATGGCCACGGCTCCTGGGATCTCTCCAAGGATCTCCTTGCTCCGCCCGATGTAGCTGAGACCACCAGGACTCACCAGACCTCCAGCGTCAGCCTGAAGGGGCGGGGGAGGGGGAAGGGGGGTGAGAGAGAGAGAGAAGTGAAGCGCGTGCCAAGTGTGTGGGCGTATGAATATTCATGGTGTATACACAGAGGGGGTGGGAGATCCATCAAGCACTTTTAAAAATTGATTTTCAGATCAAAATTTGACACCCATTGACACACTCCAACTTTCCCATATCACCACTGAGATTTTTGCGATCGTGCCAAAAAATACCAAATACTATAAATTATTTGTGTATTTACCTACCTACACATGTACATGCTTATTTCTAGCATGCATGACTCCAAACAGTTAAATAAATTCCAGTAAAATCATGAATAAGTTAGTGAAGTAATTAAAAAACATAATTTTTAAATTTTAGGGTGTACTTACTACATGTACTTTGTTCTCCTTCAACAGTTTATCGTAGAGACCCATATCCCTCAAGATCTCAATGCCGGTCTTGCAGAGGGCGTCCCCACAGATCTTGTCTCGGGGGAAGGTCTTCTTTTCAAGAGTGAGCACCTTTCTTCCCTTCTTGACGAGATAGTAGCCAAGGCAAGCACCAGCAGGGCCTGATCCAACCACGATGACATCATAGTATGGCCGCTCAGCTCCCTGCATGAGAAAAAAGAGATGTTAGGTAACAAAAATTTTTTTATGAAATCATTAAATTTTAGTTTTGTGCTCATGTTGATTTGGCACTAATTTTATTAATGAAAATTGGGTCATTATTTTCTGAGTGATTATTATAATATTTCCAGATGTCAGATGTGTAGGTGCGTGAAGAAAGGTCACCTTTTCATCGCTAAACTTCCTCGGAAACTTCCGGATGTCGACGGTGGGCATCCGCCTCGGTTTGAGCAGGTAGACAGCTGCCAGAATCAGCGCCAAAACGACAGCAACGACCAACCAAAACGCCATAATCGATCTCTAGCTCTCCTTCTTCTTTTCGGCGTGTCGTCAAACGCTCGCAGCCCAGTGTGGTCTAGGACCGGCGATTGTCAGGCGATGTGCAGTTCGTACGATTATGCATGCTCTGCATGCTCGATCAGAAGAGTGGGCGTGGTCGATTCAAGGACGGGGCGTGGTCAAAGGGAAGGCGATTGCACATTTCACACGCAACGATCTGACATCGCAGGCGATGAAAGTCCTACACTACGCTACAGTAGAGCTCCTATAGAACCTATTGCGTACAGCATGGTACTGGCGATGGTGATCTCTTCAAAGGGAAGAATTTTACTCTTCTCTTCTGTTTTTACTGGTGAGTACATGTACATCACATATAAATCATACAGAGACATGAGAGAATTCAAGTTGGTAATTTTGATGATCCTCTCATACATGTCTATATACAGTGAGTGTTATATTGATATGGAAGTATCTGTCCGCACGAAAGAGAAGAGAGATCACTGATTCTGCTCATCGATCAGGCGGCCTGAGGCAACCGGTACCCCACCTTCCCCTCTCTCGGAGGAGACCCATTTCTCAACTCTTGACCAGATACGACGTCACTCTAGTTGACACTGAATACGATTGTGAGCAGTTTCTAGCTGAGAAAGTCCCCCGTGCCCCTGTAATTATTGGACTGGACTGTGAGTGGGTGAACCGCGAGGGTGTGAGCTCTGCCCCCGTTGCTCTCCTTCAGCTGTCATTCCCCAATGGACGGTGTCTTCTGGCACGAGTCTTCAAAATGACCGCCCTTGGGCCACGTCTCACTGACCTGCTCATGGACAAAAGGTCTCTCTCTCTATCTCTCTCTCCCTCTCTGTCTCCACTCTCTCTCACTCACATATATACACACCCAAAATATCCTGTAACAATATTCTGCCTGCAACCAGCTTTTTTTTGGTATATTAAGCAAAATTATATTTTTTCTACTATGATTTCTGTAGCATACTGAAGCTTGGTGTTGGTATTGAGACTGATGTTCAGCGGTTGTTGGCTGGATTTGGTGTGCAAACTTCTGGCTACGTTGACCTCCAGCACATAGCTGTGCGCAGTGGAGTGAGGTTAGTGAGTGCAAGCTGCTGTTATTATAGCAATGCTGTCCACTTTCAACACCAATATGCGCAATGTCACAAAAACATACCAAAAATAATCAAGTATGAGGTGTTTATATATTGCTCCTAAGCAATCCATTTTCAGCTTCATAGTATGCACAAATTCAATGTCATATAAAAGCGTACTAAAGGTCCAAAAATACTATAAGTGTGAGGTGCTTGTATTGCTCATGCAGGGGAAATACTGGGCTTCAGAGTCTCTCCCGTGAGCTACTGAGTGTGGAGATGGACAAAGCATTTCACGTGCAGTGTGGAAACTGGGAGGCTGAAAATCTCACTGAAAGACAAGTAAGAAATGAAGGACCGCATATATACTCAGCCAGTTAAACAAACCAGCAGGGGTAGTCTAGTAAACTATGCTTCTACTCTGTCATAATGATGTCCATATAATAATGTACTGACTACAGGTGAACTATGCAGCTGCTGATGCTATCGTTGCCCTCCACATCATACAGTCGTTAGTCGAGCTCAAGCTAGCTCGGCAGGACAAGAGAGAATCGCTGGCAGGGCTTTCTGAAGAAGCTGACGTGTCAACCAAAATATCTCTCAGACCTATAGCTACACCGAGTGCTCAGCTGCAGCCTCTAGAGGAATGGCTGTCAAAGGAAGAGAACGCCAGCTGCCTGCTGTCAATGTGCCAGGGAATCGTGGAGATGCCCTACAAACAACGCAGAAGAAGCAGTCAGGTATAATAGTTACATACAAATGTGCTAGAAAATTGTACAGTGGAACCTGCCTATATAACAGTCACCAATGGACCAAAAATCAGAGGCTGTAGTAATAGAGAAGTGGCTGCTTTAAAGAGGTGTATAATGTATGGAATTTTACCACTAGTACTCATAATAGAGTCTCACTCCTGCACACTTGATGACCAGAACACTTCCTGAAATTTGTAATAATCATAATTATTATTTCATCTACTGGCTATACACGTATATATAGCTACAGTCCAGCAATGGAGACAGCCAGCTGCAGATGTCTCGAAGAACGTCCGCTTACTCTCCGAGGAGAACTAGACTCTATCACAACTGTAAGCTTCTGGCTCCAGATGGACAGCTGCTCTCCACCATAGACAAGAGGAAGCTGGAGTGGTACCTCCAGAAAGGACTAGGAGGTAAGTACATATTATAGTGACATGCATGGCTGCAAGGCTCAGTTTTAAGTCTACGTGTAAATTCATTCTATTTTCAAACACCACAGCATATGTATAATGAAAGATACTATGTTATAAAAACTACAGCCATGGAATTGGAATAGTCCCTATAATATAATATGCTAGTTAGAGCTCTGTGAATAGTGGTTCTATTTTTGGCTTAATTTTCATTGTTGTAGCTATAGTATCTGAGGAGCCCTTGACGCTCAAGTTGCACTTTGAACCCGCCGGTCGGCCGGGAGAGGACAGAGAGTACTACCTCCAGAACAAGGAGAACATCTGTGTGGTCTGTGGGACGGAGGAGGACTGCGTCAGGAAGAACATCGTCCCTCACGAATATAGAAGGTAGTGGCAATCACTAATCACGTCACATGGTGATAGTATATTCGTTCGCCGTGGTAGATAATTATGAGGGTTATCCTCATTTACTTACAGTGTCTTGTGCTGATGGGATATAAGGGTACTGGACAATAATAATAATTATTATTATTATTATCTTGGCTTACTTACACTGTGATTGTGCTTTTGCTATTGGTTTCTTAGTTTCTCAGTGATGTTGCCATTTTGTCTGTCCACAGACTGTTTCCCCCAAAGATGAAGGAACACTTGTCACATGACGTGCTGCTGATGTGCGTTGTGTGTCACCAGATGGCCAGCGTCCATAACTCCCGCCTCAAGCAGGAGATAGAGAACGAGTACAGCGTACCCATCAACTCGTCTCAGAAGTTCAAGGACGATCCAAGACTGGTTAAAGTGAAGAACCACGCAAGGTAGGATGGAAAGTAGCCTTATTGCCCAAAATTAGCGAGAGTATGAAAATTAATAATATTTAATATGCCCTCTGGTATAGATATTTATGTGCACTGACATGGAGGGGGGGGGATACTCATAATAATATATATTATACTATGTCATGGTTTCAGTATATGTATGACATTGTACAATTTCATAAACGTGGCTCTAGCTACTATCTATACAGAGTAGCCTAGGTACATCAGTCTGCGTGGGGCATGCTCAACTTATCATTGTTGTTGTGTTGTAGCAGTAGTTGATTATTGGTGAGTTATTAAAACTTGACTTCTATTGCAGGGCACTGTTGAATCACAGAGACAGGCTTCCAGAAGATCGCCAGAAGGTGTTACTTGAGACTGTGGCAGAGCATTTTGATTGTGAAGTGTCAGAAGTGAACCAGGCCCTCCTTGAATGCGCTTCCCAAGTGGACCCAAAGTATGCACCTCCAATCAGTATACATCCACAGCTCACAATGTGTAACTATGGCATAGTCTAGATACCGTAAAGCCGGAAAATTTGGCGGTTTGGCGGTCTATATTACAACCGCCAAATTAAAATCCGCCAAAATTTCCTGCTCACATATAATATTATATGTATGGCGATCATGTACCGAACCGCCAAATTTAAATTCGCCAACATTCTTGCAATAGTGATTTTGGGCTCAACCGCCAAATTTAATTCCCGCCAATATTTCTGGCTATACGGTATAAAGTACATGGATGATACATCCATGATGCTACATACACACCACATACTTTATTTGTTCAACAAACACATCCACCCCTACTCAGGGAGAGGAACTCTAGCTATGTTGCACATGCTGAGGTAGTTGTGAACTCTTTAGTTGAGGAGGAACAGGTGTTCGAGTTCCAGCGACGATGGAGACAGCACTTTCTCGACACCATGAAGCCAAGATTTCTGCCGGACTTGTGGTGTGTTGATCACAACCCCAGTTAATCATTCTATGTACTTC
Source organism: Cliona cf. orientalis (assembly GCA_963930775.1). NCBI lineage: Eukaryota > Metazoa > Porifera > Demospongiae > Clionaida > Clionaidae > Cliona > Cliona cf. orientalis. Next base: position 6,672,773 of record OZ005707.1, read on the forward strand.
AAGTATATATCTCATTTATGTTTGCATATGTAATGAATCAGTCTAGTAAATGTCTTAATTTATTATTCAACTCTCTTTCATGTGACAAGTGGTTGCTATGAGTTTTGAACGCTGAATATTCCTGCATGGGGATTCTTCGATAAAGTTAACACAGTGACAAACAAGAATTAGCCAGCCAACCTCTTCAAGAAGAGCCAGCTTTTGCTGATTCTCCTCTAACTCCTTTCTCAGTCTAGAGATGTGAGAGTCTCGACTTAGCTCCTCCTTGTGTCTCCTGCACACAGCAAAAAGATCATTATTGGCTTATCCTTGTATCAAGGTCTTTGTCTTTTTTTTGCCAACTTACCTTCTAGTGTGTTCTAGTTCTGATTTCATTTGAACAAGCTTGCCTTCCAATGAGTGAACTGTGCTCAAGTGTTCCTGTGGATGACAACAGAGCACACTATTTATTAACCAACCAACCATGAACCATGCCCCAAACAATCTTGTGGCTCACTTGTCTATCAGCTTCACTGCTAGACAGAGACTGTCTCAAGTGTTCTAAGTTTGCCATCAGTTCGGCCACCTGCTTTGTCTTCTTGTCATACTCCTCCGATACCTTCTTCACTGTCATCTCTGTTCCTAGTAGATCCATTATAGTAATAATACGTATGCACTAATTTTAATATCAGTGCTCACTGTCTAGGCTTCGTTTCAAGGCACTGGTCTCTTCAAGATGACTAGAATTCAGTTCCTTGATTTTTAGCTCATGAGCTACCCTCTCTGCCTCCATCTTACTTTCCAGTTCACAGATATGTTTTTCAAGGACTTCACATTTCTTCCCCATTTCATCTCTACTGCTCTTCACTAGCTTCAGTTCATCCTGCAGCTGCTCTACCATCATAGTCTCCTTCTTCTGCTCTCCATTGAATCTACCGACGGCTTTCTTGTATTCGTCCTTGATTCGGATCATCTCCTCGTGGTTCTCGGCTAGTGTGTGGAAGCGATCCTCCAGTAGAGCCTTCTCTCCACTCACTTTAGCCAGCATCTCTTGCAGCTGTGACACCTGCTTTAGAGCTGACCCGTATCTCTGCTCACATTCCGTAAGCTGCATGTTTGAAGCAATAAGTTAGTATGCACGGCGATCTAGCTAGTCTCTCTGAAGCATACATGTCAGAGTGGCGCTGCCTAGCTGGTGTGCCCTATTTCCTTTGATGTGGTTGAATAAACCACGGTTTTGCTTTGATCTTTCAACCATTAAAATTTTAAATTTTTCTATGTGTAGCTACACTGGTTGTCCTCACCTCGTGTTGAGTTTTGTCTGCTCTCTGTTTCAGCATTTCGATGAGGGTAGACTGCTGATCTACTCTCGAGTGCAATCTCTCGAGGTGATCTTTGTTTACGCCAGCAGCCATCACCTTAGCAGCACCTTGTCTCATGCCCAGCCCCCTTACACGCAAAGGTCTCGTTCCCAGACTCCATTCTCGCTTGGATTCAGATATTGGGAGCCAGACTAGCGAATAAGCGCGCATGCGCTTTGTGGGAGACCGCAATCACATAATTGTATGATAATTATTATTACATTAATACACAATGTCATAATGGCTATGTACATCTAATAGCTGAGTATTAGAATACAAGCCATTGGTTCTCATGATCTGCTACTTTGTGCTTGTGATGCTGCAGCTACACGAAATATGACAAAAATAATGGAAGCTACCCAGGTCAAGGTACCAATAAAAAATCCTGTGATATTGAGGATTTTAGCAATATTGGCGTTACGCTTAGCTTCTGCATAGTTGCCAGAGGACCAGGCAGAGTCAACCTGCAGTGATACAGAGATGGTCAGTCAATGCCAAAATTAAATTGATACACTGGATCATGATCAGGAAAAAAAAACCTGCAAAAACTTTTTTGCACTAATTTTTCACCTGATCTATACAATACAGATTTTATACATGCCATGCAAATTTCCCACTAGCTATACATTATCATTTAATATGCGGTAATTATCTTCTTACTTGCAAGCTGTAGATGAGTGCAATAATTCCAAGCAGAAAGAAGCAGCAGAGAATATTGATGATAGACGCAGCCAAGTAATTTTTGGGCTTTTCACCATAACTGACACTGGTCACTGTGGTAGGCTGGGTATAAACTACTGCACCCTGCAAAAATCATGGCAAATTATAATTTACATTATTATAACAAGTATGTTTGATGTCACAATCATGGGATAATGTGACTGAACACTACCTACTAACAGCATGCTATAGTACAGCGCGCATGCGCAGATGAAGACCATACCCCTCACTGCAGGCCAATCAAACTCAATGGCAACGTTCTCACTCCGCTCGAACGTCGAATGACCATGATAAAGAGCAGACATCGCCTCTCGCTTCGCTCGAGGCTTGGTGGCCTGCCGAGCAGGCCTGTCGAAACGCGCGGCGCTTCCGCCGCTCGCTCGAGCTCGAGAACGCGCACGCATCTCTATCGCCCCTAGGCCCTGGCAACCTCGTTTGTGCGCACGGCACAACAATTCTGACCAATCGTGAGTCTTCTGAACTTGTACTACAAGTTGTAGGAGAGCGCATCTTTTATGCCCTCCAGGTTAGGACACGGACTATAATATAAGAAAATTGTCGCTCTGAAAAATATTTTTCGTTGTATATAAATTATAATTATGCACACATATAAAGTAATGCTACAATGAATCACTAAGTCTTACTGGAAGTTCGTCCATTCTTTGATTCAATGGATGAAGAAGTTGGAAATAATATGATAGTCTGCTATATACAACTATAAATTCAATCTTGACTTTTGCAATCGACAATCATAGCATCATTCTTCATCTACCTTTATATCCTTAGAGACAGGAAGTATCATTATTAATTTTGACTATACTTGCTGGGTCGAAGCCATGAAGATGAGTCACGCATCATCAGCATCTCGTTATGACTTTCATAGTAGGGGTTCCCTTTATTAGGGTATAGGATACACAATCCACAGGAAGAAGAGTCATGGCTTGAAGTTAAGAAGTAAACAGAAATTGGAATCAAGTCCCAGCCAATAAGATTAGCGTGCGTAATGATTCCAAAATTGTTAATATTTTCTATCAGACCCTAACATCCACACCACCACCAATGTAGGCATCAAAGTTGATGAAGAAATTTGAGTAATGGTAATATTATTATACAAGTTATACAAGGGATAACATGGGCGTAGACACAGTTTATAATGTGGGGGGGGGGGGGGGGGGGGGGGGGGGGGGGGGGGGGGCTTGATGATCATTGTGCGCAAAGCACGCAAAAATTTTCTGCCCTGTTATTGAAAATGTCATAAAAATGCACTTTTGAGGAGAAATTCTCATGAATTTGGTAGTGTAAAATTACAATATTGACTGATAATAGCTACCCAATATTTGATACAGGTCAATAATTGTTCCCAATAAAGTATAATGCAAAGCTGAAAATCTGGGGGGGAAGCCCCCAAAGCCCCCCCCCCCCCCCCGGTGTCTACACCCTTCCGGGATACTGATCAGATTCTTTCAAATATTATCTTATTTTCCCAACCAATCATTGTAACACTTTCAACTACATACACTGATAGAAACTCTGTTTTGTATAAATTATTATAAATTATGGTGCATGTGGAACAGGTCCTTCCTGGGCTCCCCGCAAGATGTACAATTATTATGGGTGATAGAAAAGTTTTAATCTCACGAAGTATGTGCATATATCAGTGGGTAAAATGCTTTATAAAATTAATAATAATAATAATTATGTCTAGCTAGCTGCATGTTTGAAGCAATAAGTTAGTATGCTATGGTGATCTAGCTATAGTCTCCCTGAAGCGAGTCAGAGTGGTGCTGCCTAGCTCGTGTGCCCATATTTCCTTTGATGTGGTTGAATAAACCATGGTTTTACTTTGATCTTTCAACCATTTACCGTATTTCTTCTAAAAATTCGGCCCTTCTAATTATTCGGCACCCTTTACCGAAAATAGTCTCTAATTTTCGGCGAAGGTCGTCACGCGTATATGCTATAAACGGGAGTAGAATGCGCACGCAGACAGAATGTTGAATAAAAATTTTGCGAAGCTAAAGCTTATTACCCCGCGCGCATGCGCAAGGGGTAAAGCAATCGGTTTGTCCGTCGTCGTTGTCGTCGTCGGCACGAAAATCGCCAGATCTCGAGTTCTAGGCGTCTGTGCGTACTGTAAGCATAACCAATCGGTAGATATCGGTGAAAAACTGGTTTGCACGGGCTTCGAATTGCTCAAAAAGGCTTATTAGTGCTATAAATCGTGCATTTTCTGTTCAACATGCCTGTGGTTTATCGACCACACCCACTCATTTAGCATGCTGATGCGACTGCGCATGCTCAAGCTCAGTGTTGAAAAGGGTCGTCAGGTCATAAAAGCCGCAGAGTGTTGCAGTACTACGCTACAGTGGCTACAGAGCGCGCGGGGTATGCGCTCTACAGAGCTCTAGTTATTATTTTCATGCCGAATTTTTAGAAGAAATACGGTAATATGTCTAGCTACACTAATTGTCCTCACTGCTCGTGTTGAGTTTTGTCTGCTCTCTATTTCAGCATTTCGATGAGGGTAGACTGCTGATCTACTCTCGAGTGCAATCTCTTGAGGTGATCTTTGTTTACGCCGGCACCTACGTGGAAGGTCTCGTTCCCAGACCCCATGTCACTGAATTTGGTAATTTTGATGCCTCTCATACATGTATATATACAGTGAGTGTTATATTGATATGGAAGTATCTGTCCGCACGAAAGAGAAGAGAGATCACCGATTCTGCTCATCGATCAGGCAGCCTGAGGCAACCGGCACCCCACCTTCCCCTCTCTCGGAGGAGACCCATTTCTCAACTCTTGACCAGATACAACGTCACTCTAGTCGACACTGCCATATGATTGTGAGCAGTTTCTAGCTGAGAAAGTCCCCCGTCACTACGAGTTTTGAATGCTGAATTGAATATTCCTGCATGGGGCATTCTTGATATTAAAAGTTTACACAGTGACAACACAGAATTAGCCAGCCAATCTCTTCAAGAAGAGCTAGCTTTTGCTGATTCTCCTCTAACTCCTTTCTCAGTCTAGCCTCGTCCCCAGGCCCCTTCTCCCCGCGTTGGGAGGGGCCTGGGGATGAGGCTATTCTCAGTCTAGAGATGTGAGAATCTCGACTTAGCTCCTCCTTGTGCCTCCTGTACACAGCAAAAACTAGAGCTCTATAGAGCACATACCCCGCGCGCTCTGTAGCCACTGTAGCGTAGTACTGCAACACTCTGCAGCAGAACTGTTTCATGACCTGACGACCCTTTCCAACACTGAGCTTGAGCATGCGCAGTCGCATCAGCATGCTAAAAGAGTGGGTGTGGTTGATAAACCACAGGCATGCTGAACAGAAAATGCACGATTTGTAGCACTAGTAAGCCTTTTTGAGCAATTCGAAGCCCGTACAAATCAGTTTTTCATCGATATCTATCGATTGGATGTGCTTATAGCACGCACAGACGCCTAGAACTCGAGATCTGGCGATTTTCGTGCCGACGACAACAACTTACCCCTTGCGCATGCGCGCGGGGTAAATGTATTATTCATTATTGGCTTATCCTTGTATCAAGGTCTTTTTTTGCCAACTTACCTTCTAGTGTGTTCTAGTTCTGATTTCATTTGAGCAAGCTTGTCTTCCAATGAGTGAACTTTACTTAAGTGTTCCTGTGGATGACAATAGAGTTCACTACAACCATCCTATATAACATCTCACTTGTTTATCAGTTTCACTGCTAGACAGAGACTATCTCAAGTGCTCTGTGTTTGCCATCAGTTCAGCCACCTGCTTTGTCTTCTTGTCATGCTCTTCCGATATCTTCTTCACTGTCACCTCTGTTCCTAGTAGATCCATTATAGTAATAATACGTATGCACTAATTTTAATATCAGTGCTCACTTTCTAGGCTTCGTTTCAAGGCACTGGTCTCTTCAAGATGACTAGAATTCAACTCTTTGATACTTAGCTGGTGAGCTACCTTCACTGCCTCCATCTTACTTTCCAGTTTACAGATACGTCTTTCAAGAACTTCACATTTCTTCCTCATTTCATCTCTATTGCTCTTCACTAGCTTCAGTTCATCCTGCAGCTGCTCTACCATCATAGTCTCCTTCTGCTCTCCACTGAATCTACCGACAGCTCTCTTGTATTTGTCCTTGATTCGGATCATCTCCTCGTGGTTCTCAGCTAGTGTGTGGAAGCGATCCTCCAGCAGAGCCTTCTCTCCACTCACTTTAGCCAGCATCTCTTGCAGCTGTGACACCTGCTTTAGAGCCGACTCATATCTCTGCTCACATTCCGTAAGCTGCATGTTTGAAGTAATAAGTTAGTATGCATGGTGATCTAGCTAGTCTCCCTGAAGCATATCAGAGTGGTGCTGCCTAGCTGGTGTGCCCTGTTTCCTTTGATGTGGTTGAATAAACCACGGTTTTGCTTTGATCTTTCAACCATTTTAAAATTTGACACTGGTTGTCCCCACCTCGTGTTGAGTTTTGTCTGCTCTCTGTTTCAGCATTTCGATGAGGGTAGACTGCTGATCTACTCTCGAGGTGATCTTTGTTTACACCGGCAGCCATCACCTTAGCAGCACCTTTGTCTCATGCCCAGCCCCCTTTCACGCAAAGGTCTCATTCCCAGACTCCATTCTCGCTGAGATTTAGATATTGGGAACCAGACTACCGAGAGAGCGCCGCAATCAATTGTAACATAAAAAGTAATTGTACAAACTGACAGAATAATAACATTAATACAGGAATACACACAATGTCATAATGACTATGTACTTCTAATAGCTTCATCCAGTGAGTATTAGAACTTGTACCATGGTTGTAACATTCTGACCAATCAGATTGATTTATAGAAGGTGTCTAAATAAAATAGACACCTCCTAGGAGGTGTCTATCTAGATAGACACCTACCTCTGAGGCTATGAAATTTTACATGATCATGCCTGCTAGGGTAGTTATAGCATCTTTTGTTAGTGAAAGAGATAAAGTACAGAGCTCTAGTGCTATGCAGAGTACTCTATGCAGATGATTAGTGGGCAGGTCTTACTGCGTTAATTGAATGGGTGGAGCGAATGATTTGCCAAGTCAGCAGTAGTAAAAAACTGAGCTGCACTCTGATTACCTCGAGTTAAAATCAAGATAGCGATGACATGGCAGGCCTTTTATACGCAGAGACGATAGTATTGTGGTTCTGAATGTCAAGGAAGAAGCTCGAGTTGGACAGAAAACGGCGTCAGCTCACTATGCATCGATGTCCAGCGTCGACTCGATCGATGACGATGGTTTGAACTGTTGCTAGGTACGCGCTCGAACCTTTTATGGCCGGCGCTGTAGTTGCTAGGCCATAGATACGTTGTCAGGACCACGTAGCCCATGGTACAAGTCGGTTACATCACTCGGTTCGGTCTCTACGCGATTTACACATCCTCGGGCCTCCGGCCCTCGGTGTGTAAATCCCGTAGAGACCTCCACCTCGTGATGTAACCTATACACAAACCATTGGTCCTCATTAGTTAAAATGACCTGCTAGTTTATACTAAGCCTTTGTGATACTGTAGCTAAACCTACAGTTATGTGAAGTATGGCAATAATAATTCCAGCTACCCAGGACAAGGTACCAATCACATATCCTATGAAATTGAGGATTTTAGCAATGTTGGCGTTTCGCTGAGCTTCTTCATAGTTGCCAGAGGACCAGGCAGAGTCAACCTGCAGTGACACAGAGATGATTAGTCAAATGCCAAAATTAAATTAATACACTGGATCAGGAAAAAAAAACCTGCGAAAAAAGTTTTGCACTAATTTTTCACCTGATCTAAACAATGATATAATAACATTATACAAATTTGTACATGCCATGAAAATTTCCCACTATCATTATGCATACTTGCAAGCTGAAGACGAGTGCAATAATTCCAAGCGGAAAGAAGCAGCAGAGAGTATTGATGATAGACGCAGTCAAGTAATTTTTGGGCTTTTCAGCATAACTGACACGGGTCACTGTGGTAGGCTGGGTAAGTACTGTATACGTAGTTTTGGGTTTGGTTTTGGGTTCGGTAAGTACTGTATACGTAGCCTGCAAAAATCATGGCAAATTAGCATCATTATTATTATGCACACATAAGACTTAGTAATACTACAATGAATCACTAAGTCTTACTGGTTTATTCATTCTTGATTCAATGGGTGAAGAGGTTGAAAATAATATAATAATATGATAGTCTACTATAACTATGGCAATCTTGACTTTTGCAATCGACAATCACAGCGTCATTCTTCACCTATTATTTATATCCTTAGAGATAGGAAGTATCATTATAAACTGCATGCGTGCACTTGCTGGATCAAAGCCATGAAGATGAATCACACATCATCAGCATCTCATTATGACATTCATTGTAGGAATGCCCTTTATTAGGGTATAGGGTACACAGTCCACAGGAAGAAGAGTCATGCATGCATGGCTTGAAGTTAAGTAAACAGAAATCGGAATCTGGTCCCAAATTTAAGTATTCCCAGCCAACAAGATTAGCGTGCATAATGATTCCCAAAATTGTTAATATTTTCTATCAGAATCCTAACATCCACAATGTAGGCATCAAAGTTGATGAAGAATTTTGAGTAATGATATTATACAAGGGATAACTTGCAAATATTTTCTCATTTTCCAATCATTGTAACACTTCCAACTACATACACTAATAGCAACTCTGCTTTGTATAGATTATTATAAATTATGGTGCGTGTGAAATCGGTCCTTCCTGGGCTCCCTGCAAGATGATATGTACAATTATTCTGGGTGGTAGAAAAGTTTTAATCTCCATGAAGTATGTGCACAATTTTATATCAGTGGGTAAAATGCTTTAATAAGATGAACACCATTGGTGCAAACCCTCGGCGCTGTGACATCTATTGCACTACTAGTATAATATTATAGTGACAGAGTACAGCTAGTCTACATGTTGCTATTAATTGTAAGCCAGCAACACTATTGGAGTAACCACAAGAATGCACAGCTAGTACAGTACAGATTGCACAGCATTACGTAATAGCACCACGTGCGTGCCAGATCAGCAGATTTAGTACAAAGTAAAGCCAAGAAGCGTAGTTGATAGCCTACAGTGACTAATGATGAGTCGGTCGAGTTATAAGAACTATCGCTATAGACCTACACACTAATCTTCTTGAAATGAAGCGGTTGCTGTCACTTTCGTTGATCGAGAGCTCGACAAGAAGCGAAGAAGGCAGCGGTGATCAGCAAATGTCGCCAGAACTTTTGAACAAAGCGTTTTCAACGAAATCCACACAATTCAGATCTTGAAACTACCACAAAAACCCTAATGGCACCTTGTTTTCGACGTATAAAACAGGTATGTAGCAGCTGGCGCAGTAACAGACACACACACAGAACGACTACCGTACCCCTCGCGCATGCGCCGAGGGTTAATAGATATATAGCTGCATGTTTGAAGCAATAATTTAGTATGCATGGTGATCTAGCTAGTCTCCCTGAAGCGCGTCAGAGCGATGCTGCATCACCCTGAGCCTAGCTGGTGCCTATTTCCTTTGATGTGGTTAAATAAACCACGGTTTTTCTTTGATCTTTTAACCATAATAATACTGCTGATTGTCCTCACCTTGTGTTGAGTTTTGTCTGCTCTCGATCTCTGTTTCAGCATTTCGATGAGGGTAGACTGCTGATCTACTCTCGAGTGCAAATCTCTCGAGGTGATCTTTGTTTACGCCGGCAGCCATCACCCTAGCAGCACCTACGTGGAAGGTCTCGTTCCCAGACCCCATGTCACTGGATTTGGATATTGGGAACCAGCTGCAGACTAGTGAATACTCGCGCACGTGCTTTGTTGGATGTTGCGATGATCCGACATAGGCGCCATGCATGGTCAATATGAACAAGAGTATTAAAATTATGTACTCATAGCTACACAATAATACAATGATTAAAATATTACATGAGAATTAACTGGCATAAACTGACAGAATAATCATTATTACAGTGATACACACAACGTCATGGTGGCTTCATCGATCATTATCGTCAAGTGTTCATTATAACACAAGCCATTGGTCCTTATTAGCCACTAAATGTTGTGGTGCTAGTTCGTACTGTTGCAGCTGCACTGCCTACCACAGCCACTTGAACTACGATAATAACAATGGCAGCTACCCAGGCCAAGATACCAACCACAAAGCCAATGATGTTGAGGATTTTAGCGATGTTGGCGTTACGCTGAGCCTCTTCATAGTTGCCAGAGGACCAGGCAGAGTCAACCTGCAGTGATACAGAGATGATTAGTCAAATTCCACAGCAAAAAGACCACCAAAATCAATGCATAAATTCAAAAATCCATCAAAGATTGAATAGTAAAATCTTTATAAAAATCAATTCTTCTACGCAATTTTAGTGATTTTATAGAGGCATTTGATTTTTCAGAGGGTTTTACTATTCAATCACAGAGTGATTACAACATGATTTCGGACCAAATTTTCCGTGTTCCAAAATTAAATTAATACACTGGATCAGGAAAAAAAACCTGCAGAAAATTTTTTGCACTAATTTTTCACCTGATCTAATTTAAACAATACAATTTTGTACATGCCAGACCATGCAAATTTCCCACTAGCTATACATTATCATTATGCAGCAATTGTCTTCTTACTTGCAAGCTGAAGATGAGTGCAATAATTCCAAGCAGAAAGAAGCAGCAGAGAATATTGATGATAGACGCAGCCAAGTAATTGTTGGGCTTTTCACCATAACTGACACGGGTCACTGTGGTTGGCTGGGTATTAACTACTGTAGCCTGCAAAAATCATGGCAAATAAGTATAATAATTTGCACCATTATATATTATTATGCACATGCACATAAGCAATACTACAATGAATCACTTACTGGTTGATCCATTCTTTGATTCAATGGGTGAAGAGGTTGGAAATAATATTATATTGATAGTCTGCTACAACTGTAAAATTCAATCTTGACTTTTGCAATCGATAATCACAGCATCGTTCTGTACCTACTTTTATATCCTTGAAGACAGGAAATATCATTATAGACAGACATAACTATACATGCGTGCACTTGCTGGATCAAAGCTATGAAGATGAATCACACATCATCAGCATCTATTATGACATTCATATATAGAAGGGGTTCCCTTTCAAAGGGTACACAGTCCACAGGAAGAAGAGTCATGCCTTGAAGTTAAGAAGTAAACAGAAATCGGAATCTGGTCCCAAACTTCCCTAGCCATGGGTAACAATTTTCCCAAAATTAGTGTCATTGCAAATATGTTCTATCAGAGTCCCAACATCCTCGTCACCACCGAGGTTGGCACCAAAGCCGTTGACGAGCAACTTTCCCAAACTTGAGTAACTATAGTGACAAGGGGTAACCCTGCTCATTGCAAATATTTTCTCATTTTCCCAACAAGGAGTTAATGGTTTTCATAAAAGCCCCCACTTCCTATAATAATATCATATGAACTGTGACAGTCATGACACAGATGTAGGTAACATGCAGGTACAAAGCCCATCTAGTGTTGAGCAGTCATCGACAGATGCTAGATTGACAACTTGAATATATGTACATTGTCACATGATCACATTAAATTGTATAGCTACAGAATTGGGCCAGTGATGATGGTTTATCATATAAAATCATGTGGTTATTGGTGCTGCATTCAGTGTATTGAATTGTCGAGGAATAACAGTGAAACTCATGGTATTCCAAAGCAGCTGACAAAATTACCAAACATTGTAAATATTATGTTATGAATGCATAAAAAACAATGAACCGGCTACGCACAAATCAGGGAGAAAAATGGTTTGGATATCATTCAAAAGAGAACAGTGGAAATGGCTTGCCACTCCCTTTCAGGGGCCAAATCAATAATCAATCAATCTATCTATCTATCTATCTGAGCACCGCAATCAACTGTAGCTAACAATACATAAAAATTAATTAATTGTTGCAAACTGACAGAATATTAATACATTACTATACACACAAATAACATACTAGTAATGAAGCTACTAGAGATGTGGTAATCGTTTCATACACTATTACACACACAATGTCATAATGGCTATGTACATCTAATTCATCCAGTGAGTATTAGAACACAAGCCATTGGTCCTCATTAGTTACCACTGGTACTAGTGCTGGTACTAGTTCGTGATGCACCTACAGCCACGTCAGCTATGACAATAACAATGACAACTACCCAGGCAAAGATACCAACCACAAATCCTACGATATTGAGGATTTTAGCAACGTTGGCGTTACGCTGAGCCTCTGCATAGTTGCCAGAGGACCAGTTAGAGTCAACCTGCAGTGACACAGAGATGGTTAGTTACAAAGGAAATTAATTCCAAAATTAAATTACTACAGTAAAAAAAAAAAAAAATTTTTTGCACAAATTTTTCACCTGATGTAAATTTTGTATGTGCCATGCAAAAAGGTATACATTATCATTATGGCATTGCAGTAATTGTCTTCTTACTTGCAAGCTAAAGACGAGTGCAATAATTCCAAGCAGACAGCAGCAGCAGATAATATTGACGATAGACGCAGCCAAGTAATTGTTGGGCTTTTCACCATAACTGACACGGGTCACTGTGGTTGGCTGGGTATTAACTACTGGAGCCTGCAAAAATCATGGCAAATAAGATAATAATTTGCATCACTATATGCATACATAAGCAATACTACAATGAATCACTTACTGGTTTGTCCATTATTGATTCAATGGGTGAAGAGGTTGGAAATAATAATATTACAATAGTCTGCTACAACAATCTTGACTTATGCAATTGACAATCACAGCATCATTCTTTTATAATTATCCTTAGACAGGAAGTAACTATCGCTATAAATAGACTTAACTATAATATATTATTATTATACGTGCGTGCACTATAATCATAATAATATTATTATATAGCACACAGTCTATAGGATACGTAAAGCCCACAGGAAGAGTCAGGCTTGAAGTAGAGAAATGAATCTAGTCCCAAGTTTATCCCCAGCCAAAGTTAATGATTTTCTCAACCATTGCAAATATTTTCTATATATCAGAGTCCCAAATTGAATATCAGCACCACTATGTTTATTAATGATAATTGGCGTGAGCAACTTTCACAAAAGTAGACAGCGGATAACCACACTCATTGCAAATATTATTAAATTTTGCTCATTAAATTTTTCCCAACCAATCATTGTAAATAATAATATACACACTTCCAACTGCATACACTGACAGTAACTCTGCATTATATAAAATTAATAATAATTAAATAATTATTATGGCGTACGTGGAACAGGTCCTTCCTGGGTTCCCTGCACTTAAGGTGTATAATTATTATGGGTGGTAGAAAAGTGCATATTATATCAATGGATAAAATGCTTTAATAATAATTATGACTAGATTAATTATTATTAGTTATTGGTGTCTCAGTACGTTGAAGTAACAGATCGATAAAAGGCACCTGTAAAATAAATAACATAAATCATGTATATACCTATATAATATTTTATGAAGCTTATTTTGTGTCAAAATAATGATACTCAATATGATCTGCAAACAACAATGTAACCTCTTAATTTCAATTTTCAATGTGGCAAAATTTTGATGCAATGTGACCTCCAAACATGAATGTAATCGGCAAACATGAGCTTTGAATGAAGTGTTTTGGGCAATCTCTGCTGTGAAGTTCACTGCAAACTTTGATGTAAATCTTCAAATTTTGAATGCACACTTAGCAAATTTCAATGATCTTTCATATAAACTTCAATGCCTCTCATGTAAAGTTTATGTAAACATCAGATAAATGTAAACTTTCATGCTGTTTGCAACAAAATTGAAATTTGCTAAGTGTGCACTTATGTCAATTTTGGAAATTTGCATCAGTGAATTTCATATTAAACTGTAGCAAAGACTGCCCAAAACACTGCATTCAAAGCTCATGTTTGCAGGTTATATTCATTGTTTGTAGGTCGTAATACATCCACTTTGAAAACTGAAGTTAGGAGGTTACATTGTTGTTTGCAGGTGACATTGAGTATCATTATTTTGACACAAAACAAGCTTCATACCTATTGGGAAGGATTTGAGGAGAAAACTAGTCTTGTGAATTGGTCAGATTTCAAGGAACACGAATAGCAAAAAGTGACCTTAATTAGTCATATTTTCTCCTCAAAAGCTTTCCCTATAAAATCTAAGAATCAGCCGCTGACCTGAGTGATCATGTGAAGTTGGGTGGGCACTGCCTGGATGGTAGTTTGCTACGGCAAAATTGAATGATGTCGCCGCAGGGCTCGGCATAAAATAGAGGTAGGCGGGGCGAACCATTGGCTTCGGCTTTGGAGGCTCGTACTGGACAGCAGTCAGCTCTTGACCTACATGGACAACAATGAAAAGTGACGTAAATAAAATTTTATAACCACCTCATTGTCAGAAATTAAAGCAGTGATGCCCCATTAAAATCATAGGTAATCAAGATAGGGTACACCTGTTCATTATTTTGCTGAAATATTAGGATATTCCACTACATAGTCAGATATAATATGTGCATACAGCGAAAATGATTTGGTGCTCTAACTTTACCGTATATTTTCTCAACCAGGGCCCTCTGCCTTGCCGCCAGTACGCTAGGAGTCCAGTCGTGTAGCACCCGCTGCCGTCGAAGGCTCTGTCGTAGGAGCTTCCGGCGAAGATACTGCCTCCAGGCCAGCTGAATGATCAGTGCTGCTAGCTCCCTCCGCCACTGAAGGCTACCTTGCTGCAAGGGGAGAGGAAACAATACTCAACGTGAAATTGACAAGGTTGTCACAGGCATTTACCGTATAGCGGGTAATTTTCGAGGGAGAAAACTTTCACGGATCAGTAGGAAAGGTGTATTTCGTGGAGAAAACTTTCACGGAATGTTAAAACTGGTCGCATAATGGGTGTGGCATGCCTTGAATTTCATGGAGAAAACTTTCACGGATGGCTGAAAAATCGCGAAATTCGTGAAAGTTTTCTCCCTCGAAAGTTACCCGCTATACGGTATTCATTGGCTATTTCTACCCTATCATCGGTATGTACACGGTGCTGACCTGCAGTGCTTTAGCCTCGGCTTCTGCGGCCAGCCTATGCCTTCTTCTTCGAACATACCTCCTCCAAGCAAGCTGGATCACCAACGCCGCCTTGGTCTTACGTCGATAGAGGCTCACCCTCTCCTTCTCCCTCGCCATGATGTCACTAGACACACCCTTCTAATGTGAGAAACAATCAAGGAACAGAGTATGAAGTACCATAATTGAATGTATGGAAAAAAATGTGTACTTTTCTGGTAAAGGTCAATTGTCAATTGTTTCATATATAAATGCTATGAAAAATATTATAAAATGCTAATTTCTTACGTTAAATTGGATCATATGTTGTATTCAATTACAGTATATGTAGTAGGTGGTGATTAAATTTACCAGTTGAGTTAGACTCCAGGATTGGAGCTTTTGCATTTGCTGGTCTGTCTTTGCCAGTCTGTCCTGCAGCTCTCTGCATTTCACATACATACATACATACATGTAGCACTGAAGATTAGGGAACCACTTTTTGTTCATTACTTTTACCATGTAGTACATTATGTTGAAAAATCATCAAATATGTACTACTTTTACCATATAGTACATATGTTGAAAAATCATCAAACATGTGCTACTGTTTATAGAGAGAGATATCTAATACCGCTCTCTATAAACAGTAGCACATGTACAAAAAAAAGCATGACTAAAATACATGTAAATTAGTCCACAGATTGAGGGAGGCCCTTCCTAGCACTTGTACTGCCTCCCATGTGTAGCAACAAGTCTACCTCCGACAGTCTAAAGTTGAACAGTCTGTTAGACCTCATCACATAATGAATGAGGACAGGAAGAATACTTAATAATATGCTACTCTGACATAATATGTTGTTATCATTGGGTTGAGTGCATGTATATAATATTATATAACAGGAAGAATACTTAGTAAGAAGTACTCTATATACTCTGACATAATAGTTGACATAATATATATTATCATCATGGGAGGGGAGGTTTGAGTGCATGTATATAATGGAAGGTACAGGTGAGGGTGCTGGGTGTCAGAAGTGAGCATTGATCAATTTCCCCTGAGTTCTCTGATCTGTTCAAAGGTCAGGCTTCTATATACCCTGGGGGACTGTGCAGCCATGCTACGTTGCAGGAAGAACGCTCACAACAATAGCTATCAAGTTCACAATAATAATAGGGTACAGATAGCATAAGGATATTATCATCAACACTTGTACCTTCTTCTGTCGTGTCCACTGTCTAGGTCCACATCTTGTGTAGCGGTGGTTGGAGCCGAAACGGTCATTAATGTAGGGGCAACCCCTTCTTCCACTTCAGACGGAGCAGGGGGAGGAGAGTGCTCTCCTGCCTCCTCTTGTTGCTTCTGGCCAGAAGGAAGAACCCCAGCGTACCTTCTCCTTACGAGAAACCCACGCACAACCTTCTGAATAACGATGGCAGCGAGCTCCTGTATACCAGAGATGGAGAGAGCTCCGTTTTCGATCAGCAGCTGAGCTACATCCTGGTGGCCTCCGATGATGGCGTAGTCAAGGGGCGTTAGACGACCACCATCCACCTCCATTAGATTAGGGTCAGCCCCTGCATTGATTAGTAGTTGTTGGACGACATCGAGGGAGCCCGTCGAGCATGCCCAGTGGAGTGCAGTGATTCCCTCGAGGTCCTGGAGGTTGACAGTGGCCCCTCCCTCCTCCAGGAGGACACTAACACACTCAATGAATCCACCATAGGCTGCACAGTGGAGTGCGGTACGACTGAGGGTGGGATGGAGGGAAAGAGAGAGAGAGAGGTAAATAAAAAAGAAAGTGAAAATTTAATATTATGTGCACGAGCATCATATTATTATGATTTGGTGAAATACTGGAAATAGGGGCAAAGGGAGAGGCCTATAGTATTTACATGTACATATAATGCTATGCAGTAGTATAATAATAGTAAGTGTATCATTCCACCTACCCTCCTGAGTCCTGGCTGTCTGCAGGCAGCCCCTTGTGTATCAGTGACGAGCAGATGGCGGCGTGTCCCCCAGAAGCAGCCCAGTGGAGGCAAGTCCTTCCACTGGTGTCCTGGAGGTCCCACAAGGCTCCGGCATTCATCAGCACCACCACGACCTCCGTATGACCTCTCTCACAGGCTCGGAATAGAGCAGTGTGCCCGTTGCTGTCCACAGCATTAGCATTAGCACCATGCTGGAGAAAAAAAAATACATTATTCATAGCACCCCAGTCCATCAAAAATTTTAATATTATTTGTACCCACTTGAGCAAAAAATTAACATCTATCTCTGAAAATTTAGATGTGTGCACAAACCTGCAGTAAGAGCAGTACACAGCTGGCATGTCCTGAGAGAGAGGCTGCGTGCAACGCTATATGGACAAAATTCAACAAACAAAAAATTAAATGATATTCACACTTCTTTGATATGATCACAAACTCCGCCCAAACCATGCCTACCCCACCCACCTGTTCCGCCGAGGTTGTCAAAGGCGTGAACGTCAACCTCTTTCTGTAGCATGACCTCGAGGACCTTGTAGTTGCCCCTCTGAGCCGCCCACATCAAAGCAGTCCTTCCCTCACTGTCCGGAGAGTCAGTGACTCCGGGCGAAGACAGCAAGATACTCACACACTCAACGTGGTTCTTTTGAGCCTATAATGAGAATAGCCATTAATTGAAGGACTAGCAATAGAGATATACTATCACTGATCTGCTCAAGATTGTCCCTTTTCTCCATAAAATAATCCCTCCTTCCCCCACAGAAAAAAAAGCTAAATGATTTCTCACATTAGTTCTCTCCCCTGCTCCACCCCTACAAACACACAATACAAATAACTTTATCTACTTTACCAATATTACCTACAATACCAATACTGCCTACTTTACCAATAATATTATTACCAATTTTACCTACAATACCAATACTGCCTACTTTACCAATTTTACCTACAATACCAATACTGCCTACTTTACCAATATTACCAATTTTACCTACAATACCAATACTGCCTACTTTACCAATATTACCAATATTACCTACAATACCAATACTGCCTACTTTACCAATATTACCTATAATACCAATACTGCCTACTTTACCAATATTACCAATTTTACCTACAATACCAATATTACCTACTTTACCAATAAGTTGAATCTTTGTTTATTTTTCCAATAGTAACTACTTTACCCCTAAAATATCAATATTACCCACTTTACCAATAAGTAGTCCACAGAGAATCTTCGTTATTTTACCAATATTACCTACTTTACCTACAATACCAATATTATCTACTTTACCAATATTCCCGAATGTACAATAAAACTAAGCCAACCAAAGGGATTTTAATAATGCTTACAGCATAGTGCAGAGCAGTGGCTCCCACGGCATCAGGGATGGTCGGGTTGGCTCCGTCGTCCAGGAGCATGGTCATGACCTCTGAGAGGCCGAGGACGGCCGCCCAGTGGAGGGGGCTTCTGTACTGCATGTCCACCGCGTCCAGGTCAACCTTAATACCCTTCATCGTACACTGAGGCGATATAAAAAATACATGAATTGCAACTTTTAAACACTATAATTATAGAGTCAGTATGAATAAAATTATTTTTAACAACGAAAAATTATATACTACTATACCAGAGTTTCTATGATGGGGACATTGCCAGCAGCTACAGCGAGATGAAGAGCTACACACACAGAGAAAGAAAGAGATACACTCTAATGATGATTAGATTGAGCACAGAATGAAGCGTCCACTTACTAGTTCTTCCCTCGTTGTCTTTCAGATTCACAGCAGTTGGCGCAAGTTCCTAAAACAATGTGTGTATTTGATGTGTACATGTACATGTATGTACGAATCTTTCAATCCCTGTTATGATACCATACAAGCATTAACTTTACCAATAGGGTCTTGACAGTTGAGTTGTCCTGGTTATTGGCAGTCCAGTGAATGGCCGCCTTGCCATCTTGATCACTCAGTACAATATCAGCACCCTACGCATCAAAGTCATTGATCGAGGCATGCAAATATTCACTCCACCAAAATCATGAAAACTGAACGTACGGCTTTCAGTAGCAATCGGACATTTTCAGCACTGTTGTTATAGGCACTCCAGTGCAGCGCTGTCATCTGATGGATAGAACAATGAAGTACCACAGAGTCAATGTTTGAATGTTAGCGGTGTCTAAAGTCAATACTGACAGACCTTTTCATTGTCGGCCACATTGAGATCTTCGGGCCTCATCCGACGGATAATAGCAGCAAGGCACTATGGAAAGTTACACACAAAAGCAGCTGAATTTATTTGTAGGGATTGGTCTTCTTAAGCCTCCCCCCTTTACGTGCAAGTCTTCCCCCTTTACATGTAAGCATTCCCCTACATGTAAGCCTCCCCACTTACATATAAGCCTTAAAGGGGAGGATATACATGTATGGCTTATGTGTGTGTTCATGCTATGAGTACCTTAGAGTTGCCCAGGTTGGTAGCCAGGTGAAGTGGGGTTCTGTATGTCGACAACAAGGGCATGGAATTTAATGATGTTGAGGATAAAATATGAAAAGGTGTATCATACCGTCCATCGTTGTCCTTCACTACAGGGTTGGGCATTTGAGCAAGCAATGGTTTCAAACAACCCAAATTACCCTGCGAAATGCATGTAAAAGCAACATGTACATGTACATGTATGGCTTACATGTATGGCTTAAATAAATACTTATAAATACATACACTTTAATACTCACAGAGACAGAAGCCCAGTGCAAGGCAGTCTGACCGTTGCTGTCGCGAGCTGACAGATGTGCATGTTTCTTGAGAAGAAGTTTGAGGCAGTTCTCATGGCCGGCCATGGCACTGTACATGAGCGGAGTGCGACCATTCTCCTCCACTGAATCAACATCTTCTACAAAAAGACAAGCACTCGAATTCAACACATAAAACTATGATTGGTCCAGAATTTACCAGTTTTGAGTAGTTCTTCCAATGCGGCAAGGTCACCCTGGTAGGCTGCAACGTGTATGGGGCTTTGTAAGACCCATTCTTCTCCTTCTCCCCCAACGCCTAGCATCCCTCCCTCGTAAGGCTTGGTTAAAAGAGAAAATAAAAGCGTTAATAAGCACAAATTGGTTAAAAGCTACGAGAACCCGCCTTACCTCCTCGTCCGCCATTTTCAAGTGATGCGCTCCAATTGGAAATATCCCGTTCCCATAGCAACCACGTCAGGGAGCCATGGTGAGTTGGGAAGAGGCAGAGACGCTTGACTACAGAGCCTTAGCCAAGGCTGGCGGTAGAAGAGGTAAGCTTCTGGCGTCACAATAAGCTTCACGACACATAATAATTATTATTCACGTCTCCGCCACTGTGTAGAACTTTTGAAGCACTTTGAACATACTGGGTCCTCTGTTGCTCAGCCTCATCCACCAAGTGTGGACTGGTTCGCCCACAGCACTCCCCCTCCCCCTGATCCACATGCACCAGAGTATAAGTCCAAGCTGGAAGAGTCCTGGATGACATGGAACCCAGATAAGCAACTCAAGCTGCCCAAGGTTGCCACTATACCTCAGCAGAAAGAAGAGCCGTCCTCCATTGTTCAACAAAAGCAAGATCTCGAAACAAAATTACCACAACTGTGAGTGATAAACAGCCACATTACAAATGGTGTGTCGTGGGTGATGATTTTTTTTTTAAAATAATGACAGGGTCTCCCCTCGGGGAAAGATGGGTGGTGGTCGAGATGGCGTCGATTTTGGTAGACTGATGTCTCAAGACTATCGACGAGAGTGGTTTGAGCAGAGACAAAGAAAGGAGAAACATCACAAAGATAAACTAAAAGTAAATTATCAATATCAATGATTTATCTAGCTCTTATAACAACATGGCTTCAAATAGGCAAAGAGAGCAGCACAGAAGAAGAAATTACAAGAACATGCGATAAAAGCGAGAAAAATTAGTGCCAGCAAAACGCAAAGCACACCTCCAAAAAGATTCACAATGAAAAGGTACTTCTCTAAAAATAATGCACTCCAAGCGTAAAAATGAATATTTCAATTATTCTGCTTCCCCCATGCAGGTTTGCTGATGTTCCTTCAAAGCTCAAACTACCTCCCTTATGATCCGCCCGATTTCAAAGCCTTCTCTCTCTTTACGCCTTTCTCTCTCTTATGCTACTTTTGTATCAAGTATGTAGTCTGTCAACAGATACATAGAAATATTTATTATTTAATAATGCACTGAAAAACTCAGCCTTTGACTTTCAATTTGTATATTTTTAAATGTCACCTATTAAGCTGTAGCCCGCACTTTCATAGATTTTGCCATTTTCGATTGCATTTTCTTTCTTGCCCTCCTATTCTCTCTCTCCTGCACAGAAAAATAATTTTGATCGTTAGTACACAACATTAATTTGCCCACAGATAATTTTCGCTATTTCTATACAGGTGTACATGAGTGCAATAATTTATTACTCCCTTACCTCCCACTTTCGTGTCTTCTCTGGGTCAGTCTCATTCATCATCTTCTCCTTCTCCAGCTTCTTCTTCTCTTCCCTTCGCTGCTTGGCCGCCTCCTGCCTCTGGGAGTGCTGCAGCTTGTCCAGGGACTGTGCCACTCGCGTCCGATTCTTGATAGCCTTGTCCCTTGCCTAGAGTGTGAATGTAGAAAATAATTTTTTATTTGATAAAATGGCACAAATCTTTCACTATCTACACACCTCTCTGTTCAGCCGAACCATTTTCAGGTGGTCAAGGATTTGAAGAGAAAATTTCAAATACCTGTCACTTTCATCCAGCGAATTTACTACACAGAAAGAAGACAAATATTTCAGTAGTGTAGCCGATAGAAATACAAATTTTTTTAGTTAGATCACACCTTTGAAGGTTATCCGTAACCTTTTCTGAGGCTTTTTGACGACCACCACATCAGAATCATCACTGTACAACCGACAAAAATTAATGAAACAATATTATTATTGGCTCTAGTTATAATAATAAATACAAGCAGTTACTGACGTTTCTTGGACAAATCCAGTGTACTGATCTGAGATGTGCATGCTCTCCAGAATATCACTGTGCTTGCCAATGAGGGTCAGGATTCGATCAGAGAGGAAGAGAGAAGAGGCATCCCTGATCTCAGAGAGAAGATAGAGACCAGAGAGAGCCTCACTGTTACCGAGGGGCAACAGAGAAGTGACAATGTAACGAGTCTACAGGAGGGGGCGGGGAGAGAGAGAGAGATATTGGGTATTGTAAGCATCAGTGGAGGGGAAAAAGTTGTGAGGTGTCAAAGTTTCAAAGACTGACCAGATCTTCATATTCCTTTTGCATCTTCAAGAGTGCCTTCTTCTGCCCCACCACCAGCACAAAACTGTCCATGTCCTCCTCATCAAGCTGAAACACAATATTCTGCACCAACGAAAGAAACACACCAGTGGATAACAACAACAATGATGAATGGGCTAAGTACACATAATATAATTATATTATAGTATTATCACTCTCTCTGGTTTTGAGCAAAATTAGGTGAAGAGGCTACTATCATACACATTCGGAGTTGAGTTTACTTACAACAGTGTCCATCTCATGTTTGAATACACCCAGCAGCATGTTGAAGAGATCATGGCGATGAAGAAGCTGTAGCATTATTGTGAAGAAAAATCAACCGATAAAAAGTAAATTAGAATAATTATTGAATATTGAAGATCCTTACATCAAGTTGGATTGCCATCCCTGTACAGTTGTGGCGGCCTGAGGCCCAGATCATGAAGGTATTGTCACTCTCTTTGATGATCTGTCCCTCAGTCGCCTCCTCCCCCTCTCCAGTGTCACCTGCAACGGCCCGGGGGGGGGGGGGGGGGGGGGGGGGGGGACAAGGCAATATGTTTGTGACAGGATATATGAATGATGTGGCATGTTCATATGAATCAGTGAATGGGTATAAGTGATAAGTGAACACAATGACATGCAAAACAACATTATTTTGTGTTAAATAACACTGCTTACCAACAAGAGCAAAGTTTCTAGTTAGCAGATCCATTTGAGAGTCAAGCCTATAAAAAAATATCACAAAATTAATACATTCAATCATCTCTCCCTTCTTAGTACACGCAGACGGACAAATCCACCCACCATGACTGTGCAACGGAACTGTTCCGCGATCGTCCAAACATGTAGTTGAGGAAGTAGAGAGCCATTCCACCGCCAATCAGAATCTCAATCACATACGATCGCCACGTAATCTTCATCTTGACAGTCGACTACAGTACCCAAAGAATAAAAAAATCATATCATCAAATCTAATGACCACTTTCTAGACATTTTTTAACTTACTTCTGATAATTCAATTTTATCTGGAGACACTGGGGCTTTCTTGGTCTAAAATAAACACGGTCAGTCGCAGTATATTTATGCTATTTATAGCGATCGTGTTACCTCAAATTCTTCAACATCCACTTCAAATACATCTTCATCGTCATCCTCAACAGTCTGGATGGATATGCAATCAGAGAATGATTGATATTGGTTTCTAATTAGCGCCACCTCGGGTCAGAAGTAACCCTATTAAAGCTTACCATTTCTTCTCCATCGTCACCATCATCGAATTGATCCGATTCCTTGCTTCCAGCGGCTACTTCCTCCTCTGTATAATCATAGAGAGCATCGTAGACGATTTGACAGAAAATGTCGCGCCGCGAAGTCTGGAGTGAATTTATACTAGCTCACCAGGCATGTCAAAATCAAACTCTCCTTCTTCATCATCAAATTCTGCAAAATCGTCGTCCGCTTGAGCCAGCGCTGTCAGCGAACATGCAGCAACTAGCGATACAATCAACAACAGCCGAAAAGCCATGATCAATTTAATATGCACACGTTGGCAACAAAATAAATGACGACCTTTACCCAAGCCAACCAGCTCCTTCTGGTAATGGTCGTCAGTAACCTGCTGGAGACATGGCTGGTGTAGCGGCAGGATCGGAGCAGACAGCCGGCCCGACGACTAAGAAGCATCAAGACGAGGAGACCCAAGGGCTGGAGAAGGTCACTGACTACGTAGAGGAACAAGAAAACTCAGCTGAACTAGGACAGGTGACTATAGATGATGCTACTTAGATCCCCTACCTTGTCAGTTGAAAAGGGTTTGGGGTTATGTACCAGGTGTTTTGATTAGAAAAATTGTATTAGGTATATATATTATCTTTCTCAGGCTGTGTCGAATATTGCAAGTGATTTTTCCTTGAAAAACGAAGCCAAAGCTCAAAGGTAAAAAAATCTTTATGTTTAAATATCGGCTGTTTAATATATTCATATTGCTTGTTGTACAGAGACCGGGAATTGGCCAGAATAGTGATCAAAAAGGAGGATGTGGAACTAATTGTGAGTACCAATCAGCTAGCTTTCAGAGTGATCATAATTTTGATACACTCTTCTCTCTACTGCAGATCAAGGAGCTGGATCTCTCCAAAGCAGTGGCTGAGAGAAGCTTAAGAGAACACAAGGGAGATCTTATTAAAGCACTTCATGCTCTAACAGAATAGCTATAATTTTTTGTATTAGTGCACATTCTTGTTCGAGTTCATGCGTTATGCACGCTCGTTAATCTACACGTGTTTTCACACCCCATTACGCATGCGCGAAAAATTGCACCACCACGTTGTCCACGAGGTATATAAAAGGACCTCGGCCATTTTGTTCTCCCTCTTTTTTTTACATCATTTGGTAAAGGTAGCATGTGAAGATGCCGGTAAGCTCTCTCTTTCGCGTATCAAGCACACACCTATTGAGCCTTTAGGAGACATTTGCGCGTACTTTGAGCGATTTTAACTCGCTGCGTTTGTCGTTTTCTGATACAGTTGGCGAAAGACCTACTTCACCCCAGCCCGGAGGAAGAGAAGCGAAGGCACAAGCTAAAGAGGCTAGTTCAGAGCCCAAACAGCTTCTTTATGGACGTCAAGTGCCCTGGTAAGCCTGTAGAAGACAGAGATACATAATTTATGTCGATCTGGGTTCATATAAAATAATTTTTGGGATGATTTTTTTTTTGGGTTAGGTTGTTACAAGATCACTACTGTGTTCAGTCACGCTCAGACGGTAGTGCTGTGTGTCAGCTGTAGCACTGTGTTGGCTCAGCCCACTGGAGGGAGAGCAAGACTTACCGAAGGTAAGCAAGATAGTAACCTCGTTGCCCGACACTTGCATGTACACAGCAACACATATTTTTAAATAAACAAGTTAGGATAAAACTAGCTCTAGCTTAACTAGAGATTCACGTTTAGCTGACCATAGTGGTCAGTGATCACTGATCATTTTATGTACAGTATCCTACCAAAACGTTGACTGTCAAACCACACCCACTGACCAAAATTGATCTTTGTACGACATTGTATAAAAAATTTTTTTTTTTTTTTTTTTTACTGTCATATCCACACACACTCACTCACTTGCAGGCTGCAGTTTCAGACGGAAGAACTATTAAAAACTATTTTGTAACTGTTGCACCGATTGTTACATGCCTTGATCTCTTGTCACGTCATGTATTAAATTCATGTGACATGCTATGACATTGTGAAGTGAATTTGAAAATAGACATCAAATGAGAACGGTATAAGTAACTAATAGTAGTATGGGAAAGAAACTGGCTATTTGCGTTTTCCTTTCTTCTTCTTCGAGCTAGCTCCACCCCCTCCTCCGCCTCCTTTTCCACTGGCTCCGCCCCCTGCTCCTCCCCCTCCACTGGAGTCACTTGGGGCCTTGCCAGACTGACGTGTCTTTAGCTTTGGGATCATCTCAGCAACCACAAGAAACAGGTCCCGCTCTGAAATATCATGAAAGAGGTCCAAGAAAAATCAATTTAATGACACTGATCAGGGCTTTTCCAAGGGAAAAATCAATTTAATGACAGTGATCAGGGCTTTTCTCCAGTGATTCAGTGTGTAAGATTGAGGAAGGGCCTGGGGATGAGGCTACAGTAGGGGGTTCTACAGTCCAAAATTACCAATTAAGGTTGGGTGTTTATGAGTGATTATTAAAACAAGTGAAAATTATTTTGTATGTGTTGGTCCTTGAGGGGCAATGATTAATTTTATCAACTTGAGGATGGAACAGATACAATAATGCACCAGTCTAGATCTCTTGGCCCATATCTATGCTTGTTGTATACTTAAGACTCATTCCCATAGACTCTGCAATAACAACATAACTGATGTTGCACAGGAAGTGATGTTGCATATGCAACATATTTTGCCCAAGGGTAAAATGCAGTCACTCCTATAGAAATAAGGTTGAAATGCCCTCATATTTTTGCCAGAAGGGAAATATAACAAGTCAGTTATTGCCCAAGAAATGGTGCAACATGGGTTAGTTGCCCTCGGGCTGATGTTTCACTCGGGCTACGCCCTCGTGACAACATCCAGCCCTTGTGCAACATAACCCATGTTGCACCATTTCTTGGGTAATAACTATTACTTAGCCTATACTCACTTGATTTAATGTTCTCGTTGAGTGGTTGGCCGGAGGCATTCTTCAGCTGCACGCGTACCCTCCCAGAGTGGATGTGG
The DNA here is from genome assembly GCA_963930775.1 of Cliona cf. orientalis. NCBI lineage: Eukaryota > Metazoa > Porifera > Demospongiae > Clionaida > Clionaidae > Cliona > Cliona cf. orientalis. The sequence goes on from OZ005707.1 coordinate 6,699,474, forward strand.
TCTCGAGTTAGCTCACGAGGATAGACCTTTTGTTCCATCTCTGCGTTGAGATGCTGGCTAATACAGACATCACGAATCTCGGAACAGAGAGGATTATCAACAGCCTTCGCGCGGGGTATTCTTCTGCCTTCTGCTATGGTCTTTCTTGTGTTGAGATACGCTGGATAGATGCAGATCCACCTGTGTCAGTTGTGGCAAGATATATTAAAAGTTGATAGTTTGAATTCTGTGAGTACCACCAATAACCTATGAGAACCACCAAGAATTTATGGGAACCTATGAAAACCATCGAGAATCTATGAAAAGATAATCTAACCTGTGTATTAAAACGAAAAGTTGGTACTCATGGACACATTAAATTTGAGGAGAGAGAGAGAAACTGATATATTCACCTCTTGCGATCATCAGGTCCCAATCCCTTGTAGGGGTTGGCTACTACCGCATCAGCCATCAAAATCCACAGGAACCTTCTCAATCTGCTGGGTGTTCGGTAAAGGTCGTCAACACTTAGTCACGTGGAAGCTGAAGAAGGTGATCCTCAGTGAAGCTGACCAGGCCGAGAGGAGATATAATATTTGCTGAAAAAAAACAACGCGATCATAATCTTAAAAATATGGTAAGAAATAGGCAGACTGAGCACTCAGCACATAGGTAGCAGCTGCAAATATTATAATTTTTGGTGTGATTTTTTTGCTGCTAGGCCACTTCTACAGAAGGTGTGAATCCCAAGGCTTATCCTCTGGCAGACCCCCAGCTCGGCACGACCATCATCAACCTACTCGAGCAAGCTGTCGCCTACAAGCAGCTCAAGAAAGGAGCGAATGAAGGTCAGGATCAAGAATTTTAATGAAATAATTTTTCTTTAGCCCGTCCCCTAATTGGGATTATTCCGAGTTTGGGACGAGACTACGTTTTTTTTTTTGTGATAAAGAGTACTCAGTTGATCGATAATCTTCGAATTATAGTACAAATATTTAATTGTGTGCACATTGTATTTTCTTGCAGCTACCAAGTGCTTGAACCGTGGCATAGCAGAGTTCATTGTGATGGCCGCTGACACTGAGCCTCTTGAGATTTTGCTCCATCTCCCTCTACTCTGTGAAGACAAGGTCAGCTCTATATAGCTCATATGATCATGAAATTTTGTTGTTTTTTTATCTATGCTATTATTGTGTTTTGTTACAGAATGTTCCCTATGTATTCATTTCCTCCAAGGCTGGTGAGTTTGTCGTGCAACGTCGTAAAAGATTATCAAATTGATTATTTTTTTTTCTTCTCCCATGCAGCGTTGGGCCGAGCGTGTGGTGTGGATCGACCAGTTGTGGCATGCGCTGTGACTGTCAACGAAGGCTCTCAACTCAAGCCTCAGATCACTTCTCTACAACAATCAATCGAAAAACTACTCATCTAACCATAGATTACAATAATCAGTGTTATCATGCTCTGGTAATAATGTTATTGTACTAAAATTAATTAATATATACAAGGGATGAACTTCTATCAAACAGCCTGTATTCTTTGAATGGTGACCTTCATGCGATTGTAAAGTAGGTACAGTATAAATTATAATATACTTCACAGCTAGCTATGATAGTATTAATAATGCGTAGCTTGCTAGTATAGTGGTGATATATAAATCATCAGTTTCTGTGAGGGACGAGCCTTCAAGAGTCATAACATTTCGGATCGGGGCATGCTATGGGCTGGTAAGCTTATTAATAACATTATCTTTGAAGAAGCTTGGTATGTATACCATGGCATAGTCTAACATATTCAGGACCATGGTAGCTGCTTTCATCTGCTCAAGAGCTACATTTTGGTTTTTGTTCCAGCTCCATAGCTCTTTCCGTTGCTGAGATACACTTTGGCGCGCGCCGCGGTGTAGAATTAATGATATTCATAGCTTTTAATTAATTACGTCACGGTCTGTACATTCCAACGTGAAACCATACGCGTTTTGCTACCCCCTGTCCCAGCTCAATAAATAGCATTTTCTGGGAGGTACTATCGATAACGGGGCTAGACGGTGTCAGGGGTAACCCCTCTGGCACCTGCAGCTGAAAACTGCACATGGTCCTGGGCATATATGGCTTAGGGGTCGCCCAGGTTCCTCCCTTGAATACCCCCCATCCCTGGAAGTATGGCCAATTGCGGTAATGTCCGCAGTGTCACTCCCAAACGGATCACCGAAGCTGCGGCACCTCGGCCCGGGGGGAGGGATGATTGGGACTATTTTTTTTTCCTTCCAATAGTTTTTTTTTTCTTAGTTAGGGCACAAGACTATTTTTTTTTAGTGTACACTTATATGAGAACCAAGATGAGCAGTCCCTGGAAATAAAAAAGCATGTACAATTGATTTGATGAATGATCTTGGTCTTGTTAGATAGAGAATTTGCTGGAGATTCTGATTTTCTCGCTTAGAAATTTTGGTGAAATTTCACAAAATTACCTATTTTTGAGATATTTGGGTGTATCTTTTGTACATCTGGTTCCAGCATGTTTGATGAATGATCTTGGTCTTGTTAGATAGAGAATTTGCTGGAGATTTTGATTTTCACGCTTAGAAACTTCATAAAATTACCTACTTTGAGATATTTGGGTATTTGTAGTGTATTACAAAATATTATTATATGGCATATCCAGGTCATCCCTACTTGATTCTATGATTATTATTAGTTTTTTCTTCTTGAGGTATAATTGTGTAATCAATAATGATAATGTGACGCACGGCAAATTATGACTTAATTTTTTAAAAGTTTCTACTAAGTGCTTGAGGAGTTAAATAGTTGGTCCTTGATAACTTGTCCCATAAGACCATGAACTACTTCAATAGTCGCCTTGGAACTAAAGACAAGTATAACATTAATAATTTCTATTATTATTACGGTAGATTATTCGTACCAGTCCTGTGCTGCCTTGGTCAGCTTGGAGTCGGCCTTTCCTGTACTCATTCCAGCTTTACCAAATCCACCAGAGCCACCCTACAATCATTACAACCAGAGAAAGTTATCTCTATTTCCATAGCGGCCTTGTCATTAGGAAGTTGACATATATACCTGGAATTCAGTCACTCGCTCCAGCTTTTGAGACAGATCTGAGATTTGCTGGGTTGAGTAGTCAGCATTCTAGTGTGGTTTGTACATAATAATTATATTTATGTTTGTGGTGTGAGTGAGAGAGAGAGAGAGTCTTCTTACTGTTAGGAGTGAACAAGAGGAGAGGGTGTCCACCCAGTACTTGTTCCAGAGCAAGTCCAGCAGGTGAGCATCGAGAGATGACTTGAAATAAGACACCTCCAGGGAGTAATACTGCTTGCAGTGGACACCAAAATCCTCAATCTTCTCCAGTGGTATGGTCTGGTACTCCCCTGGGCCATCGTCTGGTGGCTTGAACCCCTATTAATTAAAAAGCAAAATTAATATTAAGCATCCCAAATTTAAAATTCTAATTTGGCTCAAACTAGATCCAAGCCCTCCAAGCTCTTTCACAGAAAGTGGGAATCGTCCTGGGAATCTGTAGCAATTATATCTAGGTTACCTTAGGGTAGGTCCTGAACGCTCCCAAATTCACCTTTCCTGCCGACATTGTGCGTATAGGATCAACCTGAAGGAGAAAGAGTGTATATTTAAAATTTTGAACCTATGCACAGAATATAGCATTTATTGTTTAGTTACTACAGTATACTTACTACAATGGCCACCCATGGCTCTTGAAACTGCTGATTCAGCATCTGTGTGCTGACGTCAATGCCGGAGAGCCAGCACCCGTAGCCGGGGTGACTGTGGTACCAACCGAGGGCATTCTCAAGACGACCAACCTGAAGAGTATAATAATTATTACGTACAAACTTATGTCAAAATTGGTGCAAATTTTAATAGGGGACAGTACACATCGCTCTGAAATCATATGGTTCAACATGTCAACACCTCAGATTTCACATATATGTAGCCTCTAAAACTTATAAATAGTAGGGGTGGGCTGACATTAGTTCGCTAATGGGCCCTCTTTCGTGATGTACATGTATAAATTTTCTTATAGATCTACCTGCTTGGCTGACTCTATGTAGGTGGACATGTACTCATAAGCCGCTGCCTGGGCATTGACTCTCGTCTCCGTGCCCTCTACAGGTAGCGCAAATGTATCCATGACAACCATCGTGGAGCCGTCAATCTTGCCGAGCATCAGTCCCATGACCTCGAGACGACCCCCAGATCGAGCATGCATCACCATCTTGAGGAGAGCCAACGCGGAAATCTTCACCTCCTTGAAGTAGTGATGGCTAAACAGATAAAATTAAGAAGCAAGTGAAAGGAGAGGGAGAGAGTGAGAGAGCTCAACTCTTTCTCCCATGGCTTGGCTGATAGGAGCTCTTGTTGCTTGGCGCGGTCATATTTGAAGACAGCATCCACGCTGGGAACGGTCTGAATGTTGTTGGAAAGCTCAAAAGTGGCCTTGGCTGTTGCAGAATCCGCCATCTTGTTGGAAGTACAAGTGCTGACTCAGCATTTACAAAAAAACCCGCTGACTCAGCGTTTTATTGAGCGGTCAAAGGCCAACAAGATGGAGGGTAAGTTTGAATGTGGAGAGCGAAAGAAATAAGACTGAGAATTTTTCATAATAAGTGTTTATATTAGCCACAGGCCAGTCTCAGTCTGGTAGGCAGATGCTGAGTCAACAAAAACTGGTGGATTTGGTGTCAGAAGTTGATCCCAAGCAAGTTCTGGACGAAGATGTGGAGGAAGTGAGCCGGTTATGAAATTTTTAGGTAGATGGTATAATATTTTCTTTCTGTGTAGCTGCTCATGGGAATGGCGGATGATTTTATTGAGAGTGTGGTGACCGCCTCTTGTCAGCTTGCCAAACACCGCAAGTCCAACACACTCGAGACAAAGGACCTGCAGCTTCACCTAGGTATGTCAAGCAAAATATAAAAATAAAATTAAATATCTAGCAAATATCTCTCTGCCGGACATGTCTAGCAAAAAAATACACTTTGCTGGACAATATCTAGCAAAATACCTCTCTGCCGGACACAACTATACAAATAATTAAATTTTCTTTAGCATTGAATTATTACACATCTAATTTGCTTGATTGGCCTACCGCCCCCCCCCCCCTCCCCAAGCACATATTAAATATATACACATGTACACATTCACAGAGCGTGCCTGGAATATGACCATTCCTGGGTTTTCAAGCGAAGAGCAGCATGCGGCTCCAATCAAGAAATCAGCAGCCACAGAGGCACACAAACAGGTACAATCTAATTATGGTAACATTTCCAAAAAAAATGATTTAGTGTCTTTAAATTTGTCACCATTTGCAGCGCATCAGTCAGTTGAAGAAATCAAAGAGATAATAATGAACTGAACAGTGTAACACAATGTCATCATAACACACTACAAAAATTAATGACATGATTCTTGGTTTCCACAAAATTTAATGTCTTACAAAAAAAGAGAGAGATTGTACTCTAAAATAATTATTAATGAATGCGTGAGGGGGACTATTATGGTAGTTTAAATTATTCTAGTCTTCTTTGTCTTCTGCCTTTGGTTGCTTGGCAACCGGGGGAGATGCCCCTCCCTCTCCCTCTCCATCCTCGGAAGCCGAATACTTTTGTCTCCTCTTTCTTCCTCCGTAGCCACCGCGCCCTGAGCCGCCAAACCTTCTGCCCCTCTTCCCCGGTCCCCTGGCCTTCCTGTTCTTACCACTCTCCAGCACCTTCTGCCAGTACTGCTCCTCCTCCTCTCCTGTGGCAACCAAAAAAATAAAAAATCAAGTCAGTACTAAATTATTTTATATGACTTGTACCCTCATCCGAAACTCCATACAAACATAGCATTAATTTTATCAGGCTGAAAGGCGCCTGGGGATGAGATAATATTATTGTGAGCCTGACTCACCTTCTAACACCCGTAGCTCCGTTTCTTTCCCACATATCTCAGGTTTGGCACCATCAGCTGTCATCCCTTCCATAGCCTTCTTGGCTCCTTGATCCTCGTCAAATCGAACATAGCCCTGTACATACATACACAAGCTCAGTTGATGCAATACTTTACACATTGTCATGGCTTACCTCTGTTTGACCTCTACCAAAATCAATAAATGCCACTGATGCATACCCTCTCATCATCTCCTGGGATTTTACAATCCTTCAACTGACAATTCTGACAGATTATTTTAAAAAGGGTACATTATACCTTAATGTCCTCTCTGGTTGTCTTGTCACCACAGCCTTTGAAGAAGAGAATGCAACCAGGTTGTCTGACAGCACTGACCGGTGCAGAATCTTCTTCTTCCTCCTTTGGTTTAGCTTCAGCTTGGGCCTCTCTAGAGTAGAGGAGAGGGGGGGAGAGTATATGAGAGAGAAGAAAGACAGAGAGAGAGGGGGGGGGGGGGGAATGAACTATAATATATCAGAGAAAGGTGTCCTCCTAACTTACACAGCCCTCTGTTCTTGCTTGGCCTGCTTTCGTTCTTGCTGCTTCCGATTAAAGTATGCCTCCCTGTATATCGACACCATTTTTCAAAACCCAACAACAAAGGTAGTGGAAAATTACTAACTTTGATTCCTTGATCAGTTCTGTGTCATTGAACTTGATGGTGGGCAGTCCCAGGAATCCGTCAGCCATTGGCTTCTCCGCAAACTCAACAAACACAGAGCCCTAGAAATTCAAGGAACAGCTCTTAAACAAGGCCACACTTCAATACAAATAACTATCAATTTTGTGTACCTTAAATTTCTTTTCTGGAGGGCTGGTTCTTCTCATCTGAATGTACTCTGTCTGCAATTGTTATGGATAAATTTCTGGACTAGACATCTATACATATACCCACCTTGCCATACTGACTGAAGAATGTTTGAAGGTCATCCAGCTTTAAATCTTCATTGAAACCTTTCTGAAAATATGAGAAAAAAAGATTCAATCTCCTATCGTAGTTACTTCAGGCATCCATCGCTTCTTACCACATACACCGTCTTCTCTTTGATCTTCCTCCGCTCATCTAGCGAGAAGATATCGGGGACAGGGTTACCGGGATGGCGACGCACGTGGGTCCCTGCGTCATTCACCTACACAAAGAGAGAGAGGGAGGGAGAGAGAGAGGGAGAAAGAGTAGATATCACATACATGGCTTTGGCTTCAAACATTACTTCAATGATGTCATTCTTTGTTTTCTTGAGGGCAGTTGCGATCAGCTCCGCATCAGACGACAGAGCCTTGAGTCGGTTGAACGTCAGCAGTGTACTCAGTGGCACCCCTATATTAAAGGTGGACATACGACTGTTAAAGTAATCTATTTTGTGAGCTTAGTTTATAACGTACAGCCATCGCTGTCATCTGCAACAGCTTGCTGTAGGAATTTGTCCTTTGGGAGATTTCTGTCCCCAAAATAAAACTGCAATTCACACGTACACATACACCATAGCATAATTTTCAGCAAAATACAATCTTAGCTTAATTTAAATTAGTAGTGGCTACCCACCTCAACTTGTCTTATAATTTTCTCCTCAAGTGGTGAACACGTGGTCGGCTCTGCACCCCCTTCCCCTCCAGCACCTGAAGTTTCAACAACCTGCTCCGCTTTCTCGCTCGGTTTGGACTTTACTTCTTCGCTATCTTCTTGGGGATTGGAGGAAGAGTCTCCGTTCTCCGTTGCAGCTGCGCTAGGCTTCTCTTCAGGCTGCTCCTGAGGCTGTTGCTCTTGCTCTGCTACTTCGGCCGACATTTCTTCTAAATAGTGCGCACCTAAACTGGTGTGCTCTATTTAGAATCACGTTTGTAATCGGTGGTAATCGGAGAAGATGGCTGCGGCTTATCTCGAGCAGTATTTTGACTGTAAGTTGACGTTTAAACCATTTAGGTTTATCTCTGAATCGCGAATATGTTTTAAAAATTGTGACAGGCGTTGAAGCGTTACCTTTGGATCTCCAAAAGTGCGTGACTCGACTGAGAGAGATTGAGAAGGAGACAGAAGGTAAACAGCAGTCTTCAATTTTATTCTGGGATTAACAGGGGCGCTTATTTTATCCTCAAAGATCTCTGTGGCAAGATTGAGCGGGCTAGACTGGACTTCCTTGCTGCTGTTCGCAGTGGTGATGGAGACAGACAGAAGGTCCTCTTCAGGGAGCTGCAGCAATGCATGCTGGACGCCAGAGAAGTGGGCAACGTCAAACTGGAGATATCAGCTCAGCTACTCGATATAGTGAGTATATAAACACATACACTTGTAGCGATTATATGACTGCAAACATAGGGCAATAGTTGATACAATGACCAACTTGATTTGGTAGCAGTTACCGTAGCAACATAATCTTCAACCCCCAAATTGTGGGACAGTTAGAGGTGATAGAGGGTCATTAGTATGTTAACGGGTCAGTAGTGACTGCTACCAAAATAGTTAGATATTGGTTTCACAATTCTACTTACGGCTTCGCCGCTTCGTAAAATATGCGAAACCAACATCTAACTATCATATTATAGACCTACTATAGTAAGTTTTGCTGTTGATGGGTGTGGAGTCGCATAAGTATTAACACATTGATGCACACACTCTCTCTTTGCCAAGGCTGGAGACTACACGCAGAAGTTGGGCCAGAGGGCAAAGGACATGGAGAACCAGCCTCGCTCTGAGGACCCCTACCACAGCCCTCGCTACATGCACAACTCCACCAAGGGGGAGAGTCCACGTAAGACAGCACCCTTTGTAATGTAGTCTTCCTAGCCTTGGCCTTGGCCTCGACCACAATTATGCTCTTTTATTAAGCTTTTAAAAGGATCGGGGGAACCTGGTGGGATAAGCTGTTAAAACAATCAGGGAGCCTGGGACAAGGCTATTAAAAGTCTACCTATTAATTTAGATACTATTGTGTGGCAATGATTTGATGGTAATGCCTCCCACACTCATGTAGTGACTGTGTTATCCAATGGAGTGAGTGAGAGCAAACCTCCCGGAAAGAAGACTACAGGTATATATAATAATATTATAGATATTATTTGCAGTATTATTAAATTTTTGGCTTGTGGGTTGTGCTCTTACCATTAAGATGTGGTGTTATTGTACAGGGACAAAGCGCCCTCGTCAGGTAGACAAAAGTCACGTCCACAATAACGAGGAGGAGCCTCCCCAGCCCTCAGGGGGTGTGGCCAAGGAGAGCAATAGTGGGCGTGGTAAGGAGACAAATAACAGCTCTTCATCGAGCAGCGTGAAACCACCAAAGAAGAAGGTTAAGACTATCAAGAAAAAGTGAGCGATCTTTTTTGTTGTGTTGTGAGATCATTATTCCTTCCCTCTCTCCCTCCCTCTCTCTCTCTTCTTCTCATCTCTTCTCTCTCTCTCCCTCCCTCCCTTCTTGTGCAGGTCTGCTACAACAAGCAAGGAGAAGGAGAGTAGCTCCTCTTCCTCCTCCTCTCAGGTGCACATGCCGATGCCCGACTTGACCAGCAAGCCACTGGATCCAAACGAGCCTACTTACTGTCTCTGCCAGCAAGTCTCCTTCGGGGAAATGATCGGCTGTGATAATGACGATGTGAGTTGCTAGGGGTGCTCTCACTAACTCCATGCTTTTACTTATAAGTTTTGGTATACAGCCCAGTCAGTTTCTACGTGATTTAGAAGACTGAAAGGCTCTGTGTAGAATCCTTAGTGAAGCGATGAGCCCTCAGGTCTTCTACATCACATAGAATAGAGTCTAATTATTATTAATTTTATTAACCTTAAATGCTTTGTTTTCTTACTTTCAGTGTCCAATCGAGTGGTTCCATTTCCAGTGTGTGGGGCTGACGTCGAAGCCAAAGGGCAAGTGGTACTGTCCCCAGTGCTCCCAGGAGAGGAGGTCCAGCAGAACTTCAAAATAACTCCTATATACTCACACCCGAAATATCATGGATACTTGTATAAACTTAATTATATCATGATAAGAATTACACCAGTACTATCAAAGTCTATTGTGTTGTAAAAAATTCTGATTTTCATGTAGCAGAATCAGTTTTTTTTATTACAAACATAACACGTATACTCATGTAGTAGAAACACAATAGGACGTAGTATAAGAGAATGGTATAATATTATAACTGACAAATTGAAATTAGTTGAACTGGAGTTCTAGAAATAGTTGAAGAATTGCTATAATTTAATTATAGAAGGCTAGGGGTCTAGAGGTGATGATTGAAGAATTTCTACTTTAGCAGATCCTCGAATGTCTGTGATTTGATCACAGAAGAGGCTGGCCAGCAGTGTGTGGGCGCCAGGCTGCATACCACGAAGGGAGAACTCCACAGTCACCATCCCTCCAGGCAGCACCAGCCTCCTGCATGGTCAAGGACATAACACATGAAGTCATAGTGTCAGTATGGGATATCAATTTTCTGCAAATTGGTTTAACGTACGCTAGAATTTTCGACCCTGTACCATTTCCGCTATTCGCAAAATTTAGGGCTTCGCGGAGTGCAAATTGGGCGTGGCACTGCTGCACAAGCGATGATCTCGCGATCTTCTTTGTTACTAAGCCATATCTACAGAGACTTGGACAAAAAGCATGAGATAGAAGAATATTAGTGGGGTCAAGTGGCATAAACGGCACCCAAATTTTCGCGTGCTATTGTGACAGGGTTTTTGGTCCGGGTATCTTCTATGGTTAAAAATTTTCGCGGTGCCGTTCTTGCCACTTGATCCTATTAGTGTCGAAGACGTTATCAGCTGGATGACAGTGGCGGCTACTGTTGCTTGCTAATCCTGGAAAATGTTGGCCGCGCTGCCACGATGTTTGTGACCACGCCCATCATCATGGACTCGCATATCATCGTAGGCATTAATTTTCGTGGGTGAGAAAATTTCGAGTCAACCACGGAAAATTAGCACCCCACGAAAATTACCCGCCATACGGTATTTAATTTAAAAAAACCACGTGGAAGAAGAAACATATTATAAATAGACAACAGAGGCGGCATACGCACATCTGGAGGTATCTGATACAAGAGAAATCATTTTTTCCATTATGAGTTTGCAAATATCTGCCGAGTCTCAGACCTCCAGATCATCGCCATAGATAGTAGAGAAGGTGACATATCTGGTGAGGATAATGGCCACTCCAGATGAAACTTATGATATAAAAACAAGGTAGGCGCAGCTAAATCTTCTGCATAATATAATTTATTATGTTCTCTTTTTAAAGATCAAGTTTATATATACGCATAGCCAAATTTATACAAGCAGATCGGCCCCAAAACTTTCATGGTGATAGCTGGAGTGGCTTTGTGTGTAAGAAGCCAACCGATGTGCTCCCTAATCGTTGCAACCAGCGCTGACAGTTAACATACTTCCATCAGTGAGCAATTCACGCATCTGGAGATGTGTCTCCAGATGCCGATATAGGTAAGAGAATTTAATTTAGAACTCCATTAGCCATTAATACCGGCTTTTGCAACTGTCTGCTGCATATATAACTGTTGTCCCTAGATCATTAACATCTTGCGCTTATACATCTGGTGAGGGTATTGGCCACTCCAGATGAAATTTATGGTATAAATACAAAGGTGAGGGAGAAAAATCAACTGTACTGCATGGTACCTGCTAATCTTCTGCATAATTAATTTTTATAGATGAAGTCGCAGCCAGTGAGGATGTTTTCCTCGCATTCAGAACATTTTCCATAATTTGTTGCAATAAAGCGGTAAAGGAGGACTAACTAACTGCAGCTACCTGTTAAAAAATTATAACAATTTTGTGTCTATTGTGCAGGCTTCTATATATGAAGACAACTCTAAAATTAGCATTATTAATAGTAATTTTTTGTATGATATATTAATGAGCTTAATGGTATTATTCATGATGAATGGAAATTTTGTATTCTAATGATGAGATTCAAATTCCCCGCCATTAAAATTTTGGGTCCCACGCCTGCATGCGCATGCATGTGGGAACGATCGAGGTTACTATATTATCGTGACGATTTCTGCTTCAGGTAGCTATAGCTGCTTACTTGTGTGACAGTTCTCTCTGTGGGCAAAGTGACCCGGCTTGAACGAGAAATAGCACTCTCGTAAGAGAGCAGCCAAGGATGTTGCGAAATTTTAGCTTCACCCGAAAAGCAGTGCCTACTGCAACGTGGGCAGGACATTCAATGTCAACTTGGGGCTGATGGAGCTGAAAGGGATGGACCTGGCATGTGTGTGTGTGTGTGTGTGGGAGAGAGAGAGAGAGGGAGGGAGGGGGATGTGGATAGATCAAAGATGTTTTGTATTTCAGCTCTCCTAACCTTCAGAAATAGCTGTTTACTTTCTCTAACTTTGATAGCTACGAACAACTGTAGCATTGCCTGTTCCACTAGGAGCTTCATGTACTTCTTGGGTTCAATGGGTAGACTCACTGAAGCACCTATAGATATTCACACAAAAGTGGTTGCATCAATGTGCACATGTACCCAGCTACCAGTAGCCCTGCTGTATTGACAATTCAGCTACAAGCTGTAAACAGGTGTAAAGGTATGTTGCTACACATTCTCTGCATCCTTTGGCTCCTCACCTATACTACTTTAGGTCCAATAATTGCCCTCCAAAACACAACCAAAACCTTGTGTACTTTTTTCTACAAAAAACCCTTGTGTACTAGTAGCAGTGCCCATCTACTCCATCTCGAAACACATCTACACTTGTACTCTAGCCTCATCCTACTCTTCTTGCCACTCACTCTGTCCAGGGCTGATAACTCCAGTGAACTGCATGCTCATAAAGTTCCTAACAGGCTGTCCAGTGTAGTGAACGATAGTTCCCACTACCCTTCCATCCACTGTCCTCATCATAGCTCCCCTGTTCCCAATTGTCACGGTAACCACGATCTCTTCGCCGAGGGCGGAGCCATCTGACGTCTTGACTTCAAAGGTACAATCTTTCGAAGGAGGAGGGAACCGTGAACCAGACAAGATCCCGGTCGGCACAGGCTTCTCTTCCATAGGCTCCTTGTACTCTTCAGTCAGATCAAGGGGAGATGTTTGCTCGCCCCCGCTCGTTACCAAAGCCACTCCCACCTCATCATGGCTGACGTGTGCCACACTTAGGTGCTTATTGGTACCATTGCTGAAATTTTTTCCAACTCTGAGGTATCGAACGTCAGCACCAATCTCAGAAATGACAAACTCTCCATCATATAGCCACTCTTTCCCCGATTTTCTCTCGCGGATTGCCATGACGGGGGCGGGACCGATGCGAAATCTTCCGCTCTGCTTGTCCTGTGATGTAGCGTCTAGGACCTGCCATCCCTCGTAGCCTGGAGGGAGATCGTCCCTTCTCATCCACGCCTCACACCAGACATGGTAGACCCTGGGAAGACGGCAAAAATCATTTTAAAATTAGTGTCAGAAAAGCGATATTTATGTTATGTAAGAGTAGATTTTGCCCTAGAAGGTTAATTTAATGAGTATGCCCCCTTCATTAAGACACTTTCCTCAATGAATAAAGCTTTTTTATGCAAGTAACGAGTTTAAAATAATCACTCTTACCATATTTGGTCCCTGGACAGTTCATCCACCAGCTCTCCCTCGGTCGAGAAGTAGCGGTCGACCTGACCCAGCTTGGAGCAGAAATGGGCGGAGTTATAGCAGGTGACTGGTCGAGAGGCTATCCCCAGCACTCGGAGAAGACTCACACACACACCAGCGAACACCCAACACTGACCATATCTGCCGAGGGGGAAGAATGACAGAGCTTGCAAGAGAAACTATAGCGGATATTATAGGCATATCATAATCAGTGAGAAATAGAAAATCTTATAGACTACAGTAAGTTAGCTCTAACTTGCAAAAATTAATAATATTTTCCATAAAATTTCAAGTTATTCATCCATTTAGCTATGCATGCAGGTCTACTTACTATTATTATTATGTAGCTGAAAAAAGTCACAGTTTCATCAATCGACCATTAGAAACTCACCTGACTGGCGTCTTTGTTCTGTAGAACTTCTGCAAGATGGCGGTGGAGCCGTTCCACCTGCAGGGGTGGACGCCTCCCATGTGCGTCCCACCCGTGTAACCGGCAGCCATGATGCCCGAGTTATCTCGAGAGTTGACCCCTGCCGTTATTGCCCGGGCAACAGTGGACGCTCGACGACATTCGCTGGCTGTGAGGGTCCTCAGGAGAAAGAGAGCTACTTCAAGACAGTTTTCCTCGTACTGTATGCGTGTGGGAGGGAGATGGAGATGAATATAGTAACTAGCTAGCACTTTAAGATACATGTAAGCATGGGATTGTACAAATAAGTAAGCATTAGATGAGAAATCAGAAATCTCAAAAACAGACTGATGTATGCTCAAGAATATGTACTACCATAGATCGCAAAATTTTCACCATTAAAATTTTTTCGTTGACGACCTTTTCCAACAAAAACAAAATATTTTGTGTAACATACGTCGACCTATACTTATTTGGGTCACTATAGAGTCTGAAATTTAGATTATGCGAAAAATTTATAAGCGAAATATTTTACCGGCAAAAATATCCCGATCTACAGTATGTATAATGTCACACTTCACCATTGGTCCTAACTAGCTAACCATTCACACCCAACATGGAGAAGATAGTGCAAAGAGAACTCTTACAGTACCTGTCCAAACTCCCAAGTCAAAGGCACTTTATGGCGGGAGGTGCCTCTCCATATGACACCAACATCACTGAGAAGATAGTCCCTGCGATGGGATTCATCTTCGATGTAGCTGTCATCAGCTGCACAGTTCAGAGTTTGCAATTCATGATTCAGAAGATAATGTCAATAGTATTAGCACATGTTCACACTTAAACCCTGTACCTAATCATGCAGTTGCTTTATTATTGATTTTTCTATCCAAAGTAAGTGAGAAAACACAATTTGGGGTCAAGGCTACTAGACATCTATATACCTGGGTTCCATGGATTGAATAGGATTATGAGTGGTTTATGATGAAAGTAGGTGGCGACCTGAGCTCCGCCCTTCAGTGACACGGAAATATGGGCATGGTACTTGCCGATGGGGAAATTGGCCGGGATAGTGATGCTCAACCAGAGCTCCGAGGATCCCTTCGCGGCACCGTTCGCCTGAAACTGCCCAAATCGATCCCGTGGACGAAACACGGGGACAAACGTGAGCGATACGCAGTAGGGGCAGGCAATCTCTGTGGTGAGGTTTATCTTCAAGACTAGGGTATTCCCCCTGCGTAAGAGTGTGTCCATTCCCTTCAGCTGCAACCTCTCGCTGTGATTGTCTTTGGCTGATTGCTGGCTGGTGAACTCCACTTCAGCGATCTCCACGTTCTGCATGGTGCTCGAGTAGACGCGCAGCGAGGAAGGAGGTCGAAATCCAGAAGACGCGGAGCTGGGAGGGTGCGGGGGAGAAGGCGATGGACGGATAGGCCCTGGAGCAGAGCGGTAGAGCCGCGAAGGAGGTCTACTGTTAGGAGATATAAAGAGAGCAGTGAAGTTATCATCGGGATTTCCAAGAAATAAAAACTCATTATAGTATTCAGTGATCAAAAGCCTACCTCCTTCGATCAAGAAGCTCCGTTGCCATAGGTACAGTCGTTTCGTACGCACTTTTCAGCCTATAGGCCTAGAAAGAGGTCTTGAAGCCGACACGTACACCTTGAGTACATCTTTGACACGCGCGAGCCTTTTTGATGTTTCGTTGCCACGGGAGATAGTTACGCGCGTGGGCGGTGACTAACAAGCCCCACCTCCTAAAAGCTGCACAGAACGAATTCACGCAGTCACATGCACAAGGCACATCCACCTCCCCCTCCTAGAGGCCTCCTTGCTTGCAGCTAGCCCCAGTAAGAGATCTATAGACAATGGCAGCAAGGCTCCTGTTACTAGCCATGGTTGCTATGGTTGCAGTGACAGGCTGTAGGGCAGCACCTCAGGATTTTGCTAACCAGACTAATATCACTGTATGGTCGTGTAACAACTCCACTGGACAGAAATGGTAGCTATTAATTAACAGTATGACTCCATGCAGAATAGTAATAATAATTAGGTTGCTTCAATGTTCCCAGGGAATTCAAGAATGATTTAACAATTCGTCTGTCCTCTCAAGCCAGTGAATGCATTGATATCACTCAGTACGGAACCACTGATGGCTCAAATATTTGGTAAGTCATGATAATTTAATATGATCCATCAACTCACGTCGCTGATATCTATCTCAAAGGTTGTCTTATTGTCATACTAATGATACAATTCCTGGCCATCAAAACCAGGAGTGGATCTACAACTCCAATGGGACCATCACTAGTGCGTTGTCAGGGAAATGTATGGAAGCTGCAGGCGAAGAAGGTAATAATAAGACTAGTATAACCTCTCTCTCTATCTCTCTCTCTTTCTCGACATTATTATGATCATGACTTACACTTTATCTACAGTTGGATCCAATGTTCAGCTGGGCAGCTGCACTGGTGCTGACCATCAGCGATGGATGTACGACAAAACAACAGGAGAAATCAAAGGTCTACAGTCTGGTCTCTGTGTTGATGTTGGATCAACTGCCTCGTGCCAGGAGCAGCCATGGAGTGGCTACCCTTACTGCAACACTCAGCTAGACCCCTTGACCAGAGCCAAGGATCTCGTCGGTAGAATGGAAGCTGCAGAAATGGTAAGCCAGCAATTCAGTCACATTATTATTAATTTTATTGATCAAGGTGATATACTACATGTCTAGATTACGCTCATGGTGAATGATCAAGGAGGCCTTCCAAGGCTTGGTGTCCCTCCATTTGGCCACACAGAATGTACTCACGGTACACTAAATGATGGGCACCTCCTCACTACACTCTTTCCTCAAGCTATGACTTTCGCTCGAAGGTATACCAAAGACAAAAAATTGTGTATTAATATTATTGCCATGCCTGCAGTTTTGATCGAGATTTGGTGTACATGATTGCTCGTGCGATATCGGATGAAGTTAGAGGCAAACACAACGATGCAAATAAAGCCGGGAAATACAACTATCCATATGGACTGATCTGCTGGGCACCAGTCATCAACATCTGCAGAGATCGTAAATATTATGTTAATTAGCCATCTACATAGCTAGCTATCTATTTGCTGTTACTTTTTATTTTCTCAGCTCGCTGGGGTCGGTGTCAAGAAGGCTATGGAGAGGATCCTTACCTCCAGGCAGAGCTGGCCACGCAGTATGTCACTGCTTTACAGAATTTGAACAGTTCAAAATATGTGGAAGCTGTCGTAAGTTAAATCTCATCATACTGTCTACTAATATGAAGGCCTAAGAATATTATTATAATATAGGCAACTTGCAAACATTTCGATGTGCACGCTGGTCCTGAGAACATTCCAGAAAGTCGTTTCCAGTTTGACGCCGTGGTTGGTTACCGAGATTGGATTGAGACCTTTCAGCCAGCGTTCAAGGCATGTGCAGAAGCTGGAGCCATGTCCTACATGTGCAGCTACAACGCTATCAATGGAGTACCTGCCTGTGCCAATAGGGAGCTGTTGACTGACCTCTTACGAGATACATGGAAATTTGATGGATTTGTAGTGTCTGACTGCGGAGCAGTGGGAAATGTCTATCATCGTCACAACTATGCCAGATCAGACACAGAGGCTGCTGAGTTCTGTGTGAAAGCTGGCTGTGATTGGAACTGCGGTATGCATATTATTATAATGTACATAGTAAAATCTATTTAGGTGAATCTATGTGTGCAGGGCATGAGTATCATTCCCTAACGACATCTACTCAAGAAGGAAGAATGTCTGAAGAGGAGCTGAGTGTATCAGTGACAAGGCTGATGAAGGCATTCATCATGCTAGGAGCTCTCGACCCTCCAGAAATGGTGCCTTACAGCAAGTAAGCTAAGGAGTAATGTACACCTCAATAAGTCTAACCATGCAGCATCATAGCATCTATACTGTACGTAAATTTGTAGGCTTACTCTTTCAATCGTTGACGATCATGTTAAGCTGAACAACCAAGCAGGTATATACTGTCTTGACTGTATGCATACATAACCACTTCAACTATAAGAATGGGAAACTTACACTATTAGCGATGGAATCGATTGTGCTGCTGGAGAACCAGAATGGGACTCTACCAATGGACTTGAGCAAGTACAAGAGTGTTGCAATCATAGGACCCTGCGCTGATGATCCAACATGTTCAGAAGGTAATAGCAATTTTCTACACACTCACAATAATTTATATGTCTAGCCACTTTTGCAGGTGATTATAATCCTGGACCAAAGTATATGGTAACAGTCAAGGCAGCTTTCACTAATAAAACAAAGTTGACGGTTAATAAATTTGCCCTTATTGTCATGATAGTTTTAATAACTGCAAACCCATCATCCTGTAGATCAATTATTCCCCTGGATGCAATGGTGTTGCATGCACTGACAACAGTGGCTTTGCCGACGCAGTTAAAGCTGCTTCCAATTCTGACTTTGTTGTCTATGTTGGTGGAATCAGCCACAGTATGGAGGGAGAGGGGCGGGACCGATCCAACATCACAATTCCTGGTCTTCAAACAGACCTCATCAGAGCGTGAGCACTAAAATGCATCTTATGTACTCCAATTAAGGTCTTATAAATATAATATACAAAACAATACCAATATTACCAATATTACAATTACCAATATTATTATTGTAATATTGGTAATGTAGGTATTATTTGAATAATTAAGCGTACCATTGTTTCACGTTATAGTCTGAAGAAAACCAACAAGCCAGTGATAGTTGTTCTCAGTCACGGAGCACCAGTCCCCTCTCCTGCCTACAGTGAAGTGGATGCAGTCATTAGTGCAGGATACACGGGGCAAGGTCAGAAAAAGT
Organism: Cliona cf. orientalis; assembly: GCA_963930775.1. NCBI lineage: Eukaryota > Metazoa > Porifera > Demospongiae > Clionaida > Clionaidae > Cliona > Cliona cf. orientalis. The sequence goes on from OZ005707.1 coordinate 6,718,286, forward strand.
TAGCAAGAATAATGGGGTCGTTTATTTGTCTCTCCATTTTTAGAGGCTGGTAACGCTGTGTTGAGTGTTGTGAGTGGTGAGTTCAACCCAGCAGGGCGGCTGGTGGTGACCTGGTACACTGGCAATGAGCAGCTGCCACCGATGGTCAGCTACAGCATGGTCAACAGGACCTACCGCTACATGGTCAACAAGCCCCAGTACCACTTTGGATATGGGCTCTCCTACACAACTTTCAACTACTCTTCACTTACGGTAAGGAATTAATCATGCATGACCTGAATCATAAGAGTGATTTTATTTGTGTAGATCGAACCTACAACTATCATGCCCTGTCAAATTGTACAAGTTTCAGTGACTGTCACAAACATTGGTAAAGTCACTGGCAGTGAAGTGGTTCAGTTTTACATGACCTTCAAGGTACTTATACCTTGGAAGTATCATCATGAATGAATCAGCTAGGTATTGCAAAATTTATTTTAAACGATGCAGAATGCAACAGTGCCTGCTCCAAATATTAAACTCGTGAACTTTGAACGAGAGTCGGACATGAAGACTGGAGAGGCAAGGACTGTCAAGGTTGCAATTTCACCATCACAAATGACAGTAGGCATGCCATAATGATCCCCAGCCCCTGGTAATTATCAATCTTAATTAACCTGTAATACTACTAGGTAGTTCAAGAGGGTGACTATGCTGAGGTGATAGAGCCAGGCCAGTACACTGTGTATGCTGGGGGGAGCCAACCTGGAGATGACAAGGCTCCTGCCAATGTGCTCATGGGATCATTTAAAGTCGGTGGTGATGAGACGCCACTCTCTAAGTGCACTTAACTAACTGATTTTGGCTGCCCTGATCAGTTGCTTTTTGAGTTCAGCTAATTTTCTTTATTCACCATTAATTTTGAGTTCATAGTTACCATACTTAAATTTTGACTGTCTATGCGTAAATAATAATTATTGTGTTATTCATTAACGCAATATTAAAAGCTATACACTATAATAATTGTCGTGACTTAGCACAGTGAAGTAAAACTTTTCATTAATACTTTTTACTTGTCGACAATATTGCAATGCACACATATATAGATTCACAAAAACCACAAAACAGGATACACAAAATAACCACGAACATTACACTTCCTTCCCTCTTAAGATAATAATTACACAAACCAAAAATGGAGGAAAGCATGTACATGTGTATGCATGAAGTTTGCAAAAATGAATAAGCATGAAGTGATACAACCAGAAAATAACTGAAGTCCAGGTAGGTTCAAATCTCTCAACAGGAACACGGTTACGCTTTGGATAGGATTTCTCACGAGTAGGATTTACTCTCACTGCATCTGGGTTAGCTGGAATAGGATCAGGTGATGCAGGCTCTGAATTCGTGTTCTCAGTTGGCATAGTCTCAGAAGCAGGACTAGCAGTAGAAGATTCAGTATTAGCAGATGTAGTTTCTGGTGAAGATGGTGGAATGACAATATCTGGAATATCAGGCTCACGATGAGAGTCCTGAGGCACTTCCACTGAACGTTTGCGAACTTGATCTTGATGACAACGTCTAGTTTTACCATTTGCAAGTCTCACTCTGTAGGAAACAGGACCAGTTTTCTGTTCAACAGTACCTGGCAACCATTTGTCTCCATGATGGTAATTTCTCACGAAAACATCATCTCCAGCTTCAAAGTTTCTCTCTCTGGATCTAAGATCATGTTTCTCTTTCTGTTTCATCTGATTCCTCTCTACTCTCTCAGCAGTATTGGGTTTCAAGAGATCCAGTCGTGATCTAGGACGGTGTCCCAACAATAGTTCACTCGGAGAGATTCCAGTAGTGGATTGTGGAGTGAGGCGGTAGGTTAGGAGAACTTGAGCAAGGCGAGTACGCATAGTACCATGAGTGATCTTCCTCAATCCTTTCTTGACTGTCTGTACAGCGCGCTCAGCAAGCCCATTGGAGGCAGGATGATAGGGTGCTGAGGTTAGATGCTTGATGCCATTACTTTTGAAAAATGCTTCGATTTCTGCACTGACAAAACACGTACCATTATCAGTAACTACTGTTTCAGGAATTCCAAATTGTGCAAATATCGTTCTCAGTTCCTCAATCACGGCGGTAGAAGTAGCATTCGGAGTGCAAATGGCCTCAATCCATTTGGAATGAGCATCGACCATAACAAGTATCATCTTTCCTTGTACCGGTCCGGCGTAATCGAGGTGTAAGCGTGCCCACGGCCTAGTAGGCCAACTCCACGGGTGCAATGGGGCAACTGACGGTGTTGATTGGTGCAATTGACAAGCAGAACATTGTTGGACAGTTCGTTCGATATCCTTCGTGATACCAGGCCACCATACATACATCCTTGAGAGTCCCTTCATTCGTGTGACACCAGGATGACCTTCGTGAAGCTCAGTGAGTACAGCATCTCGGCAGGCATGAGGAACAATGACCCTAGTACCCCACAGTAGACAACCTTCGTAAATTGAGAGCTCCGCTTTCTTCTCGAAAAATGGGGCAAACTTGTCCGGATCTGGACATACACTAGGCCATCCCTGCTGCACAAACTGAACAATGGGGGCGAGCTGTGGATCCTTTCGAGTGCACTCTTTGATTTGGTGAGCAGTAACAGGAGAATTATCAAGGTGATCCACTAGCAATACAATCTCCGGTGGTGGCTGCTTAACAGACGGTTGAACGGGTAAGGGAAGGCGACTCAACGCATCGGCATTTGCGTGAGCGGTCGTATTTCGGAATTTCAACTTGTATTCGAACATCGATAGGTACAGTGACCAACGTCGGATTCTCGCTGATGCTTGTGGTGAAGTAGGCTTCTGGCTATCAAGGAGGCCCAGCAGCGGCTTGTGGTCCGTGATTAGAGTGAATGAATGACCAAACAAGTAGGAGTAAAACCGCTTGATTCCAAACACTAGTGAAAGGCCCTCCTTCTCGAGCTGTGAATAATTTCGCTCGGCGGAATTCAAGGTACGGGAGGCGTACCCAATCGGCTTCTCTGAGCCGTCTGGCATTCGGTGAGCCAGAACTGCGCCAATGCCGTAAGCAGACGCATCGCAGGCCAGAAGTAACGGAAGTTTCGAGTCGTAATGAACGAGTAATTGCGAGGACGTGAGTAACTCCTTCGATTCGTTGAACGCTTTGTCTTGTGCGGATGTCCATTCCCACGGTTCTTTCTTGCTTAGAAGCTTGTAGAGCGGTGCTAGTCGAGTCGATAAGTTCGGCAAGAATTTCCCGTAATAAGTAAGCAATCCGAGGTAGGACTTCAGCTCAGTCACATTACTGGGAGTAGGGGCTTGGCGGATAGCTTCAACTTTCTCAGGGAGCGGATGTAGACCCTCTGAGTCAATCACATGACCAAGGTAAGGTACGGACGGTACCATAAATTTGCATTTTTGTTTCTTTACCTTCAACTCAGCCTTGGCCAACCGTTTAAAAACTTCCTCCAAGCTCTTCAAGTGCTCAGCCTCGGTCTCGGAATGGATCAAAATATCATCGATATACACGGTAACGTGCGGAATACCCTGCAACAACTGCTCCATGGCTTTCTGAAATATTCCAGGGGCAGAGGAGATACCGTATGGCAGGCGTGTGTAGCGGAAGAGGCCCTTGTGGGTGCTGATAACCACGTACTTGCTTGACTCCTCCTCCAGCTTGAGCTGCAGGTACGCCTGACTCAGGTCTAGCTTGGTGAATAATTTCCCTTGCTTAAGTGTGGCGAAAATATCCTCTGTCTTAGGTATGGGGTAACGGTTCAGCTTGGACACGGGGTTAATCGTCATTCGAAAATCTCCACAGATACGTACATTCTTACGGTCACTCTTCATCACTGCAACGATAGGAGCTGCCCAGTCGGAGTAGTCAACTGGCTCCAGTGTTCCTTCAGCCACTAGTCTGTCCAGCTCCTCCTCGACCTTCTCTCGCATCGCATAGGGAACTGTGCGGGCTTTGCAGAAGCGGGGTGTAGCACCTGGATCCATCTCAATCTTTGCCTCGTAATCTTTGAAAGTTCCAAGGCGTTCCTGAAAAAGCTCATCATACTGGGTCAGTAAATCATGCAACTGGGGGCTCTGCATGTAGTGGATCTTATCCCAATTCAATTTAATTTTAGTCAGCCAATTTCTTCCCAGAAGGGTAGGCCCATCTCCCTTGACAACCACCAAAGGTAGTATAGCTGTCTGACCTTGGTAAACAACTTGTACATCTGTGCTACCCACCACTGTAATAGGCTCCTTTGAGTAGGTCTGCAACCTGATAGTGGATGTACTTAGGCTCCTCCCCGGCCACAACTTGTGGTACCTGTTCTCAGAGATTATGGAAACACAGGCACCTGTATCTATCTCCATGGAGATGGAGACCTTATCTACTTCAACTTGTACCTTTATGGGAGGTGTGCGGCCATCTCGTCTTTGTCCAATAGTCAGGATTGGCTGCATGGAGTCATCTGTGTCCGAATCGTACTCCTCGTCTAGCTGGCGAACAGGTTGTGAAGTAGTTCTCTTAGTCGACTTTCCTTGGGGTGCAGGTTGGGGTTGAGATTTGCTCTTGCAGACTCTAGCTAGGTGTCCCTTCTTTTTGCATTTGTGACACACACTGTCTCGGAATCTGCACACAGTAGCCAAATGGCCTGGCTTGCCACAGCGGTGACAAATCACTCGAGCTCCACCCTCTGCTGTGCTGGCTCTTTTCCCTGCTACCTTGTGCACTGGCTCTGACTTGACATGTACCCCTGTGCTGCTTCCAGAGGTTGATTCAGCTTTGCCGGGCGATTGCATCTCTTTCAGGTTCTTAGTAGCCGTTTCGAATCCCTTCGCTATCGACACAGCTTTAGCGTAGGTGAGGTCAGTCTCCTGTAGTAGCTTCTTTTGAATCGGCTCGTCGTTTATCCCCCAGACGATTCGATCTCTGAGCATTTTATTCAGAGTCTCGCCGTAGTTACAGTGCTGTGCAAGACGACGCAGCTCCGCTACGTAAGCGGCTACAGATTCTCCAGCCTGTCTCGACCTCGAGTTGAAGCGAAAACGTTGCATGACCTCGGAAGGTGTCGGACTGTAGTGCTCGGTAAGTTTTGCAACCAGCTCGTCGTAGTTCTTTTCTTTTGGCTTCGCAGGAGCAAGGAGGCTTCTCAACAGTTTGTAGGGCGCCGGCCCGATGACCGAGAGGAAAGTAGCCCGTCGCTTGTCCGCTTTTGCGTCTCCAGTGAGATCGTTAGCCTCGAAAAATTGCTCTAGCCTCTCCACGTACTGAGGCCATTCCTCCTGCTCGGGATCATACTGCTCTATCTTTCCCAGCAGTGCCATGAGTTCGAGATCCCGTAACTCGTCGCCAAAATATGTCGTGACTTAGCACAGTGAAGTAAAACTTTTCATTAATACTTTTTACTTGTCGACAATATTGCAATGCACACATATTATATAGATTCACAAAAACCACAAAACAGGATACACAAAATAACCACGAACATTACAATAATATACACACAATAATATTATTGAAGGACACACCAGAAAATGATGAGTAGAAATAAGCCCTATTATACAATAAAATAAAAAAAAACCTATCATACTTCCTGCTACCAAAATTTGAAAGCCTTTTTGAGGATTCTGCTGATGCTGGCTTGAAAGCCCTCCGCTTCCTCTCTCATCAGTTCACATCTGTTCTCCTTCCACACGGCATGGGCGGATGGCATCAGAGCTGACAGCTGCTCGAAGCGACGGGCATTATGAGGATGGGTGGAGAAAAACTCAGCTACTTCGCTATTTTCGCTGCCGGGAGTGGGCAAGTGTTTCCAGACCTTGGCCGCAGTTTCAGGCTCGAAACAAGCATTAGCAGCGAACATGAGCCCCACCTCATCCGCCTCAGTCTCCAGCTGTCTCGAGTACGGGAGATGAAAAAGGAGCTCGGCGGTCGAACGACTCCAGCCGTGGAAAAAATATGACACCAAATCGTTAGGTATGATCGCCCAAATTGCTCCCACAAGGAATAGTGCGAAGAATTCTATGATTCCACGCTGGCTGAGAGCTTCTACTCCATGGCTGAGAACAGCATGGGACACCTCATGAGAGAGAATAAAGGCAAGCTCCTCCTTGTTATGGCAGGCTTTGATGAGGCCTGAGAAGACAAAAATCTCTCCAGATGGCAGACAGACGGCGTTAATTACCTCAGGGGCATCGACGATATAGAGAGTCCAGTGGAGACCTTCGAAGATGGGCCCCCACTTTTCCCAGTTTTTGCCGAGAATCTGGCTGACGATGGACAGCACGTGCTGGTAGGTGGGATGATTGTGAGCGAGGATGGCCTTATCACCGACTAACTCCTTCACCAGCATTTCCCTCTCTTCTGTTATCATCTTTATCACATCATCCCTGGAAAACATGAGAAAGCGCCTTCGACCAGTCACTGGAGTGCTTTCAACATGAGAGTAGTAGTAGCCAAAAGAGCCTAAAGTTAGGAGCCCAATTCCTCCATAAATCAGACCTCTCCTTCTCCTAATGGCTTCCCTCATGGCGGCCCTTCTCTCTGGCGTCAGTCTACTCCACCAGCTTCTAGTCAGTCGAGCGCCCAGAGCCACCAGCCCCCTTGCCAGTGGCGTCATGAAGAAGGCCTGCCTCTGTGAGCTGGTTTGAAATGTTCTCGATACATCTTGTCGATGAAGCTGATGCCTCCAGGTAGATGGATGTATTGAAGGTTTGTTTGCGTATGATCGACCCGCTCCTCGCAGTATTACTGGCAGAGAGAACGATCTCCAGATGCAACTCTTGGACATAATTATGAGTGCTAATTAAAATTAAATGTATGCTGAGTCATTTCCGCTAATTTTATAATGTACGTGTATTATTGACGACCTTTTACCATATCATTATGAACTACTGGGGATGTGGTAAAGCAGAGCAACACCACATACAAAAATTTAATATCTTGGCTAGAGTTTAGGCATGTTGAGGTTAGTGGGCGGGGCCAAGGTGTCGTACTCGCCCCTGGGGTATCTCTTGTAGAAACTCTCCTTTACACTCGGGACCAATAGTTTCACCCCATCCAGCTGGTTCCCTAGCGTCACCCAGTTCGGCTGACAATTATGCTCTCGTCCGAACAGCTCTATCTTCAGAGTTCCTGGTGAGAGCCGTTCTATGAGTCCGTACACTTCGTCCGGTTTATGGCTTGTAGCTCTAACTTCAGCCACAATCACGTCCGTATCAATCCCCCTGTTGACGGCCAAGTTGCCCTTTGCACCCACCAGGCAGTGCTCTTTGCCGTGGTTGATCCAGTGTCCGGTCCGACCTGTACGGATCAATCGCTGCAGCTGATTGGTCTTGACCCAGACTAGTTCATCAACTCTCTCGTAGCCCCACAGCGTGAGACACTCTCTCCCCAGCTCCATGGCTCTACCTGTCACCCATAAAAAGATGTAACCGTCGTCCTGGAGACCAGGTATGTTGAGTTGTCTCATTTCATCATCGGACATCGTACCATAGGGCAGCTCCATGTGGATATCCCAAGGTGGGTCGGCCATAATCACGGCGAATTTTCCCAGACACGTCATATCGAAGTAACGCAAGTCGCAGTTGACCCACTGAGGGGAGATGAGCTTCGAGCGAGGCACAACGCTACCAGCAGTTGGCTTGGCCTTGACCTGCTTGGGTAAAGCTTCTGGTTCGTCAATGGAATCGTCAATTGAGTAGTGCACAAACTTGCACGTTTCCATGTGGAAGCAGGTGTTGAGGAAAGAACAATCCCCCAAATTCTTGTCCGTGTGTGCTTGAATGATTCGACGGAAATGAAGCTTTGCACACGCCTTGCTGCTATTCTTAGCACGACGACAATCGTCCTTGGTCTTGTGCAGACAGAACTCTCTCAACTGTGAGCCACCGGCGCTCTGAAACATCTCCAAACTTCGCTGCTCCATGAAGCTCTTGGTGTTGAGCAGGTCCAATATCTCATTGCCCATCTTCCTACTTTCCTTCTCCTTCACAGACGACGAAGTCAATATCCAATCGATTTCTTCTCCCGTCGTACGAAATTTCTTGCTGATAGGCGACTCTTCGTTCGGTGTCGTTCCATTAGCATTCACCAGCTTGCTCAGTCGATCGAGGTTTATCGATGAAGCTGTACCATCCTGAAGCTCCAGCAGTCCTTGGCAGCTCATCTTGTTCAAGATCTCCTTAGTGTCATTCTCCTTGCTGTGCCCCAATCCTCCAACTTTTCCCATTAATTTGCTGACATCCATAGGGAACTCCAGAGTCGGATTAAGCAGCGCCTCGTGAATCTTGTGCTCAACAGCTTTGTCAATGGGGCGGACGTGAAGCGAATTTTGCCATTGCTGAGGTATCTCTGTCACCGAACTCCGTCGTCTTCGTATCTTTTTCTTCCATAGCGTCTGCATTCGACTTCTGTGCTTCTTCCTAACGCGCTGAATCTCCTGCCATGTATCCTTCTCCTGCTCCACAGTGGCGTACATGTATCGCATCGTGTTCGGTGGGCGTTAAATGGAATAAGAATTTCTGTGAAAGGTCGAAGTACACCAAGCATTTGGCTATGGCCTCCACTCCTACTCCCGCGCCTGAAATCAAGGCGCAGCTACTGAGAGAAGAGGCGCTGGAAGCTCTAGCCAAGGCTCACGTAAGGACTAGTCCTCAAATCGCCGCGCCCCAGCTGATACGAGACGTGTGTTTTGTGCGACCTTTACCTATTACCCCCTCTTTGTGTAGCCAATTCCTGTACAGTTCTGTCGTCGTACTGAGGTTGACTATCGGCCTGAGTTCACCGACTCTCCTCCCCACATCAACTACACTGCTAGTTTAAGGAAGGGAGATTACATCCACTTCAAGTTGGTAAGATTCCCCACCCCCAACCTTAATGAATACCCCGGAAACTGACTGAATTCTGTATTTTTTTGTAACCACACTGCAGCAATACAGTGATGACTGGTGGATTGGTCGAGTGGTTGATGATCGAAGAGGGCTGTTCTTCATTCCAAGGTGAAGTGAAATAACTGAAATGTGCCTTTGTAACCAGCGTCATTGCATGTAGTGAGGAGAAGCTTAAAGCGGTGACCAAGGAGATACAAATGACTGAAAAATCGACCCCAGAAGTGAGTTTTTCCATCATAATTCACTTTTCACTTTTGAATCATCCAGTAGACAGAGAAGATTGATTTTTTTTTTTCTTTTGTTTAGCAGACTAATGTCTACACTCGTGCTCCCATCACCAGACCGATAGTCTTGATGGGTCCTTCAGGGAAGAAATCACAGGTGAGAACAGAGGGAGGGAGAAATACCATTAGCTCTAGTCAGATCAACTGATAAAACTATAAAAAAAAAAAGTACAGGGGACTAGGGTGTAGCTGGCTACATAGCTGGCTAGTTCATGCATGTGTGTGTGTGTATTTTAAAGCACGCCACTGTCGGTTGCTTTTGAGATCAATTTTTAGCATTCCTCTCCATTACCTTCAGCTCACAGACCTCCTTCAAAAGCCACTCATCAGCTTCATGAAGGAACGTTTAGCCGGTCGCCTTGTCACGTTGAAGCCAGACTTCTCCGTAACCTACAACATGACGGCAGACCAGGCGCGGAGGCTTCACTCCGAGGTGTACGCGGCTGGGGCATCGATGAACCTTATCTTTCTCGACTGCAATGCCAGTTCTCCCGAGGACCTAGCCCCCGCCAAGATCCACCCTCACATCATCTATGTGAACATAGCCAGGCAGAAGGTCCTGCATAAGCTGGTGCAGCAGATGACGGCCAATTCAAGGGAGAGAGACGAACAGCTGCAACAAGCCTATCATCTCTACGAGAACTCGGTGAGTCAGCACACATTTTTAGGAAAAGGTCGCCAAATTAATTTGTGCTATGATATGAGAGTCCTATTTTGTTGGAAAAGGTCGTCAATTGTTGAAATTGCTGCGTTTTGTACCTCATCACCACATTCTGGGTGTTATTGTGATAATTATTGTTTTGCAGCATGACTATTCTCTGATCATCTCGGACAGCAACGTTGATGATGCCTGCCAGACTCTGGAGTTATTTCTGGAGAGCTATTGGGCATTCACGAGGTCCGTGATCCTGGTCAACTCGCTGAACCTGACCAGCAGAACCAGTGTAGCCACCACTGCCTCTAGGAGACCTACACTAGCTGCACAGACAACTATCGATGCAACTGTTACTACATGAGTGCAGTATAGAGGACAGTTTGTGTCAGTTGATCATGTCAATCATGCAAATCGTGCTTTTTTTAATCTATCATCTTCAGTGAATTCAATGTTGTACTGTTTATATAATTTTACACTGTTCAGTATAATATAAATATACTGCACATGCAGATTGTGAATTCAATATCACGATAATAGTTTTGCAATAATTATTATTACAAAAGGCCATAATTTAAAAAATATTATTACTGACAAACTTTAATGAGCTAGTGCTGGGTGCATACTGCATAATTTAAAAATAATTCCATGCAGGACTATAACAGATTGCATATTAATTTTTGTGACTGCTTATGGCTCATGATTTTCGTCATCGATATCAATGTCCTCTCTTAGTTTGGTGTATCGAATAATCCCACCTGTGGTCGACAGTTTTCGACTCCCATTGCCCGGGGGCACAATATCAGGAAGGTGATCACTACTGCTACCAGCTGATACACCCATCTCGGGGTTATCCGCTGATGGGTGTGGTTTGTGGGCGCGGTTTACACCTATGTCTTCTCTCTGTTCACTGGCGAAGTGGATAAAGACATCATCCAGGGTGGTCTGACTCACACTGTAGTCCTGTGGGGAGTGAGAAGAGAGAATGATTTTACACCAAAAGAAGTATTTCATTTCTCATACTTGTATGTCCAGTGACTGTCTCCCTTGCTCCATTGTCTCAAACACCTTATGCAGCTGTAGCTCAGCCATCGGCAGCTGGTAGACAAGAGTGTTCAAGTGCTCCTCCTATCACACAAAAAGTAGAATTTCTAAACAATTACTTTTATTTAGCAATTCAAATGCAATATATACACCTGATCTCTTACCTTCATTACAGATTCGTCGAAATTCTGCCTCACAAACTCCTTGACGGCTTCAATCTCTCCGGCCACTCGTATCTTAAGACGGTAGCCCTCGCCATAGAGCGACTTGAGCTGCTGTGGGGAGCCAAGGCAGCGAAACTCTCCATTCACCATGATCCCAACTCGTGAGCAGAGGGCCTCGCACTCAGCCATGCTGTGAGTGGTGAGAAGAACTGACTGACCAGCTTGAACTAGGCCTCGAATGATCGACCAGAGGAACCGTTTAGCACGAGGGTCGACGCCGGACGTGGGTTCGTCCAGGAGTATGAGAGGGGGACGGGCCAGGAGGGCGATGGCCGTTGAGAGCTTTCTCCTGTTTCCACCGGAGTAGGTACCAGCTGGCTTGTCGGCATATTGGTCTAGTCCTAGCTTGAGCAAGGCCCAGTCAACCACTCGCTTCACCTATACACACAAAAAGTTTATTCATATTAATATTAATTTTTCGGATTTCATGCACAGATTCAGGAATCTTATGCACAAGGGAATCCCAATGATCAACTGACACTAATGTCTGCAATTTCTCATAAATCTCTCTCTCTCTCTCTCTCTCCTCACCTCAGCTGGCGGCAGTCCCCTCAGCTTGCAGTAGAGTATCAGGTGCTGTCTCCCAGTGAGGGGATCAGTGAGAGCGTCCACCTGGGGGCAGTAGCCGAACGACTGCTGTATGGGGCCCATGGACTCTGAAATAGGGTGTGAGGCAATCACTGCATCGCCTCCAGTGGCAGCTGTGTCTCCGGTCAGCATTCTGAAGGTGGTTGTCTTACCAGCTCCGTTCACTCCCAGCAGACCAAAACACTGCAGGTGGTTATTTGGGGGGAGGGGGGGGCATTGGCAATTAACAATTAGAGCTCAAATTTCTCAATATGTACATAAAATATTATATATATGTATATGAATATGTATGATGGCAAATGATGACAAATCTAGGGGAAGGATATTTAAGGTATATCTACAAAAATATATAGCTGAGTACACACTTTTATGCTCACTATGTGGCTATGGGTATAGTTACAGAGATATAGCAGCTATATAGTTGCTTACTTCAGCCTTCTTCATGATTAGGCAGAGCTGATTAACAGCAATTTTATCAGGGGCTCCCCCTCCGCAGCAGGTGCAGCTGCAGCCGTTGTGTCCGTAGACCTTGGTGAGATTGTCCAGTGTGAGAATTCCATCCTTCCCCTCCCCACGGCCAACCTTTCGACGCTCACGGGACACCTCCCTGTCACTGTCCAGGGGATGAGGAATCAATGGACGCAAGTTCTTCGACCTGTGAGTGTGTGTGAGTGATGCATGTACGTGTACATGTAATAGGGTGCAAGTACATGTAAGTTCACATTCCATTCCACTCCCAATCGTAATGAATCCAGTTTAGCACAAAGACAACATATGGGAGAATATTATAGGATGTGAGTATGAATTTTGCTGTCTCCCTCGCCCCACCCTCTCTCTCTCTCTCTGTCTCTCTCTCTCTCTCTCTCTCTCTCTCTCTCTCTCTCTCTCTCTCTCTCTCTCTCTCTCTCTCTCTCTGTCTCTCTCTCTCTCTCACACACTCACAATCATACATACACACTGAATATTTCTTTATTCCCCACATACGAAATACAATAGACTTACGCTAGTTTGATGGCATACGGAGCCAGCTCTATAGCCACGATGATGAGTGTGTATATGATGCCCTGGATGAGCAGAGAGCCAATGAATGGAGCTAGCTTCACTCTCATATCCGGTATCTCAATAGGACTCTCCGTCGCTAGGGCCAGAATGAACGGATGATCGAAACTGAAATACATCATCGACCGTACGAGAGAGTAGGAGGGCACCGGGACGTAGATGAGATAGTACTGCAGAATCTCGTTTGCATCATCTAAATCACGGAGGTACACCAGGATCGCATCAACAATTAGCAGAGTGAATCCGACGAAAAAGTTGAGACAAAAGAGAACAACGTACGCGGTAGCTGGCGAGCCGAAGGCAAAGGAGAGTATGTACATCCACGGTATTGTGGCAAGGCCGTAGCATATCAGTATGAGCACAAATACGGGGAAGACATCGGGAGTAGTGTAGTAGGGATCTTGGAAAGCTGCGTAGAGGATTACGACAAGAACGAGGAAACTGAGATACCACAGGAGGTCCCAGAAGAACGTGGAGAGCCAGTAGACTGATTTGTTCATGCCACAGACCAGCTGAAGGTGCTTGACTTTACCAGAGCGCTCCTCGATGAGCATGATGACAAAACCGGCCAGGACAAAGCCAAAGGAGAAGATGGCCGCCAGAGGGTTCACTAGAAAGCTAGCTCTCTCCCTGCAAGATAATACACAATAGAATCATTATAATAATATTATTATCAAATGCTACATCATGCATACATATCATGTACATTATACACCATGTATATGTACATGTACATGTACATGTACATGGATTTTTTGTTCTATATTTACCTGACAGCATAGAGTGCCTTGCTTAGTTCTGTAATCTTGAATGGATGATTGACGGTACGAATGCCTGCATGTATGGCCGGCCATGGTATGGGATGGCAGTAAAGCTAAAATCTTTACGGGAACGTACATGTACATACAGCGGCACACATGCGCATACACACACACACACACACACTTACCATATTTGGCAGGGTCCTTATCCTCATCCAGATTAGCCCTCAATATGGCGTTGTTCATGACATTGATGTAGGTTGGCATGGCGTGGTATGACTTGAAGCTGTACCAGACCTTGGCAGCAGCGCGGGTGGCCAGGAAGGGAAGAGTACCGTTGGGGTCAACATTTATTTCGTCGACGAACGGATCAACTTCCGTCCTCACGTGGCCAAAGGTCAGCCCACCGTAGCGGTTCTCGATGAAAGCGTTCTTGCTTCTCAGCAGATACTCGGTGAATGATTCGTAAGTTCCCTCAGGGTCACTGGCGTTGGTGAATATGGAGCTCAGATTCTGGATCCTGCTTTCGGTATCGGTGGTATTGTACATGTAGCATTGCGGTAGTTCGGCTGGGCTCTGGAATGGGAATGGGACCGTATCATTTTGACAAGCATCCTCCTCACACGTGCATATGTATTGGTCCAGAATCGGGGGACAGGTCAAAGGTTCGTTTCCATAGTAACACGGGGACTTGGGATCAGTAGACGATCCCAACTGATGTCCACCTGCCCCACAAGGCTTAAAAACTGTCTCAACAATCGGCGTAGTATCATTTTCTTCGTAACCTCCAACAAACATATAATTTTCTAGAGATTTAACAAAGAATAGATCAGGCGAAAGCTCCAGAGGGGGAGGGTCTGGAACGGTCTGCAGGTTGTGAGCGATGAGCAGCGAGAGAGCCAGCACCAAGAAGGGAAGGATGTTCTGGATGGACAGCATGATGTACCGACGCTTGGTGTAGTGGAACCGCTTGACTATCAGTGCAGAGAATTGAGAGAGCCACAGCTTGAGACCACTCAGTCGCTGCTGACTGGAGCCCCTCCCCGTTCCAAGGGGATCATCACACGATGCTAAAGAAAATAGAGCAAAAAATATATAATATCCGATCCCAAAGCTAAGGGAACTCTATTTAGACATATTTTATGTATGTTTTGTAGCTGCATGCAATATCAATATTCAGCAGTTATCACACATGAATATTGACATGAGAGAAACTGCCAGTAGTATGTATTCAAACACAGAATGGAGCAAGTTAGCATCGATAAACACTATGATTATTTTTTTAATAGTTTGTCCCACGAGACTGCACGGCAATAGCATGTTTAATAATTGCAGGAGTGTATATGGAATTAATCAACTCACTGTCTCCAAAGAGAATTCCCTCCTCGTCAAAGGCACTCTCGTCCTCTCCTAGATCCTCCTCCCCCGCTGGTGCCTCGGAAATTGCCTCGTCAGCATTCTGCTGCTGTGCCCCTGTGCCCCCCGTCGTCGTGTTAGTGGGTGTGGTCAGACTGGCCATTGAGCTGGAGCTGGCGGAGCGGAGGGAGGGCTTCGGTACAGATGCATCAGAGGGCTCTGCACAAAAAATTAAAGAGACAGTATAATACCGTAAATCTGGAAATTTTCGTTATAAAAATATTTCGTAGTCGATGGTGGCTACAAAAATTAATCTTACAAAAATTAGTGCACACTATTAACGCTAATGTGGTAAGGGGTCGTTCCTACGAAATTTTTTTACACGAAAATTTATCATATGAAAGTTTCTTTTACACGAAAATTTCCAGATCTACGGTACAGCCCGTATCAAAGGTGAATTTTAATCTCATTCTCAGACACTATTAAAGACCCCACTTTGAATTGCTACAATTGTACCTTCTCCCTTCTCCATCACATCCTTCTCTGTCAGTCTGACAAAGATCTCCTCCATTGAGCATGCCGTGAGTCCATACGAGGCCACACCCAGCGCCACCTTCTGCAGCTCCAGTTGCTGGAAGAGCCGTGCGAGGATCGTTGGCCGGGCCTGGGTCAGCGGGAGGAGGAAACGAAGTTCACGCCCTCGTTGCTCCTCTAACGAGGCGTCAGTCACATGACCCTGTGTTAGAAAAATATTAGCATAATAATACATGTAGATCAATATTCTTATTAGCACAACAAGATTTGTAGGAATAATCACATCAAAAAGTGAAATAGTGGACCTCCAACTGACCAATCAGATACATTACCCTATAATACTTTACAATACCTACAATACCTACATTACCATATAGTTGTAACAAAATCTGTGATCTGATTGGCCACTCAGAGGCCCGAATCTGTAGCATCCCGAGCAAAACGAAGTAAAATAGTGGACCTTCAACTGACCAATCAGATTCCTGACCTACATTATCCTACAATACCTTATAATACCTTACAATACCTACAATACCTCCATTACCCTAAAATACTGTGATCCAATTGGTCACTCGGAGGCCCAAGGCTGTAGCATTCCGAGCAAAACAAAGTGAAATAGTGGATCTCCAACTGATCAATCAGATTCCTGACTTATATTACCTTACAATACCTTACAATACCTCCATTACCCTAAAATACTGTGATCCAATTGGCTCAGAGGCCCGAGGCTGTAGCATCCCGAGCAAAATAAAGTGAAATAGTGGACCTCCAACTGACCAATCAGATTCCTGACTTACAATACCTTACAACACCTTACAATACCCACAATACCTACATTACCATAATATTATTATAGTAGGCACCTAATCTGGAAAATTACAAATGTTTTTAATTGGGGGGGGGGGGGGCATATATATATAACTATTCTACCCTCTCACCTTGATAAAGTTGGTGATTCTATCGACAGCATCCTCCATGGCGATGGGTGGCACGGGGCTGTGGTTCTCGACGAGGGAGCCTTGGTCCGTCTCCTCCACATCAGCCTGGATCACAAACGTCCGAGAGGAAGTGCTGTGTCGGCGGTCGCTCTGGGTGTTCGTGACGAGGGTCAGCTCGTGGCCACGCCCAAATCTCGTCTTCAGGTACTCAAAGGAGCCGCAGCAGAGCAGCATGCCCTGGGAGATGATCGCAATTCTGTCACCTGGTGAAAAAAAATTGTGGTAGATGATAAATAGATATAATAATGCTACCGTAGATCGGGATATTTTCGCTGGTAAAATATAATTTTCATGTAGTCTAATTTTCGTCGAAAAGATCGTCGATGAAAAATTGACGAAAATTTCCCGATCTATGGCATTTCAGTTCAATGTATCATGGCACAGAAGATGATGTTGCTTACTTCAAAATGTTATTTTAAACATCGTAGTTGGTATAAAATTATCATACTTTTGCCTCCCAATGGATAAATATTTATAATCCGTACACATTAAAAACTTTCACTGACCTAGCAGTTCGGCCTCGTCCATGTGGTGTGTTGAAAGCATGATGGTTCTTCCCGCTCTGTGCCTCAGGAGAAAGTGCCAGATCTGTCTCCTGGCGTAGGGGTCAACCCCGGACGTGGGTTCATCGAGGATGATGGTACGAGAGTCTCCAATGAATGCCAGCAGAATGGAGAGCTTCCTCTTCATTCCTCCAGAGAGGTGCTTCGAATACTTTGACTTGTGAGGAAGAAGATCAACCTTGTCAAGCCACCTGCACAGAGAAGAGAGGGGAGGTGGAGGGAATGCAGTAAGTGTATTTTTCTCTCCTTCTCTCTCTCTCTCTCTCTCTCTCTCTCTCCTCCACTTACTCTGGTATCTGTTTCTTGACCTCCTTCCTGCTGAGTCCCTTCAGCTGGCCATAGAACAGCAGGTGCTCCTCAACAGTCAGGCTGTAACACAGAGACACAGTGTCATACTATAGTACATGCTACATACATGTACATAAAATTATGTACTATAGCTAGTATATAGGTATACAGCTAATGTATATGTACATGTACATGCTCGCCAACAATATTATAATTATGTATTGCATAAAATTAATTCAGAGACTGGTTAGAAATTAATAATTAATTTCCCCTAACAGAACTCTTGTTATGTGTATATACCTGTCAAAGAGTATGTTATGCTGAGGGCAGATGCCCAGGTTCTGTCTTATGATGTCCATGTGCTTTCTGATATTGCTCCCGTAGATAAAGGCAGTGCCAGCTGTCGGCTCATACAGTCCAGTCAACACAGACCTAAAGTAGGCAAAAACAACAAAATTTCGCTAAAATCACAAGAAATAATATCAACCTAAATGTGCATCATTTGGTATCTAAACGTACATCATTTGGTAGGAAATAGCTATACTATAATGTGTGTACACTCAGCTGACCAATCATACATGTAGATCTCCTTCCACCCCACCCTCCCCCCATGACTCACATGGTGGTTGTCTTTCCTGCCCCATTATGGCCGAGGAACGCTGTGATCTGCCCCTCATAGAAGTTCAGTGATAGATTCTTCACAGCATCCACCCTCTTCCTCCTTCCCGGGAGCCCGCTGTGAAACGTCTTGCTCATGGCCTTGATGGATATGCCCTGGGGCAGGCAGGGGTCATCCTCGCAGACTGGCTCCTGGACCTCGACACCGTTACCAAGCCTCACGCCATCAGGGGAATCCCCACCGTCTTCATAGTCTTCAGACAAAGCTAGAACGAAAATATTATGAGTCACAACATAAGTGGGGTGGGGCCACTTTTAGTGGTATTCTCAAACCATAATATTATATGTGTATACTGGCAATATCAAAGATATTGAGATGCATTCTGCCAACTTTTGACATGCACCATCATATATCACACACTCATATGCACACTCACTGATTCATTCTACATGTACCTTGTAGTTCAGTCTCGTCTCCATCCTCCACCAAGGTCACATGACGTGCCCCACCCCTCCTGAACAGCCGTCTCAGGACACCCCGCCCACTCTGGCCGCACCAATAGGACGGCATGAAGGGGAAGTACCACGGCTTGGAGACGCCATAACGACCAGGGTACACCCCCTCAATGTACCAGGTGAGCAGCATGTAGAAAAAAATGTCAAAGACTAGAATGGCGGTGACGGTGGAGAAGGTGAGGTTGTCCTCCGGGATTGAGAGCTGGGATATGTTGCTCCACTGTAGACCAATCTGCTGAAGCTCCCACTGAACTATGTAGGTAGCACCCAGACCAAACGCTACAGGGGCCCAGAGACACTGAAGGGGAGAGAGGGAGAGGGAGAGAGATAAAGAGATGGCAGACCATCAGCCTTGCTATACCTTAGGGCTACGATTATTTGCGGGCAAAAATTTTAGTGGATTTCAGAAACAGTGCGTTTAGCGGGTACTCATTTTAGCAATTTTTCAAAAATTATCATTCTATTCGAAATTATTGAAAAAATTAATATTAAATTTGTGGGTACAATTTTTGGTGAAAATTGGGCAAATCGCTAAATTTAGTACACGTCCGCAAACAAAAGTGTCCTCAAGAATTCAACATACCAATTTCAGCTTCAGGGATGGCTGTCGCTGTATACACATTTTTAAATCGTGTACAAATTAACTCACCACTAATCCCAGGATGGCAGGATGCAGGGACTGTTGGTTGGGGATGAGCGTAACTTGAACGAAAAACACGAGGAAGTAGAGAAGAGAGGCAACACAAGCGGCCAAGTTGGCATTGTTGAAGAAAACACTCATCAAGAAACTAAAGCTGATCATCGTAACGGCATATATGGAGAGGTAGGCGAGAATCAGTAGCCAGTGGGAGTAAGGCAAGATGGCCCCTGCCTTTAAAACCATCGTGATGAAAGCGACAGATATGAAGAAGATGACTCCAGAGCTGATAAACCAGGATAGTCTCAGGGTGCTGTCACTAACACCCATCATCTTCATGAACTCTTTCAGACGGACTTCTTTCTCTCGCACGATGCCACGGACTGTCATGGCGACTGGAAACAGCCAGGCAAAGATCATGGCCAGAGGAAAGACCCACTGCATGGCTGCAACATAACTGGAGAGGGAGAGGGGGAGAGAAATCTTTTACATGTATTTCATCAGATACATGTACATATTATATTATGTAACTGGGCATAACCCACTGCTCTATGGCAAATTCCACGGAATTCTCCCAAACATACACATCAGTATGGCAACTAAACTCAGTCATGTGACAATCAAGTACAGTGTTTACAACTGATAGCGTCACGCCCAGACCCTATTCCCAGCCTTTCAGTGTTGAAAAGTGTGCACAACTGAAAACCTAAGAAAGAGGCTGGGGGGGACCAAGCAAATAGCATAATCATTATAATCTGCATACATAATAATGACTATGTATTGATCTGCTTACAGGTCCTCTTTCCAGCAAGGGTAGGGCATCTCCTG
This sequence comes from Cliona cf. orientalis, assembly GCA_963930775.1. Lineage (NCBI taxonomy): Eukaryota > Metazoa > Porifera > Demospongiae > Clionaida > Clionaidae > Cliona > Cliona cf. orientalis. Next base: position 6,738,112 of record OZ005707.1, read on the forward strand.
GATGTAGACGCCGGGCGTGGCTATTCTCTTATTGGTCAGCTGCTCAGCGAGAGCTCTCTCTATCATGTCCTGGATGAACGCGAACCAGCCGTAAATGTAGACCCTCTTCCAAAAGATGTTCTCGGGACCCGGCACCCACACACTGCGAGGAGTGTGAATATAATACTGGTTATATATGTGTACACAATAACTATTGAATTCCTCAAATCTCTCAAATGACACTCAGTATATGATGCATTCCTGTACATGCATGTACATGTATACTTACATGCATGTACATGTACGTACGTGTATATTTACATGTACATGTATCATGCGCTATCATGTAATAGTCATAATATATTACACATGTGCCTGTACTCACCTTTCCCTGTAGACTGTAGTGTCGTGCACAAACGTCGAGTTCATTCGTATTTTCACAGTCGTATTGGTGAGGTCAGAGGTCATCTCGGCGGGTAGATCCTTGTCGAACACCACCCCACCGATGATGTGAGTGATCTCCCTCCTCTCCTGCTCCACGTAGTTGCCGGCCAGCTCCTCCATGGCTTCTTCGGAGGGGAGGGGGAGGAACACGTCCCAGTCGAAGGTAGCCAGAGCATCGTGAATATTGGCAGACACCTCGTGAACCCTGGTCATTATCTCCCAGATATTACCAGGGGTTGACTCATTAAGGAGGGCCTTGGCATTCAAGAGTGACTCGTCATTGAGGGAGATGTTCTGGCCGAGCTCGTTAAATTGATAGGCAGGGATTGTCCCAACGGCTCCACTATTTACAGCCAAGAGTAGATCGATCAGCTGTCGGGCTTGCTCAACTTGGGAGGAGTTTGGAGGGAAATTGTCGAGGAAGAACTGAGAACAGTTTGCAACCTGTCCTGACCAGTCCATGAAGAAGACAGCTGTCTCGAACGTCCGGTTGGCTTTCTTCAGGATGCTGCGAGTGAGGTCGGTCTCAGGGGTGTAGAGAATCTTGAGAGCTATACGATCTGGATTATCTTCAAGCTTTCCACCTTCACTCTCATATTGAGCTAATAGAGGGGGGGGAGAGAAAGAGGGAGGTGATGTAAGCTAACTATTCACAAATACAAGTACCACATAGCAATTTTCATTATTAAATCATGTCAAGGGCTATATATAAGCCCTTAATCATGTACAATGTTATAGGGGAAGATATTTAACTTCAAATCTTGTCCCCCTACAGGGAGGGAATGTTTTGTTGCTGACAGTGAGTCAGCGTGAGAGTGAAAACAGTGAAAGTGTGAGGATTAGCTAAGGAAGGGCCAAACAAACTGTCACCAGCTCAACGCTCGTCAACACGTCCACAATGACCAACACCAGATGTAGAGTACAATTATAAGCATACCCTCATCTCCCTCCCTCTCTCTCTCTCTCTCTCTCTCTCTCCCCCTCACCTTGCTGATAGGAGTCTCCATGGTTGACTCTTTTGATGAATTGATCTAGTATCCGATTCTTCTCGGGGGCAGCCTCTCCACAAAAGAACCAGTAAGTTTCATTAGTCCCCCCGTCACCACTACCAAAGAGTTCCTCGTCATCACCAGTAAAGTTGAAGCCCGCTCCACCACTGCCAAGCCACAGGTTCACCGCCTGCTGGAGGGCCAGTAGGTCGGATATTCGCTGAATCTCGCCAAGAGGGTCACACACCTGAGACTGCTGCCCATTCTGTGCGCATGTGAGTGTGCATTTGTAATCGCTTAGCAACCAAAATTTTTATGGGCAAATAATATAATTATTATCGGGGCTATGGGATGAGAGTAGATGATAATGAAAGGAGGTTAGCCTGACAGGTTAAGGTTATATAGTACACTTAATGGCTTACCAGAGGCAGTTGATTTTGAAGCTCATCTGCTAGCGAGTTGAACTGTGAGTCATCCAAAGCACACACCTCATTAGCCACGTCCTCCTAAAGTCAACAAAATTAACACATGACACTACCACACTTAACAACTAAATAACAAAAGCTTACGGAAGAGACATTGTTTCCAAAGTGAATGAATCGGTCGAGCTGTGATCTGTCTCCGTCGCAGAGAAAGGTGCGCAGCTGCTGGGAGTCTATCAGAGAACCAAAACCTCCAAGGCCTCCAAGAGAGGACTGGGTCGGCAGAGACGGAAGGAGGCCTGAGAATGGAAGATTTCCTATGCCATAGGGAAGCTACAAGAAGGGGGAGAGAGAGAAAGAGAGAGAGACAAAGAGAGGGAGAGAGGGGGAAAGATGTGAAACACTTATTGCTTGTAAACATGCTTTCAGCGTGCACTGTGTCATATTCATTGGACATGACTTCTAACGGTTGGTATGCAGCCCACTGCCCATGATTAGACTCTTGACTCAAGGAAGCTATAATATACATCCACCCACTCACCCACTCTAATCAAGAGGTCATCCCAAGGAACCAACCCCCATGATGTTTACTCTGAGTAAGAGGCCAAGAGGTACACCCAGGAAACTGTGGCCACTGATTTGGGAAAAATTGCCACACCACATTACAGGGATACATACATGTACATCTCCAAGAAAAACAAACCAGACTGCACATATTATTATCAGAGCCACTAATAAGCCCAATTTGCAACAAAATTACTAGTGGTTAGTGAAGTCATTTCCTACAAAAGTCCCCCCTCTGGCCTCTGCATGACCTGGCTAGCCCCAGGTGAGGATATGGGAAGTCCAAAGCCTGAGATCACTGACAACCAATGGCTCCAGGAATCTTGGTGCACAGTTGCAAGAATATTATAATTTTTAAAAATTGTATCTGTTTTTGCAATAATTAAGTACTTTACATGAACTGGTGATCAGTATGGACCATAGTGTTGAAGGTTAGGCTATGCCCCCACCCCCCTCCCCACCCCTGCAGTTAGTGATGTAATTGTTATACCCACCTGAGTTCTGTCGATAGTTGATGACATTATCCCCTTCACCACTCGATCGCTGAGGGAAAGATTCGATCGCAGAAACTGCTCAAACTCTGTCGCATTCTTGAGGAAACAGTTCAGTGGAGCGGGATCTAAAAATTTGCATTAGATGCTAATTTTCACAACAATTATGGGTACAAATTTGGAAACAATTTTCACTATGTCTTGATGCATACTCACACTCTATAGTGTGAAAGGGCCCCCCCTCTCTCTTTCTCTTTCCCTCCCTCTCTCTCTCTCTTTCTCTCTCTCTCTCTCTACCTCGATGGCACTCTGGGCGAGCTTGGTTAGCAGCTGTGGCATTGAGTCTGCCAGAGACACAGTCAGCTTGAGCTGCCAGAGCATGGACACTGTCACAGAGCTGGTCAGAGGAACCTTGCCATGAACCAGCTTCATCGAGAAGAGGGTAGAACTGGTTAATACTGAGAGAAGAAAGCAAAGAGAGATGCATATAATTATAATTATGCACATGTATAGTTATGCAAAAGTGGATAACATTATTTAAGCATCAACAGTATCAACATGCACAAGTTGCCCACAAAAATTCCAAATTTGAGGACAGACTTCCACTCTGGTAACCCCCTCACCCCCAAACCACTTATACACTCCACTCACAATAACATAATACTTTTGGGGGTTGATATTCAATTTTTGTGCAGTACACATCCATGTAGCATAATCATGTATTTTGTGCTCAAATAATGTCCTAGATAATAATATATTATAGGTACATGTAAATCATCCTTACGTTGCATTGGGGTAGAGAGGCATGTCCGTCTTATAGGCATCTCTGTCTCCGTTCAAGTCGCACATGATGGTCTGGATGAACGGCATGGCCCCAGCAGACGGCAGCGCATTGGCTCGGTAGATCTCTGCAGAGAGAGAGAGAGAGAGAAAGAGTGAGAAGAGAGAGGGTACAAGGTTCATGATATTTCATGCATGGGGTAAAGTTTAGATGGAGGGGTCAAAACTACCAAAGTTTCGAGCGATAGGTCTTGAAAGTAAATACTTGAATGTTATATTAATGGAATTGTATACACCAGCCAGTGAATTAATGCTCGATATATTATCGGAATAGAGACAGATTGAGAGAGCTTTACATAACACCAATGTATCAAGGGAATATTGCATTGCTAAGCTGTTATTGGTACCAGAACAAATGCTGCATAGTAAACAATTGAGAAGTATACACAGGCATGGCTCATCAAAATGGACCACTTATCTCCTCACGCCTCCCCGCCCATGCAGGCTGTCAGTCTACTCTCGCTAGCTACCTGTAGTTACGTTACATACCATCACCGTGGAGCTCGGGAGGGAACTGGAGCCTGAGAATGAGCAGGACGAGGTAGAGGGCGATAGGCCAGACAATCTCCAGGCACAGAAACAACTGATAAATAATAAAACAAAGCAAGTCACGACATGTTGACAATGTGCAAAAATGCTAACATTAGCATACATGTACATGTACATGTACATGTACATGCAAGCTACATGTACACGTACAACTAACTGTTAGACAGTAACATGTAGCTACCGTACTCGAAATAATCAATCCCAAACGTAGGCTAGGGGGCAACCTTTCATGGTACAGCTAGCGAACCATGCAAAGGCAGAGGTACTTTTAATAAAAATATTAAAGCTGTGCTTAACCTTGAGAATTCATACTAGATTGCTTACAGGGAATATTGACCAGGAGCGGTTCCGTCCAGCCTTCAGCGAGCCCTCCCTCCATCGCAGCAGCGTATTCTTCCAGAGCAGAAGCCCCAGCTGCCGAAACCAGCGCCACGTACCGCGGAAAACGGTACCCACGAACTTCGGCGGCGACATGCTTCGAGTCAAGAGATACGGGTACGCTGTCTTTGCTCCTCCTGGGCTCGCTACACGGAGTAATGTATACAAACTTTACCAACCGTTTGCAGGCGGTAGACATGTGACCACGATACTTAATACGCAGGAAGTAGATGCACATTCATCGCCTTTTGTAGCCAAGATATTGTCAGCACTGGCATGGCAGCTCTGGCTTGAGGTATTGCATTTCAATGGTTTATGGTAATGGTCGCCAGATCACTTAGCCTCGAGGTGCGGCGCGCGCAACCCTAGCCGGCCGGCCTATGTTTGAAAATTTGAAAACGCTATACGCTTAAATAGAGAGCGCAAAAACACGACGCTGAGCTGTGTACTATGTTCTGTTGGCTCCGAGTCCAGAGATGAAGCCATCTTTCTCTCTTACCCGTTGAGCTGCCGTCTCTCATTATGGCCGAATCCAAGGACGCCATTGATGCCGCAATTCAGTCGGCTGAGTATTTATTCGCGAGCCTGCTGGATCGCACCACTTCGACGGGTTCTCTCACTGTAGGCCCTGGGGAAAGCTTGTCAACCACCTCACTAGCACAGCCAGGCCAAGGGGCAGACAGCACCGACTCCTCTGCGACTGTGAGCGATAGATACTAGAAGCAATTGTTGTATATCCAATAATCTGTTGATTTTGTTTGCTTCTCTCTCCCTCTCTCTCCCTTCCATAGACCCCTACATTATCACAGAACATGAACAGCATTGACCCAGAGAGCTCATTGATGCCCCCTCACCTTGGGCAGATCCCCCCGGACCAGTCCCTCCACACGATGGGTGTGGCTTCGCTCACCCCTGACCAACTGACGGCCCACACACATGCCGCACTACCGCCGGACTTTGACCCTGCAGAATCCCTCCATGCCTTGGGTACAAAAACTGTACATGTACACATAATTATGTACAATGTATACGTATACATTTACATGTGCATGTACATGTGCATGTAAAAAAATAACAGTGAAGTACCTACAAAAACAGTACATGTACACATCAATGTATGTTCATCCTTATTAAATTTTACATGGATTATTGTGGACTGGCCTTGGATTCCGTTTCCTGCAGTGCTTCACGCTTCCAGTGCCAACCTCCCAGAGTCTCCAGACTACAACACTGTACTCAAGATGCTCAAGGATGTGAGTGAGCCAGCCACCTTCTCCACAAACAGTTTATGTTTACCATTCACATTTTTATGTGCTTTGATAGTTTATATATACTGTGAATGTATTGATGTGTTCTTAATCGTATTGTGCTAGATTTGTACATGTATGTGTATGTAGTATAGAAGTATCTATGTTATGTCTGAGATGTGTTTGTGTCTCACAGAGAGAGAAGGATCTGGAGCTAGCTGCAAAGATAGGACAGACTCTTTTGCAAAGAAATAAGCTTCTGGAAGCCGACCTGATGGCAACGCTGGATCAGAGACAGCAGGGAGAACAACAGGTTGATTCTCTTTCTCTCTCTCTCTCCTCTTCTTTTCTCCATCTCCCTCCCATTATCAACTTACACTCGCACATACACACACAGATTGCCCAGCTGAAGCACACCATCAGTCAAAAAGAAGACCTTCTGAAGCTGTACGTTCGTGACGCTACAGAGAGGGACGCTGAAGCCGCAGCGGCTGCGGAGGGCTCTGAGGCTAACAACCCGGCGGGGTGGGTCCACGCCCTCGCAGAGGAGTGCAGAGAACTGAGGGAGTCAAACGACCAGCTTCAGGAGGAAGCTTCGCACTTGAGGAAGGAGACGGCCGATATCGAGCAGAAGGAGAGAGAGCTGGTACAACAGTGCCTCACGCAGTTCGGTGAGTTGGATGATGATTATCGTCATGGTGTAACAAGGGAGTAAATACAGACCATATTTGGAGGCCTTGACATCACTAGGGCTGATTATTCTATTGTGTAGCCAAAGCTTTGCTAAGATAATGGGACTTTTCCAAGTCAGCATAAGTTTGATCACATCTGCAATATTGTTACTGTTGACTGGACTACACCTGCAATATCACCATAGTGACATACACACTGCATTATTGTTTACATCTGGCACTGCATTTGTGTGCATGTGTGAAATGTTTAGCTATCATTGTTGATATTGACTCACTCCCTCTCTCTCCCTCTCTTTTCCCTCCCTCCCTCTCCCTGAACAGGTGAAGCCAAGCAAAGACTAACCACTCTGAGAGAAGAGATGGAGGTGAAACAGGAGGAGAACCAGCTGCTTCAGAGCAAATTGCTTGAGCTGAGTAGCGAACATGAAACCCAGCTCTCCAGAAACCAACAGGTATAATATTATATGCACTGCTAATACTGTGTACATATGCATGACTTATAGTCGACTTCATAAAGAGCATACTATTGGGAAGAACTTTTAAGATAACTACTGTTTATGATTAATTTTTAGTTGTTTGATGAAAGTGAAATTCTTCGTGAGCAGCTAACTGACATGAGAGATGCCAATACACAACTGACTCACGAGGTACGTGCATTTGCAGTCTACGTGGGGGCATCATGTGACTATCATATGACTTGCTTGCTTGCGTGGATGTGCAGATCAGTGACCTACAGGAGAGGTTTCAGGACACCTCAGTGATGCTGAAGGAGGCACAGGAAGAGATAACAGCACTCAAGGAGATATCGCTGCAAGGGTAGGCTACTTGTACTGTTGACGACCATTACCAATGTACGTAGAAACATCCTGTTTGGACCTACTCCAAATCTGGATCTGTATGCTACATCATGTAGATAACGTTTCAGAGAACTTCTTGATCGGGTAGTCATAATTATTGATAGCTACGAGCTAGATCTTGTTATGATGAATTATTATTATGATGAATTATTATTTTTCATTGAGAGAAATAATGCCAGATTGGTGTAACAAGATCTAGCTCGTAGCTATCAATAATTACATCATGTATTTTTAATTTTGTGCTATAGGTCTTCTCCAGCTGAGAATGGGGAATCAAACCATGTTGAGGTATATATATATATATATGTATATATCTGATGAATTTATAGCGTTGTATTATTATTATGTTTTTGAAATTTTCATGCAGCAAGAGTCTATTGTCCGTGAGATTGAGGAGGCTCTTCGTAAGGAGATAATCGCTGCAAGTACCCTCCCCGAGAGACCCAGGTATCAATAATTATAATTATCCAACACTACAGCAGTAGTTGCCTTTCTAATAATAAGCATCTTATCCAAATTAACATTTTTTTTGGCTTAATGTAGGTCCCCCAATCACTACGCCCACCAGAGGACAATGGTTGTCATGGAGACGGTTCGTGCGGCCACCCTGGCCACCGCCCGTCGTCTGGAGAGGCTGGCGTCTGAGGCAGAAAAACAGAAGCACCAGCAACAGGGGCTGTCGTCAACTCCAGCACCAGCTAAGCACAGTGAGTGAGATAACTAATGATTTTGTGTGTGTGTGGGGGGGGGGGGGGGTAGATACCGTCAGATCAGGAAATTTTTGTCGTTAAAAATTTTTCGTCAATAATCTTTCCTGGCGAAAATTAATATGCAAAATATTTTGTGCACGTTTATACAGTTATTACAATGATGTATTACATACATTCGTGTATACGACGAAAATTAGACTGCTTAAAAATTTACAAGTGAAATATTTTGCCGGCAAAAATATCCTGGTCTACGGTACCTATATATACATGTATACACCCCTGAGCAAGTAATTTTAGATTAAAATGTTGATGTGTTCTTTTTGTCTTTTTTCTCAGGTGGTGTCCAGGCAGCTGGTTCAGCTCCATTCTCCCCACTGGCCACCAGCTCTCCTAATGATGCCAGGACTGTTCGTAGCACCACTGGCTCCGCCGCCGCTACAGGGGTGAGCGCTGGCACTGCCATGTCCCCCACGACGACTGCTGCCCACGCTCTGGGTCCCCTCTCCCCCACTCTGTCCGACGCTGGCAGCACCATGTCCATGCCTGACGAGATGGTGAGGTATCGGAACCAGCCCTACGTTGCACCAGAGAAGCTGCAGATCGTCAAACCTCTCGAAGGGTCCATGACGCTGCTCAAGTGGAAGCTCCTCGCCAGTCCACAACTGGGCGGAGCTACGACATTCTTCTCAGATGCAAAACGTCCCGGAGTGCACTTAAAGAAGGCTCAATTTGCACAGAATAAGCCAGGAGGCTCCAGCGGACTCCTCGTGCCTGAGGCTAAGGTCAAATCGCTGAGTGTGAACGACTTATCCGTGCTGAGCACTAGTTCCCCTTATGCTGGAAGAAGAAGAAATTTGCAGCGAAAAGAGACCGGTATTCACACCAAAGCCAGCCAACTGACTCTGAGCATCAGCAGCACGGACAAGCCCAATAATGGCATGAACAATATTGGTGGGCTGCTACCCTCAACGCCAGAATTTGAAGAAGCTGGCTCGCTTACAAAAACACCCTCGGGCTCGGGCAGTGGAGATGATGACAAGCAGAAATTGTCTGTTTCTCAAGCCAGATCTAGAGGTGCTTCTGCTTCAGAGGCTAGTCCGCAGTCATCATCATTTTTGAGTCAGATGGGGAGCTTCCTTGGCTCGGGGTGGTCGAAGCTTGGCATGAGTCGTAGCAGGAACAGTAGTAAGACAGAGCCCCAGGACACAGACCACCACGATCATCCTCACCACCATGAACCCATATCGTCAGCGGCTAGCACAGAAGTTGGACTGGCAGGTCTTCTCTGATCAATATCATTGTTATCATTTTTGGTGAAAATTTTTTTTTGTAATTATTATTGTACTCTGCACACGCAATGTTGTTGTATGCACCATAAATCAGGTGCTCCATGAATGATGATAATATTATCAGAATTATTTTTTGATGATCAGTACATAAATTTATAGCCATTTTATGCACCGCGTAACAGTTACGAAAAAAAGTGTCTAAACAATGCTATTGTTGGAGTTGTGGTTCAGTAGCATAAAAAAATATTATGCATGACTAGCTATAACATTATTTTTTGTTTCACATGAGTTCCAGTAACTATCACTATGTGTGTATGCATGCCAGTGCACACACCAATTAAAGTCTAACTGTACTTGTAGATATCCTCAACAACCCTACCAACCATGTACTTGCCAGGCTTTAGTCCTAGAGCATTGAGAGCTGTAGGGGCGAAGTCTTTATCAGTGACATAGCTGGTGATGGCGGTGCCAGGCGTCACTCCAGGGCCCATGAACAGTGCTGGGATAAACATGTCCGCCTCGCTGAAGTCCCCATGGCCACTTTTGAATCCACCATGATCTGCCGTCACCATCACTAGTGTCTGGTTCAGGATACCAGCTTGAGAGAGAGCAGTAAGGATCTGCCCAATGTAACCATCAACAGTCTACCAGAGAAAAACAATGGAACAATAATCCAAATTTAATGTTTCCTTGACTTTATTATTGAATGAGAAAGGGAATTGTATATATAGCTGATTCAAAAGTATTGAATAACTTGTACCTTGACAGTATCGTAGTACTTCTGACTACCCCAGAAACTCCCATGACCAGCATCGTCAATGGAATCGAAGTGAATGAACATCAGGTTTGGCTTATGCTTCTGGATTATATCAACAAGGTTTATAGCTGTTAAGAAATGAAGCTTAAAACTATACAGTGTTCCATGCCCCCCTCCCTCCTCCCCCCCCCCCCCCCCCCCCCCCCCAGATCCCCCCTTCCTAATTTCATTTGAGTCAGGATATGTTCTCAGCACAAGCCTTGTCATCTCCCTTTCCCCTGTACTCATAGTCCACCACCTCTGGCTCTACTAGGTAGTGGATCCAGTCCCACGACTCCACAGACGCTGTCACTATTGTACTGTTTTGTTCCTTTGCTGCTCGCCACATAGTTTCTGGTATCTAGATGCAATACGTGCAGCAGATGACTAATTAAGAACACCAAAAATTAAAGTAGCTTACTTAATTATTATTAGGCAATTTTGGAGCTAATTAAGTAGTGCGTTAATACTTATTAATTTTGTACAGTGTCATAGTACAATACCTTTCCTGCGCCAGAGATGGGTGGGAGCTCATAAGAGCTGGGATTTGGTGGATTATCGTCATCAGGTACCCATCCATTCTGCGGCACCCCGCTCTCCTCTGGGCCCTGCCCGGTGATAATGGAACACCAGTTAGGAGCACTCACGGAAGGCATCTGATCACGAGCTCTTGTGGTCACTGCTCCAGTCAGATAGAATTTAGCAAAGTTGGGCAGAAATGAGGTGGCGTTCTCCAGATACATTCCTCCTACATTATTATAATTGGTATTGTAGGTAATGTAAAATTAATAAGTAATGTGGCCTATACATGTGCAGTCCCCAAGCACATTTCCAGCTATTATCATAATATTGCAAAGCCTAGCCTGCGTTTCAAGCATCCAACATTTTTTTTGTTGGTTTTTAGCTAGAAAAGGTCTGGGGACAAGCTGCGATATGATATAGTTCTTACCGAAACCGTCGCATCCGATGATCAAGGCATGCTTAGCTGTAGCGAATCCTCTGGGGTAAACTGGAGGTTGCCGCTGACCGAAAGGAAGAGCTGTGCTTAAAGCGACCAACCAGCCGCAGATGAAAAATTTCGCCAGCATCATATTCATCTCAGAAAGAATCGTGTACGTACGTGTTCATAAAACTTGAACTATAGAAATATGCAAGAAAATTAAAATAGTCAATTCATGCGCTGCATGCACCAGACTACATTCACGTGCACCATGTAAAGTCAGCCCCTCCCACAAAAAATTCAGCTAGTGGTGCAAATCATAGTCAATATTGAACAAACTCAAAAGTACAGTGGAGGTACATGTATGATTAAATAGCAATCAGCCATCCAAAAAGTTTAACTCAAAATTTTTGGGTGCAGTTATCATCCTGCAACTGAAAAATTCTGTCACCCTAAGACTTAGTGCATTTGGAGATTGGCGTCTCATCACCACCAACTTGAAATGATCCCATGAGCACATTGGCAGGAGCCTTGTCATCTCCAGGTTGGCTCCCCCCAGCATACACAGCATACTGGCCTGGCTCTATCACCTCAGCATAGTCACCCTCTCGAACTACCTAGCAGTATTAAAGTATGACCCTGGTTGACCTGGGATTGGGGGTCACTAGTGTATGCTTACTGTCATCTGTGATGGTGAAATTGCAACCTTGACAGTCCTTGCCTCTCCAGCCTTCATGTCCGACTCTCGTTCAAAGTTCACAAGTTTAATATTTGGAGCAGGCACTGTTGCATTCTGCATCGTTTAAAGTAAATTGCAATACTAGCTAATTCATTCATGATGATACTTTCAAGAAAGAAGTACCTTGAAGGTCATGTAAAACTGAACCACCTCACTGCCAGTAACTTTACCAGTGTTTGTGACAGTCACTGAAACTTGTACAATTTGACAGGGCATGATAGTTGTAGGTTGGATCTACACAAATAAATTAAAATCACTCTTATGATTCAGGTCGTGCATGATTAATTACCTTACCGTAAGTGAAGAGTAGTTAAATGTTGTGTAGGAGAGCCCATATCCAAAGTGGTACTGGGGCTTGTCGACCATGTAGCGGTAGGTCCTGTTGACCATGCTGTAGCTGACCATCGGTGGCAGCTGCTCATTGCCAGTGTACCAGGTCACCACCAGCCTCCCTGCTGGGTTGAACTCACCACTCATAACACTCAACACAGCGTTACCAGCCTCTGAAATAATGGCGAAAAAAATAAACGATTCCTTTATTCTGCTAAGTTTTTCTGACCTTGCCCTGTGTATCCTGCACTAATTACTGCATCCACTTCACTGTAGGCAGGAGAGGGGACTGGTGCTCCGTGACTGAGAACAACTATCACTGGCTTGTTGGTTTTCTTCAACCTAGAATGAGCCGTAACAATATTAGAATTTGTAATCATACACATACCCCAGAATGAGATCTGTCTGGTAGCCGGGAATTGTGATGTTGGATCTATCGTTTCCCTCTCCTTCAATGTCGTGACTGATTCCACCAACATAGACAACAAAGTCAGAATTGGAAGCAGCTTTAATTGCGTCAGCAAAGCCACTGTTATCAGTGCATTTGACATCCTTGCACCCAGGGGAGTAGTTAATCTAGACCAGAAATTTCCATAGTATCATCAACCTCATGGTGTGATTGCATATTTTATTACAGTTAGTTTAGTCTTATTAGCAAACGCTGCCTTGACTGTGACTATATACTTCGGTGCTGGATCATAATCACCTACAGTAAAATTTCAATAAAAACATCGATTCATTGGATGAATGATGTGCATTGATCTCACCTCTTGCACATGTTGGGTTGTCAGCACAGGGTCCTATGATCGCAACACTCTTGTACTTGCTCAAGTCCATTGGTAGAATCCCATTCTGGTTCTCCAGCAGCACAATTGACTCCATGGCTTTTATATAGAAAGGATTTCTCATTTCAAGTTGCAATAAAATGGCCTAATATACCCACATATACCTGCTTTGTTGTTTAGCTTGACATTGTCATCAACAATTGAAAGAGAGAGACTAAAGCAAAAGATTTAATGCCACATAAAATGGAGCTTAATACATGAAAATGGTCGATAATTTTGCTTACTTGCTGTAAGGCACCATTTCTGGAGGGTCGAGAGCTCCTAGCATGATGAATGCCTTCATCAGCCTTGTCACTGATACACTCAGCTCTTCTTCAGACATTCTTCCTTCTTGAGTAGACGTCAATAGATAATGATACTCACTGCCTATAGAATGCAAGAAATAGGTCCACTTGTGATATAATATCAGCCACAACATAATGTCATGTGCCATACCACAGTTCCAATCACAGCCAGCCTTCACACAGAACTCAGCAGCCTCTGTGTCTGATCTGGCAAAGTTATGACGATGATAGACATTTCCCACTGCTCCGCAGTCAGACACTACAAATCCATCAAATTTCCATGTATCTCGCAAGAGGTCAGTCAACAGCTCCCTATTGGCACAGGCAGGCACTCCATTGATAGCATTGTAGCTGCACATGTAGGACATGGCTCCAGCTTCTGCACATGCTTTGAACGCTGGCTGAAAGGTCTCAATCCAGTCTCGGTAACCAACCACAGCGTCAAACTGCCCTCGATCTTCTGGAATGTTCTCAGGACCAGCATGCACATCGAAATGTTTGCAAGTTGCCTAAGTGCATTATCAATGTACAATAATATCGTATTCTTTTAGGTCCTCCTATTAGTAGACAGTATGATTAGATACCATCAACTTACGACAGCTTCCACGTATTTTGAACTGTTCAAATTCTGTAAAGCAGTGACATACTGCGTGGCCAGCTCTGCCTGGAGGTAAGGATCTTCTCCATAGCCTTCTTGACACCGACCCCAGCGAGCTGAGAATTAAGATAAAATCAGCTATAGCTACGTACGTGTTCTATCATCAATAGACTCACGATCTCTGCAGATGTTGACAACTGGCGCCCAGCAAATCAATCCATACGGATAGTTATATTTCCCAGCTTTGTTTGCATCGTTGTGTTTGCCTCTAACTTCATCCGATATCGCACGAGCAATCATGTACACCAAATCTCGATCAAAACTGAAGGCATGGCAATAATCCTAATAATTATTATACACAATTTTTATCTTCGGTAGCTATACCTTCGAGCGAAAGTCATAGCTTGAGGAAAGAGTGTAGTAAGGAGCTGCCCGTCGTTGAGTGTACCGTGAGTACACTCCGTGTGGCCAAATGGAGGTACACCAAGTCTTCCCACTCCCCCTTGGTCATTTACCATCAACCCAATCTGTAGGTATAGATAGTGTATAATAATGATAAGACACTCAAATTTTGCCAGTCTTGAATTAGCACACCATTTCTATGACTTCCATTCTACCGACGAGATCCTTAGCCCTGGTCAAGGGGTCTAGCTGAGTGTTGCAGTAAGGGTAGCCACTCCATGGCTGCTCCTGGCACGAGGCAGTCGATCCAACATCAACACAGAGACCAGACTTGAGACCTTTGATTTCTCCTGATGTTTTATCATACATCCATCGCTGGTTATCAGCGCCAGTGCAGCTGCCCAGCTGAATATTGGATCCATCTGCAGCAAATAACATTCAGTGAGAGAAAGAGAGGGAGTACTAGTTTATGAGAGAGAGAGAATTAACTTTTAATACCTACCTTCTTCAACCACAGACTCCATACATTTCCCCGATATCACACTAGTGATTGTTCCATTCAAGTTGAAAGTCCACTCCTGATTTTGATCTTCCGGCTTCTTGTCATCAGTGTGACAGCCAAACAACCTATGATAGAGATACATAATAAAAATATTAAATAAGGTACTGTGATGGTTTACCAAATGTTTGAGCCGTCACTGGTGCCGTAGTTGGAAATATCAATGCACTTGTCATTCTGAGCCGTCAGACGAATTGTTGAATCATTCATAAACACCCTGTAGTGTTACAGTTGCACTAGTACTGATGCTTTATGGTGTAGCAAAAAACCTCGCACAGACATACCATTTCTGTCCAGTAGAGTTATTGCATTGCCATATATTTATATTGGTCATGTCATTGAAATCCTGAGGTGCTGCTCTGCAGCCTGCCACTGCAAAGGATAGCAACAAGAGCCTTGATGCAAACGCCATTGTGACCCGTCGAAGCTGGGGTGTGGCAGCATAGATATTAGAGCGCTCTAATATCTATGAAGGTGGCAGCAGGTGTGAGTCAGGTGGAGTGGAGGTGTGCCTGCGTGAATTTTCGTATCATCACTACTGCGCATGCTCAGCTTGTACAAAGGGTCAAAAGGTCAACACGAGGTTCTGCATAAAAAGTACAAGCCATGTCGACTGGGACGAGAAGCAAGCGATCAGCCGTCCAAGAAGCCGGTACACCGGCCAAGATGGCGAAAATCAGCAACCATGTTGGAGAGGTGGATGGAAATCCAATTGCTCCCTCCAAGACAAAGGGAAAAGGTACATCTACCCTGCCTGCCCGCCCGCCTCATGCGCCTGCCTGCATGATACAGTTTAGTGCCCTTCGCTGACTCACATACCCTAACTTTGCACTTTGCATGATCGGCACATGTGATCGGGCGGATCCTCCAGCCAATATGAATAATATAGTATTTTGAATGCAGTTATCCGAATAGGTCTGAAGATCGCTATTAAAATTTTTATGAGAGGAAATCTTACAAGCTCAATAGGTTTCATGTGATCAGTTCTATTGTTGTATTCATCACTTGCAGCTGGTGCTTCGGTCTCAGAGAAGGAAGCTGGTAAACCGTCTGTGCGTCAGATCTTGGAGACACTGGAGTATGGCCCCGCCCCCGAGTCCCCTGCCGTGGCCAATGCCTGGTTAGACGATCATGGGCGGAGCTTTGGGCACTTTATTAACAATGCGTGGGTGAAGCCGAGCGGCCGAAAGACCTACGACTCCATCAACCCTGCCACCGGGGAGAAGATGGCTACTACCATCCAAGGTACCTTAGGGCTACGATTATTTGCGGGTACAAATTTTAGCAGATTTCGGAAATAGCGCATTTAGCGTGTACTCATTTTAGCGATTTTATTCAAAAATGTTGAAAATTTTAATATTCGCGGGTACAATTTTTAGCGAAAATTAGGCAAATCGCTAATTTCGCTAAATTTAGTACCCGCAAACAAAGGTACGTTATATCCCATCAGATTCTTCTCAATCCCATGCATGTGAATTCAGTAGATCCCAATCCTAAGGGGCAACCATCCCATTGGCTGCGTAGGCGAACCTAATCCCTGCAAAAGGTCGAGTTTGTATGCTCCAGCTTAGCACATCGTACATGTACATGGCAGAGAACATGTGCATTTTTGTACCTGCCCATGCATACAGGTACCCAGGAGGATGTGGAGTTGGCTGTGGATGCAGCGAGTAAGGCGTTTGAGAGCTGGAGCAAACTGCCGGGCCACGTCCGAGCCAGACACCTCTACTCTATAGCACGACATGTACAGAAGCATGCCAGGTAAGAAAAATTAATGTTGAATTCATGAATCTCATTGCTTTGGGAGGGTGATATTATAGTATAAGTACCGTATAGCCGGAAGTAATGGCGGGAATTAAAAATCTTTCGATTCAGTCGGTACATGTATACATGCATGCGTGCAGGTTGATATCTGTCCTTGAGAGCATGGACAATGGAAAGTCAATCAGAGAGAGCAGAGACTGTGACATCCCACTAGTGGCTCGCCACCTGTACCACCACTCTGGTCAGTCTGATTCCCATTCCCCATACTGGTATACATTCAAAGATTCATTCTTGGTTCTCAATTCTGTGATTCAGGTTGGGCGCAGCTGATGGATGAGGAGATGAAGGGGTGGGCTCCAATAGGAGTGGTAGCTGCCATTGTTCCATGGAATTTTCCACTCATGCTACTCTCTTGGAAGGTAACGATATAAATTTGTATGACAATATTTTTTTATTTTTCTGCCATGTATAATGTAGGTTTGTCCTGCCCTTGCTATGGGTAACACGGTTGTGCTAAAGCCAGCCTCCTACACTCGGCTGACTGCACTCCTCTTCGCAGAGATCTGTGCTGAGGCGGGACTTCCCCCTGGTTAGTGCAGTTTATTAATCTAATATAACACATGGAAAAAAATTTCGAACGCGTGTTTTTCTGGTAAAGGTCGTAAATCGCTCCTATATAAACGTTATGAAAAATCGTAAAAAGTATATTGCGTTAAATTGGATCATGCGTTGTATTCGATTAACTACAGCAATCTATTGTAGTGTTTCTTGAGATCTTTGTGTATGATTTTTGCAGGTGTCTTCAACGTTGTCACGGGCAACGGGGCATTCGGTCAGTCGCTGGCTGAGCACCCCAAGGTGGACAAGGTCGGGTTCACGGGGTCAACAGAGGTGGGGCAGATCCTCCGCAAGGCCACGGCTGGGAGCGGAAAGAAGCTCTCCCTCGAGCTCGGAGGGAAATCCCCCTTTGTTGTGTTCGATTCTGCTGACCTCGACACAGCCGTGGAGGGTGTGGTCGATGCCATCTACTTCAACCAGGGCCAGGTCAGTCAGTAAGACTGAACCAGAATTTTTAAAAAAATTTTCCTTTTGCTGTAGGTTTGCAGTGCTGGTAGTCGACTGATAGTCCAGGAGGACATCGCTGATCGAATGGTGAAGAAGATCAAGGATCGGATGACTCACCTCAGGCTCGGAGACTCCCTAGATAAGGTAGTACAAGTTTATACTTCATCTAGTCACAGAATTAGCTGATGAAAGGCCATGCTGATGTTTGAAACAGAATTGAATGAACACTGCTGTTCTCACACCTCAGGGCATTGATATGGGACCCATTGTGCACGAGAGCCAGCGAAAATCGATCGACGAATTCATCCAGAAAGCCAAGCTTGAGGGGGCCGAGGTGTATCAGGCGTGTGCCTGTATGCCCCCCGGGGGGCTGTACTACCCCCCTACCCTCATCACCAAGGTTCAACCAGTCTCCATTTGTGTCCAGGAAGAAGTGAGGAAAAAATTTTTTTTTTGTCGAATCAGCTGCTACAAAAATTTTAAAATTTCACTGACTTACTCACTGTACTAATTTAAAAATTTTTAATTTCAATAATATTTATCAGCTTTAATTCTCTCCCCCCCCCCCCCCCCCGGCAGATCTTTGGCCCTGTGCTGACAGTTGTCACATTCCGCACTCCCAAGGAGGCCATAGCTTTGGCCAACAACACCAAGTTTGGCCTGGCAGCCAGCGTGTGGACGGAGAATGTGAACCTTGCCCTTGAGACGGCCATCAGCATCAAGGCAGGCGCCTGCTGGGTCAACTCTCACAACATGTTTGACGCAGCTGCCGGCTTTGGGGGATACAGGGAGAGTGGATTCGGCAGGGACGGAGGAAAAGAGGTACTTTAGGGCTCCGATTATTTGCGGGTACAAATCTTAGCAGATTTTGAAAATAACGCGTTTAGCAGGTACTCATTTAAGCGATTTTTCAGAATTAACATTCTGTTTATTTGAAAATTAATATTCGCGGGTACAAATATTAGTGAAAATCGGGCAAATCGCTAATTTCACTAAATTTAGTACCCGCAAACAAAAGTGTCCTTAAGGTATTATTATCTTGAGAATTTTGACTGTAATTAGCTGTAATTATTCTAAGGAATTTGATTACTTTTTAGGGTCTCTTTGAGTACGTGAAGCCAGCGTGGCAGGCCAGGCCACGCCCACAGCCCGTTGAAGGAAAGGTGAAGTCTTTCGGAGCCAATGTGGCACCTCGACCTTTGAACCCTTCCCAGAACGAATCCCAGCTCTACCCTGTTGCCATGGAGATTGAAGGAGCACAAGCACCAAGGTAACGCATTAATCATAATTTATATTTGTGAGTACATATACCTTAAAGGTTAAAAACATCCACCCCCTTCTATTCCTCCCCCAACCCCCTGAAATTTATCGGATAATTACTGTAATAATAATAATATAATTACCCTCATTGTACATGTACGTGTTTCTCATTGTTCATAGCATCGATCGTACGTTGAAGATGTACATCGGCGGTTCCCAGAAGCGTCCCGATGCTCCCTATGCTCGCCCTGTGATGAGCGCAGACGGAAAGGTCGTAGGTCAAGTCAGCGAGGGAAACAGGAAGGACATCCGTGAGGCGGTGGAGGCTGCTCATGCAGCTGCTCCTGGGTGAGAACAAGTTAATAATTACAGGATTCTCCCCAGCTCCTTTCAAATTAATGATGAAGTAAAATTGTGGCTTGTTGAAGTAAAATAAACCACATCAAAGGAAATAATGGTGCGGCACTGTTCAAACTCATCTTGGGAGAACCCTGAATTAAAATAAGTAATACAAGTAAAATTTGAAAAATCACCCCCCCCCTCCTCGCAGGTGGGGTAAGAGAGCTGCTCACAACAGAGCACAGATAGTCTACTACATCGCAGAGAACTTGGAGCTCCGCCATGATGAGGTAGCTGCTCGAATCAGCGCCATGACCGGCAGGGAGATGGCAGACTGCAAGAGAGAGGTGGACCTGGCTGTTCAGAGGCTATTCTACTGGGGCGCCTATGCTGACAAATACGGAGGAACTGTACAGGTATGGCAGAGTTTTCTCTAAGACTTGTGCTTAGCCTGCCTAGAGGTGTTTATTTGTGTCTTTTTATTATTTCTCTCTCGATCTCTCTCTCTCCCCTCTCTCCTCTCTCAGGAGACCACCCTGTACGGATGTACCGTGCGTATCAATGAGCCAGTTGGTGTTGTAGGTATAGCCTGTCCCACCGAGTACCCTCTGCTGGCCTTTGTGTCTCTCTTTGCCCCTGCCGTTGTCCGTGGCAACACTATCATCATAATTCCCAGCGAGAAATATCCACTGTCGGCTACGGACCTCTACCAGGTATGCAAAAAATATTCAATCTTCTGATTTTTGCCTTTATAGTCCTCTCTTTTATAGGTGTTTGATACGTCAGACCTTCCAGGGGGTGTGGTCAACATCATCACCGGGTCACGTGACCACCTGACAAAATACTTAACTGAGCACCAAGATGTAGAGGCTATGTGGTAAGCTAAATATTTCAGGTACTGGCTCAGCTTATAAAATTAATCAATTGTTTGTTTTATTCGTAGGTACTTTGGCAGCGCTGAGGGTAGCACATTTGTGGAGGCGGGGTCAGTGGAGAACGTCAAGAGGACGTGGGTGGACTATGGCATCCCCCGAGACTGGACCCATCCTAACCAGGGACAGGTGCATGTCTCTCTCTCTCTCTTTCTTTCTCTCTCTCTCTCTCTCAGTGTATATAATAATCATGACAAATTTTGTCCTCTTGACGACCCTTACCAACTCCCCATCTCTCCCTCTGCACTAGGGGGAGGAGTTTCTCTACCACTCCACTGAAGTGAAGAACATTTGGATGCCAATGGGAGAGATATTTGCAAATTGAATATTTGACTTTTGAATCGGACTCATTTTAATAATGGTCTGTGATCTTCGGTATAATAATATATTATTATGTTTAATTTGTACTAGTCTGTTGATTTTTTTTTAATTTTGTGACCCCGTTAACTATTATTCATTGCGACCCTTCGTTAAATTTTGATTTATATTATTGGTCTGATTTCTGTCTCATCCAATCTGTTGTCTCTCAAAACTAATAATAATCATGGAGTCAAGTAGGGATACCTGGATGTGCCATATAATATTATGTAATACACTACAAATACCCAAAAATAGGTAATTTTGTGAAATTTCACCAAAATTTCTAAGTGTGAAAATCAGAATCTCCAGCAAATTCTCTATCTAACAAGACCAAGATTATATTCATCAAATCAATTGTACATGCTTGAACCAGATGTACAAAAGATACACTACTAATACCCAAAAATCTCAAAAATAGGTAATTTTGTGAAATTTCACCAAAATTTCTAAGCATGAAAATCAGAATCTCCAGCAAATTCTCTATCTAACAAGACCAAGGTCATTCATCAAATCAATTGTACATGCTGGAACCAGATGTACAAAAGATACACTATGAATACCCAAAAATCTCAAAAATAGGTAATTTTGTGAAATTTCACCAAAATTTCTAAGCGAGAAAATCAGAATCTCCAGCAAATTCTCTATCTAACAAGACCAAGATCATTCATCAAATCAATTGTACATGCTGGAACCAGATGTACAAAAGAAATCGCCATTTCTTTCTTTTTTATTTCCAGGGACTGCTCACCTTGGTTCTCATATAAGTGCACACTAAAAAAAATAGTCTTGTGCCCTAACTAAGAAAAAAAAAACTATTGGAAGGAAAAAAAATAGTCCCAATCATCCCTCCCCCCGGGCCGAGGTGCCGCAGCTTCGGTGATCCGTTTGGGAGTGACACTGCGGACATTA
Organism: Cliona cf. orientalis; assembly: GCA_963930775.1. Classification (NCBI taxonomy): domain Eukaryota; kingdom Metazoa; phylum Porifera; class Demospongiae; order Clionaida; family Clionaidae; genus Cliona; species Cliona cf. orientalis. The sequence continues at coordinate 6,759,685 of OZ005707.1, forward strand.
CCGCAATTGGCCATACTTCCAGGGATGGGGGGTATTCAAGGGAGGAACCTGGGCGACCCCTAAGCCATATATGCCCAGGACCATGTGCAGTTTTCAGCTGCAGGTGCCAGAGGTTACCCCTGACACCGCCTAGCCCCGTTATCGATAGTACCTCCCAGAAAATGCTATTTTATTGAGCTGGGACAGGGGGTAGCAAAACGCGTATGGTTTCACGTTGGAATGTACAGACCGTGACGTAATTAATTAAAAACTATGAATATCATTAACTTTATACCGCGGCGCGCGCCAAAGTGTATCTCAGCAACGGAAAGAGCTATGGAGCTGGAACAAAAACCAAAATGAAGCTCTTGAGCAGATGAAAGCAGCTACCATGGTCCTGAACAGTGTCATAGTATACTTACCAAACTTCTAACACCTATTAAGTATACACATTATTTTGTGAGTGCACTATATAGCTCTTAGCAGCAGTCTCGGCAATTCTGCACCAGCCGTAAGAACTTTTCTTAATTATTATGCACCTATTAATGTTGACGTGTTTGTCGAGTGCGGTATGTATGAGACATTGAGGTTGTTCCCTAGTTGTCACGATGGTTCAGGATGGTTAGTTTTGATTCAATTGCATTATTATACTGGTTATTTTTTGCACTCCTCAAAAAGAATTTGTAGGGATGTATAGTAGATGCGACTATCCCTTGTTTGTGTACTTTTTGACCCAGCCATCCCATTTCCTACTCAATTTTTTTTATACTTGTTGCTATTATGAGTGTATCTCATGGGAGCTGGAACAATCAAGTCGAGGCTCAAACTCAACCAGCCCCCTTGATAATTAGCATCACACTGAAAATTTTGACTAGAAAACTTTCAAGGTATTATAATCATACAAACAATGCAACTATATTATTATACCAGTATGTACAGGACTGTGCTCTATTTATGAGAAAACTAAGGTAATATTGAAAAGAAAAATTGAGGAAAGGCCATAGAAGCTAAAGGGTATTATATTATCTATGACACACACTGAGGAGAGCAAGGGAAGAGGGAAGAAAATGGAGACACACAAAATTTCTTTCAAGTATTTGAGGCAAACTGTTGTTGCAGTTTTGACAGTATCGCTGTCTGTTTCTCTGCGGGTAGGGCCAAGATCATTGCCAGGATGTAATCAGCACTAGGGTCCCTGCATAGTAATAATAATAATATGAGAAGAGTGAGATTATTAACAGTAGCTGAGCTGAGGTGCGATGAAGTAGGTAGGTGCCTTATGCCATTTCAAAGGGGCAAGCGCCCACTCATAATAATAATAATATTATGAGAAGAGTGAGATTATTACCGTATTTCTTCTAAAAATTCGGCCCTTCTAATTATTCGGCACCCTTTACCGAATGATTGAATATAGGCTCTAATTTTTCGGCAAAGGTCGTTATGCGTATATGCTATAAACGGGAATGGAATGCGCATGCAGACAGAATGTTGAATATTAATCTCTTATAATTCAGCGACGCTAAAGCAATATTATTATTTTCATGCCGAATTTTTAGAAGAAATACGGTAACAGTAGCTGAGCTGAGGTGTGATGAAGTAGGTAGATGCCTTATGCCGTTTCAAAGGAGCAAGCGCCCACTCCCGGGTAAACGACCATATAGCTCATTTCAAGGGGTCAATGTAGCAGCTTCTATATAATATATATACAAACGTGTGGGCCAAACTAGCAAGTTATGTTTAAGTGTCCATGGGCGCTTGCTTACCCGGGATACTACGGTATGTGTTGATCATTGCAAGTATATGTAGGAATTGAGTGACTGACCTGGCAAATGTGAAGTAGTAGACATTAGCGAAGGTGGCCATGAGAATCTGACAGTCGAAGCGATCCATGATGCCACCGTGGCCAGGGATGAGATCATCAAAATCCTACAAAATCACAAAAAAATTTTAATAGTAAGTTATCAAGCCATCAAAGAGTGGATAGCTACCCACATTCTTGTTGTTCTAAGGAATCTGATTACATACCAGACTGGGGTTAGTCAGACCATGACCGCATTAGCATAGACATAATCACTGGTACTGCTATGACCCTATAGGGTTCCTTGACTAAAATGCTATAGCTACAGTTACATAAATCATCTGTGCTCAGGAAAATTGTTAATTTATGCAATTTTTGCAAATTAGCAATTTCAGTTTAATTTTGGTGCAAGAATGAGTCGGAACTCACCTTTATGTTGAAGGCCCTCTTGAAGCCAGAGGCAAAGAAGCCCCCAAATGGAGCAATGAGGGAGGCAAAGACAGAGAGAGGGAAGGAGTGGAGCTGGGCAGGATAGAGGTGGATGGAGAGACCAAGAACCTGAGAGAGGGAGGGAGAGAGAAGGGGGGGGGGGGGGAGGAAGAGAGTCTGTACCTTTCTTATAGCAGGATAGACAAGCTAAAAGGCTTACATTGTATTCTTGCATGACAAACATGTAGCTTCTTTCGCATGACTCGATGCTTTGGTTGTACTATATTTGCATACACAGAACAAGAAAACACGAACAGTAGGGTCAAATTCGGGCGACAGAGAGGATATGGAACTTACACAAACAAAGAAATCATATTTGGCCAAGATGTAGGAGAACTGCGTGAGAGAAGTCAAATGGAAGCAGGCTCACACTGGTTAGAAAGAGCACCAGACTTACAATAAAGCCATAGATGACAGTGGACACGAAGGCTCCTAAAAACCCCTCCCAAGTCTTCTTCGGGGACAGTTTAATGAGCCGTGTTCGACCGAAAAAGAATCCTACGTTAATTATTTTTGTCATGGATAATTGATAATTATTGCTTGAAATAGCTATCACTTGTGTTACCAAAAAGATAGGCAAATATGTCGTTGCATATCACCATGGAGATTGGTAGGAGGAACCAGAATAGAGCCTCGAATATGTTCTGCATTATGAGATAGGCCTGGGAGCCAAGCATGAACAGGGTGATGTGAGTCCATCCAAACTGAGAGAGAGAAAGAGAGAGGGGGAGGGAGAGGGTGTAAGGGGGGAATGGAGAGGGAGGTGGCCATGAGATCACCATAATAATAATATGATAAGGCACTCACCATCCCAAACTGTGTCTGATAAAGACCAGCCTTAAGAGTCATCACAAATAAAACAAAGCCTGCACATTCCAGATAAATACAAATCACAACCGTTTACACAGCGTCGATCCATATACACCATCGTGTCAAAATGGGCCGCTTACCTCCAACGTAGAGGAAAAATGATATGATGCGATGATACTGCGCCAATAGAGCCACCACACTCTACAGTGAAAATATCATCACATGTGCAAACGTATTGCAAACAATGAAGTGTCAATGTACACGTACTCAGAGTGAGTATATATTTGCATAGAGAGAGACAGAGAGAGAGAGAGAGAGAGAGACAGAGAGAGATGTGGCTTACGCTGTAGTTTTTGTATTCAGGATGATAGTAGTAGAAGTTATCCCCGTAGAGAAAGAATGTTGCCACAAAAAGAAAGTACCTATGAGAGAGAAAGACTGAGCATCAACTTACTACATGTATCTTCTGAAGCACACAAAATCTCTTAGTCAACTGACCAATTCAGCACTCTATATAGCGGCAGATTATACTCCTTATACTTGGAATATCCGATAGAGATGATCTCTTGGAAGCATTTTAGCAGTATGGCCAGTACAAGGAGGGAGAGTGGGATGGGGCCGAGGTAGATGATGAGAGAGAACCCTCCCACCATGACAAACGAGAAGATGCCACGAATCCACCAGTTCTTCCAGCGAGAGTCCATCTTACTCAGCACACCAGCAACACCAGAAGAGGGCGTGGCTCCAGACTACATAATTATTATGCAGAAAGAATAATAATGAACCTTCCTTCATGAACATCATAAATTATGTTGTATCGAGCAAAATTTAATGATGAAGGGGGTTGGTTAATTAGTTCTCCCACACTGGATACTATGGGCAAACCACACAGCTCATCCACTAATTAGGTTAATCACTAGAGTGAGAGAGAGAGAGAGAGAGGGAACAGCACGAGTGCACAAAAATTAATTGTGATGCGTACTTGCGATGATTTGGACGGATCGTCAGCCATGTTCGGTCTTCTCTTCACTCCAGCGTCTCCCTCTGAAGACATTCTATAGCGGGGGAAACAGTATAGTACCTCGGCGACACCGCTATATAGCTGATGAGTTGCTACTGTACCGGTACAATGTGGAGGCGACTGCATGCACTTTTAAGTAGGTGCGCATTAATTGAAAAAGGAAGTTCTCGCGCTGCGCGCGTGGGCGTTAGTACATGTATGTATAGCTTAATATAATACTGTACTAGTATACTTGAATATCGCATGTACAATCAGGGGGCGTGGCAAACTCCATTAGGGAACAAACGAGAGCTTGTCGTCTTCAAGCTGAGATATTGAGGTGAGTATGTCAGTTTGATTGCTCGTTTTCGGACGAGAAACAACGCTACGTTGTCTGAACAAATCAACGCTATGTCGTGTACACAACTGCAATCGCCGCGCATGTTCCGACATCTAGACCCACGTACCTATCTTGACCATCAAGTTTGTACACAGCATGCAGCGTGTATTTTACCGCTAGCAGAATTACATATGATCCAGACGCGAGATTAAAGCCTACACGCTGAACCGTATTTGCTCTTCCTCCCGTCCGTAGGCTAGCTGTGTGCGTGCGTGCTGTACGTCTGCTGAGATCGAGGTGTTACCATGTTTGGCATAGTACACATCCCGACTACCTCGGAGGCAACCGACGGAAGGTCCTCCTACACCGTGTTCAACATCCACCTGAACGGAGCCTACCACAGTTCTCTGCGCTACAGTCAGCTGCTCACATTCCACCAGGAGGTGAGATCAACTGTGTATAAATTAATGTGGTCTCTTGTAATAACTGCTTGAGATATTTGATGTTTAATATTATAGTGTCTCGAGTATTATTTTAAAAAAAATTTGCACTCAAGAGGAGTTGATTTTTTTACGTTAAAGTTATAGCATCGGGTATACGTATTTGTAATGATCTTGCATGTGGTCCACTCTTGTAAATTGATATCGTACATTATAATGATTTCCTTCTCATTATTATGGTTGAAGAATTTATAATTTCTCTACATTTGATCATAGATTATATATTCCCCTCCTATGATTTGATAATAATTATCTGTTGACTCTTGTTTGCAGCTGAAGGCCAACTTTGACTGCTCACAGTTGGGAGAATTTCCCAGTAAATCTCTCCTTGGTCTCTCCCTCTCTGAGCAGCAGCTGGAGGCCAGGAAATCTCAGCTGGAGTACTACCTCCACTCCTGCTTTCAGGACAGGGTCATTGGCAGCAGTGAGGTGCTGAAAGAGTTCTTCTGTGCAGCTCAAAAAGTAATTTCTTTTGTTAGGAGGATTAATCTCGTACCAATATCCTTTTCGACATGATTATTATTTTATATCGTGTGCTCAGTACAGCTGTTGGAAAGTTCCCTTGAGGTTTACGCTTCCTTAACCCGATACTGACTAATAAAATGAACATACTCTACTTACTCTACTATGATCTACTATGTTATCGTTGTGTTGCAGGCTTCCAGCGAGTACACTGATGAAAAGGTGGACTTGGAAGTATACCTGATCAATGGAAAGAAAGTTACACTCAAGGTTGAAGCGTTCGATCGAACAGACCAAGTACTCGAGGTACGTGCCAAAAAGTCAACTATTGTTACAGATTGCAAATCCCTCTCTCTGCCCTCTAAATGTTAATCTTTCTGAATCTGTATAGCAAGCTGGTTCTGAGATTGGTCTAAAATCTGACTTCACCTACTACTTTGGACTGTACCTGGAGAAGGAGGAGGCTACTCCAGGAAGCTCTTCTTGGAAATGTGAGTGTACCAAACACTACATTACAATCAATTTTCAACTCTCAAGTGTGTAAAATACCTAACGTATGCAACATACGCGTTTATTTTCAAATACTTATCACATTTGCTTGACTATGCTATTTTTAACACTTGATATGATATTATATGAAATTCTTGGTTAGTGAGGCATTATTATTGTAAACATTACAATCTTATGCATGTGCATCCCCAGTGTGATGACATACTATGTGTTTAACCATGCTCAGAAATATACACACATTTTCTAGTGTGTACTTTTGCTCTATTCACATGTTACCACATTTCTATCACGTGCTTACATGTATGTACTTGTGAACGAATTGTTTAGTGGAGAGGCCGTTGACGGATTTCGAGTGTCCCTACATCTCATTGGCCGCTGTGAACAAGCACCACCCACACAGGATAGCCATCAGAACTCAGTGAGTCAACCTGCCACACACAATCATGAGAATAATAATTATTATTATTATTATGAATTCATGCATCCTCGATCAGCAAATTAACTCTAATATTCAATTTATTTGATATATAAGGAAATGGTAATTGTCCGTGTATACACATTCACATTCTCTCTCAAACGTACACTCACACACGCACTCGGAAGCTTTTGGGACCCGAAGCTTGTTCCTCCCCTTCTTGGTGATCGCGTGGCAAAGAACCTGCTCTACATTGAGGCTCTCTCCAGCATTGCCCTGGAGCACTGGGAGGTGGGCAACGACAAGCTGGACAACCTCTCCACCATGCAGAGGAGGGCTCTCAAGAAAGAGGTTTGTGCTGGAAAGTTCGCTGCGTGACCACCTGGCTAGGTTCAGCTCCCATGGGATGGAGGGAAAATAGTTTATTAATCATTTATAACTATCTACCAGGTGATGTAGGGTTAGCAGATGAATATTCTACAGGGAATTTAGCTATTGTCTCCACCACCCCCCCCCCCCCCCCCCCCCCAAAATGAATTTTGCTATATATGTATACAATTGAGTATTTCTCTCTTTTTCTAGTATCTTGACATAGCCTCATCGCTACCCCAGTTTGGCTACAGACAGCTCGATGATGTGGAATTTGATCATCCTAGTGAGGGAATGAAAGGTACTAACACTGCAAGTAGCTGTAGCTAATTCCTCAAAAAATACTATTCTCTGAGCTACAAAAAGAAGTAGCACAGACCTAGCGTGATGACTAAAAAAATTTTTTTTGTAGGCAGTGTCCGTATTGGTAAGCTGGAGGTGGTGACGTACTCTGTCAATTCCGCGGAGGGGCTCGGTTTGAAGAAGTGCCGTCAGTATTCCCTGACTCGTATGAGGAGCTGGAAGGTCGGCTACACTCAGGGGGTGCCCTGTCTCAAGTTCCACTACCAGGACAGGAAGGACTCATTTGTGTGGGTGACCATCACAGGAGAGAAGGCTGTCTTCCTTGCACTCTGTCTCCACTCGGCCGTCAATGAACTACTCAGGGTCAGAGGCAAGAAGCCTCTCAGAACACCTCAGGACCAGGTAAAGAGATATAATTGTGATGACAGGGGCTTATAATAATTATTGAAAATATATATAATAATGCCTTCTCCCTTTGAAATACTAAAATGGAACTTTTTCTAATTAATATGACCATAGATTTTGCATGCAGCTATATAACCGTATGCCATAAAGTGTCAACAATTTAATAATTATTGTTAATCTGCTAGTTAATTCTTGTCCGTGCACCTGCAGCCAATTAACAGACAAATGAGGGAGCTTCCCCGTGTGATGTTCGTTGAGCCCCCGGTGACGCTGATCCCCCGCCCCCTCCCCCAAGCCCAGTCGGCTCGCTCCTACAACGGCAGCAATGATGTCGACAACTATGAAGACGATGTAAAGTTTGAGCCACCATCTGCCACACCCTCCGTCTCCTCTGAAGGTCGAGGGTCATTCAGCAGCGGTCGACAGGGACGTCCTGGATCGCTGGACTCGGGATCTACGGAACAAACGGATGATGGTGGTGGATACCCAGCAAGGTATATAATGTGCCACTGCCTATATCTAAGAGCTCCTCCAATCGTAGGCTAGTTCTATAATACACTTTCATGCATTAGTGGGATAATATTATTATAGATTAGTGCAAAGGCTGATTCCCACAGACTATATACAAACAGGGGCTTGTATAATATACTATATTATATATGACCTTATAACGATATTGGGGAGAAATTTAGCCATTCTATTAAAATTAAATTATTGTCTGTAGGATCTCATCTGTCAGCAGTGATATGTCAACCGGTTCCTCAACCTCCAAGATGTCCACCACCTCCACTTCTCTGGCAGCAGCTGCACCCAAGAAGGTGAGCGTCTCAATCATCTATGCTGCTTCGTTTAATTATCAGTTTCTGCTAATCATTACAGGGGCGGAGCAAGAAGGGGGCAGCTGATGCTGATGTACAGAACCCCACCTTTGACTACGGAGATGATGAGGACTTATAGTGCCTTACCTTACAGCTATTTTTGTACCGTGAACTGTTTAGCAAATTAAGTTGACCTATGACCTATGTTGTACATAATATTGTTGTCGACTTTGTGCAGTCTTGTCCTCCCACTATTTCTATCTGGTGTTCAGTTTTGTTGTGTTCTGGCAATACCACTATTAAACTTATTAACATTAATTTTAAGTAGCACACAGTCTATTGATAAGGGCTGACAGACTCCTAAGATCCTATTAATTACGACAACACGTGTTAGTTGGAATCCCGAAACTGGCCTCGTGCCCAGGCACCACCCCCAAGAGCTATACACACGTGCTAGTACAAACACACATCACAAAAAAACAGTTGTTTTTGAATATCATCAAAAGGCAATGACAGATTAGAGAACCACAAGATAATTTTACAGAGCTATGAGGTGGCAGTCAGTGGTCACTGTCAGTTACTCTTCCCCACCGTCCACAGTCTTGGTCTCCAGCTTCTTGAACGAGTCCACCACAACATGGGTGACGAGCGTGTAAAACTTGTGAGGCGAATCTTCATCCTCGTTTCTCTTTCGGTGGCAGCGCACACGGATACGATAAGGCACGTTCCTGATTCCCTTTGCCCACACCGCCTTGTTCAGCTTAGTGTCAACTCGAACATCGGGCGTCCTCATCTGCTTCTCAGCGAATTTCTTGATGGCTTTTATGGCCCTAGGCGCGCGCCGTTTGAATCCCACGCCATGGATGTACTTATGAAGATGGATGGTGTACTCACGAGTCACTACTTCCTTCAACGCAGAGCGTCCTTTCTTGTCGCCCTTTCGAGGCATCTTCTCGATCTCCTGGGCACGTGTTGAGAGAGGATGATTGTATTGCGCATGCGCATATCAAGCCACGCCCCTTGCATGCATGTCAATGTAAATATGCACGATTTGTTAGGACTTTGTCAAATAGCTTATAATTATTTACCTGTATTTTCATACAGATGAGATGCTTTTACATAATATTTAGCAGCACAACTCAAAATAATTAATGGTTACATATTAAAGACGTATTGTGGTTTTGATAATTTCGAGTTAGTTATCTTTCTTGTTACTGCTCCACCTCTGCAGTGTCTTAGCCTTGAGTCCGACGAGTGCCCCACCAATGGCACCAGCCGCTCCTCCAGCTGCAGCCGTTATCGCACCAACCTTCAGTCCAGCAATCGCTCCAATGGGACCGCCCACAGCTCCACCCACAACCCCGCCCACAATGGCTCCACCCACCGGAAGTGCGTAGAGCTTTAAGCGAGTGGCCGTCTGTACGTTGAGATTGGCGTTGTCGACATGGAGAGCAGCCTGGTCAACATTGCGCTCCATCTGGGCGATTGTTTCACCGTGTCCCTGAGATGGGCATAAAGGTTGGTTAGGATGATGATAGTGACATACTATAGATCGCGAAATTTTTGCCGTTAGCAAATTTTCGTCGACGACCTTTTCCGACGAAAATTAAACATGCAAAATATTTGTAACGCACGTCAACCTATACCTATTTTGGTCGATAAAGTCTGGCAACGAAATTTAGACAATGCAAAAAATTTACAAATGAAATATTTTACCGCGAAAATATCTACAGTACAATAATTACATGCTCACCTTAATTTCAGACTGCAAAACCTTAACAAGTTCATTCAATTCCATCAACTCCTGTACACATAATAATAATTATGAAGAAGATTATTGAGTGGTGACATGTGGAGATTATAATTAATTTTTGTCAAGCATACAGTTCGTAGTTCTTCCCAAGATTGGCTAGCTGGCTCTTCTTGGGGTATTAGCGCACTCTTATCACTGATGGTCAACAGTTCATCAAACGGTTGGCTGTCCGTATCATCATCCAGTGTCAGTGGCTCTCCCACACCAACTGGCAGTCTACTCTTTCTCGCAATCTGTAAATAATTAAAAAATATCTACCTTAGGGCTACAATTATTTGCGGGTATATACAAATTTTTAGTGGATTTCAGAAATAGCGCATTTAGCGGGTACTCATTTTAGTGATTTTTTTCAAAATTAACATTCTATTTATTCGAAAATGTTGAAAACTTTAATATTCACGGGTACAATTTTTAGCGAAAATTAGATAAATCGCTAATTTCGCTAAATTTAGTACCCGCAAACAAAAGTGTCCTTAAGGTATTTTTTTGAGTTCTACTTCATGTAGTGTGTAGTGAGCATACCTTCAGTGACGCTGTGACCATGCCATAGTCTTTGATAGCTGAAAGAATCTGCTGACGGATGTTGGTTGTACGCTGATCGAATTTCTCCACATCGCCAGGCTCCACCTGATGTCTGAGATCATCAAGGGCATGAAGGTGCATCTTAAGTTGCTATGGGGAGGGAGAGAGAGAGACATAAAAATTAATGTTCATTGAAGAAGAGAGAGAGTGAGAGAGGGGGGAGGGAATAATATTGTAATTGTTATCATAGTGGTGACCTCTCTCACACCTGTACGGTTCTATTTGCATTAATCTGCTCCGAGTTCAGTTTCGTCCAGTTGCCATCTTTATGCAGCTGTGCTATATTCTCTCGGTGAGTTCTCAACCGCCTGAGATCATGAGGCACAGTGGTCTGAGTGAATATCCGAATGCGGTGGTCCAGTATATGTATAGGGAGCTTCAGTGAATCCGTGGGAGCTGTCTCTTCATTCTCTGTCAGAGGAGAAGAGATGTTGACAAAACTGTCTTCAGAGTCTGACTCTTCTTCACTTTCTTCTCTCGAAGGAGAGCTGCATGGCAGTAGAAATGGATATATCATAGTCTAGAGTGGAGTTGAGAGATATAGTAATGACGTGTTGGTTACCTTTTGACTCTTTCTCTAACTTCCATGACTGCTGACAGTGAAGCTTCTTCTTTGTTTACGTCTGCACATTTCTTCGGGGGAATCCCCGTAAGTAAGCGTTCACGTGATGTTTCCTAATTAAAGCGCACCAACATCACCAGAAGCTTACACGTGGAAAAGGTGAAAGAAGCTTTGTTTCCGCTCAGCTAGACGACCGATTCAACCCAGTAATCTCTCTAAGTACTTCATCCCGATCCCAACAACATGGTAAGCTTGCGTATGGATGTGTTCAAACGGCAACACCATCATCTTTCTAATTTTAGCGATCTCCCTCAGCCACGAGTGTTGGTGCGCGAGGTGGAGGCGGTTCAAAGTCACCTCGAGGCTCAGGAGGCGGACTAAAACAGAGGTATGGAACCATCAAAGTTATGCTCTAACTTCTAAGTATAATTCTGGGTTTTGGTGATATCTTTAGTGATAATAATATAATTTATTATAATTACGAAACAGACACTAAATTTGTGTTTGTATGCTATACTATTGCAAGGGGGTACCAAAGCCTAGAAATTTTGGTATGGGAGTATCAAAATCTTTAGGATATTTGGTAGGGGGTACCAGAATTCCTTACTCATAAGGGGGTGCATAATATCTTGGGATATATGGAATAAACTTCCTGGGATGCTGAATGTACTATGACACTGGTACTTGTTCTACTTCATGTATTTACTCTACAGACGGAGCACTAGTCAGGGTGGAGCAGGTGGCTCTAGAGCTAGGCAGACTGGGAGCACTGCTGGCTCAATGTGGAAGTTTTACACCGGAGATGACTCACCAGGAATCAAAATGTAAGCGGAGAGAGAGGGAGGGAGCAATGACATGATTGGAAGAAGAATGATAGGCTCTGTGTTTCTGTTTTGAGCAGGCATGAAATCGCCAGTTCTTTTATATCTTTCCCCTGTAGATATAGAGCAGAATAATATTATACCAAGTTAACACGATGTACATGAACCCACTTATTATACCATAATAATATTTTCTTGTAGCATTAGGTTATTGTGCAAATCATAGTCGTACTAAAAGCTGTCTATGTGTATGTCCTTTTAATAATAATTAATACGTAACCACTCACACTCACACACATGTTCACAGTGGTCCAGTTCCAGTGTTGGTGATGAGTCTCCTCTTTATTGCCTGTGTTTTTCTGCTGCACATCTGGGGCAAGTATACCAGATCATGAACAGAACTCTGTGTATACTACTGCATCACCCAGGCGCAGGCAGAGAATAAAGCACAGTTTCATGAGTTTTAGGGTGTACTATTCTGTCAATATTGCAATTTTTTCTTACTCTTTTAAAAAAGTGTTGTTGGGAGTGACGGTAGTATGGCCGTGGGATGCCTGAAATTTTGAAATTAATAGCATGTGTCACTGATTGACACCTTGTACCAAACCAGTTTTAATTCTGCGCATGCCCATAATAATTATGAGCTGACAATGTGGTAATGGTCGTCAACATTCAATCGCGAGTTTCGAGTTACAAGTTTTACTTCGAAAAGTGGGATGCGTCTCTGTCGAAGAAGATCGTACCTTTTGCTGGGCTTACTGGCCGCATGCTTTGTCAGCGTGTACCTCTGCTTTCTCTCCGCTTCGCTTCTACCTCGCGAACAAAATGAGCGCGTTCCCGTGGAGCCGCACCGAGCGAGGGAGGTGGTCATGAACGGTCAGAGAGAAATCTTGAACATCGACCACCAGCTGCCGGTCATGGTGGCCTCCGTTTCAAACTCAGGTACGTATTTAAGGTACAGTCTAGCAAGAAATGTGTACGCGGTGGGCGGTGTATTTAACTTTATCTCTAGCTGAGCTGGGTAATTTGGTGTTTGAAAAATCATCACACATTGTCGAGGGCTTGTAGCGGCCTATTGATTCTTTGGAGGTGTTACTTCATGGTTTCCTGTGCTGAATACGTATCATGAAACAGTGTAGAATAGATCCTCGAATGCTTTTGAATTTCCTAAATTATATTGAGTTCCAGAATTAAGAATTTATATGTATATCCGTTGCTATGGTACTATTAAAATAGGTGTACGATAAGATACTCCTTTAAACCATAGATTATAGGGGAATAATATGTAATCTATGTTTAAACATTCTAAAAATTCATGTATTTTGAATATGAAAAATAATAATAATAACGGCCACAGATTCTGACCAGCTACAGCAGGAGGTGGGTGTGTCAGAACAGCCTAGAGGACCAGAGCAAGCCGCCGCCGCCAATGGTGGTGGAGAGAACAAGGAGCTGTCCGACGACTGCAGTGGACCTTGGAGTGGCTACCCTCACTGTGAGGGCAAAATGGCCGTAAGTGTGATTCACGTTTTGAGTAGTGATGTTGATTTTGAGCTTTGTGGTTTGTGGTAATAAAGTTGTGTGGAAGTGGTGAGGAGGGGGGAGGGCCAACTCTATTTGTTCATTATGACTGAGAGGTACCAAATAATAATTGATTATTTATTTATTGTTAATTATCATTGCCGCATCAAAGTAAAGGAGTACAAGCATGAAGATGTGCCCTGCATGTGTTGATCACATGGTTACATCACCATGACAGCATGGGTTGTTTGGACTGGGTAGAAGTGGTCAACTCTATTCACGGCTCTATTTATTTTCCCTGCTATGGCACAGAAATAATAATATTATTACCATCATGAATAAATCGTGCCTGGATGATGTGTGTACCAGCATAAATTTTGTTATTGATTGCTTTATATTCTATTTGGGACAGATTGTCAAAATAAAACTCCGTGTTTTCGTAAATGACGTTTCATGTAGTTCCCGTGTACTACTATGCTAATGCTATGCTATTGAATTTATTATCTGCCCCCACATGTCTTCATTGATTATGTCTGCATATAATTATTATACATACATACATATCTGAATGTACACACACCACTCACACACACACACACACACACCTGCACAGTGGATGGCAGATCACTGGGAGAGCGATCCTTGCTACGCTGATTTCGGTGTGGACGGGTCAAAGTGCTCGTTCCAGTCCTACCTCTCGGTTGTGGAGCACTGGTGCCCTCCCCTGCCCAACGCCAAGGAGCTACCTGCTCTCACCAAACTTAAGGTGAGAAAGAGAGGGAGAGAGAGAGAGAAAGGGAGATAAACGTTGAAAACCTCCTGTAATCAATATACTTATGGCTTTCGTAGCAGTGTTTGATGCCTACTCACCCTTATTTATGACAAATCACGCAAAATACTTTTAAGCATGTAGTATTGGATATACAGTGTGCACTAAGTCTTAGTTCCTACATGTGATTCACAATGATAACATCTGATAGTGCATTGGTGTGGTTCCAAGTCCTTTCAACTTTCATATACAGAGTATGCACGCATGAGCTTCCTTATCTTCCAGTATAAATATTTACTCGTGGTCTGTGATTTTGGCCCCAGTAGTGCTTGTCTAATATTGTATTCTATTGTTTTGACCACACATTTCCTGCAGACAACAGCCTCAGTCCAGGATAGCCTGGAACCGCTGACAGTTCGTCTCTCCGCCAACTCAAAGTTTGACTGGATCAGTCGAAGGATCCAGCGCTCTTGGGACTCATGGACCAGCGCTTTGAGGAGCCTCCACTCAGCCAAACCTTTCAATGTCACAGAGAAGAGGGTAAGGCACTTAGTTTGAATGGAATGAGTAAGAATATTAGGCCAGGCAAACTACATTCATAGTTTAGCATCGGCCACATCCTTGAACTACATGCGGGCGGGTGGTACTATAATTAGATTACATTATTGAGATCAGTATAGTAAAACATACATACTCCAAACAGGATACAGCCTTGAGGCCTTACTCCGCCCCCAGATTGGTGCAACACCCCTCAAATTTGAGCCAAATCAGCTTGAAGCGGGGAGGCTGAGCAGCATGCGGGCGCTGATGCTATGACTGTAGTTTGCATGGCTTTATTGTCTGATTATTGTAGGGTAATTGTGAGATATTGCCTGGCCCTTTCATGTGATCATTATTGGTTTTCACATGCTATTTTAGCCCCTATTGAGTCAACCACCACGAAAAATTCCGTTCCAAGTCAGCAGTCACCCTGCTACGAGGAGAGCTCTAGGTAAAAAGTTAGATTCTGGGAATGTTCCTCGGTACGCTTTATACTGTCTACATCAAAAGATAGATCCACCTAGATGTCTAGCTTTGAGAATTTGTCCACCATCAAAGGCTGAATTCATTGAATTATACAACACAAAACACATGTAATCGTGTACCAGAGTGGACTCAAGCAGATGCTACGATTATTTCTGATACACTTACACACAAGAGCATCAATCACTCTATCAAGCTAACACTGGGATGGCTTCTCATACAAAAGTCACATCATAATTTCACGTACTTTAGTGTCACTAATGTTAATTATACCTTAATTTAGCGAATTTAGCGATCTTTACCCAATTCGCTAAATTAAGATGAGGCCAAATATTTTTCGAGATGTATTATTCATGACATTGTATTGTGGTACATGCAAAATCGCTAAATTAAAGTGCAGCTAAATCCTCTCTCCTGAAAATCGCTAAATTAAAGTGCAGTTAACTTTAGTGACACTAATTATGTCCACTCTAGGTATTGATTCACATCGGAGCTCTCACAGATAAAGCTGGATTTAAGTTTGCCGAGAATGCCGATCACGGAGGTCCCCTCGGGGAGCTGGTGCAGTGGAGCGACCTCATCGCCTGCCTCTATCTTCTTGGGCACAGGCTCGAGTTCTCCACCGAGATCGGCCAGCTTCGTGGCTACCTGGACACCACCAGGGGCATAGGGGGATGCCCCACAAAATCAGAGACAGAATTTGATGTCATCTACATCGATATTGTGGGACTGAAGCAGTTCAAGAAGATAGTTAAAGGAAGACTGCAGCACTATAGGTGTGTGTAGTATGTTGGTGTACTAGTAGCTGATAAAATTGTGAGTTACTACTCGTGGCATAATGGCCTGACCCTGTGGCCTAATGGATAAGGCATCAGCCTCCGGAGCTGGGGATTGTGGGTTCGAGTCCCATCAGGGTCGTTTGTATGTCCTTTTTTTTCCTCATACACATACTGAAATTTTTCTTTTTTCCCACCTGTTTATAGGTGTTTATTTCGAGTGCTTGACTCATTTGGCACTGAGCCCCAGTTTAACTTCAAGAAGTGGAAGCCAGTTGGAGCCAGCACAGGGAGGAAGAGAGAGTATGGACAGACCTGGGGCAACTGGGAGCTCAACCCCAGACAGTTCTTCACAATGTACCGTAAGTAATCTATGCATAGCTAACACTTGGAATGTTAGCTATTCTTGGTCTATAGAGTTGCTTGCCCGTCTATAGAGCTGCTTGCCCCCAGGTTTGCTCCCCAATCTTTTCAGCATATTTAATTATTACATGTATGTACAAGAGAAGCTTGCAACAACTTCAACATTGAAAAGCTGGGTATGTGGCTATAGGGCCTGGCTGGCTATAGGGCCTAGCTGGCAATGAGGCTAGCTTCACTAGAATGAAGGAAACTGATCTGTACACAAGATTGGTTTATATAGTAGTTGACAAAAACAACAGCCTTCCTTACTTTCGGAAAAAAAGCTTCGAATGCCAATATGGGGCATCTCTGATTGAACCCCAAAAGATGAACGACAGCTTATATGAAGCATTTGGGATTCCTTTTCTCTAGCAATTATCACTACCGCTTTTTTAATACTTTCCTTCTTTTCTTTCTTTTCAGCTCACACTCCAGACAACTCTTTCCTTGGTTTTGTCGTCGGTAGCCAACAGCTCAACCACTCGGCCATCGTCAAGAAGAACATTAGCCTCATCTATGGGAAGGAGCTGTACATGTGGAAGGAAAAGAGGCCCTACATAGATGTCATCAGTCGGTACTTTGACGTCCACGCTACCATTGGCAACACGACGCAGAAGAAGCAAGACTACGACATATCGATAGTGCCTGGCTTTGTCTACAACCATGGTATACTGAGAGCAGCTGATTTACAGACTCTCTTGAAGGTATGTGACATATTTATCTTGAAGGAATTTACACATCATTCATGAAGTATGGAGTAGATTTGTTACAATTTTAGTATTTTCTTTCTCATGCTCCGAACCTGAATTTTGGCTCGGATTTGTATCTTTACTTTTGATCAGATCAGATCCTAGCAAAGTGCTAAAGTCTTTTTTTTCCCCTGTAGGAGACGAAGCTGTTCATTGGTCTAGGATTTCCCTACGAGGGCCCCGCCCCCCTCGAGGCCGTAGCCAATGGCTGTTTCTTTCTCAACCCCCGGATCGACCCTCCCATCAACCGAGACAACAGCAAGTTCTTAAAGGGGAAACCAACGCTTCGCTCGCTCTCCTCTCAGAATCCATACGCAGAGATGTTCATTGGCCAGCCTTATGTCTATACAGTGGATATTGGGAATCGAGAGGAGGTCAATAGAGTACTGATGAAGATGGCTTCATTGCCAGTGAGTTGT
The DNA here is from genome assembly GCA_963930775.1 of Cliona cf. orientalis. Classification (NCBI taxonomy): domain Eukaryota; kingdom Metazoa; phylum Porifera; class Demospongiae; order Clionaida; family Clionaidae; genus Cliona; species Cliona cf. orientalis. The sequence goes on from OZ005707.1 coordinate 6,777,320, forward strand.
TTGTGTGCGGGTCAGGGTGTGTGTGTGTGTGTGTGTGTCGTGGTGTGTGGGGTACGGGGGCAGTTGTGGCCAGTTGAAATTCAATTATTTAGTCCGCTTATGTGATGAATTGGTTTTATATTTAATTTTTGGTTTCACTATTGGTTGAGGTGAGACTCCCCTCCCTTCTCTCTCTCTCTCTCCCCCCCCCCTCTCTGCTCCAGAATCCCCCTCCCTACCTGCCTTATGAGTTCACCTATGAAGGTATGCTGGAGAGAGTGGCTGTACTGCTCGACAATCAGCAGTTCTGCTCTCCTCACCAGTGGCCCCCTGCTTCCGTCCTCCAAGCCACTGTCAGCAACATAGGAGAGAGCTGCAAGGACGCCTGCTACAGAGAAGGTATATTTTAGATATTTTATAATCTATTTATATCACATGATTGTCACATGACTTATCATTCAGGCATGGTTTGTGAGCCGGAATTATTCAACTTACTGAACTCAGCAGATTCTTTGAAACAGTAAGTTCTAAAAATTACTTTTCGATCCCTAGCCTCATAGCCATGGGAATTAAACTAACTGTACTCTATTGAAACAGTGATCCTATAATTATACTCTCTAATAATTATCTATAGGAATGGCCTGGCTTGCGAGTCGACCAGCTCGGAGCACAGCGTCCATGGGCCCTCCTACAACACGAAGACGCGGAGCTGTAGCTTGCAGCTGGACACCCTCCTCCTGAGCTGCGTGGGCAGCGAAGCCAGCACAGAGAGACTGTGCCCCTGTAGGAGGTACAGGAGAGGACAAATAGCACTCTGTGAAACTTGTACTCGATAGTCGTTAATTGATATCGTAAATGTTATTATTGTCATCGATTCACTTACATTGTGTATTGTGTATGCATTTGTATCTCCAGGAGCGTATTCTCCTGGTTAATTTTATTATTATTTCATCCATACAATATCATGACTGTATTGAAACACCTTAGGTAGTAATTATTGTTTGATCATCAACATTATTATTTACATGATACACATAAATTTAATTGTGGGGAGACCTTTACCATGTGGGCTTGTTGGTGGGCATTATTTAGAAGCACCTTCACTATTGCTATCGGGAGTGATGAATGGGAGGAGGTGTGCGCTGTTTTGGCGGTAACGTCTGAGATCTGTTTGACTTTAGACGATCGACAGGTGAGCGTGCTATTACCTAGCTAGCCGATCGATGTGCGTCCGCGTGTGTATATTGATCGCGACCGCGCGGGATAGAAATGATATATTAAAGCCATGAAGCTTGATTAAAAATGATCTCTCTCCACACCCCCTACCCTACATCAGGCATCAGGCTAGGCTGCGCTGTCTCTGTGCGTGCGGATCTCTCTCACTGACAATGTCCCTCTCACCAAGCGACCCTCCTCTCCTTATCCAGTGAGTGGTCATCGTCGATATCTGTGTGATTCGTCATTAACACTATCCTCACATGTATGCATATTTGCAGGGATGGTGCTAATTCCGGAGATGCAGAGGTATAGATTGTCATCACTATAGAGTGTGATAGCCTAAATGAAAAGCATAATATTAAAGATGTTTGTTCTCTCTCTCTCCTTCCTCCCTCTATCAATCCTTCTCTTCTCTTTTCCCCATCACCCTTCTCTCCCCCCCCCCCCCCCCCCCTTTCCCTCTCTCTCTCTCTCTCTCCTCTCTTGGTACATATATAGATTGAGCCTCTTGCCCCAAGTGACCCCAACGATCCTAACAAGCCAGCTCCTTTCGATTACATCACTGAAAACATCTACATATCACCATCGTGAGTTCATTGTAAAAGCATGGCTCTAATGTAGTTGTTATGTCAAGGAGTTGTGATAAAGTGCGAACTTTCCCACCATCTCCTCATAGTTTGCAGACATCAAAGGTTAGAAAGCGAGCAAAACGCATGGTCTGCGAGTGTCAGTTCGACGCAGGTGAGCTAGCTAAGCAGTAGTGACCCCCCACCATGTGAATGTCATGTGATTGTCATGTGATCTACACACACAGAGACGGATGACCCTGAGGAAGCTTGTGGAGAGACATGTCTTAACCGTCTGCTCATGATCGAGTGGTAAGTACAGATCACCAAAGCAACATTTTTCAATGAATCACCCACCCCCCCCCCCAATACACACATCATAATAATATTATTATATCACACTTGCACACACTTGCTACAGTGGCTCAAGGTGCCCTTGTGGTGAATATTGCACAAATAAAAAGTTTCAGAGGGTAAAATGAAAATATTTAAGTTTCACACTGTGGCTGGTTGGTTAGTTTCATCTTTAATGTTCATGCAGGCCGAGTATGCTAACGTTGAAGTTTTTAAGACAGAGAAGAAAGGATGGGGGTTGAGAGCGTTGGAGCCCATTGCTTCGTGAGTCTTCTCTCTCTCTCCTTCCCCCCCTCCCCCCTCTCTCTCCCTTCTCTCATCCCAAACATCACTTACTGACTTACAAAATTGCAGGGGGACGTTTGTGATGGAGTACTGCGGTGAAGTCTGCACTCACACGGACTTTGAGGCAAGAAAGCTTGAGTACATGAAAGACAAGAGGCGCCACTACTACTTCATGTCCCTCACGACTGACGAGGTAGATTATAGTTTACTGATCAATATGAAATAGTTTACTAACTAGTTTACTGATCGATAACTCAATCACTGAATAGTTTTCTGATAATAATATATGAATTGCTGATCCCTGTTTTTATAGGTACCACTAGTGCATAGTAATTAACTGCTAAAAATATATTTTTTCTCTCTCTCTCTCTCTCTCTCTCTCTGCAGATCCTTGATGCCACTAGGAAAGGAAACCTGTCTCGATACATCAACCACAGCTGTGACCCCAACTCAGAGACACAGAAGGTGAGCAAGCTATCATTCTACCATACCTACACTGCTGCTGTCACCATAGAGCTCTATGAAGCTAAATATAGTTGCCCTCAACTATATATATACATGTACTACCTTCCTGGACACTGATTATAAAGTGCATGTACATGACTACATGTATGTACATTGTTACATTGTCTTTTGTTATTGTTTCTTTCTTCAAAGTGGACGGTGAATGGTAAGCTGAGGATTGGGTTTTTCTCCGTGAGGGATGTTGAGGTCAGCGAGGAACTCACCTTTGACTACAAGTTTGAGAGATTTGGGTGAGTAGCTTTAGATAAGCTACGAAATCTGAAATAGCAAAAAAAATTTTTTTCCCCAAAACTGGCTATGTACATAATAATATGTTCCAAATTTTCATACAAAAATTTTTATTTTCTGATTATGAAGAAAATCAATTATTTTACTCTGTCTCTCATTGGTTGCAGTGATGTCGCTCAGAAGTGCTACTGCGGGAGTGCTAATTGCAGGGGCTACCTCGGTCAGACCAAGCAGACCCCGGCCACGCTAAAGGTCGTGACCTTGGACCGTGAGCTCGGGTCCCCCCGTAGTCCCAGCAGCTCTCGGAGAAGACCTCGCCAGAGGATACAGAGCGATGCTGACTCAGCAGTAAGTCCAGAAACTTCCAACTCTGTTTAGTAATAGCATGTCATGCGATGATTACTGTGTGTGAGAAATCCCCTAAAAAGTAGCCCCTTTATGCTGGCTGTAATAATAGTTTTGCATATTTTACATACAAGTTGGAAATTAGTCAAGGGTCTGGGGGTCTATTAAGCCCTTGGTAGCAGTCATAACTGATTAGCTATCATAAAATAATATTGCATTCTCACCCCCCCCCCCCCCCCCCCCCCCCCCCACTTGTCTAGTTTGAGAAGGAGCTGTATGACATCGTTGGTTCTAGCTGGCGCCTGAAGAGCAACGATCAGACCCTCGCCTTCTGTCGACTGATGCTCCAAGCCGAGTCCCCAACTCAGAGGATCATGCTCCTCCAGGTGCTGCAAGCCACTGATGATACCTACTTGAAGAAGTTCATAGGTTTTCACGGCTTGAGGCTACTGTGGAGCTGGATGGTCGATTCATCTGACCTCGACTCATCGGAGGGACTCCAGTTTAGGATGCAGGTAAGGAGAGTCAGTGAGATAGGTGTGCAGGGATTTACCGTATAGCCGGAAATATTGGCGGGAATTAAATTTGGCGGTGGAGCCCAAAATCGCTATAATAATATTATAATATTATTGCAAGAATATTGGCTGATTTAAATTCGGCGTTTTGATATGGGATCGCCATACATATTATATGCAAGTAGGAAATTTTGGCGGATTTTAATTTGGCGGTTGTAATATAGACCGCCAAACCGCCAAATTTTCCAGCTATACGATACTTAAGTGGGTGGGAAGGATGGGGGACCCCAAGAAAATATGATTAAAAAAATTCTTATGATTATGATGTGACAGGTACTTCAGACACTGAACCACCTTCCAATCACCAGCAAAAACCAACTGGATGACAACAAAATCCTCCAGGTCGTCAAGAGGTGGGCAGAGCATAGTCATATCCATAGAAACAAGCCAAGCTCAGAAGAGGAATCTGTTGTCAGCTCTCATCAGCAACCATCCTCAACCGATGAACAGCTAGAGGCAACTGTGGTGGTCACTGAAGCTGATAGTCGATGTGAACCGGCCACTACTGATCCGGAATCGAAGCAGGAAGTGGGTGTGGCCAGTGAGGAAGTGGGTGGAGCTACAGAGGAACCTATTCGAGTCGAAGAAAATCTAAAGGAAGAGAAAGAAGGGGCTACAGATGCAACAAGCATGATGGAGAAAAATTCAAAGGAAGAAGTAGCTTCAGAGGCGCCTGTTGTCATGGAGGATGAGCTGAGAGAAGAGAAGCAAATAGAGACTGGAACTCTAGAGACATCGGTCACGGTGGAGGAAGATTCAAGATCTCAAGAAGAGAAGGAAGGAGAGAGCAAAGCTTCAGAGGTACCAGTCGCGATGGAACAAAAACCAGGAGAGGAGAGGGAGACAATAGATGAAGCAAGAGATGCATCAGTTTCGATAGAAGAAAGTCCAAAAGGTCAAGATCAGAAGGAATGTGTGACTGAAGCTTCAGAGGCACCGGCCATGATGGAAGAAGGGCTAAGTGAGGAGGGAGAGGGAGAGGTACCAGCCGTGGTAGAAGGAGGACCAAGGAAGGAGAATGGTGGAGATACCAAGAAACCAGAACTAGATGGTCCAAAAGAGGAGAAAGAAGGAGTGGGTGAAGCTTTAGAAACACCAGCCATGATTGAAGGAGGACCAAGGGAGGAGAAAGAAGGGGTCGCAGTCATGACAGAGATGGAGGGAAGTCCAACAGAAGAGAAAATGGAAATTGGTAAAGAAGAACCATCTACTGAAGCATCAGTCATGATGGAAGAAAGTCCAGAGGAGGCAGTAGAGGGGATGGGTGAAGCTACTGATGCATCAGTCATGAAAGACGAAAGTCCAAATGGTCAAGATGAGGAGGAAGGAGAGTGTGAAGCTTCAGAGGCATCTTTTGCCATTGAGGAAGACGTGACAGAGAAGGAAGATATGACTGGAAATGGAGAGACATCATCTGTTGTTACAGAACAGAACAGTCCAAGAGACAAAGAGGTGAGTGGAACTACTACAGAGGCGCCAAACATGATGGAAGATGATCTAAGGAAGGAGGAGGAGAAGGGAGAGGTTGGGGCCGGCGGTGAGGAGGCTTCAGAGGCACCAACCGTGATGGAGGAAGAGCCAAAGGAAGAGAAAGAAGGGGAGAACAGAGCTACAGAGACACCTACCACCATAAAAGAAGATGAAGGTCCAATGGAGGAGGAGAAGGAAGGAGTGAGTGAACCTACAGAAATATCAACTGCCATACAAGAAGAGCCAAGGGAGGAGAAAGAAGATGTGGGTGGAGCTTCAGAGGCACCAGCTACAACAGTAGAAGGCCCTAAAGAGGAGGTGAAAGATGGAGATGATGGAATTTTGGAGATACCACCAATGGAAGGGTCAGCAGAGATGGAGGGAAAGGAATCTTGTGAAGCAGAAGCTCGAGAGGCAGATAGTGCCACTATGTCTACCCCGCCAGCTGAGAGTGCCGTCAGTGAAGGAGTGGTGGGTGTGGTCACAAAGGGAGACGATGACATCATCAAAGAGGAAGGAGAGGAGCCAGGATCTTGTGAAGCTGAGGCTAGAGAGCAGAGCGGCTCGGAACACTCCCAGGACGAAGGTCAATCATGTGAGGCAAGCCAGAAGCTGATAGCAGCTGCCGAGGGTCTGCTCAAAAAGTGGGAGTCGCTCAAGGAGATCTTCAGAATACCAAAGAGGACACCCCAGGTAATTAGTGTTTGTAACACATGATATGCATGTTATAATAATAATTATTATGAATATTCTGGTTAGATTGATTGGCTTAATACTCGGGGGGGGGGGGGGGGGGGGGGCTTCCCCTCTGATTGCCTGTCCCATGCATTTCCTGTGGGTGTGTACATCGCTACATTCTTAGCTGAAACCCACAAGCACGCCATAATGAGTCAAACTATAAGAGGGAAGTGGCGATCGCTGATTATCATTGCATTAAGAAAGAGAAAAAACAACAATTTTTGAAAGGGCACTTCTTTATGTTAGAGAATGTAAGCCCCTATACATTAATAGTAATGCTTTAAAATATGTCGTGTTGAGCGGTCCATATCGTTAGCCTTGAGATGCTATGTGCCACCTTATGTGAAGGCTTTGTCCCCCCCCCCCCCCACCCGCCAAATGCACAATTCCCGTACGGTGGCTCATGAGTACATCTCATACCGTCCATCCACACCTTACATTTATTGCCTTACCTACAGCGCAAGAAACCTAGCCCTGATCCACAGTCGTCATCGTCACTAGGAGAAGACGATTCAAAGGAGACGGACGAGATGGATGAGGAGGATGTCCTTCTTCCGTCTAGCTCAAGGAGAAGCAGCAGCCGGCACCCGAGTAGCAAGGATCGCCACCAGACCAGTCGCCACTCCAGCCCACATGAGAGGAGGACGGAGAGACAGACGGACAGACAACTAGACCGTAACAGGTAATAATAATGTGTATTATCGTAACATCTCTGCAATGAATTTCATTTGTATGCTCAAGCTGTTTACAGTTACATGTACTTAATATACCTTAGGGCTACGATTATTTGCGGGTACAAATTTTAGCGGATTTTGCAAATAGTGCATTTAGCGGGTACTCATTTTAGCGATTTTTTTCAAAATTAACATTCTATTTATTTGAAAATGTTGAAAATTTTAATATTCGTGGGTATTTTTTTTAGCGAAAATTAGGTAAATCGCTAATTTTGCTAAATTTAGTACCCGCAAACAAAAGTGTCCTTAAGGTAGACTGTAGTGTCTGGTGACGTGTATAATCAATACAAAATTCTTTATCTTTGGAAATTTGAAAATTCTGCATTAACAAATTTTTCCATTTTTGTTCCAGGGCTCGTCACCGTAAGGGTCTCCTTCCGACTCCGAAGCGATCTCCCCTCACCTCCTCCTCCCCCTCCCAACGTATCTCTGCCGCCGCTGCCGCTACAGCTGCCGCCCTCCCCGTAGCTCCGCCCATAACCACACCCCCAATCAACCCCGCCCTCTCATACCCCCTACCCTCCACGGTGGCTGGCTACACAGGCAGCCACGCCCACACATATACCACCAACTTCACAGGCACTGCTCCGGTTCAGAACACTGTCATTGTGCAGCAGCCTGGACAAAGTGTCTACGTCCAACAACAGGTAATTAAAATTAATACAGTCCCGAGTCGATCTATTCTCGATAATAATATTATAGTTGATCCCCTTACAGAGGGCCTCCACTATATTCCTGAAACGCGTTAATTTCGTCCACAAAATTTTTGTGGTAGAAATTTTCGTGTAACAATATTTTTGTCAACTTCAAGCGCACCATATATTATATTCGCTATATTATTATAAATTATTAGTACAGGTAAACTATTTTAGCGTAAAGTATTTCGTCACTTTGCTTTGTGTAAAATGAAAAAAATTTTAATAACAAAAATTTCATGAATTACGGTAGACTAGGTATTCTGTGAATGTTGAAATTTCAAATTCACGTCTAAAATACATGTTCATAATATAGGTATTTCAAGATGGTCTCAAAACTACAATCCTTCCCACTCAATATGCCCCGCCCACCCAGCGCCCACCACTCCAGCAACCAGCCACTCAGCAGTACGTCCAACTAAACCCCACCCACCTCCCCTCCCTCCCACCCCTCCCCACGGCACAAGCTCCCCCAGCGACAGCCTACACACAGCTGACTCAGCAAGCAGGAAGTGGTGCTGGAATTATCCAAAATCCCATTCCAGTTCCGGCAGCTTTAGCTCCACCCACTGGATTTGTTGCTGGCCCCGCCCCTGCTGCCATGGCAACGAACAATGTGGCTACTCTACAGCCACAATACTACCAACAGGTATATAAGGCTAATCAGCGCAGAAATCAAAAATAAAATTCTGAATTTTTTGCATAATTTCGTAGAATTTACTGTTTTCACACATGTACACTCACAAGCAGACTCAGCAGCCACAGCAGCTGTTTGTTCAATCGTCTCTATCCAGCTCACTAATTACAGGGACATCCCTACTCCCCCAGCAACAGCAGCAACAACAGGCCCTATCTACGGTCGATCCAAATCCCCTAGCATTGGCCCCCTTGCCTCCCCCTCCCCCTGATGAAGAAATTGACCTCCCCCTTAACTGGAAAACTGCCAGAGATTCGAATGGAAAGATATACTATTATCACTCCATCACACGAAAGACACAGTGGGAGAGACCAACTGATAAAGATGCCGAAGGTACAATCACCATGGACTTAGGAACTCCAGAACCGGAGAGCGAAAGTGAGGGGGATATGTCGAAAATTGCACCTAGGGGACCAAGAACTCCTCCCCCTGACTACTCTGATGGGGAGGAGAGGATGCCTCGTACTCCCGAGGGATCGCCACCATCGCTGAGAACAATGGCTGCCAAACGACACAAGGGACCGAGAACTCCTCCTTCACCGTCTCGCTCTGGCTCTTCGAGGCACAAGAGTCGAAGGTCAAAGTCAAAGCATAAGAGGCGGAGTGGAAGTAGAAGTTCAAAGGTGAAGGGACCGCGGACACCCTCTCCCCCTCCTGCTAGTGGGAGGAGCCCCGTACGGTCACATGATGTGTTACTAAAACACTCACGTTCTCCTTCACTGCCCGTCAAGGATGAAGGCCACACCCTCTCAAATGTTATTACATCACCAACGTATGCTGATCTGTCGCCTACTTCAATTAGTCCCAAACTCCAAATTGATGAAAATGAGAACAGTAGTATTGTAGAAGAAAAATCATTAACAACCGTAGAATGTAGCGAGTCACAGGTAGAAAAGTCTGGTTCTAATGACAACTCACCTATTCCCAAACCCGATTCTCTAAAATCATATTCCCCTATCCCCATTCCCGTTTCACAACACTCACCTTCAACTGGAATTCACTCCTCTCCTCTCTATTCTTCCTCGCAAGAGCACTCGCCCCTTAATTTGAGCCTCACTAGTGACCCGGGAGGAGGGGCGGAGCCTCAGGAGTCAGCCCCGCCTCCCAGGAAGAAGCACAGGGGTGAGAAGAAAGCGAAAAGCAAGGCCAGCAAGACCAAAGAGGAATATCGCCACAAAGTAAGTGTATGCGTGTGCCCTAGCTATGATAATTATATTAGGAAGCATCGTTTGGCATTGCCAGCTCATTGGAGCAATAGTATTATGGCTTTTTTTGGATATCGTAATTAATTTTGCTTCTCGTTATGGTCGTGGTATTACCCATATAAGGAAGAAGCTGGTATCCTAAGGTTGTCATTCTTGCTGTAGTTCATTTCCTTCTTTTGCTGTCTAATTGACTTATACACGATTCAAAATATTCACCATCCACCCTCACTTCACACACACACACACACACACACACACACACACACACACACACACACACACACACACACACACACACACACACACACACAATGTCATGTACAGCTGTCGAAGGTGGTCACTCACTGTCTAGATCAGCATCGAAAGTCGGACTGTAAATATGGAAGAATCACTTGTGCAGATGACTTCAAGTACCTTGCTAGAAAGGTAGGGATTGTAGCTATATAAATATAGAATATTATGTCTTAACTACCTTTTGAATTCTCTCTCTCAGTTGACCTATGGTCTTGCTGAGAAGGAGTTTCAGAGGAAAGGAGGGGCTAAATTGGACTTGACAGACTCTGTTAAAGCAAAAGTTAAGGACTATATCCGCCAATACATGAAGAAATTTGGCATAGTTTATCATAGAACATCAAGCCCTTAGTCCACATAATAATATTATTATATCATGACATTATGTTGAGTTCTTTTTACTATTATGAAGAATGTTCACATTTTGTATGCAAAAACAATGCTGAAAATGAACAATCGAGTATTTGCGCATGCGTAAAATTTAGGTGCAATGTATTATTATTATGTAGGCGGGGTTGGATTGGCCACGCCTACTAGCTACACGTGCGTTTGAAATGGGCGAGGTTTGCTGAGAATCGAATCGCTGGCCCGTTCGCCGAGTTTCCCCTCACTGTCACATGGTCGGAGCAGAAAGGTGATTATTAGCCTTCTCGGTGCATGCTCTCACAGCGTCGCACTGCTAAACTCTTCGCGGTTTAGTATCTACCGTCGAGAAGAGAAGATACTCCCCGACTTCTCACTTTTTGAACTTGTCCCCCTCTCCGGCCTCTCCCTCTGATAAGACGGTTCTCTCTATCGCTCGCGCCCCGTTGGTGTCGCCCCATCGTGTGCCGTGCCGTGCCGTGCTGTACCGTATTTTGACGAGCCGAGCCGAGACGAGACGGGGGTGACTGGTCGTCGGTGCGTCTTCTTTCAACGAGCAGTGTGCTTGCGTGCGTGCGTGAATTGACTGGGAGTTTGAGTGAAGCGATAGATGGCCGAGACGGGACTCGTGGAGAACGTAAGTTTGTATACGTGTAGTGTAGGTAGCTAGTGTATAAACGTGGTAGTATCAAAAGATGCATGGAAGAATGTGTCTAGGTGTGAGTAGCGGCGAGCATTTTGTTAACTGTTGTCCCCTTAATGGCGTGATATTTCTAACCTTCGGCCACTTGCGCGTTTGATTCTCTGGAGTTGGAAGCCCGTTCATTGTTTTAGTCGGCGCGCTGTTGCGTGTGCCAGACTGCGTTCTATGCTGGTGCATGTAGCTAGCTGGCATGGGTGAGCATTATTGTTTGGCAGGGACTTCATTTGGAGGCCAGCTTTGTGTCCCCCACACATGGGCACGAAATCGAGTTTGGCCCCCCCAAAAAAATGACAATCCACGCGCCATACTTCATTATTGTATGCGGTGTGGCTGTGACGTCATAGGTTGTCATAGTAACGCTCCTTAGCTCGTGGTAGAGATAAGTACCTTCCCATGATCCCTATAGTCTGTGTGGTCTTCCCCAGAGCACACAATAGTACAACACTTGCTTCACCTACAGCCAGGCAGGATTTTGAATTTTTAGCAGCTACAGTCACATAGTTTGGCCAGCCCGAAACAGTGTATTTACACCAAATAATTTATTGCAAACCTTTCCTCCCCCCGTAGAAATTGACAGCCATTCGTGTATTTTTGTATAGCTATCAGTTCTGTGACATTGTGTGCACTAAGGGCAGATTTGTCAGTATTTGTATTCACCAATCGCACTATTTTACCTTCCCTCCCTCCCTCCCTCTCTTTCTCTCTCTCTCTTTTGTATGCTGATTATAGAGTTCAGAAAGTGGTTCTAGCAGCCAAAGCCAGGGGACAAGCAGTAACAGTAACGAGGGCTCCACACAGCAGTCCAGCTCTTCTCACCAGCATCAGTCTGCTAGTGAAAGGTGAGTGTGTGTATGTGTATGTGGTGTGTAATTAGCAGAGCACGCGAGTGCTCCATTCGTGTCATTTAGTTGAATAGAGTAGTTCACAAAGGGGACCAGTTAAAGCTCTATTGAGAGCAGCATACTGCCCGGGCCAGGCTTTAGTGCATACCGCCCTCATGCATAATGATTTTATGTAAATTTTGTTTGAGGAAATGTTATTTGCCTACAATCGTGTGTGAAATAGTTATAGCCCTATCTTATTGTACGTGGAGAGGGATTGATGTAGGATTAATTTGCTAGGAGAAGAGGGGGAGGGGTCTTTGTGCATGGAACTCTGTCAAAATGCTTGAAATTTTAGATATTGAGGTTTGCTGTTTTTTTTTGTACTAATGTGTTTTGACCTTGTATTCGCTTCTACTGCCCTCCCACCCACACATCTTTCTAACACTGCTCTTTCTCTCTCTCTCTCTCTCTCTCTCCATATGCCACGATAGTCTTGAGGTACCCAAGCACATAGCTGTAGCTTCAGACGGAGGAATGGAGATGGATGAGGAATCACCTCTCGTTGTCAACCTTGATAAAAGGGGTGTCCCCTCTGGCAGCAGCGACATGCATTCTAATGAAGACAGTGAACTGAGTAGCCCCCCTCCGGACGACGGGTCAAGCGGAGGGGAACAGGTCTACGTTGATGAGAGGAGCATGCCCCCTCCTCCCCCTCCCTACGTCTTGTCTCCCGCCAACGTGGTCCCCGTCATGGAACACGGGGGATTTATATCACCAGGGGCTCACCCGCCAGTCCTTCTGATGACAGCCGTCCAGAGCGAAGGATTCTCATCAGATAGGGAACTGAACGAGACCCCGCTCCAGGGGGCAGAGCTAAGAAAGCAGCTCATCACTCAGCTCGAGTACTACTTCTCCAAGGAAAATCTCAGCTCTGATAAATACCTCTGTAAGCTTTGAGAGAGAGGGAGGGGGAGAGAGAATGTGTACTTTAGCTAACTACCTTTCCAATTTTCCTCCCCCTGCAGCTTCTCAGATGGACGGTGACCATTATGTACCAATCTCCATTGTGGCCAGCTTCAACCAGGTAGGTAGCCATCGCTAGCTCCCCTCACTCACTCACTGCCTTGCGTGTGTACATCTGCGTCCTTTTCACACAATGCACCTGTCTTCATTGAAGCTTTTCTGCCATACAGATCATTTGCCTACACTATCTTTTCCTTTTGTCATGTTTATGTTTTCGTACAAGCTCTCGACAACCTGTAGCCACTACCGTACGTACATCTAGCCCCTTTATACTGTATCCTGTACATTTAATGAAGTATCAAGTCAATACATAGAGAGTGGTCCTATAGAACTAGCCTAGCTAGCGCGCTACCATGTTCCATGTACATGCACGAAGGCTGCACTATACAACTACAATGTACATGTGACAGATGATGCATGTTGCTGTCACAAATGTAATACACTACAAGTGTCTCTCTCTCTCTCTCTCTATCATAGTATTGTTTGGTTATGCAGGTCAAAAGACTGACCAGTGATGTCAATCTCATCCGTGATGCTGTCACAGGTAAGCCCCCCCACCACCCCAACCCAACCCACCCTCCCTAAGGTTAAGGTGGGCATAGCACTACTCTGTCATGTACTATAATTATTATATTATACATGCTATAATATGGTATACTCCAGTGGGCATCCATTTGTGCACATGTACATGTATATACATGTAATAGAGTGATTGTAGTTTCTGAGTCATTGATAATGTGCGTAGTTATCGACCATGTTTGTACAGAGCTAGTCTGACCAGTTTCAGCATGAATGGGTTGCCCCTGCTATCTATTGACAAAATTTCACTTTTTGGCCCCTTTTCTTATTCCTTGAAATAGAATCTAGCGTTCTTCAACTCGACGAGACAGGAGGTAAAGTTAGAGCTGTCCCTGAGAAGCGGTGTGTGCTGATCCTCCGGGAGATCCCCAAGAACACGCCTGAAAAGGTGCGCTGCAGTGTGTAGCGACACATTATAGGCTTGTGGTTAGAACTGACCCTAGCACTATCAACAGTATACTATTGTGACCTCTCATCCTGTGTGTATGTGTGTATTGTACCATGATATTGCAGGACATTACTGCGCTGTTTGCCAGTGACAAGTGTCCCAACTATAGCTCTTGTGAATTTGCTGACAATGACTGCTGGTACATCACTTTTGACTCGGAGGAGGACACGCAGAAGGTATATTAATTTTGGAGTATCTGCACGCAATTTGCACATTAATTTTAACCTGGACTGTTTATGAAAGTGAACCTGTACAGAAGTGTGTGATCTTGTATCCCCTGTTTAAAGGGGCAGCTTGTGATAATATCCTGACCAGAGGGAGGTGTCCTCGTTTCGGTATTGATTATTGAGTCAACTTGAGGATGTTATTTTTGACAGCTTCTACTCGAAATTCGCTTTTTAGTCTGTGGGAAAATCACCATTATGTATTGTATTCATTTGAGTGGATAGGGTGGATGAGTTTTGATAGTATCACATGGGGAGTTCACAGCTTGAGTACATGTATGCATTTTGAAGGAGGTTTTGCTGGTATAGCTCTTTCTCTCTCTCTCGTGTTCTTGCTGGTCTCGTTTGTTGGTTAGTGCAGTGACTACACTCTTATCAGTAAACGCTCCCTCTTTCTGTTCTTCTCAAGCTTGTAGGCTACATACAGACATAAACGTGGCATTGCTTGTGGGCTTATATGAGTGCAGTCCTCAAAAGGAAAGGAGGGGATTGGGGATTTAGAAAAGTGTCGGTGCTATTATTAGTGTGATTGCAGAGGGGCTTGACCAAATTTCCCCACGTCCTTTGTCACTTTGATGACCTAGCTTTGCCTAATTGAGTTAAACTCGCCATCCACAAATATGCGTGGTCATGTATCAACCGTTCCTGCTCACAAACTACTCATTTAATTTTCCATACAAAAACATTTGTATTACTGTATGTATGTCCGTTTGTTGCAGGCCCACAAGTACTTGCGTGAGGAGGTTCGGGAGTTCCTCGGTCATCCAATACGAGCTAGGATCAAGGGTACCACGGTTCAAAGGTCATCGGGGATGCCAAAGAAGAATCGGAATGTGACGTACCCTATGCAACCTGTTTACAATGGAACTCCACAGGTGAGACTTTGTTGTCATAACTGTCGGCGTGATGTCGCTTCCAATTATTGATGATGGGTGGAAATGTATCGTTATGTGTATATGGAGGGATGGAGAGAGAGAGAGAGGGGGGGGGGGGAGGGGAAGATGAATTAAACAATAATTGAATTTGTGAGTGTGGTAATATAGCTGGTGCCTTTCCACTGACTGGCACTGGCAGTGGTTGTCCAAAAGTTTTTAACCACAAACCATCACAGAGAAGGTTCTAGACCCACACATACTAGTAGCTAGGGCTGCCAACATCCTCTGTTGTACATACATGCAGCAATGTTGCATGCTCTGTTGCATGTGATTGAATTTTCTTGCCCAATCATGGATACTTGGTTTGTACTAACTATTGTTTGGCCTCCTAATATGCAGATGCCAGCATTCTACCAGCAGCCCCCAGGTCCTGGTGTGGTGCCATGGCCTCAAGCTACCTCTCCCGGAGGATATTTTGAAACTGCCGCAGCCGTTTCTGCTGCTGGAAATTTCGTGCATTTTGTTAACAATCCACCACAGCAAGCCTTTGCAGGTAAGGGGGGGAGGGAGAGGGAGAGGGAGAGAGAGATCCGATCTTACTCATAGTTGTACGCATGTACTATAATCTGTATGTACATTAATTCTGTGACACGCCATGTTGGCTTTACATCTACATAGTTCTAAAATCATTTCCCTTTTGTATATATTCATGTGATTCAGTCATCTACTGTGTCTATAGTCAGTGTCAGATCTAAATACTATTAGAGTGAGTGGGCCTTGTCTGTCATGTGACAATGGGCTATAAAGGGGGGACCCTTGTGTTTCAGCGCTCGGAGTGGCTGGCTAAAATAATATCTTGCTATTCATAGTTCAGCCCTTACTGCATATGAATATTATACTATCGCCTATTAAATTTATTTGCCTTCTGCATGCTTCTACCATATTAGGTCATGAGGCCCCATGTACATGTGTGTATGCTTTTTCTTATCTGCCAGTTAGGTACCTTGTAGCATGGTGCGCACCCATAGCTGTGTTGTTGTCCCGAGTCTGGTATGTTAATGGAGTTCTGTATGATGCAAGAATAAAGAAGCTATTTCTAAAATTAGTACAGTTGCCCTTTGCCAGCCAGTCAGTCAGCTTAGCTAAGCCTGTACTACATAAGAACCTATGAAATTTGAGTCCAAGCCTAGTTTCCTGTGTTTGGACTATTTGCTGCGGTGTAGTGGGTTCATCATGCTGCCCTACATGATGTACGTGTATGTGTGTCTGTATGTATGTCATTTGTGTGTGTAGGTATGTGCGTGCATTATTCCCAAAAATAACGGCAATGTTTGAGTGTCTGTTGGAATGATGAAATTAGCATAGTAACTACGCTCTTAGCTTATACAAACGTAGTAGGCTCACATATTTGCAAATAAGGCTATAGGCTTAAGTTAGGAAAATCATTATTAGCCCAGTTCAAATGGGGATGAGCCCATACCATACATACTATGTTCATACATTGTAATTCATACGATCATGTGCTTGCATATTATATGTTCGCAGGTCCTCAGAATAGGTTTGCAAATGTTCCCCTCTATATGATGGATGGCAGTGAGCCCCCAGTTGGTGGGCGTGGCGGCGCTAGATCTGTTCCCCCTGGAGGCAACCCCCGGCCTCCCCACATGGACCGAGGCCACTCCCCCAGGCCCCTCCCTAACGGAGATATTCACAGTGAACGTGATCGTGTTCCAGAGAGAGGAGGAGGAGGGGGTGGGACAGGTGGGCGTGGTCAGAGAGGCAGTGGAGACCACTATTCAGGTGGTGGCGGAGGGGGAGGAGGAGGGCGATATCGGAACAGAGGAGATGATGACCCCAGCAAGAAGATCCCCCGACTGACTAAGAACAGACGGAGCAACGGCGCACCTGGCGAATCTGGTGACAGAGGACAACTACCACCGGTGAGCAAAATTGATACTTTTTCTCAATTTAGAGAGGGAGCTTTGTGCATAATATGGTTATCAATTAGGATAAGGATTAGGGCAAAATGTTATGCACACAATGATTACATGTATGTAAATTTTTTTGCAGCGTCAGCAACCAAAGCCTCAGCACAAGTTTGAACTTGCCCAATCTAACTTCCCTCCTCTACCCACCACCTCCTCGGACAGCGGCAGTGGCGTTAGCACCACCGCCGCCCCCCACTCTACCGTCACTCAGTCACAGAGTCACATGACCTCTAGCGGCGGGGACGACGGGAGCAGTGGTACTCGGCCAACCGTCTCAGATATCGTCCGAGGCAAACACTTGAAAGAAGCACAGCAGACATTACCTTCATCGTCAATGTCGCTATCTTTATCAGCTACGGTAGCAACTACTGCAACTAGCCAATCATCACAAGCGTCAAATTCAGCAACTGTACCAGTTCCTCCTTCCTCTTCCGTTGCAACTGTAACGAGCAGCGTCACAAATACTGCGCCTAGCCCAGCTGCCACGCCCCTCTCGACCCCTGTGACCTCTACGTCAACTACGGTAGCAGAGAAGAGACCTCCCCCTCCTCAAGCGGCCGCTCCAGCTAGTGCCCCGTCAGCGACTCCTATCTCTACTACTCCCACTACTGCTCCTCCTCCTCCTTCCTCTAGTTCTACTGTATCTTCAGCAGCAGTGGCACAACACTCCCAACCTCACCATTCACAGCCTCCAGCTCAGCCTACCGTTTCTCAACCACAATCACAACAGCAGGTGAATAGCAGTCAAGTCTCCCAGCTTTCTTCTTCGTCCACTGCTGCAGGTAGCAGCTCTACCTCTACTAGTGTTACCAGTAGTAGTAGTAGTAGTGTTAGTAGTAGTAGTAGTAGTAGTGGTGGTGTCACTGGGACTGCCGGAGGTTCTTCTATTTCTACTCCCACCACCGTTCAAACTGCATCAACGACAGTCACGGCATCACAGATTGTCAGTTCCGGTAGTCAGGGAGCATCTACTACCAAGTCATCTCAAGTCTCTTCTCAAGCCCCTCCCATTGCTCCGCCCCTTTCCTATTCCACCGCTACAACATCGACTGCATCATCTACTTCTAGTTCTACCGCTCCTGCTACCTCTATTTCTACTTCCAACCCTCCAGTCAGCCAATCAACAGCCACTGCTGTCGTTTCGCGACACCAACCTCAGACGTTGGCGCAGACTGCCTCCCAGGTCGTTGCTATGGGGGTCCCTGCTGCACCCTCGACCTCTACTACTAGCACCGCTGCAGCTACAAGCACGGCTGGGGGCGGGGCTGTGGGTGTGGTCTCGACCAATCAAAGTCATCAGACGGCGTCTTCGAGACAGGGTCCACCTCAGCCTAAGGCACAGCGCCCGGACGGCAAGGTAAGGCTTTTTAGAAATAATATCACTGCCCCTAGCTATATATATGTATACAAGAGTTGGTATGTGGCTTGCATAGGCTCGCCCATAATATTATAATGAGCATAGCAAGTACTCTCCTGTGTTTGGATAAAAAGTACAACCCTGTACACTACCCTTTTTTTTGGTTATCTTTTCTTGTGAAACGATTATTCATTTGCTTTGTTTTTCCTGTAACTGTGAGATTTGAAATTCATTGGTTGATTTTGTGTTGTGAATTTGCAGAGTTTTTCTCGAGAGGGCAGGTCTTACAACAGCTACAATAACTACAACAGTTACAACAACGGTGCCAACAAGGTAATGTTTAATAATAATATTATGATGTAATTACATATACATAAGTTCAGGGGTGTTTGCAGTTTGGATCATGGAATTGGCAGTCTAGCCAGAGCCAGAGAAAAGATATATATATCACCATGTTCATATAGTCTTACTGTTTGCTGGCCTCTAGCCCATAATATTGTGTACTGTTTGTCCAATTTGGAGACTCCCTGCCAAGCATCCTATATAGAATTATCGTTGCTATGTTGTAGCAGCTGCTATTTACAATAATATGTACATACGTATATATGACTCTTGGTTTGCTCTATATAGGGTGGTGCTGCTCGCTACTACGATAGGGACTATCAAAATAGATCAGTAAGTCAATACACACCAACTACATGTACATGGCTGTACACTATGCATGTAACTCGATTATAGTGGCCCTGGGTGTGGAATGCTATTGAATATTGTCCTTCCTTGTATGCATACTTTTGTGTATTGACAATATTTTGTCTTATTCAGAATTACAGGAATCCACAGGTGTCAAAAATGGACAATAGACCCTTCCAATCAAAGTAAGCTATATTAACTTGTAAGATTATACAATTTAGATCAATTATTCCCTCTCGCATTTCACAGTGGAAGGGGTCGTTACTATAATAACAACAGGGACAGAGATAATTACAACCGCCGCCCAGGCTACAACAATCACAACCGCTCACAGCAACTCAAACCATCGCCCAAAACGGCAAAAAAGAACTCGGCCCCTCAGGCCCCGCCCCCTCCTCCCACATCGACCACGCCCACTTCACAAGGTGACGCAAAGAGCACCATCCCAGCCACACCCACTAGCACAAACGCTGACCCACCAACCAATACCACCACTACAACTACTAACAGTGGTAATAATAGTTCTAGTGCTAGCAGTAGTACAAGTGGAGCAAGCGGGAGTGGAAGTGGGGCAAGCAAGATGGAAAAGTTGAGTTATGCTCAAATGGCGCAGAAAAAGGCTTCCGCTCCCCCTCCCCCTCCTCTGCCTAAGGCAGGAGCTGGAGGAAACGGTTCAACAGCCTCGTCACAAACTGCTACGACACCACCAGGGACGTCGAGTGGATCCTCTGCCTCAGCACTAAGCACTTCTCAACAACAGCAGCAGCAGGGGCAACAGGGGGTGTCATCAAAGACTGTATCTGCTCCTACCTCACCACAAGGTCAACAAGGTCAAATTACATCATCGACAGGAGGAGGACAAGTTTCGAATGGAAGCGTTCCTTCAGCCTCGGTGCTAGCAGTAAAGCAATCTAGTTCAATGAAGACTGGTAAAATTGGACTATCAGGTTCTAGTGGACAATTATCTGCCCCTGTTCATGCGGCGCTGACGGCTTCAAAGAGTGCTCCTGCATCACCACAGAAGGAGAAGCTCGCGGCCGAGGCCGTCAAGTCGTCTTAGAAATTTCAAATTTAGACATGTCCCAAGGTATATATGTGTACGTGTGTGCATATGTGGTGGTGGTTCAGTATATTCTCTGCTGTGTTTATGATCAATGCAGTTCCCATTGAACAAGCTAAGTGTATAACCATTTTTTTGTTTTTTTTTTATTGACCGAACGAACTTTGCTTGGTCTCTGTGTGTTTCCAAAAAAAGCAACAAAAATTCAATATTCAACAATGAAATTACGGGTGTTCATTTATATTCGTGTAACTAGATATATTCGTGTGTGTGTGTGTGTAAAACTGAGAACCATCTACTGCTAATTGCTTTGTTATAATTTTACATACCTGTCAGATTTGTGTGAATCCATCAGTAATATTTATGTGTCCGTCTGTCTGTTCAAGAAATTTGATTCAATATTATTTAAGTTGCTTTTCACATCTGATCTTTTCTTTCCACCTACTTGTTACTGACTTGCACTCTCGACCACTTTTTTTTTTTTGTTACTTGAAACCTATTTTGTTTATATGCTTTTATTACAACCATTATCTTTGTCCGCCCAACTTCTTATCTGTTACTGTCAGCAAAGATTAACTTATACAGAGGAGAGAGGTGTTTATTAGTTTATATTCTTATGATTATCACAGTGTACCTAGCAAAATTATATAATATCCCTGTA
Organism: Cliona cf. orientalis; assembly: GCA_963930775.1. Classification (NCBI taxonomy): domain Eukaryota; kingdom Metazoa; phylum Porifera; class Demospongiae; order Clionaida; family Clionaidae; genus Cliona; species Cliona cf. orientalis. Next base: position 6,798,020 of record OZ005707.1, read on the forward strand.
CAGTTTTTTTTCTCTTTTCTATTAGAAGTCAAACTATTTAAAAATGCAAAAAAATTTAGTGCACATTAAAATATTGTTTCAAAGTTTGTGCATACAGATTATTATTATTATTATTATTATAGAAATTATCGTTCATCTCTTGTGTATGTGTAATAATGTCTATCAGTTTGAAATTTTTCTGTTGTGATATAATATTAATTTTCGTGATACAACATGCACTGTTGTGTATACCATCCATCGGTTATTTCTGCCACTTGGCCATGGTGTGCTGTAATTAGGGCTCTAATTACAGTACTAGTATGTGGGGGGCACTGGTAGGCTAAAATAATAATAATCAATAATAATAATAATATGCTATATCACAGACATGTAAAATTTCACTAATTATTGAGGGGGCTAGTCTTTAGTTCCGCCCTGTGTTTGTGTGAGTGATGGATCATCGTCATCAATGTCCAAGTTCTCAATGTCAAACAATGATTCATCCACTGGCACCTCGTCCTCCACTAGCTCCGCCCCTTCCCCACCATCAGCCTCTTGATTGTCAAGGTCTTCCCCCTGTTCGGTGAATAGCGACTCATCCACAGGGACCTCCTCCTTCTCTTTCTCTCCCCCACCACCTCCTCCAGTGGCAGCAGCTGCTACAGAACCACTCTCACCTCCACCAACAAAACCTAAATTCAAGCACTCGTTACAACACAACACATTGTGCCTAGTGTACATTAAGCTAATCAAGACAGGGGTAGAGTGTATCTTACCCATTTGCTCCGAGGATGCTCCTTGAGACTTGGTGCCTGGTGGAGGGACGGCTGGTGTTGGTACAGTAGACACAGACTCCATTCCAGTCACATCCACTGCAGTGGCTCCATCATCCTCATCCTACAAATGATATCAACGACCATTACCAACCATACATAATCTGAATGACATGTACCAGAAATCAGAATTTAAACACAAATCAAAATTATCAACAGCTGCAATAGTTACAAGCCTTACCTCTCTCCTGATCATGACAACATCATCGTCCCCTGCCTCCTCATCGTCACCCTGAGCGAACTCTGGGTTGAACTCAAACAGCTCCCTGCCGCTGATGCCGTGGGTCTTCCCCGCCTTGTAGGCCTCCTTCCTCTGAGACGACTCTCTCTCAGCCTTCTCTTTCTTCTCTCTCAGCTAGGACACACAAGAAAGGTGTGGTGCCATTTTATCATCGCTTCTTTGTTATATTATACTGTGGTGGCTACTTACTTTTCTTTCCTTCCATGCTAGAAATGATTCCAGAGTGACCTTGGTCAGAGATTTGCCAGAACCAGCCAATTCCTCTCTCTGCATGACATAAAAAATACAATGATGCTGAACAGATCAGAGGAGATGCTATTTATCTCTCCCCGCTTTACCTCTTTCTCTACGAGTTCCTCGAGAGTGATGGTGTCCTGGGGTTGAAGATCCTCCTGCTCCTTCAGCTGTTTCTTAAAGACAAAACCGGGAGGAAGGGCATGGCGGTAGATGCACTTGTCACCGCTGGGGCACTCCCAGAACCAGCCGTAGATACCCTTCTCAATCGCGTGAAGAAAATGCTTACAAACCTTAAAAAAAAAACGTAAGAATATACACACATGACACTCAACCATACAATACACTGATCATGAAGTTAGCCACTCACAATGTCAGTTCTTGGCTTATTTTGCTTCTTTTTGACGACCTCCTTCAGCTTATCCTCATCCCACTTATCCATTGTGTCTACATAAATCGTGCATAATATTGGTCTTCAGTACAAGTATCTTGGGGGGGGGGGGGAAGGTTTAGCATGCCCCTAACACATACAGCCTCACCTTGTTCTAGATCTTCCTGTTCCCTTGCGTCGACGTACATGCTCCTTTTCTCCGCCTTCCCCTCGAGGCTCAGGTCGTGAGAGAACTTGCACTTGTCTCCCTTCGTGCAGAGGCCTTGCTTAAAGAAGAGACAAAGAACCGACTTGGGATCAGCACCAGCCGAGACCTTCTGCGTCTGGACTGGTCTGAAGAGGGCATCCATTGCTGCCTTCTCCTTCTCACGCTCCACCTTCTCTTTCTACAGAAATCAAACGATGATCAAATTGGTGTATCAGCATCAAAGCGACAATAGTCTTAGATAACAATTACATCATCTAAGAGTGGTATATACACACCTTCGCTTGATAAGCATCTGCCTCTTTCTGTACGGTACGGGTGAACAAGAAATACAGACTAGATTAACAATGTAAAACTAGTAGGATGAGTGCTCACCTTTTGCATGCTCTGTCCGCCATATTTGACCTGCTGGGTGACATTTTTGATAAACTGTTGCTGTTTCTTCCCCTTCTTGTTCTTCAGGCCAAAAGTTTTATCCTGCAGCCAACGAAATATCGACACACATGGCACATGTGGGGGACTCTCATTCCAATTAATGCCCACTTCTGTATTGCACAACTGAGCCCAAACTCGAGAGAACTAGAGCAGCTCAAAGCCAGACCTCAATGAGTTTGTCCTTCTTCTTTTCTATGGTCTTTTTACTCGCTCCTTGCTGCTGCTTCTTCGGAGGCATCTCGATAGCGCGATCTAGACTCACTCTTCGTCGGGATTGGGGGTAAGGGGTCGTCAAATCACTAGTTTTCAAAGGTATAGGTCGTCATTCTACAACCAAGATCAAGATCTTAAGAATGGATGTTGGTGACCATGAAGAGGAGAAGCGAACGGTGGACAGCGACGATGAAGAAGTCTTTGAAATTAATGACTTCACCAACGCCACGCCCTGGGAAAGGTCTGACTGATCATAAAAGATCACGATCCCTAGAAACTCTAATATACCCGTCTATCTCTTTTGACACTTCGATCCGTACAGCTTCATAGCAGATATAGAGAAGATCATTCGCCAGTGGGGTCTCTCAGCGGCTGAGGCACATGAAGATGTGAGTCTATACAATAATCAATGATAGTGGTTTAAACAAATGGGTGACGACCTTTACCAAACGGTATATATAGGCTGTGGGTGGGAGGCAGCATAGAAAGATCGAGCGTCTCTCTTATGCTGGTCGGAAGTTTGTGGTGGCTCTGGAGGTGTGTTCTGGAGCTGCTGGGGGCGGAGCATCAGCAGTGGATGTTGGACACGCCCACCACACGTCGTCGTCCTCCGGTGGCAGTGATGATGTAAAGAAGGCGTGGCCCACTGCAATGTATCAGATGATGGATACGAGTGGGGATTTCCCCCCAAGGACGCACCACCTCTCGAGATGGTGAGTAATCGGATCCATTTGTGGACACTGATCTAAGATGGCATATTCTCTGCAGGTATGGTCTTGGTGAATTTCTTCTGATTTCCCCTGATGAGGGGGTGGAGTCTCTGACGAGTCAGGCCCAAGCAAAGCTGATGCTAAGTTCAGTATCTGTGGCTCTAGCAAACACAGGATGGTAAGCTATGGCTATAATGATTGCAAGACTAGTGTCAGTTAGCTCTCCCCCCCCCCTCCTCTCCTCTCTCTTGTCTCTCTAGTTCCACCCCAGTGTTTGTTCAGATTCACACTCGATGGCGGCAGATGTATGTGGGGGTGTGTGAAGGTAGAGGGGTCAGGACTAATTTTGACATGGTGCAGCTGCGCTATACCCCTCAACCGTTTAGCCACCTCGCGGGATTATTGGAGCAATTCAAGTCAAAAGTGGTAATGAAAATAACCATACTTCTTCTAAAAATTCAGCCGTTCTAATTATTCGGCACCCTTTACCGAAAATAGTCTCTAATTTTCGGCAAAGGTTGTCATACATAATTATGGGAATAGAATGTGCATTCAGATTGAATGTTGAATGTAAACATTCAGTGAAGCTCGAGCAATATCATTATTTGCATGCCAAATTTTTAGAAGAAATACAGTAACTGCACATCCCACTGCACACACACTTGTGTACCCTCCCACCCACCCTTCTATAGAATTGTCGCTGTGGGCCTGTCCAGTTATCCATCAGGTACACGTACCTACTGAGAGACTGGAATCCTGAAGACTGGCCTGTGGAGCCCCTGGGTAAATAACTATACTCCCTGTTCTGTTTTTTTTTTTTTACAATGTCATGCATTTTTTCTTGTTGCAATGTAGCCGATTTTGAGCACGACGATTTGACCTACCTGAAGACCATTCCAATTGGAGCCACTGCTGATCCAATAAAGTGAGACAAAATTGTAAAAACTGCGGCAATAGTAATTATTATTTCTCAGGGAAATTCATTTGTCTGCACTGTGGCCGAACATGACTGAGGAGATGGTAGTGGATAGGGAATCTCATTCGTAAGACATTATTACCCCATCATGTGACTGGATATAATAGTCATGTGACTATAATAATCTACCGGTAATATCATTGTTATCACGCAGAGACCTGAAGCCATCCAATGCTCCCATCTGGACGGTGATAGCCTGTCTCACCGACAACCCAAGCTGTCTTCTCTCTGAGAATCTCCTCAACTTCCTCAAGCTGTGCTACCGTCATGAGACCATGGTCCAGCTGCTGGGACAGAGACAGGCGGAGGACACTCAGATCGGTAAGAATGAGGGGAAAAAGAAGGTAGTATGGCTCCACTTCCCTAGCTTTATTGATTGGCGATCTTTTTAACGCTGATCTGGGGATGAGTCTAGGATTGGCTATAGTCTCACACATAGGAGGGGCTGGCACACGAGACTAGATTGGCTATGGATGATGTTTGAGTTTTGTTGATACATGTATTTTCGTGTCCGTATAGGTTCTGATCAGGCTTTCTCTCAAGCGCTGGATCGTCTGACAGAGCCCAAAGCAGCGTCCGCCCTCAGCTCCCCCCTCGTCTCGTCAGTGCTCTACACATCCATGGAGGGCGTGGCCAGCGCTACGACAGGAAGTGGGCGTGGCGATAGTACAGAGGTGCTCAGCGACAGCCTGTTGGATGAAATCATGAATGTACTGCTATTATTTTATAGATCCACCCATTAATGCCCCTGCTTAGAGTAATAAATTCATCATCTTGGAATTATGTATTATAGTGGATTTAATTTTTTTTCAACATTAGGTTATCTTTCCGGACAGTGATGGAGAGGTGGCGGAAAAGAGACCACCGGCTGCTTCTTCTCCACATGGCTCTGTCGAGAGTGAACTGACTTGGAGACTGAAGTCGTCTCCCTCTGACTCTCTCACTCACTTTATGGCCATTGTGCTATGTAATGTCAAAGACATGCATGGTAAGGCGTTACACTTAGTATACAAATTAGTAGAACTGACTACAGTAATTCGCGAAAATTTCGTTGTTTCATTTTGCATGAAGTGATGAAAATTTTTTACGTGAAAAAATTTTACCTGTACTAACTTATACAGCAAATATATGGCGTGCACTTGAAATTGACAAAAATATTGTTACACGAATACATGTGTTTCTAACACAAAAATTTTGCAAACAAACTTAACGCAAATTACGGTAATAATGAATTCTGTATGAAACCCTGGTGTGATATAGGTATGAAGGCATTTGCTCTAGTGTGGCAGGAGATTGTCAAAGAGTTTCGCTACCGATGGGACACAGGCACTCAAATCTATGGGTGAGTCCCTCACAATCTTTAATGATTTAATTAGGCGGTTAATAAGTAGTCTTCCTTTACCCTTCAGCGTGTCAGATGCCTCTCCAGACATGAGATGCTGTCTGCTCCATCAAAAGCTACAGATGCTCAACTGCTGCATAAAACATAAACTAGAACATCAGCAAAAACTCAAAACTCCAAACATCAAGACTCATTCTAGCCATACGGTAGTGTCTGATTCCCATTCCAGTCCATCCTCTGCCAACGTTCATGTTGATTTTCATACTCCAATCTCAAGTCTGCGGGAGCCAAAAAAACAACAAAGTCAGTCTAGCAGTGATGATGAATTTTATGAAGCGTTGGAAGATGTGCCTCAGCAGGAGGAATCGGAACATGAGACATCTGGAATGGAAATTTCTGAAATGGATCATGAATTTCATGCTGATGAAGATAGAACTGCTAATGTGGCTGGTGACAGTGTGAGGGAGGGAGTCTTAAAACAGTGTGGAGACCTCGTACTGGTAGCTACCGGTCAACCTCTCTGCATTCCGATAACACAGGTGGGTGGGCGTGGCATTGTGGGCGGGGCTTTGTAATACAGCTGTTATACACACGTAGCTAGTGTTGCAAAACTGTGAGGCAGGGGGTGACATTCTTACAATAATAGTGGCTGGCTGTTTTATTGATTAATCTTCCTACTAATGAGCAGGAGCACACCCCCATGACGGAGGACATGCTTTGGGAGCAGGCGACGGTGCTAGCCAAGCTGGGCACGTCAGAGGAGGCGGCCAGGGTGAGGGCAAAAATGCAAAGCACGTCACTTCTCTCCGACATGCAAGCATTCAAGGTAAGTACCATCAAGGGCCCTTGGTACCATGTACTATAATATTATATAATACAAAGTACAGCAATTCCATTTTCATGCTCTTCATTCTGTACGATAATATTATGCTTAAAATTTCTTTATTGCTACTAGTTATCACTTTTAGCTGACATTATTTTTGTTTTTCTCCACAGGCTGCCAATCCTGGGTGTTTATTGGCTGACTTTGTGAGGTGGTACTCCCCCAGAGACTGGATCGAGGGAGAGGAGGAGGAGGAGAGAGATGAAGGAGGTGACTGCCCTCTCCCTGACTCATCAAGAATAACTGCTAGCTCCAGTCCACCACAACAGACCTCCTCGAGCTCTCAGCCCGAGGAGAGTAAGAATACTAAAGAAGTAAGAGATGAAGAATTTTTGCAAGGCGTGTCTGATGTGACTGGGGGAGGTACTGAGATGGAGACAGGGGAGGCTGCTACCAAGAGTGGTGATGCTGGTGAAGGTGGTGATGCTGGCGATGCTGGTGATAGTGGGGAGGCTGGTGATGGGTGGGACAATGAAGGCTGGGGGGAGGAGGACTGGGACATGATCAACGATGATGAAGAAGACAAATCGAGACAAAAAGACTCACCTTCGCAAGACGTCAGTGTGACAGAACCTCCTGCTATCAAGGTAAAAATAGTTTTGGTCCAATATGTTTCTAGCAAAGGTGCCATTCATGATGAAATTTTGAATTTTTGAATTTTTAGTATGTTCAAGGATGCCTGAGCCAACGAATGCGTCAGCCTGACAATGTGTGGGTGGAGTCTTGGAATTCAGCCACACCCATCCCGGCCTACAAGCAGAAGAGACTGTTTGACGACACAAAGGAGGCGGAGAAAGTGCTTCATTACCTTAGCAACCTGAAGGTTTGTGACCTGGCTCTGCTCCTCCTCCCAACCATACTTCACTCAGCTCTCAACGTACTCAAGAAAAGACAAAGTGAGTGGATTACATACGTAAGATTCTTATTAAAGGAGGTACCCTCATTTCAAGATACAATATCATGTAGTTTCTATTTGTAATGATGACTATTAGTATAGGTAATAGTGAGGTTGTATGTTGAATTTGGGTAAAATAGCACTCTGAAATAGGTATTTGGTTCAAAAATTGTACAAGCGATAGCGAGTACAATTTGATGAACCAAATGCCTATTTCAGGTGCTATTTATCCAAATTCAACATATACAACCTCACTATCACAGGCTAATAGTATACATACACAAAGTCAGATAGGTATTTCAACTCAGAAGGGTATTTCAAACTCAGGTGCCTATTTCACTTGTAATACTTATAATTGGTATACAAGATTTGTACACATCAAAGTACAAGTATACTATTACGCTCTTAATAATAATTTATATTAAAGCGGGGGGGGGGGGGGAGAAAGAGGCTTCCTATTATAAAAAACGTAGTTCCTGTGATAATTATAGTATGCTTTCTATGTTACAGTTATACCGTAGATCGGGAAATTTTCGTCATTAAAAACTTTTCGTTGACGATCTTTCCTGACGAAAATGCACGAAATATTTTGTGAACATTAGTTAATACTACGTATACGTGACAAAGTGTGACCTAGGTGAAGGCGGTCCCAATGTATTACGTACGTTCGTATGGATGCAATGAAAATTAGACTACGCGAAAATTTAACTATTTTTACCGGCGAAAATATCCCAATCTACGGTATCTCCCTCTGTTCCTGTGTCCCAGGTGAGCAGCCTTTGGCCACAGTGGAGAGCTACATCCAAGACGCCACAGCCCTGCTGTCCACCATCACCCAGCCCTCCCTCGACATCCTGCCAAAGTACCAAGAGGCCATTACTCTTCTCTCTCAGGCTGAAAATCTCCTGGCAGCTGCTCATTCGCTCAAGACAAAGCTCGTCCAGGGACTGGAGATAAGCGGAATAAAGGTGCAGAAATACAACAAAATGGCTGCATAAATAATATTATTATAGGAGGGCCAGTTGGTGTAAAAAAACGGCTCCAAATTTTTAATTAGGAGGAAAATTAAAAGTCATTCAAATTTTGTAGCTAGTGAAAAAAATCTCCTATTCCTTTTTGTTTTGCTATGATTAAAACAGTGACCCTTCTGTATTACGACATTGTGCATCTTTGTATCCTATAATAATATAGAATCTTCCCAAGTCTAATGTGACTGGCTCTGGTGGTGGTGGTGGCAGTAAGAAAGGGATGATGCAACAGGGAAGGGTGCCTCGTGTCAGAGGGGAGCTGGACGTAAGCACGGAGGTTCTGCTAGAAGGACCAGAGCTGGTGCTCAAGGATCCAACCAGTAGCCTCACTGGCAGGGCTCTCAGTGGAATGCTTGCAGCACAGCTCGCTCTACAAGTGAGTATGCCCCTGGCAATTATTATAGTGGTTGTGCATGAAAAAATCATTAGGAACCCCCCACCCAAAGGCTGATTTTTTCCATAATAATCATCGTTTTTGTTACCCCTAGGATCTTGACCAGCTTGCGATTGAGCCATCGAAGGAGAAGAGGATTATCAACACCTCGTCTGTACCGGAGGCGTCAGGGAAGGAGTTTATTCTGCGGACTGTGGTTGCTCGCCCGGCCCCTTACTCTGCAGCCACTCCGCAAAGAATGTTTGTCGTGCTGACTAGAGAACAGTTTAGACTAGCCGGTGCTTTCTCTGTCGATACTAATCTTGTTTAGGTCTAAAATTTCTTTTTGAACAAATGTCTATCTATGGACTGTAAAATTCAATGTTTTCTTATTGTAGAATCTACTGCATGCATTATTGTCCATTCCCTATTCTAGAACAGTAATCGGTGTCCATGCGCAGTGCACTAGTGCGTTGATCTATAAATAGGTTTGAATCTATAGATAGATACAATTGTTTAATGACGTAATGGAGTTGGGGGAATTTCCCTCCAATTAGCTATAATTATAGTTTACAACAATAATAAACTTATATTTCAACCGGCGACGATGGCTACGTGTCAAGCAACTCTCGCTCCAGCACAATATCAAGACGACGTGTTTCTATCTGACACTGAGGACGGTGGACTACTCATGATGGAAGACTACGACCAGTTTACTCCAGCCGCCGAGCGATTCCCGATCGGCGCAGAGACCAAAAGCAACACTGATTGCAAGCTACGAGGCGTAGAAGGCGCTGCAGCGAGCGCTAGCGACCAAGTAGCGCTGTATTTGGAAGAGATAGAAGAAGAAGAAAATCACTCGGACATCGATTCCGAAGTGGCGGTGAAGATCGTTGACGATCAGCCAAGACGCGGGCCGTCCGCTGACTCCGATACGAATACTGCACAACACTTTCAACCGTCACAAATCGAAGAAAAGCTACAAAACCATCGCCTCCTTAGCGCCGATACGCAGCAAGCCGACAACAATGCTAGCCGTACCCCGAGGCGAGCTAGTATTTGGAACGGTATGGTAGCGTGCTTGACGCCCGTGGTAGGCTACTTCAAGAAAGAGAAGCAGCCCAAGCCAAAACAAGATGAATGGGAGATAGACTTTGCTGACATTAGTGAGCTGGATTTCATTGGATCTGGGGCTCAGGGAGCTGTGTTTGCTGGGGAGTACCTCGGACAAAAGGTGGCTGTCAAGAAAGTGAAGGATCCAAAGTACTGCGACGAAGCTTACAATCTGAGGAAGCTGAACCACCCGAATATTGTTAAAATGATGTAAGTCTGGAAAAAAATGTATGATACAGAACGTTTTAATGGTGAGAAATTGAGATAATAATATATTATTATTAAATAATTATGTACTTAAATTGACTCATCATCTCTCTCTCTCTCTCTCCCTCCCAGCGGTCTGTGCACTAAGAATCCTTGCTACTGTGTAGTGATGGAGTACTGTGCTGGAGGCACTCTCTACGACTACATCCACAGCGAAGAGCTCAACTCTGAGATCCTTCCTCCGCAAGTTGTTGCCTGGGCTAGGCAGATTGCATCAGGCATGCAATATCTACACTCCAAGAAGATCATACACAGAGATCTCAAGTCCCTAAAGTAAGATTTTGTAAGCCTATGTTCCTGGGGACCTAACTGTGAAGAGAATAACCATTACTAAGGCACTGTCATGTGATAGCTAGCTAAAAGCATGATTGTGCAATACACCATGTGGTTGCTAGGTGTGGTTGCTAAGCACAGCTGTGTTAATGGTAAACTGATTGGCCATGAATAATTATTATTGATTCATGAATAACATAGAATTGGTTGCAATTGTGAAATGAATTTCACTTTCTGCAAATAATTAATTCCTCTCCCCCGCATTTCTCTACAGCATACTGATGTGCGAAAACGATCGTATCAAGATTTCCGACTTTGGAGTGAGTCGACTGATCGGAGACAAGAGCACAAAGATGACGTTTGTCGGTACGGTCGCATGGATGGCGCCGGAGGTCATTCGACACGAAGCCTACTCCGAGAAGGTGGATGTGTGGTCCTATGGCGTCGTCATCTGGGAACTGCTGAATCAGGAACGGCCTTATAGTGTGAGTTGAAAGGAAAGGAAACGGTGTGTTGTTATAGCAGGTGCTGGCATTTGTTAGGGTGTATGTTTCCATATATAGGAGAGAATGGAACTACATGCATGTACACAGATGCCTAATACTTGTATGAAGTGGTGGGGAGAGGGGGTATATACCGTAGTGAAGTGACGCAGCAATAAAGCTGCAAAATGTGCGTGTGGAATGTCTGTGAGTAACTCCCCCTAGGTTAATGCAGGTCAACTTGGGGTAAATTTTCACCTGTACTACTTTGCATAGTGTTATGAAAATACTCCATTAGGAAATAATAATTGAATAATTGATCGTTCTTCCATTCACCCACACACACAGAATGTGTGCAGTTCTGCCATCATTTGGGGAGTTGGCAGCAACAACCTTCACCTCCCTCTCCCCTCCAGCTGTCCCACTGGCCTCAAGGTCCTCATGGAGATGTGCTGGTAAGAGTCTAGTTTACTGGGCCCACTGGCTATTCATCTCCCTCTTTGTGGTTGATTGGTTGTCATAACAAACACCCACTCAAAGGCACCAGAAAATTTGCATGTTTGTGCCTGCAAAAACCTGCCCACTCAGCTAAAAGCTGTTTACAGCTCACCTTGGAATGTTTCATGGTTGATAGACTTTGGAGATCACATGGACTAAAAAGCTCCGATTGTGTCATAGCCCATAATATGGACTAATGGTGGAATGTTTAAGTTGCGAGGTGTTTACACCTAAAGGTCTCCAGGGAGATGAGAGAGCAGGTGCTGTTTGTCACTGCTCTGTGTTAATGAATAGTGCTGCCATTGTTTAAATGTCTCCACCTACACTTATAATTAGCTAAACTGAATTAATATAAGTTCTTACTTTGCTAGGCAACCCAAGCCAAAGAATCGTCCATCATTTCGACAGATCCTGATGCACCTTGACATTGCAGCTGGAGCCTTTCTGGCCATTCCTCCTGAAACGTATCTCATGTCACAGGTAATCAATTACCACTAGCTTGTAGTTTGTGAGTGAGTATGATGTAATGATGATGTAATGTACCATATATAGGAGGATTGGCGTGGGGAGATAGAGCAGTGTCTGAGTAAGCTTCGTACGGATGGGATCCCGGACCCCGAACTGGTCCACCAGCGGGAGGAGGAGCTTAGACACGCCCAGGACGTCCGACTCATGTACGAGCAGCGGCTAAAGACGGCGGACAGTCTCTTTAAGCAGCTGCGGTCGTGCAAGAGCAGCCTTGAAGCCAAGGAGCTACAGCTGCAGAGGTGAAGCACTATTGCTTTTTATTGTAGCTCATGCTTAACTTAATAGTGGTGCAACTATTACTTTTGGTGTATTTTTTGTTTGACATTTTGTAATTCTGTTGCTAACCTATTTTTTCATTAATTTTTTATAGAAAGGAGAGGCAGCTTCAAGAGATGATGCTGAAGGTGAAGCGCCACTCAGTCACTGGCCAACTGCCCGTTCACCTGGAGCAGACGTTTGTTGAATCCCCGTTCACCGATACCACCACCGAAGACGAAGTAGATACTCACCCTGACCACGTGAGACAGCATTCCTCTCCCAGCAGATATATCCCCCCGCCCGGACCTAAGATGGAGCGAGCAATAAGCTTCGATACTCCCGTGCGAGGACGCAAGAGACAGTTTAGGAGAAAGAGAAGATTTAGCAATACGAAAGAGGAGGCTACTACAGGGCCGACCACTCTCGATCCCGACATGATGGACAGCAAGCAGGCCCTTCTACCGACAACAACTCATTCTCCCTCGCATTCACCTCCTTCGTTGCCGCAGCAACAGACCACACCCCCAGGGGAACCGAATAGGGGAGAGCTGCTGGTCGGACATTCTACTAGTGGTGAATCGACACCACGAGTTCCACAGACCAGCGAGCCACCGATAACTGCCGAGGGCGATCTGTCACCAGCTGTTGCACAATTTCTGGAGAGCATAAAGCGTCCGGTCCACGTGCACCACAACGTGCGACGATCTAATTCCAATAGCTCGCTTCGAACGCACAGACGACAAGGCTCCAATGGCTCCACCCACAGCTTTAGAAACCCCTCCTCCCCCCTCTCAGGCTCGCCAATCAAAGGACCTTCACAGTGCAATTCCACATCCAGCTTGTCCAAGAGCAGGAGAGCTCCACAAGAACACACATCGTCAAGAAGAGGGTCCGGTTCCGGTATTCAATACTCCAAACTCGATTCTTCGAGTTCTGAAGAGGATGATAAAGAACACGAGACTGGGACTCAGTCTTCAGACCACAACACAACCAGCGAAGGACAATTGTTCCTTTCGAGGCTAAAATCTCAAACGAACGAAGCTCAGAGTTCGTCAACAATCCAACGTAAAGATCATTTCTCCTCCAGCGGATGCAGTGATGGTGGCCATGATGCAGATAGGGAATCGGATGGAAACTCACTTGATCTGCTCAGCGAGCACGAACCAAACGAATCCAACCTAGAATCACTTCACAACATGGAGAGTAGTGACGTGACATCAACCACCCCAGATATTCTGGACTCCGATTCTACCCTCAGTCTCATTCACAATTCCAAATCCAAAGCTCCCACACCACATTCCCCAGGACGCAACGTAGCCATGCTCATCACTCAGTTTGAAACTTCATCTCCCGAGTCTTCCCTCTCAAACAGTCAGAACAGCCATCACCAGACTGAACAGCCTGAACTGCCGCTGCACATTAGAAGAGATGACGCTATTCCTCTGGCAGGAAGCTATTCTCCTAAGGCTGTAGAAGACCTTTTAGAAGGAGGTTAGTGCAAGTATTATAATATAGAATATCATATATTAACATGGTGATATTCTCTCTCTCTCTCTCTCTCTCTCTCTCTCTCTCTCTCTCTCTCTCTCTCTCTCTCTCTCTCTCTCTCTCTCTCTCTCTCTCACACACACACACACACACACTCACACTCTTTCTCTCTCTCTCTCCCTCCTAGCTATTGATGGCCCTGTGGTTGGTGGTGGCAGCAGAACAAACAGTCTTGGTGGTAGCATGACAGCGATAGTCCGTCACTACTTTGAGAACATCACTAGATCTCCTAATCTGCTCATGCAGCGAAGTAGCAGTAGCACAGAAATGGAGGATAGTGGATTTCAGGTACAGTATAATAATATTATAGTGAGAGTGCATATTTGCAGTATGTCCCTGGAAAATGATTATTAATGGTGTTGATTTCGGAATTAACGTGTTTAAACTGATGCATCATTTTTTTTCTTTCTCTGCAGAGTCCCCAAGCTGGTGGTGCTCAGGATGTTGTAATTTGACAGTTAAGTAATTCAAAAACATGTATTTTTATATGTTTTGTATTATTATGGCAGTGACGTGTATTACTTGTAAATTAATTTTATTTATGATTGTGGACTGGTGCCAATATTCGTGTTGTCAATAAAATCAAGAGTATATTAAATAATGATGATATTATTCTTCGAATACCATTAGCAGTTGTATAATGTTAAGCCGAGGTAGTTGGTGGTCGATGTTGGTATCTCTTCTGAGGTGCTGTATCACTACAGAGGTCAAAAGTACAATGTCATGTAGCACATACTCTGCCGGACAATGTCTAGCAAAGTAATATACTTTCTGCCGGACAATGTCTATCAAAGTAATATACTTTCTGCCGGATAATGTCCAGCATTAATTTTGTCAAGCAGATAATAACATAATAATATTATGATCCAGCAAAATCAATCAAGTTTTTTGGACACTGTCCAACAAAATTAACTTTTTGTCGGACAATATTCAGCATTAATTTTGTCATAATTATATATCCGGCAAAATCAACTCGTAGAGTAATCTAAGGTAACGCAGGTAATGTAGCCATAGATATTAGAATGCGGAGAAATATATATGATGTAGCTATAGGGTGAAGTAAGTAATGTAGAGCAATGGCATAAGAAACGAGGAGGCTCCAGAGGCTGGCGCTCCCCACCCCCCCCCTTGTTTTACTATAGTATACAACGAAAAATGTTTTTTAGAGCGACAATTTTCTTATACCTGGAGGGCATAAAAGATGCACTCTCCTACAAGTTCAGAAGACTCATGATTGGTCAGAATTGTTGTGCCATGTGCACAAACGAGGTTGCATAATTATTATGGTAGACTACATACAATGAGGGATTGATTCGGGTAAAAAAAAAAAAATTATAACCCCATCCTCCATTCGACCTTCCGAGCTCTAGGCTGGAACGTTGGTCAGGGTACACTGCAGATTACTGCAGCCAGTTAGGCTTCTGTGTCACAGTCATAGGGGACCGAAGTCAGCCTATGGTGGATTACCAGGCTTTATCCAGGATGGTGGGTATTCAAGGGAGGAACCTGGGCGACCCCTAAGCCATATATGCCCAGGACCATGTGCAGTTTTCAGCTGCAGGTGCCAGAGGGGGTATAGTCCCTACCGGAAAACGCTATTTATTGAGCTGGGACAGGGGGTAGCAAAACGCGTATGGTTTCACGTTGGAATGTACAGACCGTGACGTAATTAATTAAAAGCTATGAATATCATTAATTCTATGTCGCGGCGCGCGCCAAAGTGTATCTCGGTAACGGAAAGAGCTGTAGAGCTGGAATAAAAACCAGAACGTAGCTCATAACCAGATGAAAGCAGCTATCATGATCCTGAACACGCTACTTTATATCTAGACTATACCATAGCACACATAAAAATTGGTAATAATATTATTATAGCTAGACTCTTCTTCATAGATTCATGTTCCCACAATTCTCAAAGACATCATAATGATGTCAGCAAATAATAATACTTAGGAAAAATATTTGTATACAGTGATCCCCACCTGTGGTTAGTAAATTTTTTCATCATTATATTATGGGGGTACCTTCCTGTGGTGGAGTGAGATCCTCCCATATGACAGTGCTGCCCGGATCCGGCAGTGTTGGCAGTGATGGCCAGCTGTGTCCCAGGGATGAATACAGATTGAGTCAACACTCCAAGCAGCTTGTAACAGTAATAGTTTAATATCGAACTGGAACAAAGACCAAAATGTAGCTTATATCAGCGAAAAATATTGTTTCAGACAGTCAGTGTCCTTACCGGGGGGCATTGCTGTGAATAAGTCATGTATATTAATTTGTAACAATTAGCTATCCCATGGTTGGCATAATATCAAACATACTAAGTCTTGTAATAAAAATGATATTATTAAACTATCATCTTCAGATTGTCATCAATAATCTCCGGCCCTGACCAAACATCCACCACACAGCCATGCAGTATGTTTGTGTTGAAGTCAAATAACAGATCGACTGAGTCGACGTCAATTGTCATTCTATTGCATAATTATTTTCATTATTTGCTTTAACTATCCATTCATGCATGCTTTACATGCAAATGACATCAATGTTGTATGTTAATTAAATGAAAGTATATAGTTGTTTATAAAAGCAGCAAAAGTAGGCACAAAATAATAATAATAATAATAAGAGTTTGTTATAATATATGTTTGTAATGGGTAGCTACATGTTCTACAGAATTAGTACTATACTATGTACTATTTATCTGTTTACTAATGTTCAGTTAGGCTAGGTTTCAACTTGCCGACAACCCTCAATACCATTCCTGTTCATGTCCAGAATGGCGTCTGTACGATAGACAAGGAAGCAATCCAGCTCTTGGAGGGCACGAGTGCACATGTCCTGTCGTTTGATCTCGTTAAGGTCCTCCTCACTGAAGCTAAACGTCAGAGAAGGTTGGTTGGGTGTGAGGACTGTGCCACCTCCCAGCTGGTGCTGGTCATCAGGGTCCACAGGTGTGGGAACGAATGTCTCATTGTTAATTAGAGCAAGGTGGTCAAATCGAAGACTGCTACTATTGACAGTTTCATCAAAGAAGAGCGTTAGTTGACCAGCATCCATGTCGATCGTGAAGGATAGCAAGAGTGGGGGAGTGTCGTCTTCAGTGAAGTTGACAACCTGAGAGACTACGGGGTCTCTGACTCGATTAAAGTTCATATCGAGGATGGTGTTTCTCATGATGCGCAGGAATGTGTCATCTCTGTCAGTGGCCAACATCTGACGCACCTTCAGTTCATTCAGATCATCGTTTGTGAGAAGAATAGCAATGACATCAGAGTGATTCGACACGAAAGCATAGTCACCCCCAAGTCGGTAAGTTTGAGTGGCCATAGCAGGACTAATCATGTTGTAGAAGGTTATTCCACTAGTATCAAGACTGGATGTGTTGACCGTCTCAGTGAAGCTTAGTGTTAGTGTTCCAGTGTTCATATCTAGGTCAAAATCTACCAAGAATGGATCAATGGTGTCTTCCATGTAGTCCATGACCATGATAGCCTCTTGTGGCTCGACTTCAACAATCTGGTTACCAAACGTATCAGCAATTGCAAGCTCTGAGAGGAAAACGAAGGTATCAAAAACCATTGTCGCCAGTTCACGCCGCTTGATTTCATTCAGATCCAATGTGCTCAGATTGATCACAATTTCTGGAAGATTTCTAGAGACTGATACACTGGACTCTGTGAGAGAGTAGGAGAACTCATCATCAGTGATATTTCTGTCAGCTGTGAGAGTTATGTGCGTCACATTCAGTGTTTGAGTATCCACTGTTTCATTGAAAGTCAGGGTAAGAGTCTCTGCCGTCAAATCAAGTGAAAAGTCAACCAGCCTAGGAGGAGTGATGTCAGGCGTATAGCCATCCACTGGGAGAGTGTTGATACCATTTTCAACTGGAAGTACAGGCTGTCCCGTGATATCAAAGATTGTTCCGTTTCTGAGGGAAATCCAAGCAGTCATATTGGTACGCCCAATATTCAATGTCTTGAAAACATTCAAATCATCATTGGATAGCAGGACAACCACAGTCGGAGCATCATCATTGAGCACAGTGTCAGTGTTGATCAAAGCATAGCTCTCATTGTCCATCAGTACTGAGGAATCAAGCTGGAGAGAGATCCCAGTGAAATCAAAAGATGAGACATCAACCGTCTCAGAGAAGTAGAGAGTCAGATGTCCAAGATTCATATCCAAGTCAAATGCTTCAAGCACAGGAGATGTTGTATCGTCAATGAACATACTAGCCTGTCGGGCATTGGTGGCAAAAATCTCAACCACACTGTTGCCGTTAAGATCGAGAATAAAGTTGGGAAGGATACGAAGATAAGATGAATCGATGCCTCTGAGAAGAGTAAGACGCTGCTTTATCACGTTCAGATCATCGAGAGTCAAATTGAACACAACTTGTAGCTGATTCAGTGAGGAAACTTCACCTCCTGTGAGACGGACCTCTTCCACTCGTGGCCCGGCAATCTGCTGAGCTTGCAGCGTCAGACTAGAAGCATTAACAGTGGCAATATCTACAGGCTCATCAAAGTTAAGTATCAGCATTCCAGAGTTGACATTGACAGCAAAACTATTCAAGCGTGGTTGGACTAGATCGGCTGTGAAATCAGCAGCGCACTGGGTTGTTTCAGGGAATGTGTTTGCAGTTGGGATGGATAGATCTGAAAGAGCCATTGCAAGCACTCTAATGCACGTATTGTTCAGCCTAGTGGCTAGGTCAAGGTTCCTTTTGATATTGTGGAGGTCTACATCAGTGAGAGAAATGGAGATCACAGTGGAATCTTCGCTGGAAACGTCTCCTCCTGACAGCATTACTGTATCGGAACCGAACTCATCGGATTGGAAGACGATCCTTTCTGGTATAACCGTAGCAGCATCTACTGTCTCGTCAAAGGTCAAAATGAGCAGCTCAGAGGTCAGATTGAAACTAAATTCCACCAGGTAGGGAGGTGTTATGTCCCTCATGTATCCACCTGGACGCACACTGAATGCTGAATTGTTGGAAATAGTCACAACATCGAGTCTGGATGTATCTTGGATGAAATCGGGAGAGACAGAAATGTAAGTATTGGACTCCTGTGAAGCAAGTGTAGTGATCCTCTTAATTTCATTAGCATCCTCATCAGAGAGCAAGACATCAACCTGGGTGAGAGTGTTGAATACTGCAGTGCTGGACATCAGTGTGTAGAAGTCTGCTCTATCTATCACCGGGCCACTCTGAAGCGTTAGGCCAGCTGGATTGAAAGAAGTGAGATTTACTACTTCTGAGAAAGTCAGCGTCAAAATTCTTGAATCCATATTCAAGCTGAATGACTGAATAACTGGCCGAGTCACATCTGGGAAGAACTCTGCAGCCTCCAAAGGAGTGTACGGTGGTATTGGAGTGACTTGATTGCTGCTGTAGTCGGTGGTCAAATCAGCGGTGATTGATATCTGAGTGGTTGATGGTGATACGGCTAACCGAGGCTCGTGTTTGATGCGATTCAGATCATCTTGCGAGAGCTGAACGATCACAATATGAGGCTCTGTGGTATAGTTTATGAACGACATTCCACCAGTAAGAGTATACTGCACAATTTGTGGCATGATAGTATCCAAACCTGAGCCACTGCCCATCACACCATTTCCACTCGCTGATACATTAGTTGGAACATCAGTAGAATTGACACTGAAAGCTCCACTGCCACTGCCTGACATCATTTCGGGAAGAGTGCTCAAGTCAGCTTCCGCTAGCAAAGTGATCTCCCCATAGGTCAGAGGTAGCACAACAGTCTCTGTGAACGTCAGTATGAGTAGCTCTCGATCTAAATCAAGAGTGAAATTGCGAAGGACTGGTGGAGTACTATCTGGTACGACAGCTCTAGCTGGAATTGGAGCTGTATCATTACAGTAGCTATTGCCAGCTGAATCTCGAACAGAATATTCAGAGAGTAGTAAGGAAGTACTTGAGGTGTCAATTCCTAGAGCTCTGTTGGCTTTTATCAGATCAAAATCAAAGTTGGATAGAGTCAGCGAAACAAATTGAGTATACTGTTCTCTGTCAAACTGCCCTTGAGATGTGAGTTGGTACATCACTGCTCCGCTGAGCATGGTGACCATAGTTGGATCAAAGGTCGATGTATTGACAGGCTCGATGAAAGTCAAGCTCAGTATACCACTGTCGAGATCAAATGTGAAGTCATTCAGATAAGGACAGGTTGTATCTTCAGTATAGTCCATTACTGGTAGGGCCTCAGCTGGTTCTATGGCGGTGATGTTGTTCAAAAATTGATCACGAATGAAATCTGGTGTTATAGAGATGAAAGTATTTCCAGATCCTGTGGCAAGCGATGTGATTGCCTTGATACTGTTTAAATCAAAATCAGATAGCGTGAACACTATAATGGTCTCACTCTCTCTAGTCTGAAATGGTGAAATATCTGAGAATCCAGTCAGTGTATAATTACTGGAATCAGAGCTGTTGGTAGCAAAGAGTGTCACTTGGGTTGGATCGAGAGATGAGGAATTGACTGACTCAGAAAAGTAGAAAGTGATCACTCCGCTATCTGTATCAAGATCAAACATCACCAGTTGAGGCTCCGTAAAGTCACTCTCTAGCTCTCTCGCTTGCAAAGCAGCTGCTGACATTATGATGTTAAGAGGATTATCAAACATATCTAGAATGACAGTTGAGGTTACTGTTATGAAGGTATCATTGACTGAAGTGGCAAGGTCAGTGATGCTCTTCAAAAGATTGAGGTCATCCTGTGAAAATTGCACTAAGATGGTGGGGCCATTTTCAGCTGAAATGTTGGCAAAGTCAGTCAGATTAATAGACACGGCATCAGAGTTGGCTGTAGATTGTATTGTGATGCCCTGGATGTCAAATGAAGTGACATTGACAGTTTCAGAGAAGAATAGGAGTATTGTTTCTGCATCGAGATCGATGGAAAATCCTTCAAGAGTTGGTGAGGTTGTGTCAGGTATGTATGAAGCTACTTGAACAGCTTCGCTTGAAGAAACTTCTCTCACTTGATTTGAGTTCATATCAGCAATAGTGTTCCTAGTGAGGGAGATGAAAGTGGTGTCATTATTTATTGCCAAGTGTGTCAACTGCTTGAGAAGATTCAAGTCATCCAGTCCAATCTGAACCACCACAACCGTTCCATTGATACTCGAGCTGAAGCTTTCATTGGTGAAGCTGAATACAACTTCTGAAAAACTGCTAGCATTTGCTGTAGACTGCAGTTGAATGTCACTCACGGACAATGTATCAACATTCACCGTCTCAGAGAATATCAAAGTTAGTGTTTCATTGTTCAAATCCAGCTCAAATTCCAGCAGTGTAGGTGGCACAGTATCACTGGTGAACTCATCCACTTGGACTGGTGACAAGATTGGAATGACAGGATTAAAATTCATATCCTCAACAAGAGTCTGAGAGAAAGAGAGGAACGTACTGTCCATGCTAACTGCTAGCTCTGTCTCAAACTTGATGACATTGAGATCTGGAGTGGAGAGGCTGAGCTCTATGTATGGTGAGTGGTCTCTGTTCTGAATGGTGCCACCAGTAAGAGAGTAGGAGACAGAGAATGATAAGTTAGTGCTGAGCAGAGTAACCTGCGTTACATCAAAAGTAGTGATATTGACTGTCTCTGAGAAGTTCAAGGCCAAAATTTCTTCAGTTAAGTCCAGGCTGTATGCTTGAAGCTCTGGCCTTATCATATCTGCTGTGAAATTGAGCACCAAATCTGCTGAGCTGTTGAGCACTGCAGTGACTGGTATAGAGACCATATCAGCAATGGAGCCAGCCACGAGGCTCAAGTAGGTGGAGTTTGCATCAAAGGCCAGATCAGACAACCTCCTGATTTCATCTCTGTCGAAGCGACTGAGAGCAATCACAACTATAGGATCATCAATTTCATTCTCTACCACACTATCAGTGAGACTGTAGTACGTTGAATTTTCATCCAGCACCTCCTCATTCTGCAGAGTAATTCCAGTTATGTCTAACGAACTGATATTGACTGTTTCTGAAAACTCAAGTGTGAGCTCATCGGATGTTAGATTGAGGTCAAAGGAGAGGAGAACAGGAGGTGTGGTATCCTCTGTGAAATTGCGGACCACTAGTGGGAAATCTGCAGTGATGTTGAAGACTGGGTTGCCATCCATATCAACAATCAAATCCGAGGTTATGATCAAGAACGTGTTGTTTTCATTCGTAGCCAGGCCGTCAATTCTCTTCAGATTGTCCTCATCCATCACTAAGATTTCAATTACAATCCGTGGTCCGTTCTGAGACTCGGTGTACCCATCGATGAGAGTATAAAAGAGCAGATTTGGTGCTTCAGACTCAATGAAGGTGATCGCTGAGTAGTTAATGCTCGATACATTCACACTCTCAGAGAATTCCAGAGTCAGTATGAGGCTATTCATATCGAGGTCAAAATATTCCAAGGTTGGGCTGGATACGTCTTTGGTGTAAGTTTCCACTTGGATTGGATCACTGGCAGTGATATTGACAACCATATTATCAGACATATCTGAGATGGCAAATGGCTCAACGATTAGGAAGGTGTCATTTTCATTGGTAGCTAGCTCAGTGAGCACTTTGATTTCATTAAAATCCTCTCTGGTGAGCTGTATCTCAATCACTGGATCGTCAAGTGATTCGGTAAAACTGGAGCTGAGTTGGTAGATCTGGTTTGTGGGTTGGTCTCCGCCAGCTAGCACAATTCCACTCACGTTCAGAGATGAACTATTGACAGTTTCAGAGAAGTACAAAGTGAGAATTCTGGCATCGAGATCCAGGTCAAATGCATCGAGCGTGGGTGGAATGTCATCCGGTGTGAACGTGCTCACCTGCTGGGCCATGGACTGCTCAATCTCAACGATATCATTGCCGAAAACATCCTCCAGTAAGTCAAATGTGAGTCTGATGTAAGTGCTGTTCTCGTCCACAGCCAGCTCAGTTAGTCGCTTGATTTCGTTCAGATCATCCAAACCTAGCACAATTTCAATGATGTGGGAAGATGGACTGTTGAGATAGCTGGAGTTGGTGAGAGTGTAGTGGCTAAATGTGTTATTTCCTTCAACAGTGTCCTGCAGTGTGATGGAGGAGATATTGAACTGAGATACATCAACAGTCTCAGAGAAACTAAGCGTTAAGATTTCTCTGGTCAGATCGATATCAAAAGCATCGAGGACGGGAGGGGTCGTGTCTGGGGTATAGTTTGACACCAATAGAGCATTGATTCCATTGAGAACTGCCACTACTCCTTGATCACTCATATCAAGAATCGAATCTTCATCCAGCACCAACCAAGTGGTGTTTGGTGATAGAGCGATACGCCTTCTTTTAAGTTCGTTCAGGTCATCAAGAGTGATTTCAATCGAGGCCACGAGTCCATCTTCAAACATAGTCAGCATTCCTCCCATTAGCATATACTGGTTCATTTCTAGAGACACATTTGGGGCCCTCTGCAGTATGATACCATCAAACATTGTGGTAGAAACATCCACTGTCTCTGGGAAACTCAAGATGAGCACGCCTGTGTCCATGTCGAGGTCAAAGCTAAGGACGATTGGTGGAGTGGTGTCATTAACATACGCTGAGGTCTGCAGAGCCTCAAATGGTTCAATCTCTGAGGCTTGATTTCCATTCATATCCTCAATGGCCAAAGGAGTGATGGAGAGGAAGGAAGTGAAACGGCTCGTAAATAGGATCTCGTCTCGTTTGATGGCGTTCAGATCATCGTCAGTGATGATTATTGTGATCTGGAGTCCATTTGAGCTGTTGGTGGAACCATCAGTGAGAGTGTAGAAGGTGATGGGTATATCTGTGAGGACTGTGCCATCCATTCCATCTCCACTTGCACTACCGCTGCCACTCATAGTAATATTGGAATCCACTGCCGTTCTATTTATCAGACTGTAGTTGCCCGAGGCCTCTACAGGAACTTGGGTTGAGTACAGAGTGAATGCAGTGTAGTCAATACTACTAGCATTGACAGGTTCGTCAAAGTTAAGCACAAGCAGGCCCAAGTTCATATCAATGCTGAAAGAGACGAGCTCTGGACTGACAAGGTCTTCAACATATTCACCCACAGGAATAGTGTCCTCCTGCACATAGTTCACTGCTATAGCCATATCGTGTACAGCTGCAGACAGTATCTGGACGTATGTATCGTTTTCGGAAGTAGCCAGCTCTGTGTCGAGTTTGATTTCATGAAGATCATCTAGAGCCAGTAGTACTGTAATGATGGTGGAATTATCCATTGAAATTGCTCTGTAGTCTCTGAGGATGTGGTAAGTGGCTGTAGAGAAATTACCATCAGATTGGACAATAATATGACTAACATTGAAGCTATCGACATTCACAGTTTCATCAAACGTTAGTACTAGAAGTTCACTGGTGAGATCCAGTGTAAAAGAGAGAAGTACGGGGCCAGTAGTGTCCTCCACAAAGCTATCGGCAGCCAGAGATTCATTGGGGTAGAGAGGTTGCACAGGCAGTCCCACCATGTCATCAACAGCATCCTCAGTGATGGATATATACGTGCTGTTCGGGGCATTAGCAAGCTCATATATGGCCTTGATTGCATTCAAGTCTGTGCTACCAATATACACAGTGATTATAGGGTCATCCGTGCTATTGGAGTAGGAGTAGAGTGGGGGGACACCGTCAAATAAAGTGTAGCTCTCGTTTGAGAGGAAAGAGTCCTGTGACTGAAGAGAAATGGCTGAGATATTGAGTGTTGTTGCATTCACTGTTTCAGAGAAGGATAGAATCAGTACACCAGTGTTCACGTCAAGACTGAAAGAGACCAAGGCGGGTCGAATCTGGTCTTGAATGAAGTTGGAAACTTGAAGTGCACTGTTTGAGGGAATCTGTACCACTGCATTTTCATTCATATCATCGATAGCTGAGGAATTGATGGATAAGTAGGTATTGTTCCCTGATGTAGCAACCTCCGTTAGTCGCTTCAAATTGTTCAAATCGAACAGTCCAATGTCTACAATGATGTAGGTATTGTTGGGAGAAATGGATGAGCTACTCTCTGGAGTCAGTTGAAGAGTGAAGAGAGGACCTGAAGATTCCTCAGCATGCTGTATGGTAATAGACTCCACATTTAGTGACTCCCTATTCACTGTCTCATTGAATCTAAGCACCAGCTCACTGGAGTTCAGATTGAGGTCAAACTCCTCAAGCTGTGGTGGATTGCGGTCAGCTACAAATACAGAAACTCCAAGAGCATCCTCTTCTGATATATTAACCACAGGATTCTCATTCATATCATCAACAAGGGATGACGTAATGGTGATGTAAGTGCTGAAAGCATCCACGGCAAGAGTAAACTGTCTCTTGATCTCATTCAAGTCTGCTGGTGCCACCTGGACAATGATGATTGAGGAATCATTCGATTCAGTGAAGCTGGAGTTAGACAGCGTATGAGAAATTACTGAACTATTGCTAGAGTCTTGTAGAGTTATCTGAGTCACATCAAATGAATCAGACTCCACAGTTTCTGAGAAGAGAAGAGTTAGGACTCCCGTGTTTACATCTAGATTGAATGTTTGCAGGAGAGGAGGAACCAGATCTTCAACGAATACATCCACGGGTATTGCTAGAGAGAGCTCAACTGCTACCAATCCATTGCCACTCATATCAAAAACAGCACCAGCTCCAGCTGCTAGATAGGTATTGTTCTCACTCGTGGCTAAGTACACAAGACGCTTGATGTTGTTCAAATCAGCAGTAGTCAATTCAACATCGAGTATGTGATAGTCACTAGGCTGAGAGAAACCTCCTGTCAGAGCATGACTCTGCAAAGAATCAACCAAACTGCTGTTAGAGAGGAAAGTGTAGAGGGAAATATCGTGAGTGATGGCTCGTACAGTCTCAGAGAATGACAAGGTGAGAATCTCAGAAGAGAGATTGAGACTAAAGGACCTGAGCTCTGGTCTGATCACATCTCTGGTGAAGTTGAAAGCCTGTAGTGCACTGATAGGGAACACAGGAGTAAGAGCATTGCCGTTCATATCTTTAATGGCCAGGTCCGTGGCAGTGATATAAGTATCGTTGACAAAAGTAGCTACTGAGGTGAGACGCTTGATTTCATTGAGATCATTCAAACCGAGAAATATGGTGACAACAGTGGAGTCATCGAGGGAATGAGTGCTGTCAGATAATTGTCTGAAGTCTGCACGTATCTCATCTCCCTGGATAGCAAACTCTGGTATGACCAGCGAAGAAGCATTGACAGTCTCATCAAAGGTGAGCACTACCTCCTCCAATGTCAGATCAATGCTGAAGGAGACCAACTGAGGAGATGTCAGATCCTCGTAGAACCTCAGTGCTTGCTGGGCTGTGTCATTTTCAATAGACTCTACACTATTTCCATTCATGTCCATAATCAGCCTCGAACTGAAAGCGATGAACGTATCATTTTCACTCGTTCCTAAATCACGTAACTCCTTGATCACATTGAGATTTTCCGTGGTGATATACACTGTGATAACCGTTGAGTCTTGCATAGAGGCAATGCCACCAGTCAGCTGCACAAATGAATCCCCAACTTCAGAAATGTTGAATGAGTTCAAAAGAATAATTTCTTCTTCCACAATGGTGTTGGCACGAACTGTTTCATCAAATGTTAGAGTGAGAGTTCCAAGATTCATGTTGAGTTCAAAGTCAACCAGGAACGGTGCTGTTGTGTCCTCCGTGAAGTTGGATGCAAGAATGGCTTCGTGAGAGGTCGTTGGGATGATATTTCTTCCATAGTTGTCATCAAATCCTTCTCCCCTTAGTGAGACATAGACATTCCCCAGCATCGTTCCAAGGTTGTCATTCAGCTTGATGCGGTTGAGGTCTTCAGTAGAAATATTCACCGTTATGAAATATCCATTCTCACTCTCAGTGAAGCTGGACAGACTCAGAGTGACAAAATCACTGTCAACAACCCGGGAGTTTTGAACAGTCAGGGCTCTTGGATAGAATGTCGACGCATTAATTATGTCATTGAATGTCAAATGAAGCAGTCCTTGGTCCATGTCAAGCGTTAGATCAATGAGCATGGCTGGAGTATCATCCTCGATAAAGTCTGAAGCACGTATGGCCACATTCAGAGGTACAGCAACTAAGTCATTTCCATTCATGTCTTGGATTGTTCCTTCGATCACACTCAGCCATGTGTCTGCCTCACTAGTAGCTAGGTCATCAGAGAGCTTCAAGTAACGGATGTCAGGCTGGACTAGATACCCAGAGAGGATCATAGTGCCATTCATGTCAGTGTCTTCTGTATTCTCTCCTCCCGTCAGATTTCTGAGGTCTGTTGGAGTGAAAGAAGGCTCTGATAGTAGTGTTAATCCAGTATACATCACACTGGATACACGGACTGGTTCATTGAAAGTCAATGTTATGACATCATCGACTAGATTGATGGAGAAAGAGATTACCATTGGAGGCACTCGGTCTGAAACTAGGGTACCAGGAGTAATAGGCAAAGCAGAGGGAGTATCGATAGCTATGACTTGGTTTGGATTTCGACGAACAGCGTCTGCAATCAAGTTCTCAGTGATTGATATATAGGTGTTGAAATCAGTGGTCCCAATGTCATCCAGCGCTCTGATTCGGTTCGTATCGACAGGAAGGAGGTCTACAACAATTACTAGTCCATCACTGCTGCTGGTGCTTCCCCCAGTGAGTTGGATCATAATGGCATCGTCAGATCGACCATTGAGGAAAGTGATAGCAGAGGCGTCCAGAGTTGAGGCCGAGACTGTCTCACTGAATGTGAGTATAGCTGTGTTGTTGTTAAGATTGAGCTCAAATGCCAGTAGAGTGGGCCTACCGACATCGTCGATGAACGTGGCAGCATCCCTTGCATCTGTTGGAGGTACTACGATTGCAACGTTTTCTGCCATGTCCCTGGCAAATCCTTCACTCAGAGATATCCAGCAGTTGTTAAGATCCGAGCACAGACCTCTCTGTCTCTGTATCTCAAACCAGTCTTCATCGGTCAGTATGATGGTCACATTAGTACTATCCTGAGGGATGACAGTCCCACCCATCAGCGTGTAAGACATCTGAGGATTTCTATAGAACGACTGCAGTGTAAGCTTAGTGACGTCCACAGTAGCAGCGTTGATTGTCTCATTGAATGTAAGAGTGACAGTTCTGCTGTCCAGGTTGAAAAGTGTGAATTCCACGAGAGCAGGTGCATTTGTATCGATGATGTAATCTGTTGATGAGAACCCACAGTCCTCGAAGGTGGTAGGATCGATGGGGATGTTATTCTGATCTCTCAGCGGTTCACCAGCCAAAGAGAGGCAGCAATCTTGACCACTGTTGTTAAAGAAACACAACGGAAGCCTCTTGATCTCGTTGAGATCTTGAGGAGTGAGCGTGCAAGTGAAGGTAGTCCTCAATACATCAACGCACTCTCCTCCGGTCAACGAATAGCTGTATGCTGGTATATTGCAAACTGGCTCTGGAGCTACGACCAGCCCACTTCCTCCACTCATCATCATGGCACTCCCGCTACCACTGCTGATCATGCTCCTAGCCCCACTGCCATCACCACTCAAAATGACCATCCCACTACCACTTCCTGCAGGCTGTAGGCCACTACCACTCACTGCTGGTAATACAGTGTTGTCTACACTGCTACCACTACCTGCGATCGCAGGACTGCCTATGCCACTCCCACCACTGCCACCACTGGAGTCAAATTCACAGTTATAGCAGCAGTCCTGGACGATGATATCCATCGGTCTGAGAGTGGAGATGTTGACAGCTTCGGTGAAGTTGAGACGAAGCACACCACTGTCGAGGTCAACAACGAAGGAGATTAGTTCAGGAGCAACCATATCTGCTCTAAAGCCACCTTCTCTCACTTGCAGCGCTTGCCCATCCTCAATGCTAATGATGTCATTACCATTCATGTCATCAACTAAATTAGATGTGTGTACAATGAAGGTGTTTTCACGCGTAGTAGCCACTTGCTCTAGTTGCTTGAGGGTGTTCAGATCTGCAAAAGACAATCGAAGCTCGATCTCAGTAGAGTCACGGAACTCCCAAGAGCCTCCAGTGAGGGTGTAGCGATCAAGAGACCCTGCAAATCGATCAGCTTGGACCGTTAAATCTCGTGGAGAGAAGGTAGATGCACGTACTGTCTCTGAGAAAGTCAGGGTGAGATTTCCATTGGTGATATCCAGTGAGAATGCAACAATCTGAGGTCTAGTTGTATCCGGAGTGAATGACCTCGTTCTCTGAGCAGACATATCAGGAATAGCCACTACTTGGTTACCATTCATATCTACAATGGTCGACTCTGAGAGAGTCAAGAAAGTGTTGAATGAAGAAGTAGCTATTGAAGTAATCCTCTTGATATTATTCAAATCCTCAGCAGAGAGCTCAACAACGATGGTGGTTGTATTACTGCTTGAAGTATAGCTGGACAAAAGCTGGTACTGGACAGAAGCTGTTGTATTGTCTTGCAAACTGATTTGGGTGACATCTAAACTCTCCGAGTTCACAGTTTCATTAAAAGTCAGAATAAGTTGTCCTGAGCCATCCAGATCCAGGCTGTACCCAGCAAGGCGAGGTCTGAGGATATCTTCATAGAAAAATCTGACTTGGAGAGCCTCTTCAATAGGTATTGGTTCAACAAGCAGCCCTGACATGTCTGCTAGAGCTGCACGTGTGATACTGATATAGGTGTTATTAGCATCTGTAGCCAAGTCAAATAGCTGCTTGATCCTATTCACGTCAGGTGTTAGAAGTGTAACCTCTACAACTGCAGAATCCAGAGAGCGTATTGACCCACCAGTCAGCCTATATGAACTCTGAGCAACTCCAGTCAAAGATGGACCATCTACCAGAGTAAATTCTGTCAAGTCAAAGGTAGATAAATCAACCGTCTCTGAGAAATAGAATATTAAGACCTCAGTGTTTAGATCGAAATCAAAGAAGTCTAGCTCAGGTGATATTTCATCTGGAGCGACTAGTGCAGCTTGTAAGCCCCTTGTTGAAGGAATAGTGACCACCCTATTGCCCACCATGTCTGATATGAACTGTGGGGGGTAGCTGATGAAAGTATTACCAATGTCTGTACCAAGTTCAGGACGCTGCTTGATAGCATTAAGATCATCTATGCTCAAATTTATGATGAATTCTGGTCCATTGACATTGAATGACACACTTGAGCTAGTCAGAGAGTAGAAGTTGAAGCTGTCGACGTCCCGATTGATTCTCAAGCTGTTTTGAAGTGTGAGTTCAATCTGATTTAGTGTATCTTCCACGTTAACTGTCTCAGTGAAACTAAAACTGATCTCCCCAGAGGTGAGATTGAGAGAGTAACTTACCAATCGTGGAGAAGTAGTGTCTGGTGTGTAGTCACGGACAGCAACGGCATTTAGTCCATTGATGTGTTCTTCAACCAACTGCATGTTCATATCAGCGATGAGAGTACTTGGAAAAACTAGCCAAGTTGTAGCTTTTTCATTGGCAATGGTTCTAGCCTTGATTTCATTCAGATCATCATTTGTGATTTGTATATATACTCTGGTATCGTCAATATCTGATAGAAGACTGCCACCAGTCAATGAGTAATTGTATCTCTCAACCATTACACTAGAGAAGCGCTGAAGAGTGATGTCGGTGAACTGAAGTGAGGAGACATTCACAGTCTCTGAAAAAGTCAGAACAAGCTGACCATTGTCCATGTCCAGACCGTAGCTCTCAAGCACGGGCATAGTGGTATCATTCCTGAACATATTAGCTTGTCTTGCATTTCCATCCTCTATGACAGCAATGGAATTCCCAGCCATGTCTCGGATGAAAAACTCATCAATCCTCAGATAAGCCGTGTCGATGCTTGTGTAGAGCATATCACTTCTCTTTAGCTCATTCAAGTCGTCTTCAGTCAGCTGCACAAGAATAGAGAGGCCATCAGTGCTGGGGGAGAATCCACCAGTCAGTCGCAGCTGCTGTTGCATGTGTGTGAACTGTTCATCAGCTTGGAGCACAAGACCGGTGGGGTCAAAGGTGGACCTATCTACAGGTTCATCAAAGTTTAGAACGATGGTACCAGCATTGATGTCAACTGCAAATGAGGTGAGCTGGGGGGAGGTTGTATCAAAGCCGTACACATCAGCCAGCTGAGTGAACTCCATGCTTGGATTTGCTGACAGTGCATTATCGTAGAAGGCTCCTAGTCTGATAGTGAGGTAGGTGTTATTTGGATTGCTGGCTAGGTCTCGACGAAGCTTTATCTCATGAAGGTCTGTATCGGTGAGTTGAATAGTGAGAATTGGGCCATCAATTTCTGTGATGCTCTCTACACCAGTCAGTGTATAAGTTGTTATGGTGACCACATCAGCCCCTAGGTCCTGTCCCATTCCAGATCCAGACCCACTTCCACTTCCGCTTCCAGCTGAAATTCGCATTCCAGAGAAAACTCCAGAACCAGATCCGCTGGTTACATCTGGAACATCTGACTGCAAGATCAGGAATGAAATATTGAGAGTACTAATGTCCACAGTTTCATCAAACGTGAGAATAAGCAACTCGGATGTCAGATTGAGAGTATATGAGAGAAGTACAGGACCTACTACGTCAGGAAAATATGTATCAACTTGCAAAGTCATTCCATTGGGACGAGCAATGATGTTATTTTGAGACATATCCCTCACAAATGTTTCAGGGAACTGAATGTATGTGGTGTTTCGGTTTTGTGCCAGCTGTACGATTCTCTTAATGGCGTTGAGATCTTCGGACCCAATGGTGATGAGAATGGTGTGAGAATCGGCCAAAGGGGTGGAGCTAAGCAAAGGGCCCGCCCCCATGTTGAGAGTGTAGGAGTAGTTGCTGTCTTGGACAAACTCTTCAGGCTGTAGGGTGATTTCGCTAATATTGAGGCTGAGTATATCGATAGTTTCTGAAAAATTCAGCAGTAGTGTGCCAGTATTGAGGTCCAGCTCATAGGCAAGCAGCTCTGGTCTGATACTATCATCAGTGAATACACTGACCTGTGAAGCATTAGACATAGGGATCTCACTTACTAAGTTATCATTCATATCCACCACAGCATCTGGTGTTAGAGAGATAAACGAAGTAGCATCATCGACAGCCAATCCCCGGATTCTCTTCAGCTCATTAAGATCATCCAATCCTATGATAATCTCCACGATATCATCATTAGAAGTGTTGGTGAAACTGCTTTGAGGCGAAAAGGTGAAGGTTCGATTCTCTCCAGTGACATTTGCAGCATACTGCAGTGTGATTTGACTCACATCGAGTGAAGACGTGTTCACAGTTTCTGAAAAGAAGAGTGTTAGTATTTCCGAGGTTAGGTTGAGTTCAAAAGCCAATAGTTCAGGTGGAGTTATATCTTCAGTATACACACTGACAGGTAGAGCCTCACAGAAGCCATTTTCAGAGGAGCAAAGCCGAGCAGATACATTGTTGGAATTCATGTCATCAACGAGTTCCAAGGAGAAAGAGATGAAGGTAGTTACGTTGCTAATGGCAAGCTCTGTCAGTCGTTTGATTTCATTGCTGTCCTCCAGTGTCAGATTGATCGTAACAAATGTTGAATTCTCCATCGAAAAATTTCCACCTGAGAGACTCAGTGCTGTGAAAATAGGTAGAGAAGCATTGCTATGGCTGACCAGGGTGACCTCTTCAACAATAAATGTTGTAATATCAATCGTCTCAGAGAATGTTAAGAAGAGTTGGCTGGTGTCAAGATCAAGATCAAATGAGGCAAGTGTGGGATCAGTCGTATCTGGAGTGAAGACTGTAACCTTCAGAGGATCAGAGGCAACAATTCCTACTACCTCATTCATCACCACATCCAGTATTCCACCTTGCTCCAGCACTAGATATGTAGTATTTGGGGAGGTTGCTACGTTATAGAGCCTCCTTATCTCATCTGAGTCTTGTTTCGTAAAAATTAAGTCGATGATGAACGAATCAAACTCACTTGAATTACCTCCTGTGAGTGTGTACACACCAAACTCATCCGTGCTGTTGGGAGCACTAATGAGAGTGATGGAGGTATAATCAATAGAACTGGCATTGACAGTCTCTGTGAATGTTAGTGATAGCAGATCAGCATCCATGTCTAAGTCAAATGAGTCTAGCTCAGGATCAGTAATGTCTTCAATGAATGTATCAACTTGTAGAGCAAAGCTTGTGTTTCTCTCGATGATCTGGTTGGAGTTCATATCACGGACGAGATCAGGAGTGAAAGAGAGATAGGAATTGTTCACCGAGGTGGCAATCTCTAAAATTCTCTTAATCTCATCCAGGTCCTCCCTTGTGATCCAGATATAGATTACCAATGCATCATCCATGGAGTGGTTCCCTCCAGTCAGAGTGTGACCAATGGTTGAATTCATGGCTGATTGGATCCTAAGCTGCGTCACGTCAAGGGTAGAAGCATCCATGGTTTCAGGGAAATAGAGGGTTATGTTGCCACCATCCATGTTTAGATCCCAAGAGACTAGGTACGGTCGAGTAGTGTCAGAAATGAAGACAGCTGCTCTCTTGGCATCAGTGGTAGGTATGGGAACTATGCTGTTTCTGTTCATATCTAGCAAAATGGTGTCTGGGAAGGTGATATACGTTGTGTTTTGTGATATAGCTAGGCCATAGATTCGCTTGATCTCATCAAAGTCTTCATTGGAGAAGGTGACGTTGATGGTTGTTGCATCGATATTCTCCGTGTGTGAGCCTCCGGTGAGAGTAAAGTGAAGTACGGATGGATCATACTCATAGCCTATAACAACCTCCCTCTCTGTGACTGTGTCATTCATTCCTGAGCCCGAGCCAGTGGTAGCATTATCAAATGAGTCATTACCCACTGGCACAAGCTGAGTGATTTCCAATAGTGTGGTATTCATCACATTCTGGAAGGTGACTTGAGTTCTGTTAAATGTATTTGCCTTCACTGTCTCATTGAAGGTCAAGAATAGCACACCAATATCCATATCCAGGGTATAGGTGACCAAATATGGTGGATTTGTGTCCTCTGTGAACATTCTCACTTGCAAAGCCCGTTCCTCTCCTGGATTAACGAATGGACCAGGAATTGACAAGATATTCAGACCTCTCTCATCTGAGATAAAGAACTCCGTATGAGTGATGAAAGTCTTATTTTCATTCACTGCTAGTCCCTCGTTCCTCTTTATCTCATTCAAATCATCAAAAGAGAACTGCAGCACTGTGAAGTAGTCATCAGGAGTGTCAGTAGATCCTCCAGTGAGACTGTACCTGTTGCTAGTCAGTGGATTGGACTGATTATGTAGTGTCAATTCAGGATACACGATACTAGTCTGGTCCACAACATCATCATAGTATATCGTCAGTGTACCCTCATCCAAATCAATGTCATAGAACAAAATTCTCGGTTCAAGACTGTCTCTGATGAGCTGTGTGACTATGATAGCCTCTTCAGGAGGAATTTGCACCAAAAGATTTCCTGACGTATCCAGTACCGTTCCCTCAACTATAGATAAAAAGGTATCGATGGGGAATAGATTTCCAGGTGGTCGAGGCACCTGGGTGCTAGCTAGGCGATCGGTGAGCTTGATTGAACGCATATCTGCTGCAGTGACTGTGATAACGAGAATAGATTTATTGATGAAGCCGTACTCTGCTTCACCTCCAGTCAGAGTGAAGATGGGTACATCAGGAATGGAGGCATTTGATGCACCCTGAAGAGTGATGTTGGTGAATATGGTGCTGTTGATTCGAACTGGCTCATCAAACGTGAGGTAGAGGAAGTCATTCTGAAGATCAAATCTGAATGACTGGAGCATAGGAGGGGTGACATCTGGTTCATACTCCCAAGGTTGGAGAGCATCGTCTTCTGGTATGGGAGCCACTGGATTACTGTTCATGTCCTGGATAGTTGTGCTCATTATAGATATGTATGTATCATTTAACTCTGTGGCCAGCTCTTCCATGTATCTGAGGGCTATAGCATCCTCAAACGAGAGTTCAAAGTGCAGATAGAGCCAGTCTACAGTTGAGATTCGAGTCCCACCAGTGAGAGTGTAAGACTCTGTAGCCTCTGAAACATTGGGATGGTTCTGGAAGGTGATGCCTGTTGGGTTGAAAGTTTCGACATTGATAGTTTCATCGAATGTGAGAGTGATATTGTTGGAGTCGAGATGAATAGAGAAATTGATGAGTCTTGGAGCTATCATATCGTCAATGACAGTAGCATAAAGGTTGCTGGCTCCATCTGTAGTCTCGTTCACAACAACATTTGGATTCATAGCCATATCGAGCACTAGGTCTGAGGATACGCCTATGTAGCAATTCGGTGGCGACACATCAGTACAGAGAATGGTGTTCTGCTTGATTCTGTTCAAGTCAAAGGTGGTCGGTTTGAAGGAGACAATTGTACTATCTTCATCAGTAATCAATGAGTCAGGACCCGTGAGCTGTATACCTGCTGAATTTGCATCCGTGAAGAACGATTTTAGGAATACCTCGACAGTAGAGAAAGTAGATACATTCACAGTCTCGTCAAAACGGATTGTCAAGGTTTCATTTGTGAGATCGAATAGGATAAATTCGACTAGTATTGGCCGAGTGTCGTCTGGAATGTACAGATCTACTTGCTGTGAGCTATTGGCATCTCTTTCTCTCACAAGATTCCCATTCATGTCTTGAATGGATATATTGCTGTATGCAAGGAAGCAGTCTGCCTCCCTTAGGCGATCAGTACAAATAGATTTTCGCTTGACTTCATTCAGATCATCAATGGAGAACCTGACAATGATCGATGTACTGTTGGGGCTTCGTGAAAACCCTCCAGTCAGCTCTTGCATGTCAAGGATGGCAGTTGTATTATCTTGGAGGATGAACTCCATCACCATCAGTGAGTTTCTGTTGACCGTCTCATCATAAGTGAGGTTCATCACTCCTGTGTTGAGATCCATCACCCAGTACACTAGCACTGGTCTGGTGGTGTCTTCAGTAAAGTTAGCAACTCTCTGACCATTTCCGTTCTCAATTGACACGATGGGATTGCCATTCATATCTCTGATCAGTCCCCTAGGGAAAGTGATGTAGGTATTGTTCTCACTGGTGGCCACAAGATAGCGAAATTTGATCTGGTTCAGATCATCGATAGCAAAGTTGAGTTCAATGACAGTGGAGTTGGTCATAGACCACTCCCCACGACCAGCTGGGTTGAAGAATAAAAATTCGTCAGTCTCATCCACTGTCCTGTCTAGCTGCAGCCTGATCGCTCCTTGATTAAAGGAATCAGAATTTATAGTTTCAGAGAATGAGAGGGTGATCGTACCAGCATTCACATCCAGGTCAAATGATTCTAGCTCAGGGGGAGTTGTATCTTGAGTGAAAATTTGCACTTGCCTTGCTGTTGTATTGGATATTGGCACCACCTCATTTCCAAACATGTCCACTATCAGACTAGAGGTGAATGAAATGTAAGTATCCAGTCTCCCAGTTGCTAAGAAATAGTCAAATTTGATGAAGTCCAGATCATACTTTGTGATGTTGACTACTACCACTGAGTTATTTTCAGTCTGAGTAAAACCTCCAGTTAGCTGGTAACTTGTACCGATGGTGGTGCCATCCTGCAGTACTATCTCCTCAGGCATGAGGCTAAGAGTGTTGACAGTCTCAGAGAAGTAGAGAGTCAGAGTAGAATCATCCAGGTTGAGGTCGAATTCCTCAAGGATAGGTGAGATCATATCAGCAGTGAAGTTTCTAACAGAAAGAGCTTCAATGGGAGAAATACTCAGGACAGAATTTCCATTCATGTCACGAATTGTCTGGTTGAATATGAACAGCATAGTGTTATTTTCATCCGTTGCCAACGTTATGAGCTGCTTTATGATGTTCAGATCGAATCTCATCAGGTTGACGACCACCACAGGCTCATTCCCATGCCCTACAGAGCCATTGGTTAGTGTGTAGTTCTCTCCCGTCTCAAGATTGAGGAATGTGATTCCAGCCACATTGAAGGTTGCCACGTCAACAGTCTCAGAAAAGTAGAGAGTTAGTGTCTCTCCAGTCAAATCAAGGTCAAATCCATTCAGTGTTGGTCTGGCTGAATCTTCCGTGAATATATCGACCTGCAAATCATTGACAGGACTAACCATATTGCTCACAATCGCCATATCTTCAATAGTGAACCTTGTGAGAGAGATGTAGGTATTGTTCATGCTTGTAGCTAGGCCAAGTTCACGTTTGATGTTGTTGCGATCGAACTCACTAAGATATATGACGATGCTTGGGCCATTCGGGGAGTCAGAATAGCTTTCATTTGTGAGGGAGTACTGGATAGTATCATTATCATGTATCACTATCTCACCGACATCCAGAGTAGATACCCTCACAGTCTCATCAAAATGCAGAGTCAGCGTATCTGAGGTCAAATTGAGGTCAAATCTCTCCAATAGTGGGCTACTGATGTCACTTAGGTACATATCGACCCTGAGAGCATTCACTCCATCGAAACGAGGGGCATTGGGATTACCCATCTGATCTTGCACTGTGTCAGCTTCAATGATGAGATATGCTGTCCTGTCACTGTTAGCAATCTCTAAAGCTTTGATAGCATTCAGATCATCCCTGTCCAGCATGATAATGACATCTGGTACATCTCCCATTGAAATGAATGTGCCATTGGTAAGAGTGTAGCTGTTGGCCAGAGGCATGAGTCTGGTGTTAGAGACATCCTGTAGAGTGATCCTGCTGAAATTAAATGTAGTTATATTGATGGTCTCTGAGAAGTGTAGAATTAGCACTCCTGTGTTCATGTCTAGCTCAAAGCTGTCCAAAATGGCCATCCCTGTGTCGTTGATGACAAGATAAGCTTGTAGAGGGTCTTCGATGGTAATCTCCATCACTGGATTAGGTTCACTCTCTTCTGTGAGCACAGTGGGATCTGTAATGAAGTCTGGCTCTACACTGATGTAAGTGTTGTTCACATCTGTCCACAAGTCTTCCATTTGTTTGATGACATTGAAGTCATCGTTTGAGAGCACAAACACGATCTGAAAATCATCCGGAGAATTTGTGTATCCTCCAGTCAGAGTGTAGAAAGAGGTGGAGTTAGGTCCAGCAATGGCTGTTAGGGCACTGGCATTGAGAGATGAAGCAAGAACTGGCTCATTGAAGTTCAGTGTGACAGTGCCGGCGGTCAGATCGACAGCAAATGAGAGAATGGTGGGCCCAGTCTGATCATAGGTGTAATCTCTGACCTGCAGTAAGGCAAACATTGCACCATTGGGCACTAGTGCTGTATCTTGAATTGTATCTTCATGAAGAAGCAAGAAGGTGTTATTGGGAGTGGTAGCTAGGTGAGGACGGGTCTTTATAGCAAGAATATTCACAGAACTGAGCTCAAATTGGACAACAGGAGAGACAGTTGTGGTTCGATATGGACCACGTAGCTGATACTCGGAGTAATTGGCAGTTGTGTTGAGGTCGTCCGAGCGAAGGAACAGTCGCCTGATCCTCAAAGTGTCTGCATCAACTGTTTCATCAAACTCAAGCGTAAGCACTCCAGTGTCAGCATCCAGGTCAAAGTCCAGCAACACTGGTCCTGTTATGTCTGGGATGTAGTTTTGTGGGGAAATTGGAAGAGCAGAAGAGTTAGAAATATTCACAGCAAGATACTCCTCCATGTCTTCGACTATAAAGCTTGTGATACTGACGAACGTATCTGATGGCTGTTTGGCAAGCGTACGGATTGCTTTAATGTTGTTAGCATCAAATATATCCAGCATTAGAGTGACAACTGGTCCGTCGTACATAGTAAGAACATCACCATCTGTCAGTGTGTAGTACTCTGAATTGTTGAGTTCGAGAGATATCATATTTTGTATAGTAATCTCCAATGGATCAAAAGTGCTAACATTCACTGTCTCAGAGAAGGTAAGGATGAGCACCCTGGCATCCATGTCTAGGAGATAGCTCACCAGCTCTGGTGGAGTAGTGTCTGGAGTGAAAATATCAACCTCCAAAGGAGTAGTAGAGTTGATTTCTTCAATGAGGTTGAAATTCATATCCAAAACTGTCATATCTGTAATGCTGATGTAAGTTGTATTCTGTGACACTGCTAGTTCGGGTACACTCTTGAGATAGTTCAGGTCATCTGCTCCTATTTCAAGCATTATGATGGTTGTGTCATTCATTGTAAAGTTTCCTGCTATCAGAGTTCTATTATAGGGGCTTGAAGCATCAGCTAAGATAGTGATCTCCTCAACTTGCAGCGATATTGACATGATTGTCTCACTGAAGTACAGAATAAGCAGACCCTCGTCCATATCCAGGTCAAATCCTTCCAATAACGGATCAGTGGTGTCTGGTGTGAACTGTTTCACTCTTCGAGCTCTACTAGGAGGCTCAATTGGATTACCAGTTGTATCTTCAACAAGCTGATCAGTGATGTATATGAAGGTACGGTTTGAGGCAGCTAGGTCTCGAAGATACTTCAGAGCATTAAGGTCATCTTCAGTGAATGTGACCGTCACTTGTGGTGCTGAGCTGTTATCAAAATCACCCCCAGTGAGAGAAAATGCAGTGGTGGCCATGGAGTGACGATCTGCTAGCGTCACCTCTGTGAGATCCAGAGTTGTGAGTCTGACTGTTTCCGAGAAGGAGAGAACAAGTTGTCCTGTATTGATGTCCAAGTCAAAGTTCTCCAACAGGGGAGGATTTGTGTCTCCATAGAACGGGGAGGCAGGGAGAGCCATTAGTGGGGCGACTGGTTCAGCGTATATGCCAAATGTATCAGTAAGGGCTGCAGCTGTCATTGAGAGGTATGTGTTGTCCATGGAAGTAGCAAGGCCATCTAATTTCTTCAACTCATTCAAATCTGCTCTAGTCAAGTTAACTGTGATTTCTGGCCCATCCATTGGACTGACCACACCTCCACTCAGAGTGTACTGCTCCAAAGGAGCTTGGCTGCTCTGAATAGTGAATTGCGTCATGTCAAACGATGTAGCACTAACCGTCTCAGAGAATGTCAAAGCCAGCTCTTCAGTTGTAAGGTCTATGGAGAAGCTAATAAGCCTTGGAGGCACCATATCTCCTGTGAAGTTGGCTACTTGGAGAGCACTACCATCTAGTATTGGGACATTGCTATTTCCACTCATATCCTCGACAGTTAGATTGGTGACCACGATATAGGTGTTGTCAACAGATGTGGCCACAAGGGGAAGCTGTTTCAGTATATCAGTATCGTTCACAATGAGCGATATATAGACCATAGTAGAGTTGAATTCTGAGCTTATACCATCAGTGAGCGTGTATGCGTCATCCTCTGGCTGACTCATAGCTGATGCTTGGATGGTGATTTGAGTTGGATCCAGAGTCAGCACGTTCACAGTTTCAGAGAATGTCAGATGCAGTAGTTCAAAGTTGAGGTCAAGGCTGGCATTGATAAGCCTAGGGGGTGTCTCATCTCGGATGTACTGTCGAGCTTGCTCCAATCCATCCAATGCAGAATTACCACTCGTATCAACGATAGAGCCATTTCTGATCGATACATACGTATTGAAACGGTCGGTGGCAAAGTTTATATTCTCTGTCAGTCTATCTACATCAGACTGAAGCAGCTGCACTGCTATTACTGTGCGGCCAATGATTGTGTGAGTGGTTGCTGGATCTAACATTAGCACACCGCTGCTGTTAGTATCTCCAACATCATCACTCTGGAGCTGCACGGTTCTCACATCAAACATGAGTGGTTCCACTGTCTCAGAGTACGTCAAAAAGAGAATATTTGAGTCGAGATCTAGGGTGAAGCGGTCCAATTCAGGTGGGGTGGTGTCTGAAATGACATCAGAAGCCTCAGTGGCATTGCCAAATGTTACTGCTCTCACATCTCTGCCGTATATATCATTCACAGTATAGGCAGCAAGCGTGATCCATGTATTGGCTCTCTCAGTAGCAAGGTCAGTATTGAATGTTAGCTCATTCAGATCACCATCTGAGAGAATCACATCCAGTTCATAACCACTCCGGCTGAGAGTGTAGCTGTCTGCAGTTAGACTGTAGTACAAGTCTGGAGCTCTGAAGAGGGCATTTTGAATCGTGATACCACTAGCGAGGAAAGTGGAGGCATTGACAATATCATTGAAGGTGAGGTGTAAGATACCTTCATTCAAATCAAGCACGAATGAGCTGAGAGAGGTAATAGTTACATCCTCAACAAAAGTGGTGACTTGATGAGTCTGGTCAATATTAGCATTATCAGCTGTGTCATAGATGGCATCATCTTCCAGCCTTATATAGCTGTCCAGCTGATCTGTGGCCAAGTTACTGTTAATCTTCAGCTCTGCCAAGTTATCAGGAGCTAAATTGATGGTAACTGTAGTCACTCCATCGACAGAGTCCATGCTGAGAATCCAGGATGTAAGGCTCAACACATCAGTCGGCAGAGAATCATTGGACTGGATCAATATGCGAGAGAAGTTAAGAGAAGATGTGAGGACTGGCTCATCAAATGTTAGAATAAGCTGGTCACGATCCAAGTCTAGCCTAGATCCAATGAGCACAGGACCACTGACATCGCTATCAAACATGCGAACTTGGAGGGCATTGGAGTTATTCCGTGGTGTAACAGGAACACCAGCATGAGATGTGTCGATGATAAGATCAGAAGTGAACGAGATGTATGTATCGTTTTCACTTTTTAGGAAGTCCAGAACTGCCTTAATTTCACGAATATCATCTGCAGAAAAGTTGAGTACCACTTCTCTTCCATTTGGGCTTGCAGTTCTCCCTCCAGTGAGAGTTAGCTGCTGCTCGCCCATAGCAGATGACTGATTCTGCAGAGTAATCGCTCTTGGATCAAGAAACTCAACATTGACAGGTTCACTGAAATAGAGAGTCAGCGTCTCGTCCTGAATAGAAATATCGAAATACTCCAACACAGGTGGCTGCACATCCCTGATAAAGATAATCGAGTAATCTGCGCTTGTGATCGGGACGGGAATGACAGCGTTCCCTGCTGTGTCAGTGATCGTAGCTGAAGACAGCGACAGCCAGCACGTGTTACGACGGAAGCAGAGAGTGGGATGCGTCTTGATGGTATCCACATCAGGAGTGGTGAGCTGGAAAGTGATAATATGAGAATTGATGCCCTTAAGGATACCTCCTGTCAACGGCACTATGCTGTCTCCATCCAGGAGAGTAAAGAAGGTTTGGAAGGAGACCTCAGTGGCTTCAAAGCTGGTGAAGTCAACAATTTCTGAGAAAGTGAGAGTGACTGTCTCATCGCGAAAGTTGAATTCACTAAAGGCAATTAAATATGGTGGTGTTGTGTCACTGACGTACTGACTAGTTTGTATAGGCTCTATTAGTACCTCCACACGATTGCCTACCATGTCAAAAATGGCTATATCACTGAAAAATAGGTAACAGTCACGTCCCTGTAGTCCTTCCTCACAGAGTGGTTGGCGCTTCAGCTCATTCAGATCTTCAAATGAAAAGTCTATGACTATGACAGTGCTATCACCAGAGAGAGAAGAGCCTCCTGTTAGTCTGAAAGTGGTTGCATTTTCGGTC
Source organism: Cliona cf. orientalis (assembly GCA_963930775.1). Lineage (NCBI taxonomy): Eukaryota > Metazoa > Porifera > Demospongiae > Clionaida > Clionaidae > Cliona > Cliona cf. orientalis. The sequence goes on from OZ005707.1 coordinate 6,840,274, forward strand.
TCATTTGAGGAAGACAGAGTGAACTGAGTGAAGTCAAGACTCAGTCGATTAACTGTTTCATCAAAGACAAGAGTCAGGGTGCCTGCATCCAGATCAATGTTAAAGAACTGTAGCACAGGTCTAGAAACATCCAAGGTGAAATTTGTAGCAGGGATGGAATCTGGAGATCGAATAGGTACCAAGAAATTCCCATTCATATCTTGAACAAGGTCAGGATCAATTGTGAGGAACGTATTGTTGCCATCTGTAGCCAGCTCAGATAATCTTTTGATGGCATTGAAGTCGCTGATTGATAGATCGAGGAGAACGATTGTTGAATTTTCAGTCAGTACATTGCCTCCAGTCAGAGTGTAAGATCGATTGATGAAAGTATCTTCTTCATCAGCTTGTAGTGTGATGGCAGCTGGGTTAAATGAATCAACATTGACAGTTTCTGAGAACGTGAGTGTGATGGTACCCATGTTGGCATCGAAAACAAACTCCAAGAGCTCAGGGGGAGTATCATCTTCCCTGTACCTAGCAGCTATTTGAGCTTCTTCCCTCCCTATCTCCATCACAGGATTATCATTCATATCAACCACTGCTGTCATGCTGATTGAAATATAGGTGTCAAATATATCTGTAGCCAGGTCCCAGTAAAACTTCAGCTGATCCAAATCTTCATCTGTAATCTCCAATATCACCACAGGACTGTTGTAGTCTTGTACCATTCCTCCAGTTAGAGTGTAGTTAGTAGCATTCTCATCTGCAGCGTTCAGGAAGGTCACTGATTGGCTGTCAAAAGAGGAGACATTGACGGTCTCTGTGAAGGTGAGGTAGACAATCCCTTCATTGAGGTCAAGAAAGTACTCAGTCAAATTTGGCCTCACAGCATCCTCTGTAAATAGCTTCACATTTTGAGCTGCTGAAGGATCAATAGCAGTGAGCAAGTTGTTATTTGCATCTCTGAACCCTCCAGTCCCAACAGAGAGGTAGGTGGAGTCATCAGAGACAGCCAACTCAGTGAAGTTTCTTATGATATTAGCATCATCCTCATCGAGCTGTATCACAACCACTGGGCCATTTTGAGATAGGATGGTGCCACCAGTTAGCTGGTGGGACTCATTTGCTGTGTCCGATCGTGAAGATAGCAGTGTGAACAGTGATGCATTGTAAGAGTTAACAATCACTGTCTCGGAGAAGCTGAGAGTGAGCTGATCGGTTGAAAGGTTTAGGTCATAACTTTCAAGAACAGGAGAAGTGATATCTTGCTGAAACATTTCAGATCTCATTGCAGTTACTGTTGAGATTGGTTCGTTCATGTTGCCAAAAGTATCAGTGACTGTCTCATCAGAGAATGCTATGTAGACGGTGTTTCTCCTAGTCGTGGAAAGGCTTTGACGCCGCTTGATTTCGTTGAGATCGTTGACTGAGAGCTGAATCACCACCACTCTACTATCAGAACCTACAAATCCCATAATGACAACTGGCTCAGGTCCCGTTCCCATTCCAGATCCAGATCCTGAACCACTGCTCATCAGTGCCGCTTCAATCAGCGCAGCTCCTATGGTTGGCCGTATGATACTGGAACTGGTCAATCTGTAGCTTTCAGTTCCAGGAATGGAAATATTGGAACGAGACTGGAGTGTAATCTGAGTCACATCTAGTGGTACAAGCGTATTGACTGCTTCAGAAAAATACAACACAATCTGTCCCTGATTCATATCAACCGTGAAATAATCCAGCAGTACATCAGTGGTGTCATTGGTATAGTCATTCACAGGCTCTGCATTGATTCCATTGTAGCGACCATACGCGAACTGGCCTGCCATATCCTGAATGGTATCGTCATCCAATGTCAACCAGGCAGTCATGCTATTCAATGCAATACTTCTTCGTTTTATTTCATCCTGATCAAAGTTTGTGAGTTGAATTAGAACAGAAGTATCATCAACTTCTGAGACCAGTGACCCTCCAGTGAGGCTGTACATGTGTACAGGATTAGTGATGGTAGACATTATCTGCAGAGTGAGTCCAGTGAACATCAACGTTGATACATCAACTGTTTCAGTGAAGACAAGAGTTAGCAGTCCTTCATTCATGTCGAGATCAAAGCTATCAAGCCTTGGTCTGACTTCATCATCCATGAAGACATTGACGCTTGTCGCATTATCACTGGGTACCTCAACTACACGATTGCCATTCATATCAGTGACAAGATTGGAAGTGAAGCTGAGATAGCTGGTAGAATTGCTACTTAGCAGCTCTTCATCTCGCTTGATCAGGTTGAGGTCATCAATATTGATATCTATAACAATCTGGAGCCCATTGGTGCTGTTGGAATCACCTCCTGTTAGTGTGAAGAATGTGGCATTTGAGATATTCTGTGCAGACTGTAAGGTTATTGCAGTGAAATCAAGGGAACTGCGATCCACGGGCTCATCAAACTCCAGAATTATCGTTCCGTTGCTCAAATCTATTGAGAAGCTCTCAATCATTGGTGGTGTCCTATCTTCATACAGCATTCCCTCAGTCACTGCTACGTTGGTGAATAAGATTCCATTCTCACGAAGAGAGAGATCTCTCACAGAACCTGGTCTGATTTCGATGAAGGTATTGGCATCATCTGTTGCCAGATCTCGTCTGAGCTTGATCATGTTGAGTTCATCGTAGTCAACTCCCACTACAATTACTGGAGAATCTGAGGATAGAACTGTACTCCCAGCCAAGGAGATTCCGTTCATGACAGAGGAGTTGAATTCTGGATAAAGACCAAATCCAGATAGATCGATATTGCTGGCATTCACAGTTTCATCAAAGGTGAGAGTGATTGTCTCGGCAGTTAGATCTAGGCTGAAGCCCAGGAGCACTGGCCCAATAGTGTCCTCTCTGTAATCTGTGACTTCACGAGCATCATCAGAACTAATGTTAACAACACTCAGACCAAACATATCTTGAATGGTGGTCCCATCAATGGCTATGAATGTATTACCCATTGCGGTGGCCAATTCTGGAATAAGCTTGATGGCATTCAAGTCATCTCTGGATATATTCACTATCACCACGGGACCATTTTCTGATAGAGTAGTTGTGTTCTCTGAAAAGAGCCTGTGAGAGAATTCATCTGTCATGGCAAATTCTTCTGACTGGAGAACAATTCCTGAAATATTCAGTGAGCTTGTATTAACAGTCTCAGAAAAGAACAGTGTAAGCAACTGTGCGTCAATATCCAAGTCAAATGACTCCAGCTCAGGTGGTGTGATGTCAGGATAAACCATAACTACTTCTAGGGCTGCTGAACTGTTCAAAGGCTCCACAAGGTTACCATATACATCAGAGATGGCATTCTCAGTAATGGATAGAAACGTTGTTGATCTGTTAATGGCGAGATCTGTGAACTGTTTGAGTGCATTGAGATCGTCAAGGCTAATAGTCAGAGTGACGACTACACCATTTGGCGTGGTAGGGCCACTTGATGCACTGAGATTGTAGGCAGTGAAGAAATCTTCAGATTCATTTCGACCATTTTGCAAGGTGAACTCAACTGCATTGAGGGAGGAGGATTTTACCGTCTCAGAGAAGGTCAGAGCAATTTCACCAGAGTCTAGATCGAGAGTATAGGAGAGCAGCTCAGGTCGTGTGATGTCTTCAGTGAAAATTACCACTCTTTCAGCAGCTGTGTCTGGTACAGGCACAAGCATATTGTTATTCTGGTCAACAATAGCAAGCTCTGTCAGTGCTATGTATGTTCCATTGGCAGCGAGGGACAAGGCATCCAATCTCTTGATCTCATTCAGGTCCAAATCAGAAATCTGGATGAATATTGTTGTATTGTCCCCATAGAGCGAGTAGCCACCAGTGAGAGTGTATGAACCATTTGGTGAAGGATTACTAGCATCATCCTGGAGGGTGATGTATGTGATATTTAGTGAGCTGGCTCTCACAGTCTCGGAGAATGTGACAGAGAGAATACCAGTGTTCAGATCGAGGTCAAACGATACGAATTCCGGTGGTACATCATCAGCATCGAACATAGAAACCCCAAGAATGGCCTCTTCGATGAAATTGAAGTTCATATCTTGGATTGTTGCATTTCTCAAGATGATGAATGTGTTATTTTCTGACGTCAGTATCTCATCAAAGAAACGGATCTGGTCAGAGTCCTGCTTGTTAAAGACAATGTCCAAGAACCTTGTATCATCGTAAGTTTGATTGCCTCCCGTTAGTTGATAGAAAACCGTCTGATTGGCTGAGTCATTGCTATTGGTGAAAAGAATGAATGTTATCATCAGAGACTCGGGACGGATGGTTTCAGAGAAGGTGAGGAAGACAGTATCTATGTTCAAGTTTACATCAAAGGAAACAAGTTCTGGAGGAATTGTGTCCTCAGTGAAGTTGGTGACTTGCAACGCCTCAAACTGCTCAATGATAGAGATTGGATTATCAGTCATATCCATGATCAGGGACTCAGTAACGGTGACAAAGGTAGAATCCTCTGAAATGGCCAACTCCCTTCTACTCTTAATTTCATTGAGATCATCAAAGTCAAGCTGAAGATAGACTATGGTGGAGTCATTGAGAGAATTCTCACCAGCTGTGAGGGTGTAGCTCATGGAGAGCATAGCACTGCGGTCAGAGACCAGTGTTATTCCACTGGCAACAAAGGAGCTTGCATTGACTGTCTCATCAAAAGTGAGAGAGAGAATTTCGGACGTTAGGTTGAGATTGAATGATACCAACGTCGGTCTTGTTTGATCTGGCATGAAACCAGTCACATTCAGTGCAGCTTCTTCATCAATTTCCACCACAGCATTCATATTCAGGTCCACTATCGTCTCATTGTCAAATGCAATGTACGTATCGAGGACAGAAGTAGCCAGACCTGGAGTCAGTCGCTTTAGCTCATTGAAATCTTCAATGGAGAAGTACACTAATAAGGTAGTGGAGTCTTCTTGAGTGGAGTTACCTCCCGTGAGTCTGTATGTGAACTCTGTTTCACTATAGTTGGCTGTGCTTCCTAAGATCAAGTTGGTAATGTTCAATGTTCTTGCTCTCACCGTTTCATTGAACACCAGAGTCAGAAATCCAGCATTCATATCGATATCAAAGTGGTCGAGATGTGGTCTGGATGTATCGGGAGTGTACTCTGAAGCCTGGAGCCCAATAACAACCTCTGTCAGTGGATTTCTTGAGGTGTCAGAAATCGGATGAAAAGGAGTGTCCTCTGTTGTTAGGAAAGTGTTATTGATATCTGTTGCAAGCTCAAGGTTGTTCTTAATGGCATTCAGATCATCTTGAGAGAGAATGACTCGAATGTCATAGCCATTGGGTGAGTCAGTGATAGTCTCAGAAGTGAGTGTGTAAGAAGTGGTGATATTATCTGGACCTTCAGCACTCTGGATGACTATTCCTGTAGCTCGGAAAGTACCAGTCAAGACTGTGTCATCAAAAGTCAAGTAGAGTATTCCAGTATCCATGTCTAGGCTGAAGCTTACAAGATCAACAGCGTCATCATCTGTGGTATATCGGTCAACTCGCATTGCAGCAGTTGCTGGAACTCCAATGACATCGTTCCCAAACATATCTTGAAAAGTGCCATTCTCTATAGAGAGCCAAGTGTTGGATGCCCTATCAGCTAAATTGAAGTCGAGCTGTATCACAAATAGGTCCTCATCGGTCAGTGTTATGTGTACCCTGGTCTTCAGAGCAGCATCAGGTTGGTCATACGTCACCGTGCCATTGGTCAGAGTGAAATTAGAAGTACCGGGATCGTTGATGTTGGCAGCGGACTGTAGAGTGACCAAAGTTGGTTCAACTGATGGCAGATAGATGGGCTCGTTGGAAATCAGAGTGATTGTCTTTTCCTGAAGGTTGAACTCAAACGCAGCGAGCATTGGAGAGGTGATGTCAGGAAGAAAAGATGATGCTTGTAGCCTTTCAGAAGGACCCCTCACTGCTGCGTCATTGTCACTAACATCTTCAATCAACATGATGGTGTTCTCAAGCCATGTGGAGTTCTCAGAGGTGAGAAGCATCTCGCGATATTTAATTTCATTCTGGTCGGCCTCTGTGAGGTAGAACTGAACATATATCCAGTTGAAGGTTGTATCAGAACCATCATGGCCAGACAAAGTGAAAAATTCAGTATCATTTACTTCTGCATCAAAGAAAGTGATCCCACGTGCATCCAAGTCAAGATATGCTATCGTTTCATCAAAGGTGAGGGTCACATTCCCATTATCCATGTCGAGTTCATAAGCTACTAAGATGGGTGGAACCACATCGGGACGGAATGTAGTTGCAAATTCAAAAGGCTCAGTGACCTGATCGTCTTCAACAGGAGCAGCTAAATTCCCCGCCATATCTCTTAGGAGGTCCATTGTATACCGAAAAAAGCAGCTACGATCAGTGATACACAAGACTCTCATCTGCTTGATTCGATTAAGGTCATAGACGAGAGGGGTGAACTCAACAGTGATATCATCAATCTCAGTGATATTTGTGCCACCAGTAAGGTTCCAAAATTCAAATGGTAGGCCGCTAACTAGAGTATCGTTGTAGGTCCATCGCTGCAGTGTGATCTGTGCTGGGTCGAATGTGCTAACATTGACAGTCTCATTGAATTCAACACGAATCTTATTGAATTCCAAATCGATGAGAATGAAATCCATGAGGTAGGGGCGGTTGCGATCTGGTGTGAAGAACCTCGCTTGTCTTGCATCAAAAGTACTCACTGGCTCCACTTGGTTTCCATTCATGTCCTCTACAGTGTATTCTGGAAAGACTATGAAACAATCATCTCTCCTGTTAGCTTCTGTGCACAAGTCAAGACGCTTGATTCGATTCAGATCCTCAAATGAAAGCTTCAGTATGAATACTTGGTCATCCCACTCTCCAACTGTACCTCCGGTGAGAGTGTAGTTGAGCACAGCATTAGTACGATTCCTCACAACCTCCAGGGTGACTCTGCCATTGAGAAAAGTCTCATTGACAAGTGTAGGAACAAGCTCATTGGGTATCTCCTGAACAGAGAAGAGGGTGATATTGAGAGTACTGCGGTTCAGTGTTTCATCAAATGTCAGAATAATCTCTCCAGCATCCATGTCTATATCAAAAGCATGGAGATACGGAGGAGTGGTGTCTTCTGTGAAGTTAGCTACCTGCTCAGCAAATCCGTTAGTGATGGGGACAATTGCATTTCCGTTCATATCCACCAGAAGCTCCCTAGTGAAGGAGATGAATGTATCATTCACAGAGGTAGCAATCAATGTGAGATTCTTGATCTGATTAAGATCATCAGGATCATTAGATAGATCTCGGAGAATTTCAATCACAATAACTGTAATATTCTCTTCAGTAGAGTTGCCTCCTGTTAGAGTGAAGAACTCCTCACCTGTGTCAGCCTGTGGAGCACCTTGGATTGTGAGCTGAGATGAATCAAAGGAGAAAGCATTCACTGTCTCACTGAATGTCATTGTGATTGTGCCTGTGTTCATATTCAGCTCCCAGCTAACTAGCTCTGGTGGCGTGGTATCTTCAGTGTGGTTAGTTACAGGGATGGCTGCACCGTTAGGCACAGCAATGACACGGTTCCCATTCATATCCTCAACCAGATCTTCTGTAATGGAGATATAGGAATCAGTGTTATCACCTCCACCGATAACCAAGCTAGTGTTCTGCTTCAGAAAGTCCAGGTCATCCTTAGTGATGTTGACTACGATGACTGAACTATTCACAGTTTCTGTGAAGCCACCAGTGAGAGTTAGGAGATCATCAGCTGTCTCACCATCTTGGAGAGTAATCGCCAAGGCATTGATGGTCAAACTATTCACCGTCTCAGAGAAGAAGAGAGTGAGAGTTGAGCTGTCTAAGTCAAGATTGAATGTATTCAATTCTGGGCGAACCAAGTCTTCAAAATAGTCTGTGACCATTGTTGCATTCTGTCTAGGCACTGTAGTTACTCTATTGCCGTTCATATCATAGATGGTATCATTCGTCAGGGATAGGTAGGTATCTCCTTCATACGTGGCAAGAGTAAGGAGCTGTTTTATGACATTCAAGTCATCATTTAGAAGAGAAATAACCACTACCGGGTCATCACCATAGACAGTGCTACCTCCAGTTAGTGTATAAGAGGCACCTGCTCCATCTCCTCTCTCCTGGATGGTGATCCAAGATGCATCAAGGGTGCTAACATTGACAGTCTCAGAGAAAGTTAGCGTCAGTTGATCACTTGTTAAGTTCAGATTGAATCCTTCCAGCACTGGTGGTGTCATGTCATCAGTGAAGAAGGTGACAGGAAGAGCTTCTTCGGGTGAAACTTCAAAATTGTAATTCCTCCTCATATCAGTTACGGTCATATTGGTGATGCTGATGTAAGTTGTGCCTCGAGAAACTGCCAGAGCTCCAATTCGTTTGATGTTGTTCAAATCTTCTTGGTCCAAGAAAACAGTGACGTTCTCTAGGTCAAAGTCCAGTACCATACTCGTCGATATCAGAGTATAGAAAGCAGCTCTGGAGTCATTGGCAGAATTGTAGAAGGTAATCTGCGTTGGATCAAGGGTCTGAGTTTGTACGGTCTCGTTAAAGAAGAGAAACAGCATTTCAGATGTGAGATCAAGGTCAAACATCTCCAAGATAGGACCAGTTGTGTCTGAGACATAGTTTGCCCTGCGAATTGGTCTAACACTTACAGCATTCTCTAGGGGCACAATGAAGTTGCCTTCAATGTCAGCAATGGTTATCATGTCCAGAGTGAGCCACGTCGTGCGCACATTTCGAGCAATTCTTAATCTCTTTATCTCATTGAGATCAGTCCTAGATAGAGATATCTGTATAACCGGGCCATCTTCAGAGTGAACTGTTCCAGATGTGAGCATGTACCACACGCCACCAGCTTCAGAGACATTGGCTTGGTTTTGTAGCACTATGCCAAAGAAATTCAGTGAAGAGACATCGACTGTTTCTGAGAAGGACAGAGTGAGATTTCCTGAGTCCATGTCAAGCCAATAATCTCTCAGGCGAGGGGAAGCTGTATCATTCGAGAAACGGTAAGCTTGTCTAGCGTCCTGTTGAGTGATTTCCTGAACAGCATTGCCATTCATGTCCATTACTAGGCTGGAGTTAATGCTCAAAAATGAGCTATCTAGATCTCTGAGTAGCTCTGACATCTGTTTTATGACATTGAGATCGGCCTCAGTGATTTGCACCACAATCTGTAGCCCATCTTCACTAATGGAGTCTCCTCCTGTCAGAGTGAAGCTCTCATATGTGACATTTGAGGGATCTGACATATTGAAGGTGATATCCTCGACAGACTGCAGTGTGATGGCTGTGAAGATAAATGAATCCCTTTCCACCGCCTCATTGAAGTTCAAAATGAGCTGAGACTCATCAAAAATAACATTCCACAAGACTAGAGATGGCCGAGTGGTGTCCTCTGTAAAATTCTCAGCAGTGATGGACTCCATTGGAATGGAGTTTGGAGGAACAGCCATGTCCTGAAAAGTATTCGGTTCCAAAGTTAGGACTGTATTGTTGATATCTGTGGCAATATTGCGCTCCAATTTGATGTTGTTGAGGTCATGATCGCTCAGAAAGATGGTCACAATTGGTGAATTTTCAGCAGATATTTCGGCATCAGTGAGTTGGTATGTACTGTTACTGTCACCAATTATGTCCTGCAGTATCACTGATTCCACTCGGAAACTATCAACGTTCACTGTCTCAGAGAACGTCAGAGTTAATTCACCAGCATCAACATCCAACACGAACGAAAGTAGCCTTGGTCTGGTAGTATCTCTAACAAAATCATCCTCTTGGACTGCCAAGGCAGAAGACTCATTGATACTAGTAACAAGATTTCCAAACATATCCATAACTGTGAATTCAGTTAGGCTAATGAAGGTATCATTTTGTGAGAGACCCAGTGTAGTAATCTGCTTTATAGCATTCTGATCATCATCAGTTAGTTGGATAATGATTAAAGGGCCATCCTCACTGAGTACCGTTCCATTGGTGAGAGTGTAGAAGTCGCCTGCAGTTATATTAGCATCACTCTGTAGTGTAATCTGTGTTGGGTCTATAGAGCTGGCATTGACTGTTTCACTGAAGTTGAGAATAAGCTGTCCCCGGTTTGCATCAAAGCTAAATGACTCCAGGTAAGGTTGAATTTCATCCGTTGTAAAATCATCAGCTGGTATAGCATCTTCAGAACTGACAGCAGCAACTCTGTTTCCATCTACATCTTTAACTGTATTCCTGCTGATAGCTACAAAGGTGTTGTTTCGTGAAGTTGCAAGATCAGGAAATCTCTTCAATGCATTGGAGTCATTGACACTGAGGAATACTGTAACAACAGTTGAATCTTCTACAGAAGTCAATCCCATGGTTAACTGAACAGAAGTAGCATTATCATTTCTCTCGCTAAGAATGGTGATTCCTGAAACTTCAAATGATGAAGCATCGACTGTCTCGGAAAATGTTAGGACCAGCTCAGATGTGTTCAGATTGAGATCAAATCCGATCAGATTTGGTGGTGTTTGATCTCTGATATACTCTGATGCAGTGATGGCCTCAGATGGTGCAATTTCTTCAACAAGGTTATCATTCATATCTTCAATCAAGAAGTCATCAATTCTAATCATGGTAGTATCCCGATTTGCTGCTAGGTTCAAGAGGAACTTGATTGTATCTCTATCAAAATCTGAGATTTGTATATCAATTACAGGTGCATTGGCGTCACCAATAACCGAGGCATTAGTGAGTCGATACTCTTGGTAGTTCTCAGTCGAATTTTGGAACACGATAGCAGTTGCATTAAAGGTGGATACACGAACTGTTTCTGAAAAGCTTAGAGTGAGAGTTCCTTGATTTGCATCAAAGACAAATGCCACAAGCGCAGGCTGAGTGAAATCAGGATAAAACTCATCAGCATCCACAGGCAGTGGGATTGATGGTAGGATCGGCTGAAGTGGGTTGTTATCAATATCACTAACAGTTGCAGCTGTGGCAGAGATGAATAGATTAGAAGGATCCGTGGCAAAATCCTCATTCAACTTAATCATGTTGAGTTCTTCTGTTGGCAGAATTAGCTGCAGTACGGGCCCATCGGTCGAATAGGTTGTGGCTCCCGTGAGAACAGTGGCATTAGCTCCCACTGAGTTGCTATACAGAGTGATTTCAGAAGCATCCAAGCTAGTAGCCCTCACGGTCTCGGAAAAGTACAGTGTCAGTACATCAGTTGTCAGATTCAGACCAAACCGCAGCAGTTCAGGTCTCACAGTATCATCGATGAATGAGTCTGCTGGCATTGCTTCAATATCAGTGATCCGAGTGACAGGATTTCCACTGACATCAAGAACAGCATCTTCTCCTAAAACCAGGAAGGTTGTGTCTGCATTGCTGGCAATATCTGTCAGTTGCTTTAAAGCATTCAGATCCTCCAATGAAATGTCTATTCTAATCTGAGGTGAGTTTATCAGCTGTGCTCGTGAGTTTGTCAGTGAGTACTGACTCCCAGCTCGAAAGATTCTGTCCCCTTGAAAGGTGATCTGTGAGACATCTAGAGAAGATCCATTGACAGTCTCAGAAAATGAAAGCACAATTTGACCTTCATTCAAATTGAACGAATATGCCAGGAGTTCAGGAGGAGTCTCATCTTCAAACACTTCACCAGCTTGTAGCGGTTCAGAATCTGTGTCATTGATTTCATTTCCAGCAAAATCAATAATGGCTCCTGGATTTACCATAAGGAAGGTGTTTGATAGTTCAGTGCCTAGGTCAGTCAGCTGCTTCAGTAGATTCAAGTCTTCCAAAGTAAGGTCGATTCTCACTTGAGTCAGGGAGATGATTTCAAATGGAGTAGAGGCATTGAGCATTAGAAATTCTTCCACGATTGAATCATTGGTTGTGTTAGTACTGTCCTGTAGCTGCAGATCCTCAAGCATAAACGTGTCAAACTGAACTGCTTCTGAAAATGTCAACTGCAGGCTTCCCATATTCAGATCCAAGGTGTAGTTCGTTATCACAGGGGCAGTCTCATCAAATGTATAATTGGCAACTTGTATAGCTTTGCCATTTGTAATAGCTAGAATATCTTCACTGAAAACATCTTCAATAGCTGAAGCCTGAATGGTAAGGTAGGTATCACTTGTATTTGTGGCTAAGTCTAGGTTAGCTTTGATAGCATTCAAGTCATTGTCCCCAATCTGTATTAGAATAGAAAAGCCATCAGGACTCAAGCTTGTGCTGTCCTCTGTGAGCTGATATCGTGAGTTATCACTAGAATACGGAGAATTCTGCAGCACAAGTCCACGTGGATCAAAAGAACTGCTTCTTACGACATCATTGAAAGAGAGGGTGAGCTCACCGCTATCGAGATCTAAGAAGAATGACTCCAGTTCAAGAACACTTATATCCTGAGTAATATCTGTAGCTCCTAGGCCACCCACTGGCATATTGGGTTCTCCAAATGTATTGAATACTGTCTCATTGGCTAGAAAGATAAAGGTGTTGTCATCATTAGTTGCAAGAGTACGTGAAGCTTTGAGGGCAGTGGCATCTTCCTGGGTAAGTTGGATGATGACATCCATGAGACCTTCAAATTGTCCTTCGAAGTTAAAAATGGTGCCACCGGTAAGAGTATATACCTCATCTCCAGCACCAGGCATGGAGGAATTACTGAAAGAGATCCCAGAAAAGTTGAAATTTGGTAGCACTGGCTCATTGAACATCAGAATGAGCTGATTTGTGGTGTAATCTATAGTGAAAGAGAATAGGACAGGTCCATCACTGTCACCAGTGAAATTTCTCACAGGAAGAGCGTCTTCAGGTGAAATCTCAACGACATCATTAGAATAAAATGCCACATCTGTGAGGGCGGCTGGAAAGACAGTGATAAAGGTGGTGTTAGAGTCAACGAAGAATCTTGATGACTTCAAATCTTCAACATTTCTAGCTGACAAGTGCAGTAAGAGAGTTCTTGTGTTGAGGAACGTCACGTTCTGTGGCTCTGTCAGAGGAAAGGTGTCAATATCAGTTTCGTTTGATATGTTCTGGACACCTTGAAGAACGATTCGTTCATACTGAACTGACTCTAGGTCAATAGGCTCACTAAATTCAAGTGTGAGGGTGCCAATGGCAAGGTCCAGATCGAAGTTTAGCAACTCAGGAGGGATTGTATCCCTCAAGTATTCCACTACTAAGAATCCAGGGAAGGTGTCTTCCACAGTGATAGCTGCATTGTTGTTCATATCTTCAACTAGATCTGCAGTGAAGGAAATATAGCAGTTTCCTCGGTACGTGCACACCATAGAGCTAAGCTTGAGGGTATCTAGATCTGCCTGACTCAGAGAAATCTCCAGCAGTGATGTGTTGAGTGGTGGAACTTGTCCTCCTGTGAGAGAGATTGTGGCCATTGGTTGAAAGAACAGACTCTGGAATGTGATTTCTGATAGATTCAGTGTTGCTACGTTTAGAGTTTCAGAAAACTGCAGTATGACTAGCTCACAATTGAAGTCCAGCTGAGCAAAATCTACTATCTGTGGGCCAGTTGTGTCCTCAATGAATTCTTCTGGTGGTCTGGCAATATCTAGAGGTATGGCAACAACAAGCAAACCCACCATATCGCAAACCAGATCTTGTGTAAAGGAAAGATAACAGTCATCTGAGCCAGTACAGAATGGTAGCCTCTTCAACTCATTGAGATCATCCAAGCTAAATGAGATGTTTACGATATGACTGATGTCTCTATTGCTGAATGCACTGGTTAGGGTCAAATTGAAAGTAAAGTTTCCAGGCTCATCCACTAGAGTAATGTGCTCAGCATTGAGGGCGGTTTCACGCACCGTTTCATCAAACGTGAGCAATAGTACACCAAGGTTGAGGTCTATGGTGAAATTGAGGAGCTGAGGTCTGATAGAGTCGGCAGTATATTCCAACACACGGAAAGCATCATTGGGGAATACATCAATCAGCTCATTGCCTGCCATATCTCTCAATGCTTCTCTGTCCACAGCAAGATACGAGTCAGATTCAGAAGTCAAGAGTCCATCAATGGCTTTGATTGCATTGCTGTCCTCCTCCGAGAGTTGGAGAACTAGCTCTGTTGAATCGTTGGAAATTACTCGACTGTTCCTCAGCGTGTAGAAGAGGCTGGCAGAGCTGATACTGTTCTGAAATGTGAACATAGTGACATCAACTGAGCTGGCATTAATGGTCTCTGTGAATGTAAAAGAGAGTGTTTCAGCTGTGAGGTTGACGTTAAACTGCAGCAACATTGGCCCAGTCATATCTCTGATGTAGACAGCCGCTCTTTGTGCGTTGTCTTCCGGAATCAGAACAGCTTCATTTAGCGAAATATCCAGCACAACTCCTCTCTCCATGGACAAGAATGTCGTCGCACGTGAGATAGCCAGCTGTGTCAGTCGAGTGATCTCGTTAAAATCGTCTTCCACAAGTTCAAATACAAGAAGGCTACCATCATCGATAGTTGTTATGTTGCTATCATTAGTCAGTGTTATAAAGGATCCAGCAGTGGCATTGAAGCCCACTTCACGACCACTGTGCAGGGAGACAAAGGAATAGTTGAAGGTCATAGGTCGGACTGGTTCACTAAACTGCAATAGCAGCACCCCCAAGTCTAAATCGAGAGTATACGAGAGCAGTACTGGTGGATTGAGGTCTGCAAATGAGCCATTAATATTCTGTGCATTGTTGAGGTCTATTGGAACAATTGGATTTGCTGACATATCGTATACACTGAGCATAGCCACAGAAATGAATGAGGACTCGGGAAGTGTTAGCAGCATGGTGGAGTCAAGCTGCCTGATGTTTTCAAGATCTTCAGTAGTTACATTGATAATAATGACTGTCGAGTCCAGGGTAGATACCTCACCGCCTGTTAGAGTATACGTCTGGGTGTCCAAGGTAACATTGTCCGTGTTACTGAAAGTGAAACCAATTGGCTGAACAGAACTAGCATTGACTGTTTCAGAGAATACCAACTCCAACATCAAATCATAGGTACCAGGTTCCAGGTAGAGATTGAATGCAATCAGCTCTGGGGGTACAAAATCTTCAGTGAATTCGGTCACTTGCCGTGCCTCATCCGCTGGTACTGCTAGCAGCGGATTCCCATTCATGTCCAGAACAGCGTCAAAGTTAACAGAGAGGAAAGTGGTAGCATTGGATATGGCAAGGGTGGTGTCACGTTTGATGAGATTCAAGTCATCTCCCAAGACTGAGATGACAATGATATGACTATTCTCTTGCGATGAAACTGAGGCTGTGGTCAGTTGATAGTAGCCATCACCCGAGGTATTGGTGTTATTCATAGCCTGTATGGCAAACTCGGTGACATCAAGTGATGAAGCATTCACAGTTTCTGTGAACGTTATGCTGAGCTCACCAGAACTGAGATTGAAGTTGAACGACTGTAGCTCAGGATTACGAAAATCGGCATAAAAGTCAGTCACATTCAATGCATCAGGTGGAGCTATTCTTTCCACAGGATTTCCACTGGTATCAGTAATGGCCTGAGGCTCTATTGCTAGATAAGAATCATCTTCTGATGTGGCCAGGCGAAGTCTCTTTATCTCATTGGCATCTCGAGTGGATAGCTGTACAAAGATATCCGTAGAATCGATCAGTGGTGTTACATAACTATCGAATAGTGTGTACATTACTCCACCGTTTTGAGCATCATACAGTGTCACAGCACTCTGCACAAAGCTGGTAGCACTCACTGTCTCGTTGAAAGTCAGAGTGAGAATATCTGATGTCAGATTCAAGCTAAAGCCAAGAAGGCGTGGCCCGGTGGTATCTGGAATGACATCATAGGCTTGCAAAGCCTCGTTAGCTGGAATTGGCATCACTGAGTTCACATTCATGTCCTCAATGAGGTAAGAAGTGATAGAGAGAAACGTGTTCTCCACCTCTGTGGCCAGAGTCAGTTCAAACTTCAACGTATTGAGGTCTTCAGGTACTAGTGTGATGGTCACATCTGTAAAATTTCTGATAGATACTGATCCAGCAGTGAGGGTATAGGAGACAATGTTAGATGAGCTATTGCTCACTGTGTCATTGTATAGAGTGACTGCTGTAAAATTGATGCTCTGTGTATTGACAGTTTCAGAGAAGAGCAAGAGCAGCTGCCCCAAGTTGAGATCCAGAGTGAAGTTGAAAAGCTGAGGTGAGATGAAGTCAGGCACAAAGTCATCAGCCATTATTGCCATATCACTAGCTAGAGCTTCAATAGCATTGCTGTTGGTGTCCAATACAGCATTGGCATCGTGGCTGACAAAAGTATTATTTTGTGCTGTTGCTAGGGTGAAGATTTCCTTGATGAGATCGATGTCCACCTTGGATACTTCAACCACAATAATAGGTGAGTCATCCATCTGCACAGCGCCATCAGTGAGTCTATAACTACTAGTGGCGTTGAAGTCACTATTCTGTAAAACAAAGGCTGATACTATCAAAGTCGAGGCAGAAACAGTCTCAGAAAAGCTCAGAGTCAATTCTGATGTATTCATGTTGAGTACAAAGCCTTCTAGGTATGGTGAAACTGAATCTGGTATCACTTCGTCAGCTTTGATTGCAGTCTGGTTGGATATGGGCATTATTGGATTACCATTCATGTCTCGTATAAGCTCTGATGTGATAGAGATGTATGTATCATCACGATTAGTGGCCAGATCTAGAAATCTCTTCAATTCGTTCAGATCAGGAGTTTGCAGACGCACCTCCAAGATAAAATTATTATCCCCCACCATTCCATCTGTTAGTGTGACATAGGAATCCATGATTGCAATACCATTTTGGATGGTAATGGCGGTCGCATTGAAAGTAGAGGCATCTACAGATTCAGAGAAGGACAGAGTCAGTGTTTCATTGGATAGGTCGAGGCTAAAATCTTCAAGCTCTGGAGATATGAAATCCCCAGTGAAATTTGTCACCTGTAGAGCCATATCTGAGCTATGTACCACAGGATTTCCAACCATATCAGCGATAGCAGCAGATGTGTACGTAAGGTAAGTGTTATCCATTGAAGTTGCAAGGGTGGTGTCAAGTTTGATGATATTCAAGTCGTTCCTTCCCAGGGAAATAGTAATAGTAGTGCCGTCAGAGCTATTAGAAAAACTGGCATGAGTGAGTGTCACATTTATCGTACCAAACTCATTCTCAAAGGAAATAGCAGTCACATCCAGTGTCATGGCTCGCACAGTTTCAGAAAAGAACAGCTCCAGTGTCTCAGCAGTTAGGTTGAGATTGTACTCCTGTAGCTCAGGTGGGGTGGTGTCAGGAGTGTATCTTAGTACACCTCTTCCCTCTACTGCTGTGATATTGTTATCATTGATGTCTACTACCAATGCTTCAGTAAACGTGATAAAGGAGGTGACAGGGGATGATCCGATCTGTAGCCTCGTTAGCTCATTGAGGTCGCCTGGCAGCAGACGAAACTCCACGATCTCATCATTGCTGCTAGTAATGAGATTGCCTCCTTGAAGAGGGTACACTGCCACCATAATATCGATCATGTGAGCTTGCTGAAGGGTGATTTCTGTGAATGTGAACGTTGAAATATTCACAGGCTCATTGAACACCAGAGTGACGACACCCCTGTCCATATCAAGATTGAATTCGATTAGAGTGGGGCTGCTTGTATCTGGGATTACATCATCAGCTTGTAGTGGAATACTGGGAGGAGTAAGCATATTGCCCGCCATATCATCGACAAGCTCTTCAGTCACAACAATGTATGTGGTATTGAGGGAGATGGCAAGCTGATCACGAACTTTGATTTCGTTCAGATCTTCAATAGTCAAGTTAATGAAGAGAGTAAGCCCATTGATAGTATTATTAACATTCAACACCGTACCATTGACAAGGGTATATGATGATGTCACGTTTACATCATCTTCGGCATTCTGGAGCGTGATGGCCTCAAAGTCGATGCTACTACCATTCACTGGTTCGTCAAAGTACAAAATCAGTATTCCAGTGTTTAGATCGATCTCAAAACCTTCCAGCATTGGTCTGGTTACATCGTCAATAACAGTTGAAGCTTGAAGGGTGACGGCATCAATACGATTGGCAGAACGAGCGTTGTCCTGCACTGCTCCAAACATCACATGAAGATAAGTATCCAGTTCATCGATACCAAGATCTTCAAATAATTTCACTTGGTCGAGGTCTGATTTTGTAAGATTGATGTTAATCACTGGGTCGTCAAACATTTGCACGCTGGAGAGGGCTGAGAGAGTGAGACGAGGTGGGACCAAAGTATCATTGGTGGACAAAAGAGTGAGACCATCTGGTCGTAGGAACCCAACATCCACCGTTTCATTAAAGGTAAGACTAAGCACACCTTGATTGATGTCTAGAGAGAATTCAAGCAGCTGAGGAGCCGTTGTGTCCTCCACAAAGCCACCTACTCTGACAGGGACAGACTCAGCTTCAAGAACTTCAAGACTGTTCATATCCAGTACAGCACCAAAGGAGAGAGTAAGGAAGGTATTAGTGGAGTCTGTAGCAAGATCTCTCTTCCTCTGAATATCATGTAGATCATTATAGCCAAGCCTAAGCTCAAAAACTAGTCCATTTTCACTCTGTGTATCAGTGAAATCAGGAAAAATTCCTGGTGTAAGCTGTTGGGTGGTATCGGTAGTGTTAGCCTGAGGGGAGCCAAGAAGAAATACGCGACTAATATTCAGAGTAGCAACATTTACTGGCTCTGAGAAGGTGAGATATAAACTACCCTGATCCATATCTAGTCCAAAGCTGTCAAGCTCAGGAGGAATTTCATCCTCTGTGAAGTTAGCCACGTCCATACCATTATTGCTTGGGATCTCTACAACAGGATTGTCGTTCATATCCGTGATAGTCTCCGTAGTGAATGAGAGGTAGCAATCTAGTTGAGATGTGCACAGAGAAGTCAGAAGCTTGATAGAGTTCAGATCGGTAGTTTCTAGTGATAGAAGGATGTCTGTATCTAGGAGATTTGAGACGATGAAGCTGGTCTCAAGAGTGTAGTTTTCTCGAGATAAGGACAAATCTTGGCTGGAGTGAAGTGTTATCTGACTGATGTTGAGAGTGTTACCATCCACTGTCTCATCAAAGACTAGTAAAAGAGTCTCAGCTGTAAGATTAACATTGAAGTACTCCAACTCTGGAGCTGTGATATCTTCAGTAAATCCATCAACTTGAATGGGGTCGGCAGAATCAATTCCTTCAAGGAGATTTGGTACCGGTGCCAAATCTTCAGCCGCATTGGGAGTTATCGAGAGGTAAGTTGTCTCATTATCAACTGCAAGGTCTGTGAGCCTTTTTATGCTGTTTAGGTCATCAATAAGCAAGGCAATATTAATAACAGGTGGATAGCCAGGGTAGTCATTTTGGCCAGAGAGCACACCACCATTGAGCATGTATGCCGTAGTTTGATTATTCTGTAGGCTAATAGCGGTAATATCCAGGGTAGAGCTATTGATGACCTCTGAGAAGGTGAGAGAGAGATTACCCGAGTCAACATCAAGGCTAAAGCTCTCTATTCTTGGCTGTGTAGTGTCAGGAATGAGAGTGTCTGGGGTGATCTGGATGATGGCAGTGCCATTGTCGTACAGATTTGCATTCATATCTGCCACTCCCGAGTCGGCAAGCTGTACAAATGTACTATCAGTGCTTATAGCTAAGCCAGTACGGAATTTTATGAGATTAATATCCATTGATCCAAGCTCTACTTCCAGGACAACCGAGTCATTGAGCTGTCCAGTGCTGTCTATCAGAGTATACACCATACTAACCCCAGTATCATTGGAAAGCAAGGTGATGGATGAAATATCCAGGGATGTAGCATTTACAGTCTCAGAGAAAGTCAGTCTTAAGAAACCTTCATTCAGATCTAGTGAGAAAGCAACCAGCTCTGGTGGAGTTGCGTCAGCAAAAACAGCAGTTGCCTGTAGAGCCATCTCTTCACTAATAGCCTCAACTGGATTTCCATTCATATCAACAATGGTGTAGTTTGTGATAGAGATGAATGTATTGTTCACCTCTGTACCGAGCAGCGTCAACCTTTTGATCTCATCGAGGTCAGTGCGGCCCAGTGTAATGACAATCTCCGTAATATTAGGGCTGTATGTAATGCTACCATTAGGGGGAAACCCTGCAATTAGTATGTGATATTCATCCATGGAGGACACGTTTGTGCTAGCTAGCAGAGTAATGGATGAAATTTGCAGCGATGTTGAGTCGACCGTTTCAGAGAAAGTGAGCAATACTAGACCTTGATCGACGTCCAAAGAGAAGGCATCAAGTTCGGGGCTGGTCTCATCAGGAGTGAAATTTGTCACCTGAATGGCGGAAACGTGACGAAAATCAATTCCATTCATGTCATCAACTACCAAAGCTGAAAGAGCGATGAAACTGTCATTAACTGAGGTGCCTATCTCGAGATTTTGTTTGATAGCATTGAGGTCATCTGTGGTAATATTCACTGATATAATGGGTGAATTTGTCATGGAAGAATTCCCTCCTGTGAGCTGATAAAATGAAGTGGGTGTAAGGATGACGTCATTCCCTTGTAGCTGTATCTGGTTCGGCATGAAAGTGGAGGCATCGACAGTTTCGTCAAATGTTATATCCAGTCGTCCAATATTCATGTCAAGATCAAAGGATACTAGCCTGGGTGGTGTCATATCTGGTGTAAGCATCGTGACTATCCTTGCACTACTAACAGGGATTTCTACAACTGGATTGCTAGCAGCATCTGAGACAAAAGCTGAAGTCACAGCTAAGAAGGTGGAGCCCATTGAAACAGCAAGATCAGTGAAGAATTTGATGACATTCAAGTCCTCTCTAGTTAGTTGGATGGAGAAGCTGTAGACATACCGTGCACTATTTACAGTCCCTCCAGTCAGAGTGTGAGAAACTGTAGCACCAGCTGCTCGATTTTGCAAAGTGAGCTGGGACACATCTAGTGAATCCAGGTCCACTACTTCATCAAAGGTGAGAGAGAGAGTCTCAGTATTATAGTTCAAGTCATACGTCAGTAGCTTAGGTAGAATCATATCAGGAAAAAAGTCAGTAACACGCATAGCGTTATCTGCGATCACAGAAATGACATTCGCTCCAAAGATGTCATTCAGAGCAGCAGCTGTGATGGAGATGTATGTGTTGTTTTCATTCGTAGCCAGGTCTGGGATCGCTTTAATGCCATTGATATCTGTGAAGGATAAATCAATGACGAGGAAAAAGCTATCAGAACTGATACTAGTGCTATCCACAAGTGTGTACGTTGATGTGGACACTCCATCCTGGTCGGGCTGAAGAGTAATCTCAGTAACATCCAGGGTCGATACATCCAGAATATCATCGAAGCTCAGTGTCAGAGTTTCACTGGTCAGATTGAAGTTAAAGGAGAGCAGCTGAGGCCCTCTTGAATCAGGATTGAACATAATTGCACGAAAGGCCGTTGGCGTGGCAATACTGGGAACACCAGAGGTGTCTTCAAAGGCTCCCTCCAACAGCTGAATGTAACTGTTGGCCACCATGGTAGCAATCAGGGGCTGCAGCTTGATATCCTGTATATCAGCACTGTTGAAATAGATAGTGACGGTCCGTTTGTCAGTTGTATCGGGGTAGTCAACCATCCGAGAGCCAGTGAGAGGAATAGAGACAGCAGTCGGATCTGAAAGAGGGCCAGATCTCAATATCACCAAGCTGTAGTTGATAGCATTAATATCCACAGGTTCATCAAAAGTGATCTCCATAAGGTCATTGTCCATATCAAGGAGGTTGAGTGATGTGAGAGAAGGTGGTGTTGTGTCAGGAATAAAGTTTCTCACAGAAAGAACATCAACACCTGCCACGCGAGGATCTACTGCTATGCCAGACTGATCCATAATCAGCTGATTGTCATACGTGAGAAAGGTGTTGTTCTCGTTGGAAAAGAAATCATCAGCAGATTTGAGAAAGATGACATCATCTGGTACGAGACCAATCGAAAAGCTGGTGACCGCTGTGCCCGATGGAATGAATATCAGGTTTGTGAGAGTGAAATTGGCAGAAGTCACATTTTCTGAGGAACCAAATACCACACTGGTGACGAGGAATGTCCCTCTGTCTACAGTCTCGTTAAAGAAGAAAGTGACTGTTGCTGCATCAAGGTCGACATCAAAGGCAGTCACGCTGGGAGGGGTGGTATCAGGAATGAAGCTAAGAGCTCTCCTGAATAGACGTGAATCGCCATTCATCAACCCCTCAACATAATTGCCAGCAATATCTACCACAAAGAGCTCAGAAAACCATATCCAGCAGTTGGAAGATCTTATACACAACTGCTCAATTCGCTTCATCTCATTTAGATCATCATTGCTGAGCCGCAGCGTGAGATTAGTGGAGAACATTGGGCCAAGAATATCACCCGAGGTGAGTCGGTATATCTCTCCAGTATCATCAAAAGTAGACTGGAGCTGAATGGCAGAGAAATTTGCCGAGCGTGTGCGGATAACCTCAGAGAAATTGAGCAGCAGTATTCCTGAATCCAGATCAAACTCAAGAAACCGGCTCAGCTCTGGACGTCTCATATCGGGTACAAAATCTGCCACCATAAAGCACTGACCCTCTAAAGTTCCTTCGATGCCTATGCCAACTGTGTCTAGAACTGCATCGGACAAGAAGGTCAGGTAGCAGTCGGTACCATTCAGATCACTAGAGCAAAGGTCACTGCTCTTGATGGCATTCAAGTCTTGGTCGCTAAGCTGAACTACGACCTCATCCATAAGTGCCTCGTCAGCATGAGCATAGAGGGGAGCGATAGGGCAAAGGAGAATACTAGCCGCCAGAAGCAGTCGTATGTGTAGAGGGAAAAGCCAACGCCTCCCATCACTTTTACCTGCCATTGCGCTCAGTTCGTAATCCTAGAGTTATTGCACGTACAAACATTATGATGCAGTACATGTCACTATTATCATAATAATATGATCTATCTTATGAAACAATTATCAATTTAATATCCCTCAATTATCACTTAATCATAAAGTGTTAATTGTCATACATTATATATAGCAGCAGTACATGTAATAGTATTTCATTAGCATATCAGACCTAACTACGATTGAAATCTGAGAAGCTTACTATTTCGAGGATGTGTAGTACTATAGCTGGGGCAACAATTTCATCAAGCCATCATGATGAGATTGTTATGGAGTACATGGTTCATACTGTAACGGATTACCATTATAATATTATTAGGAATGGTCACCATAAACACATGTAGAGACGTTATTCCATAACAAATTAGCATTCATCAATTGTCAGCCCTTAAACATTCCGATTTGTGTACGTCTTGTCTGTTGTCTATTATGCACCTATCAATGTAATGCCCCACTACCCCCCTCCCGGGCACCATAAGGGCTAGGTGGGGATTTGACTAATGAACTCGTCAACTTCCCGTAAGGTGGGGCCAGCCTCATCTGTCAAATCCCCACTCTATCCCCCTTCCAGGGTGGGGAAATGATAGGGGATTTGACAAATATCGAATACATACTTGTCAAATGCCCCTGTCTGGGGCTTGGTTTTCTATGTCAATCCCCCTGTGTTGCCCCCTATAGCGCCCGGGAGGGGGGTAGTGGGGCATTATATTATTGATAGGTGCATTACCCCCATGATGTCCTGTATTTAAAGCCCTGTGAAACTGTCCCAGATTAAGATTCATTTCCAGAGATATTTCTGCTGTGTACCGACTACTAAGCGCCTGCTAGCTAACCTGCTGCCATTTACCAGCAGTCAAGTCCACACTACAATACCATACAAATGTTTCCTTAGTACCATAATGTAGCTACAATATCCATAGTTTTATATGATATGCTTTATACCACAGATTATACCACCATCGAACTTCTACCAGCTAAAGTATGTCTCTGCAATTATTCAACTGAACTTCACTCACCTATTTCAGTTCATTGGTGTAGTATGCAGGCCTCCAGGGGGCTATGGCTCGGTATGAAACGATTTTCTTCAATTTCACCAATTGCACTGTAATCTTTGACAGCCTTACTCTCAGAAGCAAATTCAAAGTTCAATGTTGTGCTGGCTGTTGCTAACATACGGAGACACACACTCGGAGCTGGATTTCATAGGCCCGCCCACATTTAGCTTGTTCCGCGTAATTCCGTTCACTTCCGTAAAACAGGCCATGAATTTGCTCGTTTTTGGAGGGAAGCGCTCAGTTTGCCGCCCTTTTTCCATGGCTACAGATAAATATTGATGGGAAGAGGGAACTTCGGAACTCCCTAGCCGGTCACGTTACCTCTCCTGAAGCTCTCGGAGAAAGAAAGAAGTCTTCTACCTCTTCTCTGTGAACCTTGCCACGAGCGATTGACCTCGCTTGCGCGCAACTACACTCGTCTGGCTTCCCAAGGGGGCGTTGAAGGTGAATATACACTACCCCCGCCTCTAAAGCAGACATGAAAGAGAACCTCTCTCCCCGCCAAAAGTAAGTTGGTACTATAAGAGTTTATTAGTGATTCTCAGCTTGTGCTAATGTTATAGATTTTGCTTGCAACATAAGAGATAATTTCTAAAGATGGGCGGATCTCGTAGCTGTATACAAGCCACGTGCTTTTTTACGCTGCACTATGTAGCGCGCTAATAAGCGCCGCCTGTTGATATTAATTAAAATAGCGAGACAACTCGGCTTCTGTAGTGTTTATACTTCAGCGATGGGACTTCGTAATGCACCAGAGCCATAATATCTCGAACGCTATCTTTTACTTTATTTCGCCCCCATTATCGCAGGAGAAGCTTGGCTGGGCGAGGCGGCGCTATGGGCCGTCCTTTTACTACCCTTGGAGGACCTACCCCTCTCTACTTGAGTCTGGTCACCCTTCTGGTGTTTGTCTCCTCGACAAGTGAGTTTATAGTGAACTATTTATACTGGTAGTGTACAGTGGTATTTATGAATATGGGAGTGAAAGTTGGTATCAAGTGTACGGATCCAGGGAGAGAACAGGGGGCCGGCCCCCCTCGCCCCTTCAGCTGTAAGCTTCCCATTCAACACAATTGATCTGTAAGCTTCAGTGTTTTATAGCATCTTCAATTTGTTCTAAAACATACTAAGCTCTGCTCAGAAGTTAAAAATTTTTGTTGAAACGAAGCTGCCAGAAAGACGACAATCACGGAGGCGTGGTTTATCAATTTTATGGGTGTGGCCAAAATTTTTGCACACGTGCCTATTATTGTGCCCCCCCCCTTCCTCAAATCCTGGATCCGCCCCTGCGTACTGATGTATGCTGAGACCAACTTAATTTCATAGATGTGGAGTTTTAGGTACACATATCTATTGTTAGAAACTGTCAATTCAGCCATAATGTTATGATAATGTGCTTATTTAGCAATGATATTAATTTCGTGGCTATGGAGCGAACGAATAAGAAATATCTTATCAGTTACTGGTTCCTTATAACACAGTTACATAAAAATTGTAGCTATAGACTCGATAATCAGTACAACAAACTTTAATAATCAAGACAGTGTTAAAATTGAGAGAAGATACATGCACTTAAGAATCCACATCTACCCCAGTCATCTCAATGACTGCAAGAGATAATATTGTATGTTTTTACTGTGGCCAGGAGTAATGAAATTAAAGGGGGATGAGTATGTGAAATTAGCTTAGTCCTAAAAATGGAGGGAAAATTTTGCATACTGATGAGATGTGTTGATATTCATTGCCGTGATTGCCATGGCAATCAAACAGAGAAACATAATATGATGGAATGATGTCATGAATACATAGTGTACGAGGGTGACTTTTGGTGCATCCGGAGTTTGTGTGTGTTCTGCTTGGTGTAGAGCTTGGCCTGCCATGCACTACACAAAATAACATTATTTATGCCCATAAAATGCATTGTACATGTACATGCAGAATTATTGTGGATGCTCCACCATGGATGATTTTTTTAATGAGCACGTAAATATGAAGGGTTTTGCAAGGTCTTTATAAATTTACCATTATTAGGTGTTTATAAATTTAGCAGTTTTTATATAGTGTGGGCAGAAGATTTGTGGCTCGTGCATGTTTACATGTATGTACAGTCTAGGTATTTCCTAGCTGTCAGACTGCAGTCTAGACCGCAGTCTAGACAGTAATTAAAAAGTGGTGGAGCTGTAAATTAAGTATGTGCAAAGCTATGCTATACTATGTAGAATTATGTATGTTCATGATAATCATGAAGCAATTTGCGTGTTGGTAAGTTAAAGAAAAACTGTTTTGATTAGGTGCCCAGCCAATGATTTCGTCACTTTCGGTCGACCTCAATACCAATAACTTGATGTTGACTGTGATGAATATCGATCCAGCACTCATGGATGGTGCAATAAACTGTACTCGATTTCTCATTGGACCTACGATGGGAGCTATTTCAACTGCTACCCGCCTTGCAAATCCTGCTACAGTGATGACAGGAGGCATGGTCACATGTAGACTCAGCGATGATCTACAGATTGACTTTAAGACAGGAGTCCTTATGCCGGGTAGCTCTTACCTGTTCATCGAAGCGGGTACTGGCATCGTTGATACCACACCAATGGAACTGGCTCCTGATACAACTGGTACACTGATCAATATGGTCACTGGTGACACTACAGCCCCTGAGCTGATTGGTTTCGTGGAGTTTAGCTTGGATGAGGGGATTTTTTCATTCTCCTTCAACGAAGTTGTGAATGTATCAGCGCTGAACTTCACTGATTTGACGCTTCAGAATGATTTCACTGATGCCACTTCCACTCAGTCGTATACCATCTCCAGTGCCTCCTGTACTGCTGCCGATAACTGTGTGGATGGACAGTTGATTTCGTTTCGAATTTCCAACGAAGATCTGAACCAGATCAAGCTTCGCACTGATCTGTGTACCTCAGGTACTGACTGTGTTCCCACATTCACATCTTCATTTGTGGCAGACATTGCGGGCAATCCTATCATTGCCTATGATGAGACTCTGCCTAGTCATCGAAATTCTCACCAGCTTCAGTCCTTTATACCTGACACTTCGTCACCTCGACTGATGGCATTCGATCTCAACCTATCGAGTGATGAGCTTGTGCTAGTCTTTACAGAGCCTGTGAGCGTGGCAACCTTTGATCCAACTGGGTTCACCTTGCAGGCTAGCTCTACAGGAGGGGAGGCAGTGACTCTCACAGCAAACTCCCAAGCTCCTGCATCTGATGATGTCACCGTAACTCTTACTTTGGGAGCTGATGCTCACAGCCTCAAGCTGGCCCCATTTGCCACATCTCAAGGTGATACCTACATCTCTGTACTCGCTGGTGCTATCGATGACCTGTATACCAATGCGGTGCAACAAATTGCATCCAGTATGGCTCAGCAGGTGAGAAATTTCATCAATGATACCACACCTCCAATTCTGTCCGCAGCTACACTCGACCTTGACACCAATCGCCTGCTACTTACCTTCTCAGAGCCAATCTTCATCACCTCCATTGCCTCTTCCAACTTCACTCTAACAAATGGCTCCAGCTCGATAGTGCTCAACCTTGGTGGTAGCACTTTGGTTGATACGACTGGTGCGGTGGCCATGGATGCCCTGGTAGTGGTCGGTTTTATGCTTGATGGAGAAGTGCTCACGGCTATCAAGACTAATCCCTCCATTGGTGTCGACAGTACCAACACTGTCGTTGAAGTAGATCCTCTCTCATTTGCCGACACTAGCAATAATGATAACGCAGTTGCTCAGAGTATTCCTGTAAGTACCTTCATTGCTGATACAAGTCGAGCTGTGCTTGATACCTTCGCTCTCGATATGAACATTGGTCAGCTTCGTCTCACATTCAACGATGTAATCGATGCTGAGTCAGCTCGTTTGAATCGAAGGACCATTACCATACAGAATGATGAGACTGGTACCACCTTCTATGACCTCACAGGAGGTAATGTCGTCTCGGCTGATGGCACTGTTGTGGTTATCGATCTTCTTCCTGAAGATTTGCAAGGTTTGAAGGCCGAGCTTAACGTGGCCTCTAATGTTGTAAATTCCTGGATCACTGTAGAGGCTGAAGCTTTCCGTGATGTAATGGGTGTCGATATTCTCGCTGTCACGGACACAAACGCCATCCAGACCTCCAACTTCACTTCTGATGTCACACCTCCTGTGCTTCAAAGCTTCGATTTTGATTTGGATGCTGGGCAGCTGATCATGACCTTTGATGAACCTGTCAACTCTTCTAGTGTGAAATTCAACCGGATCACTATCCAAGAAGGTGCCTCAAATACATCAGCAGGGATCACTCTTCAAGGAGGGTCACCTATTACTCAAAACTCCATGACTGTCGTTAGGCTCACTCTCTTGCGTGATGACCTCAATGCCATCAAAGCGGCCACCAATATTGCTGTATCAATGGAGACCACCTACCTAATGTTGGAGACTGGAGCAGTAGATGATGTCGCTGGAAATCCAGTCATATCGACGATTGAGAATGAGACATCTGTGGCTGAAGCAGTGACCGTATTCACACCAGACACTACTCCACCTACAATCGACTCCTTTATACTGGACATGAACGGTGGTAGGATGGACAGTGGTAGGATTTTACTAACATTTGATGAGACTGTGAATGTCACCACATTCATCAGTACACGTCTCATTCTACAAAACTCTACTGTTGCAAACAGAATTGAGCGCCAGATTACTGGT
Organism: Cliona cf. orientalis; assembly: GCA_963930775.1. Taxonomy (NCBI): domain Eukaryota; kingdom Metazoa; phylum Porifera; class Demospongiae; order Clionaida; family Clionaidae; genus Cliona; species Cliona cf. orientalis. The sequence goes on from OZ005707.1 coordinate 6,868,962, forward strand.
GGTCGCTCGACTACAACCATCAGTCCAGAGGTGACTATCACCCTTCAACCTGCTGATGTTAACTTCATCAAGCTTCAGGTTGACTTTGGCACTGTGACTGCAAACACCTTTATCCGTGCCTTTGCTGGTGTAGTGGTTGACATGAGCAACAACGTAGCTGTCGATGGCACCGCAGTGATGGCTACTCAGGTGATTCCAGACATGACCCCTCCCACCCTTGATCGTTTTGTTCTTGACTTGACCCTTGATCGCATCCTTCTAACCTTTGATGAACCTATCAATGCCTCCTCTCTTGATTTCGACCGGTTTATTCTGTTCAGTGGTGGTGGTTCTTCTGGAGGATCATTCCGTGATCTCACAGGCACCTTTGACCTGACTAATGCTATTGAAATTGCTGTACAGCTGCCATTCTCGCTAGCTCAGTCCATCAAGACTGATTCAGCTATTGGTACATCCATTGCCAATACATACATCAGTTTCCGAAGTGGATCTGTCAGTGATACAGCTGGTAATCCCATAGCTGAACCACTGGTTCGCTTGCAAGCTTCTCAAGTGCTATCTGATGAAGCTGGTCCACCGATTGACTCATTCAGCTTCGATCTTGATGCTGGTATTCTAATACTGAGCTATGGTGAACCTGTAGATCCATCCTCCTTTGATGGTACATACATCACAATCCAGGATGCACCCTCAGCTGTGAACTATGTCAATCTGACCGGAGGCACTCCTATAGAGACAATGCTTTCTGAGACTATCAGTGTCGTGCTCCTTTCATCAGACTTAAATGCCATCAAGGCCGACACTGAGCTAGCTACTTCTGTGAACAACACATACCTCACTCTAGGATCTGCTGCTTTGGATGACTCTTTTGGTAATCCAGTTGTACCTGTGCTCGATGGCAGTGGTATTCAAGCCAGTGACTTCACTCCAGACACCACTCCACCAAATGTCACAACATTTGAGCTGCGAAATGCTGGCAATGGTATTGATGTCATACTCGTGATAGTATTTTCAGAGACTATTAATGCTTCAACAGTCGAGCCAACCAGTTTCACTCTGTTGGAGGCTCCTAGCTCTACCAACAACTATGCTCTAACTGGGGGAACTGTGACACTTGTAAACTCAGCAGAGATTGAAATTCTTCTCACCCCAACCGACCTTGCAGCCATTAGGGCCAGATACCCCCTAGGCACTGTGATAGCTACAAGTTTCTTAAGCGCAGTGGCTATGGCTGGTACAGATATGGTAGGACTAACTTCCCTTGAGGTGGCTGCTGGTGATGCTGTAATGGCTAGGAACATCTCTGCCGATCTTATCCCTCCCACGCTGGCTAACTTCACTCTAGATATGGACAATGGTGTACTATCTCTGACTTTTGATGAAGCAGTGGTCCCATCTACTTTGAATATTTCTGATCTCCTTCTTCAGAATGCAATGGCTTCTGACGTTATCAACCAAACTCTAACATCTGGTAGTGTAGTCATCACCAGTGTCACTAACCCAGTAGTGGAGGTACAAATATCTTCCGTGGACTTAGATGCCATCAAGATTCAGACATCTCTGGGTACTGTTACCAGCAATACTTACCTGTCCTATCCCACTGGCTTTGTTTCCGATCCTGCTCAAAATCTAGCATTTGAAATTCCTTCTAGCAATGCCAGGCAAGCTACAACTGTTGTATCGGACACTACCCGGCCTCGTCTCATCGCTTTTGACTTGGATTTGAACACTGGTGTACTTACAATGGAGTTTGATGAAGCAATGGACCACTCCACCTATCGTCAGGATCAGATTGAGATTCAAAGTAGAATGAGAGATTCCTCCAGTATTGTGAGGCTTCGAAATCTCGTTATTTCACCTTTATCCACTCCTGATGATCGAATCGTGAGCATTCCTCTCAGAATTGAAGATCTCAATGACATAAGATCTATGCCTAATTTGGCTATTAATGGTTCAACAACATTTTTGGTCATTCTCAACTTTGCTATTCGTGACATGAATGGAAACTATGTCATCAGGATTCCAAACATTGATGCTCTTCCTGTACGTACTTTCACTCCTGACACCACACCTCCCATTCTGCAGTCATGGACAATGGATCTGAACAATGGCTATATCTACTTGACCTTTGATGAGGCCATAAACATTGCTACCGCTAATGGGTCATTTTTCTCAGTTCAGTCAGCGAATGAGTCCGCCTTACATAGGTATACTCTCACGACTACAAGTGAAGGCTACTTTAATGGTGAGCATCATTACGTCCGTTTGAATCGCAGAGCAGAGGATGAAAATGCTATCAAAAGGAACGAAGAATTGTGCACATCTGTTGACAACTGCTTCCTGTCTGTGATAGCAGGAGCTGTAGCTAACTTTGACAGCCTACTGATGGATGAAATACCAACCAATGCAGCTCTACAAGCAGCACAGGTCGTTCCGGACACAAATCCTCCAGATTTCACTGAGTTTGTAGAATTCAACCTTCGTGATGGTACGCTAACTTTGCGCTTCAATGAGCCAGTGAGAACAGCTAGTTTTGATCCCACTGGAGTAACCCTCCAGACACTATTTGAGCAACCACTCTCGATGGTCACTCTCACCAATGCTACAGTAATAACTCCAAATGATGCTACCATTGTTGTCAACCTAACTCAGTCCGAGATTGAGGCTATTAAGCTGGACAGATTCGTATGTGCACGTAGGTATACTTGCTATGTTAGTCTGGACTCTGGTGCCGTGCTAGATACATCTAACAACACCCTAGTGCCTGTGTCTGATGGATTTCCCGGATTTATAGTCACCAATTTTGTGCTTGATGTTGATAATCCATTCCTCGATACGTACACTCTTGACTTGAATGCTGGCACTATCACTTTCACCTTCAGTGAGCCAGTCTCTTATAAGTCAATCCAGCCTACCTATCTCACCTTTCAATCAGCCATTGATGCAACAATGACAGCTGTTGAGACCTACACTCTCACTGGTGGTCAAACTCTGGTTCCTGATGGCATTGAAGTCACTCTAAGCTTCAGCGAAGATGATTTTTGTGCCCTGAAAGCTAATCTTGATCTTGCTACAGATACTAGCAACACCTTTGTCTATTTCAATGGAAGCTTTGCAACAGATTTAGCTCACGAGCCTGTCAATATTCTAGAAGTACCTAACAGTGCAGCTGTGCAAGCTGGTATGGTTATTCCTGATACAACTCCACCTCGCATTTCTGAATTTCAGCTTGACTTAACACTCGATCGCCTGCTGCTGACATTCAATGAGCCAGTGCGTACTTCAACTCTCACAAATCTAACTTTGCTGACAGTGCATACTTTTGATATGTCTCAGTCTCTTCAACTTGACGGTGGTTTGGTAGCTACAAATGAAGATGGTGTTAAGGTGATCATGGTCATGCTTCTCGAAACAGATGTGACTGCAATCAAGCAAAATCCAGCACTAGGCACGAACCAGTCCAATACCTTCCTATCAGTTGGTGCTGGCATAATTGTAGACATGTCTAATATACCATCGGAGGAGCAGCTGAGAATTCCATCAACAGCTTTTGTGCCTGATGCCACCAGACCCCAGCTGATATCATTCACATTGGACATGAACACAGGCATGCTAAATCTCACATTTGATGATGCTATGAGTGTGAGCACGTTTGATGCAACAGCCTTCCGTGTCCAAAATGGTCTCCGTGCTACAGACAATCGCCACTACACTCTTACAAATTCCTCCACCAACAGTCCTATTGGCTATGAGGTACTGGTTAGTTTCAGCGATATGGACTTCCTTGGCATCAAGGATGTGTATGGACTTGCCAGAGAGGTAGAGACCAGTTGGCTAACCATGCAGGCTTTTGCTATTGATGATGTGGATGGAGTAGATGTTCTAGCCATCACTGATGGCAAAGCACAGCAAGCTTCTTCCTACGTGGTCGATGATCAGCCCCCACGACTGATGTCCTTCCTCCTTGATCTAGACAAGGGACGTCTGAATCTCACCTTTGATGACTTCATGAATGCTAGTACTCTGATGGTGGGCTCCATTGCTCTCCAGAATGAGAGTAGCCTAGATTCTGGTACAACTACCATGCAGCTCACTGGAGGAGATGTGAGCAGGTCTGCTGATGGCAGGACAATCTCCATTCTCTTTACCAGTGATAATCTTGATGAACTAAATTTTAATGAGTACATTGCTACAACCATCAGCAACACATTCTTAACTATAAGTATGGGTGGAGTAGATGATCTTTTTGCCAATCCCCTCACTCCTGGTGTTCTTGCTGGCAACGCTATGCAAGCATCTGAAGTCATCAACGATACCACACTGATTGAACTGGAATCTTTCAATTTTGATCTGAATCTTGGTCTTCTAACATTGACCTTCTCTGAGACATACCTGCAGGAGACATTCAATGTCAATTTCATTACATTCCAAGGTCAGAGAAACGGCACTTTCAGAACTGATGACTACACTCTGACAGGAGCCGAATCTATTTCATTCACAAATACATCAGTGGTAAGTGTTACCTTGCTAAGAGATGATCTGAATGCCCTGAAATCGAGGCGTAATGTAGCCAGTCGAAGGAGAAACACTTACCTCTCTGTAAATATGAACCTAGCACAGGATGTCAGTCTCAATCCCACGATGATGATTTTTGATGATGATGCATTGAGAGTTACGAATTTCATTCAGGATATGACTCCTCCCACTCTTCTCAATTACACACTTGACCTCAACTCTGGAGCTATCATCTTCACGTTTTCTGAAATTATCGATCCCGATTCTCTGAGCCTAACTGATGTGACATTCCTGAACACGCCTACAGTATTTCCATTCACTCAGATCTACGTACTCACAGGCGGTAGCTTTGATACCACACTTTCCTCACCCATCGTTCAAGTTAACTTCACCGAGCGTGACCTGAATGCCATCAAGGGTATGCGTAACCTGGCTATCAGCCTCACCACCTCCTTCATTAGCTTCACAAGTGGTTTTGTATCGGATATGGCTGGCCAAATGATAGCACAACAAAGTGGAGTTCAGGCTGCTGTGTACATCAGTGATGTTACTCCTCCTGAGCTGGAGTCGTACACACTTGATATGAACACTGGTGTGCTGGTATTGAATTTCTCTGAGGTTGTTGATGCTTCTACTTTCAATCTTGGAAGCTTTATGATCGTAAACTCTGCTGATCCAGCCTTGGCCACACAAAGTGTACCACTTGTTGCAACTCAAATCACGTCTGATGCCGACAGTTATGTGCTGATGCTTGCAAGAGAGGACATCAATAACATCAGGCTCAACCAAAGCCTTGCTACGGAGGAAGCTAATACCTTCCTCTATTTCACCAATGCCTCTGTGTATGACTTGCTTGGTAATCCCATTGAAAATCTATCCATGGCAATGCCTCCTTTACAGTTCATTCCTGATACAACTGGACCCTTCATTCGAAGCTATGTTTTAGATTTCGGGCTTGGTACTCTAAACATCAACTGGTCAGAGCCTGTAGATGCCTCTACATTTCTAGTGACATCTTTCATACTACAGAATGTGTCTGATGCTAGAACTGTTGGCACCCCCACAACCTTTCAGCTTACCCGAGACAGCAGGCTGATCAGTCCTAGTGGTGATGTCACTGATATCAGGCTTGGTGTGCAGGACTTGAATGTCATCAAGAGTTTTGACAATCTAGCCACGGCCATTGAAAATACATACCTGGTTGTCACATCTACTGCTGTTCAGGACACTGTGGGGAATCCAGTCCAGCGAATCACACCTGATGATGCTCTACAAGCTCTTGATCGCCTACCAGATACCATCGGTCCTATTCCTGAGATGTTTACACTCGATCTCAACACTGGTGAGCTCTCTCTTACTTTTGGTGAGACGATTGATGGCGGCTCGGTCATTCTGGATAGATTCATGTTTCAAAATGCTGAGAATAATCCAACAGTTATGGTTGAACTGACTGGTGGCACATTTCCACCCACGAACGATATCAGTGTTATAATTGCACTCTCCGGTAATGATCTTGACCTGATCAAATTTCGAAACTTAGCCAACTTTATTAATGACACCTACCTTATGATTGAATCTGGTGCTCTGTCTGATACTGCTGGAAATCCAAGTGATCCTCGGACTATTCGAGCCACTGAGCTCATTCTTGACACAACTAGGCCATCCCTTGATACCTTTGATTTTGATCTGGATGCTGGTGTTATGATCCTCCACTTTGATGAAGCCGTGAACAATAACACATTTGTGCTCAATGAACTGGTCATTGACGAAGGCGTTGATGATGATCCTGCCTTCAGTCCCTCCAACAGTGTCTATGGCTATATCACTAATAGCTTGCGGGAAATCACCTCCTTGAGGGACATAGTGGTCACCTTCACCAGAGAAGAACTGAATGAGATCAAACGTATCCAAGTTTGTAGTGACAACTCTACCTGCTTTCTCTACTTCCCCCTGACTGTAATGCCAGGAGTGACTCCCATTGCTATCATCACTGACATTGCTGGCAATGAAGTGGAGATCATTAATTTCTTTCAAGCTCGGAGTGTTTCCATCTTCACTCCAGATACAACCCCACCGCAGTTGGAACGATTTGTAAACTTTGACCTCAATTCTGGTCGATTCGTGATTCAGTTTGATGAGACAATCAATACCACCTCAGTTGACCTCACTGTTATTAATTTCACTGATTGGTATGCCTTGAACTCTCCTCAGTTAACCACAGATCCATTCCCCATCACTGGTGGTGAGGTACTCAGTGAGATAGGAGACAGCGTGAGTGTTCAGCTCACTGTGGAGGATCTGAATGGTATTAAGGCTGACACTGAGCTTTGCACTGACTCCACCAGTTGCTTTGTGAGATTCTCTAGCTCATTATTGGTGGATATGGCTGGTAATCCAGTAATTGAAGTTGTTCAGCGCCCGATGGATGGTATTATTCCCAATGCAGAATTTCCTGTTCTTTTCATTGATGATGAAACTGCCCCTGAACTCCAATATTTCAATTTCGACCTTGATAGTGGAATCTTTACTTTGGAATTTGACGAGCCTATCAATCCAGCCACCCTTCGTGATGACCAACTTACCATCCAGAATGAGTTTTCTAGTGTTGTGATGTACACAATCAGCAGTGGAGCTGGTATCAACACCAGCATCAGCACAAGTCTTGAAGTCATGATCAGTGAGAGGGACCTGATCAACATCAAGGCCAACGCAGATTTAGCTACGAGGCAGGACAATACTTATATGACATTGACCAGTGGCTTTATTCGTGATGTATCTAGTGCTCGTGCTCCTGATGGCTTGCAAGGAAACCCCATTAGCCCGTTGATCAATGGAGTGAATGCTCTTGCAGTTCGAAATTTGACTCTCGATACAACCGACCCAAGAGTCACTGAATTCACTCTCCTAGATCTGGACAATGGTGTGTTGCAGGTTTCATTCAATGAGCCTGTGAGCCTAGAGTCATTTCAAGCTCCCGGTTTCAATCTTCAGTCGATGGTGAATGGAGGAACAAACCTGACACTTCGCAGTGGCGCTACAACATCGTACAGCACACTGGTGACTGACAGAACACAGGTGCAGATCGAACTGGCCAGTGATGATGTACGTGATCTCAAGCTTTTCACCGATCTTGGTACAGTCATGGGAGACAGTTTCCTTGCAGTGGACACTGGTGCCATTGACGATGTGTTTGGTAATCTAGTGAGACCTGTACCTGGTAGCAATGCTCTCCCTGTTGTCACCTATGAGCCGGACACAACGAGACCAGAGCTCGAGTATTTCTCTCTAGATCTCAACACAGGCATTCTCCATCTGTCGTTTGATGACATCATGCTTGCATCATCATTCTCCGTGACGCTTCTAGCAATCCAGAGCAACATGTCTATTCCTGCTGCTACCTACTCTCTCACGGGCTTTGATGATGTAACAATGATTAATGGTTACAACATCACCGTGGATTTGACCGACAGAGACTTGAATGAGATCAAGGCTGATACTGAATTGGCTATCAATGCAGATACAACTTACCTGGTGATGGCTCCTAATGCTATCACGGATGTGGCTGGAGTTGAAGTGATCGCAGCTTCAGACACTGCCGCCTTCAGAGTCAACAACTACATCGGTGATACTGCCCCGCCCGAGCTGCGGAGATTCACCTTTGACCTCGGTGGAGGTGTGATGGTGCTCAGTTTCACAGAAGCCGTGGACACTGTGAACTTTGTACCCAGTCAGATCATCCTTCAAAACATCTCCAATGTTGATGATGGGCCGGCCATTCAGTACAACATCATTGAAGGCAGACTAGTTAGCACATCAGATCGCCAAGTGTACCAATTCTTTCCATCCGTTGAAGATCTCAACCGTATCAAGTCTGAGCTGAGCCTTGGCACAGACGTCAATGATACATACATCGTTATACCTTCAGCTGCTTTCCAAGACTCAAGTGGCAATCCAATTGTTGCAATTCCTGAGACTAATGCTCTCCAGGCTTCTATGTTCACTGAAGATATTGCTTCACCAACTCTGCTTGAGTATATATTCGATCTTGATGAAGGGATCATCCTGCTGACATTCTCAGAGTCTATCCAGTTCAGCTCCTTCAACTTCACTGGCTTTGTGCTGAGAAACTCGCGAATGGTTGTAGCTTCGGCAGAGTATGCTCTAACTGGAGGTGATAGGACTGCCATGAGTGGAAATGTGATCGATTTGATCATCACTCGCACTGATCTTGACAACATCAAAGCCATGACAAATCTTGCTACATCGATGGCAAACACCTACCTCGCTATCAGTTCAGGTACATATGAAGATACCAGTGGTAATCCAGGTACACCCTATGGTGCCTCTAACGCACAGCAGCCATCCAGCTTCATTCCCGATACAACTCCTCCCATGCTTGACGCTTTTGATTTTGACTTGGGACGGGGAATAATAACGCTCAGATTTTCGGAGACAGTTGACCCAAGCACCATCAATCCAAATGCCTTCAGACTACAGAGTGCTCCTGCGTTCCCTGTGGATGCTCAGAATCTAACAGGAGTTGCGACCAACTCAAGCATTGGCCCTGAAGTGGTGATATATGTCAGGGTCAGTGACCTTGATGTTGTGAAGCAAACAGCAGGTTTTGGAACAGCTAGAGGCAATACGTATTTAGCTGTTGCTGAGGGAGCATTCACTGATACAGCTGGAAACAGACTAATCGTGGTGCCTACTGATGATGCTCTCCAAGTATCACAGTTTATTCCAGATATTGTCCGCCCATCCCTTACATCCTTCGACCTGGACATGGATACTGGAGTGCTGACTCTAATTTTCAGTGAAGCTGTTCTAGCTGATAGCTCTTTCGATCTAACCGGAGTATCATTGCTAAGCAGTATACCTCCGTCGGTTGAGAACTACACGTTAACTGGTGGCGAGTTTATCATGACTGGACTTCTGCCACGAGTGCCCATTCAGTTGTCTGATGATGATCTGAATGCTATCAAAAGTCTGCGCATGCTAGCTACATCAGCAAGCAATGTCTTTGTGTCAATCACAGCAAATACAACTCAAGATGTGGGAAGAAATCTGCTATTTGGTGCCGAATCTGATAATGTTGCCTCTGTATCTGTCTACACTCCTGATACGTCACCTCCAGAACTTGATGGTTTTGAACTTAGGCTGATAGAAGAGCCAATGCAAATCATTTTGACCTTTGATGAAACTGTAGATGTCAATACGTTGAATATGAATTCGCTCAGTATCTCAGATGGCTCGGCATTTATTGCTCTATTTGGTGGTAGTGTGGAGCAAAATACTTTCACTGTAGTGACAATCAATGTTTCGGCATTTAATCTAAATACGATCAGAAATGTTGCACGAACCGTAGCCAGAAGTGCTGATACTACTTTCATCAGAGTAGGACCTCGTGCTATTGAAGATGTTGCTGTTCCATCCAACATTATCCGGACAATTTCTCTCTTTCAAGTCACTTACTACAACGCTGATCTCATTCCCCCAGTCCTCTCCAACTTCACCTTTGATCTCAACTCTGGTTCCATCACTCTCACATTCAATGAGGCTGTGCGTTTGAGCACACTTCAGCCCAATACCATCACACTACTGGAAGCCTCAGGCTCAACCAACACATTTTCACCTACATTTTCTGATCGTATGCAGCTTAGCTCCAATGTGACTCGTGTCGTACTTTCTAATATGGATATCAGCAGCATCACACTGAATACTGGCCTTGCTGTTTCCAGAGCCACAACCTACATTGCTCATCAGACTGGTCTAGTCTGTGATATTGCAAACAACTGTGCTCAACCGCTGGCTGAATCCATGGCACTGATTGCTGGTGCTTACATCCCAGATGTGACCAGCCCTCAACTGTTGAGATTTGACTTCAACGCAAACACTCGTATCATCACTTTGTACTTTGATGAAGTTGTGAATGCATCAAGCCTGGACCCCAGACAAATCACCTTTCAGAATCAGCAGTCTCCTTACCCTGCTGTTGAGTACACACTCACTGAAGGCACCGTTCTTTCATCCAATGGTGACACCATCTTGGTGGAAGTCAGTGCTTCTGACAAGAATGCCATGAAGGCTCTTGGTAACATCATCATAAGCCCTGACACCACCTTTATCTCGATCACATCCGAGCTCGTGCTTGATATGGCTGACAATTATGTCGAAGAGATCAGGCCAAGGAATGCTGAAGGAGTGAACATGCTACAAACTGATACAGCCAATCCCGATATTCTATCAGCTACCCTTGACCTAAACTCTGGCACACTGACTATTGAATTTGATGAAACTGTGAATATTGCCTCACTTCAAGCCAACCAGCTCACACTTTTGGACGATAGAAATGACAACTACACTGTGATGTACACCCTCACAGACTCAGCTCCAGGCAGTGTGTCTCCCAATTCAGCCTCCGTTGATATCCAGCTCTCCACCAGTGACCTAAACGCCATCAAATTCATGTCTCTTTGCTCTAATGGAGGGGGAGATTGCTTCCTGTCCTATACAGCCTCCTTTGTCACGGATACAGTCAGCCTCCCTGTTACAGCACGTGGTACTATCAGCCCTCTAGCTGTTACTGTGAATGATGATATCACTGGTCCTCGACTCTTGGAGTTCCGTATGTTTAACTTTATCGATAGAACAATTGAGCTGGTCTTTGATGAGCCTGTTGACAATATGACACTGGATGCAACAAAGGTGATTCTCCAGAGTCTCTATTTGCTCACAGGAGATGAGACTTTCCATCGCATTGTCTCTGGAAACGTGATTGAATCAACGATGTATTCCACGCTTATCACAATTCAGCTCTCATTGAGTGATATCTATGCCATCCAGGAAGATGGCTATCTGTGCGTTAGCAGAGGCAGTTGTTACATCAGCCTAGAGACTGGTTTTGTCTCTGATCTTGTTAACCTCACCAACATCCCTACAACTAACACCTCTGCACTCATTGTCACAAATTTCATCACTGATGAGACCAACCCTACTCTGGATATGTTCTCTCTTGACTTAGACACTGGAGTGCTGTCTCTTACATTCAGTGAACCAGTTAGAGCCAGCGATCTTGATTTTACTGGTATCACTATTCAGGGAGCTGAATCAGTATCCAATCCAGCAGATTTCTACCAACTTACTAGTGGTTCTACGATCGCCATGGATGGTGACAGAATTATCAACATACAGCTTGCCCCAGCTGACTTGAACTCTCTCAAGATAGCTGATTTTGCCAGCCATGTTAACAACACATACCTATCTCTCAGCTCCACTACTGTGTCAGATACAGCTAGGAATCCTGTCATTGCCATCCCTTCAACAGCTGCTCAGATAGCAGCAAATTTCACTCCAGATATGTCTTCACCAGTTCTCTCTGGATTCACACTCAATGTCGACCAAGATACACTAGAGATGACCTTTGATGAACCAGTGATGCTTGGAACTCTGAACATTGGTGGTCTGACACTGCAATCAGCTGCAGTAAATCCATCCACTGTATTGCAACTCACGCCTGGAACTGTTGAGAACAGGCTGGTGAATGCTTCCACCACTGTACTGATTAGTCTTAGTATGCAGGACATAGCCACCATCAAGCTCAATGACAACTTTGCCACTAACAACTCAAACACTTACTTGATAATTGCACAAGATTCGATCTATGATACTGCTGGCAATGGTGTTAATATGACTGGTCCAGCGCAGGCAACTGATCACCTTCCAGATATAACCAGACCTATGTTGCTCAGAGCTTCTTTTGAAGTTCAATCTGGTGTTCTCAATCTCACATTCAGTGATATAGTGGACTCTGGGACTTTTGATGCCACAGCCTTCACATTCCAGTCATCAATCACTGGTGTTCCTGGTGAGGTGGTCTATCTGACCAACTCCACCACTACTCAGAGTCCTAATGGCTACGACTTGATTGTACAACTGTCTCTCCAGGATCTCATTCGCGTCAGAGATACACCAAACCTTGCATCTAGTGTGAATAATCTTTTCTTCACCATGCAGGCTTTTGCTATAGATGATGTGTTTGGAGTCGATGTGCTAGCTATTACTGATGGAAAAGCTCTTCAAGCTGCTGAAGTGATACCAGATCTTGAACCTCCCGTCCTTACCAACTACACTCTTGACTTAAATGAGGGAGCTCTCCTTTTCACTTTCACCGATCTCATCTCGGCTACTTCATTCCAGCAGACTTATCTCACCCTCCTAAACAGCACTGAAGCTGGAGCAGCCAGTCTTTCAGTCACAGGAGGAACAGTGGCCCGACTCAGTGATGGCAGCACCATCCGGCTGACCTTCTCTGATAGTGATCTAGACCAACTAGTTACAATGAGAGATCTTGGCACTGACTTGTCGACCACTTACCTAATTGCACAAACTGACTTCGTTTCTGATCTATCCAATAATCCAGCTCCTGCTGTTTCCACTCCACGTATGGCTAGTATGGTTATAGATGATGAAACTGGCCCAAGTGTTAATAGCTACGGCTTGAATATGAACACTGGTGTCCTCACACTTGCAATGAGTGAGCTCATTCCGACTGACACATTTGATGCCAGTTTCATTGTAATTCAAGGACGAAGGAGCGTGTCTATCTCAGATGCTCAACTAACCTACACCCTCAACAGTAGCGTGGTAACTACATCAGGGGATGCCCGCAACCTCACGATTCAACTCTCTGATTATGATCTTAACAGCTTGAAGGCTCTTCCAGCCGTGGCCTCATCCACCGAGACCACATACCTGGCCATCACAGGTCCAGCTCTTCAGGACATCAGTGGTAATAACATCACTGTAATCAGTCAGACTCAGGGAAGGATTGTTGATGACTTTGTCAACGATCAGAATTCACCCAGCTTGGAGTACTTTGACCTCGACATGAACTCTTCCGAGATCATTTTCAAGTTCAATGAAACAGTGGATGTTGGTACACTAATGCTGACAGAGATAACACTACAAAGCTCTCAGAATGGTCTGTCAGGTAGTATGTCTGTGCTGATGAACGGACTAACAACCCAAGATTTTGCAGATATTGTGACAGTGATGTTGTCGGAAATGGATTTCTTTGATCTTCAGCTCCTACTAGATCTCGCGACATCACGAGATGACACCTTTGTCTCCTTGACTCCATTCGCAGTAAGAGACGCTACTGGAAATAACATCATTGCCATAACACCTAGTCAGGCAATGCAGGTCAGAGATTATATACCAGATATGATTCCACCAGTTCTGCGATCATTTGACCTTGATTTGGATGCTGGATTCTTGAATCTAACATTCAGTGAGGTTGTCAGTGCGACAAGTTTCATTGCGAGCTACGTCAGTTTTACCAACTCTTCAACACCCATGGCAGATATCACCCTTACTTCTGAGAGTGTTGTGAGGAATGGCAATGGATTGAACATTGATGTTACTCTCTTTTTAGATGACTTAAACTCTCTTAAGTCCCACCCAGTCATTGGCAAATCGAGACAGACCACGTATCTATTCTTTGAAGATGGTGCCTTTGAAGATGTGGCTGGAAACAATATCACTGCACTGACAGAAGCTGTGAGGGTGAACCGACTCATCCGTGATGCAAGACCACCGGAATTGAGTGAGTTTAATGTTGACATTGCTGGAAGGATGATCGAGCTTGTTTTTGATGAGATAGTGAATGCTGAAGAATTTTCTGCCACCTCTCTGACTCTCATCAACAGCACCATGAGCCCCCCAGCTTCATCCTTCTTTAGACTGACAACCTCCAGCACAGTGATCAGTGCAAATGGGACTAGAGTCATAATTGCAATCGGCAACGAAGATTTCAATTTTCTGTCAGATATCTTGGATCTGGCGACCGAGATGGATAATACTTTCCTCTTGGTAGATGGGTCAGCTCTAACTGACTTAGCTGGCAATCCTATTATCGCCATTCGTGTACCAGATCCTTTTCCCGCTACAACATTCAATCCAGATAGTGAGCCTCCATTCTTGAGAGAATATTCTCTTGATCTTGACTCTGCCATCCTGACACTCTCATTCTCTGAGGCCATCAATGCAGGCTCCCTGCAAGTTTCAGGAATCACATTCCATAGCACCGAAACACCAAGTATCAGAAGGGAGTCATATACTCTCACCATGTATGCCAATGTTGAGAGGACTCTACCAAATGTGCTTCTTGTCACTCTGACAAACACCGACGTGAATGGGCTTAAGGCTAGGAGAAACTTGGCCGTTGATCAAAATAGTACATTTATTTCTCTCACCAATGCAGTTGTCAGGGACACAGCCACTCTGCTTGTCATGCCAATCCCTGACTCCAGTGCAATGCAAGTTGCTCAGTACAATGGCGATGAAAATCGTCCCTCCCTCAGTAGTTTTGACATTGATCTCAACAGTGGCGTCCTAGTGTTGGAGTTCAATGAGACCATAGATGTTGCAACAATTGCTCTGTCTCAGTTTACACTCCAAAGCATACCATTCTTCACCAGTATCAATGCCTATCTCCAAAGCACACCCATTCCTACTGTTGATACGGCCATCCTCAATCTGACACTGAGTCGAGCTGACCTGAACGAGATCAAGAGGCTTCCTGTGTGCACTTCACAGGAGGACTGCTTCCTCTCTTTCCCCACCACTGCTCTCAATGATACATCTGGTAATCGTGTTGTACCCATCAACACAGATCAAGCGTATCGTGTGAGGACTTTCGTACCTGATACTACCGACCCTGAGCTTGAAAGCTTCGTGCTTTTCGACAGAGATGAGGGGTATATGGTGCTAAGCTTCTCTGAGACAGTCAACGTAGCCACCCTTCAACCGAGTGATGCTCGCCTGCAGTCTAGGTCTGGTCCTCCGTCTGTGGTACGCTATACCTTTACCGATGGATTTGTTGCCGATGAGAACACGGATGTTGTCAGAATCAACTTCACTGTCAATGACCTGAATGAAATTAAGGCTACAGGTATCCTATGTACCTTTGATACAGTCTGTTATATTCGATTCAGCCCTCTGTTTGTGATGGATATGGCTGGAAACAATATCACTGCTATTGACGATGGCCCCTTTAATCTGGCTCACAATCCAAGTGCATTTGTACCAGATACCACCCCTCCCAAGCTGATGAACTTTGACCTCGATCTGACGGCTGGGCAAGTCATTCTGTCATTCGATGAGACAGTGAGCACTGGTACTATTCAGACAGATGAAATCACACTGACAAATGCCTTCAATTCCACCCAGTCATTCACCTTGCTTCGTACCAGGGCAACTAACACAGCAGTGGATGCTCCAGTTATCAGCTTTGATCTCCAGGCATCAGATATTATTGCGATCCAAGCAAATATTGAGCTTGCTACTGGTCCTGATAATACCTTCATAACCTTCACTAGTGACATGATCACTGATACAGCCAGTACTCCAAATGATGTAATGCCTGCAGTTGATGGATCCAATCCTATCCAAGTTAACATCTACACTCCAGATACTGTTTCTCCGGAGCTATCATCATTCACACAGCTCGACATGAACAATGAAAACATCAGGCTCATGTTCAATGAGCCAATGAATGAGACCAGAATCAACTTCAATGGCATTACTCTCTGCTCCAATCCAGCTTGTGCTACCGACTATTCCCTCAATGGAGGAGAAAATGTCCGCTTTATTGATACCTTCAGGCAGGTGATCCACATTGACCTCATACCAGAAGATATCCGTGGTATTAAGCTCCTCTTTCCAATGCTGGCCACCTCTCCGATGAACAGCTTTGTGAGAGTAGCCGCTGGGAGCTTCTTTGATACCGCAGGCAATCCCAATATGGCCACTCCACCCGGTATAGCAGAGCAAGTGGATCCAAATAACTACAGAGGTGACACCACAAGCCCTAGTCTACTCAGCTTTCAATTGGATATCAATTCTGGCATACTCAACCTCACATTCAATGATGTGATAGATGTGATGACTGGGCAGTATATGTTCATTTCTCTTCAGAATGAGGAGACGAGAGTTCCAACTACTGAGGTTGTCACACTGACAAATGCAAACCCTATCAGTGGTAATGACTACTCCATCCAAGTGCGTATTGTTGAAGGTGACCTGAATAACCTCAAAGCTGTCCCCAGTCTAGCTACCAATGTGAATGATACGTACATCACGGTTGGTTCCAATGCCTTTGAAGATGTAGCTGGGAGTTTTCTACTGCCAGTGACTGAGTCCAATGCCTTGCAAGCTTCATTTGTTGGTCCTGACACAGAAAGGCCTGAGCTTGTCTCCTTCACATTCAATGCCAGCACAGGGGTTCTCACTCTCATGTTTGATGAAGTTGTCAATGTCTCTGGAATTCTTCCTAGTGGATTTGTGTTGCAGAATTCTGCTTCAGTCCTTTCTCGCTCACGAAGACTATCTGGAGGCACTCCATCCACCACGAGCCCCTCAGCACTCTTTGATTACACACTGGCTAGAGAGGACATCAATTTCATCAAACTTTACACAGATTTTGGAACATCCGTGAATGATACCTACTTATCTGTTGAGGAGACAGCTGTGAGGGACATGGCTGGCAATCTTCTTGTTGGAATCCCCAGTTCAAGAGCTCTCCAGGCAATGGACCATTATCCAGATAATGTTCCCCCAGTGCTAGAATCCTACACCTTTGACATAAACCGTGGTGCTCTCACTCTGTCATTTTCTGAGACTATCAATATCACTACACTAGACCCTGGCCAGTTTTTCATTCAGTCAGTTCAGGCTGCTTCTATAAACCAATACTACCAACTGAACGATAGCTATACTTCCGACCAGTCATCGGACGTGGTCGAAATTCTAGTTGGTCCAAATGATTTGAACAATCTTAAGGCTAGTGATGTCATTGCCAAATCTGCTGGTTCCACATACCTCCGATTTCTACCCCAGGCTGTCTATGATCAGAACAATAATCCAACCGCCGGACTCTCTAACGGTATGGCCCAACTTGCTGCTGTCTACATCAACGATAGCACTGCACCAACTCTGAACCGGTTTTCTATTGAAATGGGTCCTGGCATACTCAGTCTCACCTTTTCTGAGACAGTGGACGTCAATACGTTCAATCCCACCACATTCTTGCTGATGAACACACCAAATGTTGGTAGTGCAGCCTTCCAGAGGCAGCTAACTGGAGGAACTGTTTTGAGTGGAAATGGTCCAGTCATCGACCTCCAGCTCAACTATGAGGATGTGAATTTCATCAAGGCTGAGACCATGTTCTTCACCAGTGAAATCAACTCGTACATTTCCATCACTCCTGCTGCCGTGAGTGACACACAAGGCAATCCTGTGGTAGCTATTGCCAACACATCCGGTCTCCAGGCTGGATTCTTCACGAGGGATGACATACGACCTACCCTGTTCAACTATACGCTGGATTTGAATGCAAATTCTCTCATTTTGACATTCTCTGAGACTGTCATTGCCAGCTCCCTTGTGCCCATGTCTATCACCCTCCTTTCACAGCCATCACTCAATCCCACTTCCATGTACACACTGCTTGGAGCAGAAAGAGTAGCTCCACCCATTTCTGCTATGCTTACCTTGCAGTTTCTGCTAGAGGACACCAATGCTTTGAAACAGGACTTGAATCTAGGCACCTCAGTTATGACTACCTATCTCTCCCTGCTAGCTGATAGTGTATCAGATACTGCTGGCAATAACATCTCAGCCATAGCAGTCACTGATGCCCTTCAAGCAATGGATGTGATCGCTGACATGACTCCGCCAATGTTGGAATCTTTTGGACTAGACATGCCCACAGCAGGTCCACCAGTGATACTTGTGCTTGAATTCTCTGAGACTGTCAATGCTTCATCGCTTAGAGTTCAGTCCATCACGCTCCAAGACTCTATGTCTGGTGGTGGAGAAATGTTCACTTTGTCAAACAGCAGTGTTTTGATGATGAACTCCTTCAGATTGGAGATTACCATTGGAGATATGGATTTAGAGGCCATCAGAGCCAGACCTCCCTTGGGACAGAATATATCTACTACCTTCATTTCATTTCCTGAAGGAACAGTTCTCGACATGGCAGCTCAACGTTCCATTGCTATTGGTTCAGCTAGTGCTATGCCTGCAGATTTTGTGACCGCTGACTTCATCCCACCCCAGCTAAACTCTTTCACTCTTGACAATAACCTTGGATACCTTGTGCTCACATTCTCTGAAAGCGTTCAATCGTCAACCTTGTTTCTGAACCAAATCACTCTCAGTGATGGTTTGAGTGAGACACATACGCTCACCTCTACCAGTGTGTTTATGGGTGACAGTGATACAATCACTATCCCTCTGTCTTCTTTCGATCAGAATACCATCAAAAATAGCAGCAGCTTAGGACTTGTTGCTAGTACAACCTTTATCTCCTTCCCAGCTGCTACAGTAGAGGACATAGCAGGTAATGATGTACTTGAAGCTGCATCGGAAATGGCTGGAGAGGTTGTTAATGACACCACTTCACCCATCATAACACAGTTTAACATCAACTTTGAACTCATGGAGATAACGCTGGTATTCAATGAACCTATTGATCCAAGCACACTGGATGTGAGGCACATTATACTACAGAATGAACGTGATCCATTCCCAGACTTGGAGTATTCACTTACTAATGTGAATTCCATCTATACTTCAAACTTCAGCACTGTTCTGAGTTTCCAACTGAATGTATCCGATAGTAACGCTGTTCAGAGCATACTAGGACTAGCTACCAACAATTCCAATACATTCCTTGCTGTTGATCCAGAGGCCATCATGGATACCAGCGGCAACATGGTCTCAAGAGTATCTCCAACTCTTGCTCTTCCAGTCTCTACCTTTGAAGAGGACACTGTGCGGCCTCAGCTGGCATCCTTTGGGCTGGATCTCGATAGAAGAATTCTCAGGCTATCCTTTGCTGAGAGTGTGGATACAACCACCCTGAATTTATCTCGGGTGGAGCTTCATGATTCTACCCGTGCGAATCAGTTTATGTTTCTGAGCAGTGTTCCAACTACTGGCCTCACTAGTGTTGTTGAGGTAGCTATTTCAAGCTCTGATTTCAATCAACTTGGAGAATTGCGTCTTTGTTTCTCTGGCTCAAACTGTTTCATTGACCTTGATGAGGGAGCTATCTTTGATACTGTTGGTCTTGCGTCGCTGACAGCTGTTGACAGTCCTCTTGGTGATTTTGTGGCTGATTCACTTCCACCCAGAATTACAGAATTCACCAGCTTTGACAGTGGTACGGGAGTTATCAATCTAACCTTTTCTGAAACAATCGATTTTGCCACCCTCAACACCAGTACTATCATCCTTCAGTCCTTCTTTGAAATGCCTGGTGAAAGCTTTAGGCTGTCTGGAGGCCTGACTGCCTCAGCTCCGACTGGATCCTTCATCACCATTGAACTATCCGACACTGATCTTTCTGCAATAAAGGTGCTGACTGGACTGTGTACACTAAGGAGTAACTGTTACATCACAGCTGATTCAGCAACAATCTCTGATGTATCGGGCAATCCAAGCTCCGATATCCCTGATGGACAGTCTGCACTTATTGTGAATTTCTTAAATGATGATGTTGTCAGTCCTAGCCTTGAATCGTTTGATTTTGATCTCGACTCTGGTGAACTCACTCTGTATTTCAGTGAGCCTATTGATTCTACATCCCTTGATCTCAGTGGAATCACTCTCCAGTCTGACCAAGGCAACATAGGCTCTGTAGAATCCTATAGCCCACGGTCAGCTACAGTTGCGAGTCGTGATGACATGAGCACGCTGATTCTCACTCTCTCTAATGATGACCTCATTGCGATAAAGAGCTTTCCGTCTCTTGCCACCTCAATGATGACTACTCATCTTTCCATCAGTCCAAGTGCCATATCTGATGTGGCCACCAGGCCCAATCCTGTAGCACTTATACCTCCCATAGCTGCTTTTCCTGTCATAAACTACACTGCTGATACAAGTGGTGCACAGCTTCTTGAATTCTCACTCGACATCAACATGGATATTCTCAGCCTCACCTTCAATGAGCCAGTCAGTAAATCTTCACTTGTGTTCTCCAGTGTGATGCTGTACTCCACTAACTCTAGCAGCAATCCAGACGATTTCTCAATCTCTCTCACACAAGGCACAGTCCAAGACCCAGCCAATGATGCTTCAACAATTGTGACTATCTTCTTGGATAGATCGGATGTGGAGCAGATTAAGGGAAATTCCTCTATTGGAACCTCTGTCGATGACACATTCTTAGAACTGCTAGCTGGAGCAGTTCGAGATAGAGCTCTGAATGCTGCTGAAGTTGGCGATCGTGTACAAGCCTCCACTGTTGTCATGGATACTACAAGACCTGAGCTTGTCTCATACGTGTTCAACATTGAGATGGGAACTATGATGCTGACCTACAATGATGTAGTGGATGTCTCTACTTTCAGCCCAACCGCTTTCATAGTGCAGGATGGACTTTATCGCAATGCCTTCTACCAGCTAACACAGTCTACAGGTACCTCTAGTCCCAATGGCTACACCATCACTGTTGATATTTCACCTCAGGATCTTCTCAACATCAAGCTAACACCCAGCCTAGCTAAGACCATCAATACCACTTATCTCACAATGCAAGCCTTTGCTATTGATGACATTGCTGGAGTTGATGTATTGGCTATTACTGATGGTAAAGCCTTGCAGGCCAGTGTGTATGTGGCTGATAATGCTCCACCAGTTCTCAATATGTTTGACCTTGATTTGAACACATCTGAGCTGATCTTGTACTTCAATGAGGCGATAAATTCTTCAACTCTTGACCTAGGACTTGCATCGGTTTATGGCAACATGCGAGGTACTGCTTCCTACCTTCTCAGCGACTACAGTAGTATTAGGATCAGCCCAGATGCAACCACTCTGTATGTGCGATTGAACAGAGAAGATTCCAATGCCCTTAAAATGAGGAGTGATTTAGCGACAATGCGAAGTGATACCTTCCTTCGAATTGAAGCCAATTTCATTGCTGACCTTGCTGGAAACTCATTTTCTACACCACTCACAACCATGGCTGATAATTTCATTCCAGATGGCACTCCACCAGTTTTAGAGTCGTTTGCTGTCGATATGAACGCTGGTATACTTGTGCTCAACTTCTCTGAGGCTATACAGACCTTAAACCCATCTTCTTTCATACTTCAACCATTCATGAACTCCACTGCTGTCCCTGCACAGAGATACCAGCTGACGACCTCCACCTTCACTCGCACGGGCTCAGACGATTTCATAATCAATCTCTCTGGTGTTGATCTAAATGCCATCAATGCTATCCCTCAACTTGCAAGCAGTAGGACTAGGACCCACCTTGCCTTTCAACCAACTGCTGCTATCGATTATAACTCCAATGCTATAGAGGAAGTTGATGATAATGGAATCAGAGCTCTGGCCTATATCAATGATATGACGCCACCAAATTTCATGGAATTCACTCTGGATCTGGACTCAAACACCCTATCATTGACTTTTGATGAGGTGGTGCGAGCTTCTTCGGTCTATTTCCCTGGAATTACTCTGCAAAGCACTGGAACTAATGCTGATAATTCATACACTCTGACTGATGGTGTCCCACCTCAAGCTGATTCCACTGTACTGAACCTAGTATTGAGTCTAGCTGATTTAGCTGCCCTCCAAATGCAGGAAGGGCTTGCCACACAAATAGGAAACACCTTCATTTCCATGAACTCCACAGCTGTATCAGATGTTAGTGGAAATGGTGGAAACTTTGTAAACGAGGTCAGTACAGCTATGGCTACCCGAACATCAGATCTCATTCCCGACACTTCATCACCTCGACTGCTCGATTTCAGTCTCAATCTAGCTGATATTACAGCTACTCTGATATTCTCTGAGTACGTGAATGTTGACAGCATCAACTTTGCCAATATACAGCTCCTAAGCAACATGGACCCAACAACAGCTGTTAGTGTGCCGCTAGCAAATTCACAAACTGTGTCCAATCAGACTAACAGTTCTGTTGTGATGATTCGGCTCAGCTCTGTTGACTTTCTCACTCTGCAGAGGATGCCCGCCATTGCAACAGCTATCTCCAACACCTTCATTCAGCTTGGTGATAACTCCTTGATTGATCTAGCAGGAAATATGTACAGACAACAACCACCTCTTCAAGCCACTGAAGTTCTACCAGACAATAGAGCTCCTGAGCTTGAAAGCTATTCACTGAATCTTGGACTAAGAAGGCTCATCCTTACTTTCTCTGAACCTGTCATGGCAGCTTCTACTGATGTGACTGCTCTTACCATACACGATAGTGCTTCTGGAGGAAATCCAAGGGGTCTCACAATGGATAGCACTGTGGTGGATTTCAGTTTCGACAACACTGAGGTATCGATTGGAATTGGAGCTGTAGATGACCTAAGACTGATGGCTGTCCCAGCAGCTACTACTGTTAACAACACCTTCATTTCATTCACTCAAATGCTAGTGACTGACTATAATTTCAATCCTGTTGTTCCCATTAGTACCACTTCTCCTCGACAAACTTCAGCTATTCAAGATGACACCTTACCTCCTTCTCTCCTTCAATTCTCCCTGGATCTCAATCTTGGACAGTTGGTGTTGGATTTCTCTGAGCGTGTCAACCTGGACACCTTCAACACAACAGACATCACACTACAGAGTGATCTTACATCCAATCCTGCCTCGAGAATCTCACTAAGTGGTGGTACACTTACTCTGGAGGGAACCTCCAGAGTCATTCTTCAACTCCTAGATGCAGATCTCAACCAAATCAAACTGGATACTAACATTGCTACTGCCCTTCCCAATACTGTCATTGACCTACCAGAGACAGTTGTAGTGGATAGTTCGGGCACTCCTCTAGTACCAATCACAACTGCAGCCAGTGGCTTGATTCCTGATGAGTCTCCTCCAGCTCTGGTTGATTTCGACCTTGACCTTGATTCTGGTACCATCCATCTGCGATTTTCTGAGTTTGTGCGCACAGCAAGCTTTTCTGTGACTAGCCTCCAACTTCAGGAAGCTCCTGGAGTTCCAAGCTTCACTGCTTCCTTCACCAATGGCACTTTTTCAGGTGATGAGACTGACATTATAACTGTGAATATCATCCCACAAGACCTAGATGTCATCAAGCTACAGGCATTGTGTGTCAGCAACACTACCTGCTATATGACTATTGGCGGTGGTGTTGTGCAGGATCTCTTTGGGAGAGCCAATCTTCCTCTTGTTAGCAATAATCCAGCTCCTGTTGATAGCTTTACACCAGATACAACCTCGCCAATGTTGGCATCTGTGCCACTGATCGACATAAACTCTGGTCAACTCACTCTCGAATTCAATGAGCCTGTCAATGTATCAACTCTTAACATCACAGAGTTCATGCTGCATAGCACTTTCTCTGATCAGAATTTGGAGGCAGTCACATTTGTCAACAGTACTTCAGACAGCATTAATGGCCGTTCGGTACACGTCATCTTCACTGAGGAAGATCTTGATAACGTAAAGATTGCCAGACAACTCTGTATCAGTCAGTCAACATGCTTTCCAAGGTTCTCAAGTGATTTCATCGAAGATGTCAGTGGCAATCCTGTTGTTGCTGTTGAGTCAGTACGGAGTTCTTTTGAAGCTTTATCTGCATTCCCCATCATTTTCAATGAAGACGTTGTATCTCCCAACCTCACTGCCTTTGATTTTGACCTTAATATCAGACGACTACTGCTTGTATTTGACGAACCGGTAGATGCAGGAAGGTTTATGATCAGTGATGTGACTCTGCAATCCGCTCCTAGTATGCCACCAGTGGAGGTGATGCTGACCACTGCTAGTGTGCAATCCAGCAATGGACGTGAAATCGTGATTCTTCTCGCTCTCAGTGACGTACAGTCTATCCAAGCTCTGGATATCGCCAGGAATAGAGAAGATACTTGGCTTACTCATACCTCAATGATGATCACAGACACGGGCGGTGGACCTGTCAATCCTCACCTCAGTGGTGTCAATGCACTGCAAGTGAGGAACCTGGTGGCAGATAATGTACGACCAACGTTAGTTTCATTTGGTACCTTCAACATCAATGATGGGACGGTTATTCTGACCTTCTCTGAACCAATGAGCACTGACTCAGCCTCAATAAATCCAGAGCTGATCACATTCCACTCTGCTGCTGTCAATGGTGATACATACAATCTCACAGGGTACAACAATGTCACTGGATCAGACAGAAACACTGTACTAACTATCACCTTATCCACCCAAGATGCCAGAGAGCTGAGATTCAATCCTGTCTTCATTCAGAATAGAGACTCTACCTTCATCTCTCTAAGAGAGGGAGCGTTTAGTGACGTAGCTGGCAATCCTGTTGAGAGCACAGAAATAACTCAGGTGACATTCTTCTCAACAGATACCACTTCTCCACAGCTGGAAGAGTTTGTGCTGGACATTAACAGGGGCTTACTCACTCTCTCCTTTGATGAGATCGTCTCAGCTCTGTCTATCAATACGGATGAAGCAACTATCTATGCTACCAATGAGACCATAACTGATCCTCTGGACATGTACACTCTGACTGGTGGTATGCTTACAACGTCTGGGGATAGTCACATACTCACACTTATGCTTTCGGGAGCTGACCTCAGCATTCTGATGTCTAGAGCAAATTTGGCCCAGTCTAGAGAGACAACTTACATTGGTGTCACTAGAGATTTCATTACAGATCTAGCAGGCAATACAATCGAGCCACTGGAACGTTTACAAGCTGCCAACTTTATTGATGATACAACTCCTCCATTCCTTCGCTCATACACCCTCAACATCACGTCAGGAGTTCTAACTCTGGAATTTTCAGAATACGTAATCATTGGTTCATTTAGAGTCACTGAAATCACTCTACTCAGCAGCAATGATTCTAGCAGCAATATCTCACTGCACAGGCTAACTGGTGGCACCCTCTTGCCATCCGGAGGTCTGCAAGAGGTCAGAGTTCGGCTCTCCCGCAATGACTTGAATGCCATCAAAGATGATCCTGAGCTGGCTACCATGATTGGGAATTTATTCCTCTCCGCTACTGAGAACACAGTCACTGATGGATTCGGTCGCCCTCTCATTCCCATCCCTAGTGATGATCCCCTCCCTGTTTCAACACACACTGGGGATAACCAACCACCTGTTCTTACCGAACTTAGCTTTGATCTGAACAATGGCTACCTTACACTCACCTTTGATGAGGTGGTGAACGAGACTACATTCGATGTGACCAGAGTGAGGCTTGTGGGAGGAATAGGATCAACGTATGACCTCACCTCCAGTACATTCACAGCAATCAGTCTTCCCATCATTCGAATTGAACTCTCTGATGAAGATTTGAACAACATCAAGGCTGATTTCAATCTTGCTGTATCTCAAGCCACCACTGCTGTTCTGCCTCGAGCCAATTTGGTCTCTGACACCAATGGAAATGCCCTCCAAGCATCTTCCACTCCCATAACAGCAACATTATACGTCCCTGATACTACCCCAC
Source organism: Cliona cf. orientalis (assembly GCA_963930775.1). Taxonomy (NCBI): domain Eukaryota; kingdom Metazoa; phylum Porifera; class Demospongiae; order Clionaida; family Clionaidae; genus Cliona; species Cliona cf. orientalis. The sequence goes on from OZ005707.1 coordinate 6,895,003, forward strand.
CTTCACTCTCCAGGTTTGCTCTAGACCTTGATAGTGACCTGCTCACACTAACTTTTAGTGAAACAGTGGATGCCAGTACCATTGTGCTTGAAGATATCTACCTCCAGCCATTGGCTAATACAACTGAATCTGTCTCTATTGCCGGTAGCACCATTCTTTCTTCATCTGGCCCAAGTATTCAGGTCAGAATTGGTTATGTTGCCATCACTGAAATAAAGAGGAGCAGATCCCTTGCTATTTCTAGAAGAACCACGTATATATCGTTCAACGATACAGCACTGAATGATACTGCTGGCAATGAGGTTACTCCTGTTGATCGAATGGAGGCTCAGAGAGCAGTCATGTTTGTACAGGACACCACAAGTCCCACACTTTTAGACTACTCTCTTGACCTTAACACAGATATGCTTCGTCTGACATTCTCTGAGACAGTTGACTCTCTCACTGTGAACTTTTCTGCCATAACTCTGACATCGTCCGATACTCCACCATCAGAGGAGTACACACTCACCAGTGGTGAACTGCTACCATTCATCGACGACCCTGTCATGAGTATTCTTTTATCTTTTGATGATATCAATGCAATCAAAGCTCTTGGAAGCCTTGCCAATGGTCCTCCCTCCACCTATCTCTCACTGGACAACAGCACTGTCCTTGACATGGCTGGGAATGAACTAGTGGGTGTGGCACTGCAACAGATCAGCAGCGGAGGCTACATTGTTGACAACACCAGACCCACCCTTCTATCATTTGACCTGATGACTAATGGCACTGAGCCAATGGAAATTCTCCTCAGGTTCTCTGAAACAGTTGATGTGAATTCTCTTGAACTGACTGATATCACTATCCATCTGACAAATGAATCCAATTCAACAACTGATTACACACTGACGGGGGGCACAACCAGCAGTGAAGACTCTCCTAACATCACTGTGTTTGTCACCAACACTGATCTTGCTGCTATCCAAGCCAGGGCTCCTCTTGCCACATTTCCTAATATGACGTATTTATCTTTGGAAGTCGGCGGAGTAGAAGATGTATTCAGACTTCCCAATCTCCCCCAGGATCCCATCATGGTAGACAACTATGATGCAGATCTCAGCAGACCAAGTGTGAGGGAATTTTCACTGAACATGGACAGTGCAACACTTGCACTGACATTCAGTGAGGCAGTTCAGATAACATCATTTGATGTTCGGGCAGTCACACTCCAAGCAGCCAGAGATTCAGGAGCTACAGTTACTCTCACTGCCGACAGTATGGTCCTTACAAACAATAACGGAGAAATTGTTGTAGTTCAGATTGGTAACAATGACCTGAATCGAATCAAGGCCCTCCCATCACTAGCTGTCAGCTTGAGCTCCACCTACCTTGTTCTCTCCTCAGTAGTCATTGATATTGCTAGCAATCTTGTGCTACCAATCTCCTCTGGAGATGCACAGAGAGCTGCAGCTTTTATCAGTGACGAAACTAACCCAACACTGCTTGGCTTTGATCTAGACATGATGGATGGTGTACTGACTCTCTATTTTGATGAGACTGTCAATGCCTCTTCAATTGATCCAACTAGGCTCAGATTCGTGAACAGTGATGGCAGTGCTGAGTATAGCCTCCGCAGTGGTTTCAGTGGATCTCTCTACAATGCTATGGTCGTGTTCAATCTCACCAGTGAAGACCTCAATGGTCTCAAAGCAGTGGATGATCTGGCAACGGTGGTCAACAACACATACCTAAATCTTCTCTCTGGAGCCATCCAGGATATGAACGGCAACCCGAATACACTTATCTTCTCCCAACAAGTCTCAAACTTTGTCAAAGATGTTGGAAATCCAACACTGACCTCATTTGATATTGACATGGACCAGGGACAACTCATTCTCTCGTTTGATGAAACAGTCAATGTGTCTTCTCTACAAATAGAGCAGCTACTTATCCTTCGTGGAGATGGAACAAATTACTATCTCAACTCAAGTGCAGTAAATCATGGACCTATGCCTACTGTCACTGTGGAGCTCTCTGATGATGACCTGAATGAACTAAAAAGGATGAGAATTTGTCTTGTCTCTACCTCTTGCTTCCTCTCCTTCCCAGCAACCTTGGTACTAGACATGGTTGGTAGATCAGTCATAGCCATTCCTGAGTCCAGCAGAGAATCTGTGGGAACTCTCACCGAAGATACCACCAATCCTGTTCTTGTGAACTTCCAAGAGTTCAATCTACTCACTGGTAGAATCACTTTGGAATTCTCTGAGACTATAGATGTTTCTACATTCAACTCAACTCAGATCACACTCCAGTCGTTCTTTGACAATAGTCCACCAACAGCTGCCTACTCAATTGGCTTAGCTAATGTCTTGACTCCTGACAGCACTGTGGTCCAACTACAGCTAACACAGGCAGACCTATTTGCCATCAAAGACAATGAAAATTTGTGCAATATTCGAGCTCACTGCTACATCACTGTCACCAATGTGACTGTCAGTGATGTCTCTGGGAATGGAAATGATCCCATACTGCAAGAATTCCCTGGTAGAGTAGTGACCAGCTTCATCGATGACAATACTCCCCCAACTTTGTCCTCATTCAATCTAGATATGAACCTAGGGCTACTAACTCTAGTCTTTTCTGAGCCAGTGCAAGCTGAGGAGATCAATACCAGAGGTATTACCTTCCTTTCCATGGCTAATGCTTCAATATTTGAACAGTACACTCTGACTGGTGGTAGTACTAATAGCACCAATGGTGATGTCACAGTATTTGTTGAACTATCAGCTGATGATACCAATGCTCTTAAGAGAACCAACTTCACCAAAGCCATGGCAAACACATATCTAGCTATCAGCTCGGACACCATCATTGATGTGTCTTATAGCAGGAATCCTCTGGTTTCTGTCGACATAAGTGAAGCAGAACAAGTTTCTCAGTACACTCCTGACACCACACCTCCACGCTTGCTATCTTTCTCTCTGGACTTGAGTATCGACTACCTTGTGTTCACCTTTGATGAGCCAGTAGTGACAGCAACGATTAATTTCATGGGAATCACACTACAGAATGACTCGACTCTCCCTGTCTTCTCCAACACTCTGGTTGGTGGAACAGTTCTCACAACAGACTCTTCATCACTTGTTATCACAGCTCTACTTGATCCAACTGATATCAGAGTCATCAAACTAACTGATGGATTCGGAAATTCGGTGAATAACACATTCATCAGTATCGATAGAGATGCCTTTGTAGACACAGCTGGTATTGGAATAGAACCATTGAGTGGTACATCAGCCACTTTCCACACTAGAGACACCGAAAGAGCTGAACTTGTTTCATTTTCAATCAATATGCAAACTGGACGATTGGACCTCACCTTCAATGATATTGTCTTTGCTCGCACTCTAGATGCATCAGCATTTACAATCCAAGATGCCAGGCTGTCATCCAGCACTGGTGCTGTGATGCTCTCAGATCTCTCCTCTATAACCAACAGCTCAGATGGATACTACATTACCATCTTTATTCATCCACTGGATCTCTTGAGAGTCAAATCTGTTCCACGTCTGGCAGTTGATTCAAACACCACTTGGATCACCATGCAGGCATATGCAATCGATGATGCTTTTGATTCGGATGTACTGGCCATTACAAATGGCAATGCTCTCCAGGTAGCAGATGGTGGCTTCACAGCTGATACTCTAGAACCAATTGTTGACGGATTTTTACTGGATCTTGACATGGGAGACCTCAATATCACATTCTCTGATACGGTTGATCACACATTACTCAATGTGAGTCTGCTGACTATCTTGAGCAACCGATTTCCTACATCATTCTCACTTCAAGTGAATGGGGGTGAAGTGAACCGATCTCCTGATGGAAGAACTGTCGCCATCACGCTAACAGAGAGTGATCTCAATGAACTGAAGAACAATACACAATTCGCTACATCTCGAGCAAATACATTCCTTGCCATAGGCCAAGATGCCATTCCAGACTTGGCTGGAAATCTGCTCAATTCCATTCCAATTCCAGCAGCTATCCAAGCTGATGACGTGCTTCCTGATGTGACTGGTCCTGAGCTTAGAGCATTTGAACTTGATCTCAATGCGGGAGAACTGAGAGTGACCTTCTCAGAACCTGTCATAGCTAGCTCTATTGAACCCACTGGATTCATCCTCCAGTCTAAGCGAGACGCCACATTCTTTATGGATGAGATATACATGCTCAGTACTGGAGTAGCTACCTCTCCCAACGGGCCAAGAATTGCGATAAGATTTGAAGAAAGTGACTTAAATGGCATTTTTGCTGTCACAGCTCTTGGTAATACTGCAGAGGACACCTATCTCATCATAAGCAACATCTCGGTTCAAGACATCAGTATGAATCAGGCTCAATCTGTTCCTCTGACCAATGCAGTTATGGCCACTGCTGTCATCCCAGACACCAATGCTCCACGCCTGCTGAGCTACACCTTGGATATGGACATAGGACTACTGTCTCTCTCCTTCACTGAAGTTGTGCTCACCAGATCTGTAGTATTTGACCAGTTCACTCTACAGAATGCACCCAATGCTTCAGATCCCAACACAGTGACCTATACCTTGACTGGAGGAACAACTCAGAGTGTTGAATCAAAATATCTCAACATTACTTTCGTTGATCAAGATCTCTACAGCATCCAGTCCCTACTCCAGCTTGCTACATCAGCTTCCAACACATATCTCTCCTTCACAAATCTGGCTCTGAACGATGCACAAGACTATGATGTCATTCCTATTGACTCTGAGAGTGCCAGACAAGTGACAATGTTTGAAGGTGATAGCACACCACCTGGAGTTCTTGGCTTCGATTTTGACCTCAATACTGGTAGCCTGACTCTCACATTCGATGAAGTTGTGAACCGTAGCATGCTCATCTTTTCTGGAGTGATTCTGAGAGACAGTGCCAATGCTACCTCAATCATGTACCCCCTGACTGGAAGTCGTGGAGAAGGTGGACTATCCACAACCATCGTGATTTCTGTTGGTGATGACAATTTAAATAACATCAAAGCTGACACAGAGCTTGCTACATCATCAGAGGATACCTACCTGTCTCTGCAGGCTGGTGTGATTCTTGATACAAGTAGAAATCCATACAGTGATTCTGCTAGAGTGTATGAGGTGAGCCAGTTCACTCCCGATACGACTGATCCAGAGCTGAGATTCTTTGACCTTGATATGAACTCTGGTGAGCTGATTCTGACTTTCTCTGAAACTGTGAACATTGGTACCCTCGATGTACGGCACATCGGAATCCAGTCTGTTGAGGACAACAATAATGTACAAGTTTCTTTGAGAACTAGCACATCGTTGTCAGTGAATGGTCCTGTCATCACCATCTTACTCTCAACAAATGACCTGAATAATCTGAAATCCCTACCTAGTCTTGCCACAAATGAGAATAACACCTACTTGACAATCTTTTCTCTGGCAATTCAAGACATGGCTAATAGGAGAGTTACTTCAATATTCTCCACAGATGCTAGACAAGTGCAGATGTTCACTGCTGATCAAACTGGCCCAGAAATTACTGAATTTGAGCTGGATATGAACACTGGTATTCTGAGCATCACTTTTAATGAATACGTGAGTGAAAGCTCTTTCGATTTGACACAGCTAACACTCAGAAGTTCACGTAGTTTCCTCAATGCTGAGACGTATGCTCTGACCAACACGGCTACTGTTCGTTCATTCACTGGCACCGTTGCTATACTCCAACTCTCGGTGGATGACATCAATGCTATCAAACTTCGCAGACAGCTGGCTATTTCAAACACAACTACATTCCTTGAAGCTTCAGCAAGTTCTGTGCTCGATAACAATGGTAACAACTTGATGGCAATACCGGCTAATCTTGCAGAACCAGTGTCTGTGTACATCCCAGATACCAATAGACCATCGCTTCTCAGCTTCGATCTTGATGTCAACACGCAAGCTGTCACTCTTCACTTCAACGAAACAATCGACTCTGGATCAGTACAGCTGACGCGGGTCATTCTCCAGCAAGACCAGCCTGGTGCTGCAGCTTCACTGGTGCTAGCCAATGGTACTGTAGGCAGTGATGACCACAATCTGGTGGTGATACTGAGCTCCAGTGATGTGAATGAACTCACGAGGCTTGGTATCTGCACCACAATGGACAACTGCTATATAGCCTTCTATGAGACCGCATTCACTGATACAGCTGGGAATGAGATAATCCCCATCAATGACACAAATGCAATGCAGGTTGATGTGTTCACTCTGGACAGGACACCTCCTACTCTAGTGCAGTTCACAAGCTTTGATCTTGATGCAGGTCTGTTGACTCTGCAATTTTCAGAAACGGTCCGTGTCTCCACAATTGATGTCACTGCTTTAAGTCTTGACCAATTCCCTACCACTGATCTATCCAGATTCACTCTGAGCACCAGCAGCATGGCACTAGGGACAGATAGGGATATTATTACCATTCAGCTATCCACCGATGACCTCAATCGTCTCAAGCAGACTGGTGGAGTGTGCTTTGGAGCTTTTTCATGCTGGGTACGTTTCACTGCAGATTTGATTGAAGACATCACAATGAACGATGTGGTTGCAATTAGCACTGGTAGGACTGTGAATATCATAGAACAAGTTGATAACTTTACACCAGATACCACTAGTCCACAGCTTATTGATTTCGATCTGGACCTCAACAGTGGCATTGTGAATCTTGTGTTCGATGAGCCTATTCGCAGCACAGAAATTGACTCCAACCTACAACAGCTCACCTTAGCTAACTCTTCTGATGGACAGACAACTTATACTCTGACCGGAGGTGTTCCTCTGACTGCTGCTGATGGCACTGAGTTCCGCTTCAGACTGCTCTCTAGTGATCTCAACACTATCAAAGCTATCACTGAACTAGCTACTGGGCCTAACAGCACGTACCTTAATTTCACATCAGCTCTAGTCAATGATGTTTCCATCAATCCCAATTCCAGAGGCAATCCTCTCAATGTTAGCAATGTCACGGATGAGCTGCTGCAGGTGCGAATCTACACTGAGGACTCTGTGAATCCCAGGCTTACTCAGTTCACAACTCTCGATATGAATGTTGGACGAATGACTCTCCAGTTTTCAGAAGCGGTTGAGATTAACAGTCTGATTAACAATCGGATTGTACTGCAGTCTGAGCAAGCCGTTGTCCCGCTGACCTCTTATGCTCTAACTGGAGGAGTCCCCAGCTATGCTGATGTACTAAAGACCACCGTTATCATCGATTTCAATGCCGATGATTTGCTTGCAATTAAGCTCAATAATGACCTAGCAACTTCTGGAATGACTAGCTATCTCTCTGTTAGTATTGGTGCGATCCAAGACACCTCAGGCAATGATGTTTCGTTCATCAGCCCCGCAAATGCCCAGCAAGCGCTCATGTACATCGCTGATGTATCGAGCCCTCGACTTCTGGAGTATACCCTAGACATGGATAGTGGCCTGCTTGCACTGACATTCAATGATGTCATGAACAACCAGCTGATTGATGCTACTGAAATCACCTTCAACGGCTTCATGAATGGGACTGACCTTGATAATCAGTATACGCTAACAGGAGGATCGACAAGCAGCCCAAATGGCTATGTCACAGTTGTCTCGTTGATTAGTAGGGACCTTAATGAGATCAAGAAGAGGACAGGACTAGCCACAAGTATCACGGACACTTTCATCAGTATGACGGCAGAGTTCATCAATGATGTAGCAGGTCAACCTGTTACTCCAGTTGTCACCAGTAGTAGCTTCCCAGCCGCAAATTATACTCCGGATACAACTAATCCAACCTTAGTACACTTTAACTTCACTGTCAATGATGGTAGACTGATTCTCTCCTTCAGTGAGACGGTGAACACCAGCTCCCTCTACCCCCGCAGTATCACTCTGCAAAACATGGAAGATAGCATGGATGTTACCAGATCTTTCCCTCTCAATGGAGGAACTATCTCTGTAGACACAAATGAAGTTGTGTTTGATTTGATCCTCCTAGAGAGTGACTTGAACATCATCAAGACCTTCACCAACTTGGGTACTTCAATTCTGGACACATTCCTAACGATAACTGGTGGTGCTGTGTTGGATATGAATGATAATCCACTCGATGAGATACCTGAGACTCCTGCCCTGCAAGCATTGGATCACATCCCAGACTCCACCCCACCTGTTCTCACCAACTTCACCCTGGATATGGACAGGGGACGAATCATTCTGACGATGTCTGAAAGTGTGAGTTCCACAGCAGTCAATCCCATGGCTATAACCATTCAAAATGCTGAGTCAATTTCTACATCTGTTATCACTGACTACCAGACTCTGGTTGGTGGAACAGTGCTCCCTGCTGAAGGGATTATACAGACCATTGTGATTACAGATGAAGATCTGAATTCCATCAAAGCCAAGATTTCACTTGCTGTGTCCCTTGACAGCACATACATCAGCCACACTTCAGCAGCTTTCAGTGATTACAACAACAACGATGCTCAGCCTATTCCATTAGGTAGTGCTTTTGCAGCAATGGACTTTATACCTGACAGTTCTCCACCAGTGCTCATTGATTTCCAATTGCTCATTGGAGCTGATCAACTTATTCTCACATTCAGCGAAACTGTGAATGCAGGAACCATCGAACCAACTCTATTTACTCTGCGCAGCAGCCAAAACATCTCCAATCTCATCTCCTTCCCTCTGAGTGGCGCTAGGCAAATCAGTTCGCAGAACTCCTCCATTGTTACTATCGATTTGCTAATCAATGATGTGAATGCAATCAAGCGATTCCCTCAGCTTGGGACATCAGAGGGCAATACCTTCCTCACGCATAACATATCAGCTGTGGAGGACATGAATGGGAATCCTATAGAAGTTATTGATATTGAGATGTCTGTCATGGCCTCTCTAGTGACAATGGATTTCACCTCTCCCAGACTAGATAGCTTTGACTTAAACTTGTCAGATGATGTGCTTACTCTTGTATTCACCGAAACCGTTAGCAGAAACTCATTTGATGTGATGCTGATCACCATTCAAAGCGAGAGAAGACTAGGAAGCCGTTCATCCTACTACACTCTCACTGGTGGTTCTATACCTCCAGGAAACAACCACATCATTACCATAGAACTCAATCGAGATGATGCCAATGAGATAAAACGTACTACCACCCTTGCTACTATTGGGGCCAACACTTTCATCTCGTTTCCCAGCACAATAGTGACGGATCTCAACAATAACCAAGTTGAAGCTATTTCTAACATGTCAGCAACACAAGTTGCAACCTACATTTCTGATGCCAGAAATCCAATACTGGAGAGTTTTGACCTGCTACTGGATGAGGCTAGTGTTCCCCCTGTGACACTGATTCTACAATTCTCAGAGACAGTACAGGCAAGTACACTTACTCCACAAAACATTGTCCTTCAACCTAGCAATAGCACCACCAACCCTGCAGAAAGGTATGCTTTGATGCGAGCAACAGCTTCTACAAACAATTCTGCTGTTATAGTGGTAACTCTTAGCCTCCAAGACTACAGGGCCATCCAAGAGAGAGCACCTCTCGGTAGAAGCCAGTCTACAACTTACATTTCTATCACTGCTTCCTCAGTGCTTGATATGGCCAATAACCCACTAGATGCCATACCTACAACAGATGCTCTAGGTGTATCAGTGCATACTGCTGATCTCACTCCACCACAATTGGTCGAATTTTCTCTGGATCTAGATGAAGGATTCCTCTCTCTAACTTGGGATGAGCCTGTTGACTCTGCAGTTGCCTTTACTGGTATCTCCATACTCAGTGATGCTGCCAATACTACCTCTTTTGCTCTCACATCTGGGCAGGTGACTGTCATGAGTGATACCACACTTCGACTTACGATCAACAACGACGATCTGAACTCCATCTTTGCTAACAGTGCTCTAGCTACATCTTCAGCAAACACTTTTGTATACCTCGAGCAGTCTGTTCTCATGGATATCTATCTCAATCCCAACGATCGTCAAGGACCACTTGCAATAGATGAAGCAGACTACAGGCAGGACATTCGCCGACCTACTCTCACTGCTTTTGATTTCGACCTCAATGCTGGTCAAATAACATTTGTGTTTTCAGAAACTGTCAATGCTAGTGTGCTCCAAGCTCAAGAAATCACTATCAGTAGTGAAGATGGCCTAGGAGGTGAATCCTATACCCTCACTGGAGGTACACCTCAATCCTCTAATCTACCAACAACTGTGGTACTTACACTAACGGCATTCGATTTGAACCAAATCAAGGCTCTACCAGACCTAGCTGTATCTAATGATACTACGTATATTTCATATGGAGCAGACCTGATTGTTGATATGAATGGGAATCGCATTGTCAGTATCTCCCCATCTGATGCATTGGTGACACGGATGTTCACTGATGATAATAGTCGCCCAACACTAGAGCAATTCATGTTCAATCTCAACATGGGAATACTGACTCTGCAATTTGATGAAACAGTCAATGTCACTTCACTGGATATTTCCTCTCTGACTCTACAAAGTTCATCCATCTCCCGCCCCTCTGATTATCATCTTAGAGACAGCACCATCTCACAGGATCATGATAGCCGAGTCGAAGTGATCCTTGGTACCAATGATCTCAACACCATTAAAGACAGGAGAGACCTTTGCACTCACGATGCAACTCGTAACTGTTTCTTGTCCTTCCCTGAGTCAGCTGTTCTCGACATGTCTGACTTCATGATTGTTGCTGTCAGTGGGCGAGAAGCGGCAGTCTTTGTAAATGATACCACAGCCCCCTCCCTGCTACAGTTTGCTGAAATCAACCTACAAACTGGGCTGCTTACACTGGAGTTTTCGGAAACTGTTGACTTTGCCTCTTTCTCACCGCAGTACATCACCTTGCAGAACCTATTTGAGCCACCTCACGATCAATTCAATCTCACTGGCGGCATGCCAATCCAACAGAGCCTCACAACTATAGTTATCAACATGACTATGGAAGACCTTGCTTCCCTGAAGCGAGAGGAAACCATCTGTACCTACAGGGGCAACTGCTATATCGTAGCCACTCCTTCCCTCGTAACGGATATTGCTGGCAATCAGTTTGAGGAGATTCCACAAGCTGAGCCTGGTGTGATTGTAAGAGTCTTTAGGGGTGATAATAGGAGTCCAGCTCTTCGCTATTTCAATCTCGACCTCAATGCTAGTGAGCTTGTCCTCGTTTTTAATGAGCCTATTGATGAGGATACATTTGATATCACTGGCTTCACCTTGCAAGCTGAGGCAATTGCTGACAACATGACAGAGCTCTATACCTTGACTAGTGGTTCAGTGACCACCATGGACACTGTCACTATCATGGTCAGTCTCTCAATGTCTGATGTAAATGCCATCAAGGCGGCTGATTTTGCAACTGGAGCTCTTGACACATTCCTTAGCATCAGTAGAGGTGCTGTCTTCGATCTCAGTACTCCACCCAACCCAATAGAAGCACTCACAACAGCAGAAATGGTGACCACCTACGTCCCTGATATGACTCCTCCAATCCTCACAGGATTCATATTTGACTTGGAATCTGACAGCCTGGTCCTTACATTTGATGAACCAGTGAAAACATCCACCTTTGTGTTCACCGGAGTCACACTGAGATCAAACTGCTCTGGTGGTATAGACTTTACCTTGACTGGAGGTGAATTTGAGCCAGCAAATCTTGCTGATGGTGTGATGGAGATCACCATTGCTGTCACCCCAAGTGATCTAATTGGAATCAAGTCCAATGTGATGTTGGCTACTGATGCCGACAACACCTTCCTTCAACTAGCTGCTGACACAGTAGAGGATACAGCTTCAAATGGAATAGAGGCTGTGGATTGTCAACCCTCTACTGTCAGATCACCAGATACTGTTCGCCTATCTCTCATATCTTTCGATGTCAATATGCACAGTGGACTCTTTAATCTCACATTTGATGATGTAGTCGACACTTCAACGTGGAATCCTCAAGCTATTTTCTTTCAGAGTGAAGAAACAGCGGTAGAAGGTCTAATATACCAACTCACAACTGGTAGCAGAACTGCAAGCCCTAATGGTTATGTTGTCATGGTTCAGCTTTCCAATACTGATCTATTTGGACTGAAATCGATCGTAGGACTAGCCACAGATGAGAATAACACCTACATCACAATGCAAGCCTCCGCAATTGATGATACTGCTGCAGTAGATGTGCTAGCTATCACTGATGGGAAAGGATTGAGAGTTCGCAACTACACACCAGATGAAGTACCTCCTGAACTGCAGAGATTTGTCCTTGATCTCAACAGTGGACATATCAACCTCACATTCAATGATTTCCCCAATGCTAGCACTATCATGTACGATCAGATAGAGATTCAAAATCTCAGAAATGGAGCTAGTGAAGTCTTGGCTCTTTCAGACACCGAAGTAGCTGTCTCTCAAGATGGCTTCACTCTCTCGATTATGCTCAATATCAGTGATCTCAATGAAATCAAGTTGATCAGAAATCTTGCTAGTGATTCATTTAACACATTCGTTAGTCTCCAGGGAGGCAGTGTGCTTGATCTAGCTGGAAATCCCGTCATTGAAGTTCCCGGAACAGCAGCTAGAAGAGCCGATAGCTACATCCCTGACACAACTGGACCCATTCTGCAATCCTTTTCCTTCAATGTCAATAACAGCTTCCTAGAACTCACATTTGATGAAACAATTGCAGCAGCTACAGTTAATCTGAACAGCATTGTTCTACAGGACTCACAAAACATAACTGAGGGTGGGCAATTTTATAGACTAACTGGTGGCACTCCCAGCAATATTGATGGCACTACAATCAGTGTTACACTCTCACCTACTGATATCCTTGGACTGCAGGAACAATTCACTGTGGCATCTAGTGCGTCCACAACCTACATCGCTATTGACAGCACTGTGATCATGGACACAAATACCAACCCTGCTATGGAAGTCTCACAGGAGAATGCTCTCCAAATCCAACCAGATAGCTTTGAGCCAGATTCTACCAACCCCACTCTGATACAGTATTCATTTGATCTGAACAGAGGAGTGCTTCAGCTAACATTCTCAAAAGTAGTAGCCGTGAACCAGATCGACTATTCTGAAATCACCCTACAGAATGTGTCAACTGGAGCTTTCACTGGTGGTTCTCACACTCTAACTATGGGTAGGTCACTGACCACCAACTCTAGTGAGATTGAGCTCGAGCTGTCTATCTCTGATCTCAATGCTGTCAAGACCATCACAACTCTTGGTGTTTCTGCACGTTCGACCTACCTCTCTTTCTCAAGCCTTGCATTTGAGGATACAAGAGGCCTGGAAATTGTTTCAATCAATGCCAGTCAGGGAATGCAGGCGAGGACCTTCATTCAAGATAGGACTCGACCCCGGCTCACGTCCTTTGGATTAGATCTCAATGCTGGATCTCTCACCATCAACTTCACCGAAGCTGTTATGGCCGATACTTTCCAACTCACTGGAGTGACTATCACCAACAATGATATGCCAGCAACAAGTGCCACCTTCAGATTTCTCCCACAAGCTGTAATTCCAACCAACTATGATGCCACACTGCAAATCACTCTGCTAAGCATCGACCTTGATCAGCTAAAGTCTCAACCTACTCTTGCTACTTCTATTGATGACTCGTTCATTTTGCTAGCAGCAGGAACTATCACTGACTATGCTAACTTGGACAATGACCCCAACGGTCCCGAGATGGCCTCCAACTACATTGGAGATATGGTTGGCCCCATACTTACAGCTTTTGTCATCGACCCTCCAGGAGGTACGATTCGACTGACCTTCAATGAGGCTGTCAATGGGAGCTCATTTGTAGTCGATCTTACGGAAGTCAGATCTGAGACTAATGACTCGAGTATTCTACTCTCCGGTGGCTTGGCTAATACTGTTGCAGGCCTGCCTAATGTGATCAATATCATGCTTTCTGGCAGTGATCAGAGTACGTTAGTGAACTTTGCGCCTGATGCCAGCCTCCTGACAATAAGGAATGTGACAGTTTACGACTATTCCGGTAACAGAGTACAACCTGTTGGAAATATCATGGGAGGTACGGGAGGTCCTGATAACCTTCCTCCTCAGATCGTGTTGGTGGATTATGACGCGGATGCTGGCCGACTGACTCTCACATTCTCCGAAGCTGTGAATATCGATACCTTTGATATAACCGGACTCACCTTGAGGAGCCGTATAGGAGTGGCCATACCCTCCTTCCCCATCACATCACGGCTTTTGACGACAGCAAATGTGTCTCGTGTTATTATCCAGCTCCCAGAAGCAGATCAAGTTGCCATCAAGTCCATGCCCGGCCTTGCAAGAAGCCAGGATACAGTCACAGTTGTATTTGCTAATAATATTGTCAGTGACATCAGTGGAAATTTGTTCGTAGGTATAGAAGTGGATGCTACCAGTTATGTACCAGATACTACAGCTCCTCGACTCCTAAGTTGGGACTTTGATCTAAGCTTTGCTAATGTCACCCTTCAATTCAATGAACCAATGACTGTTTCTTCTCTGAGAGCAGTTGAACTTACTTTCCAAAACGATTCCTTCCCCATCACTGAAAGTCAGATCACTCTTACCGGAGGCAGTGCACTAACTACAGATGCAGAATCTTTGACTGTTGAGCTGAGGCTATCTACTAATGACATTAACTTCATCTACCAGAATACAGATTTCTGTACTAGTGCCACAAATTGCTACCTAGCTCTGACTAGTGCAGCAATAATGGATATATCTGGAAATCCAGTCTCCCCTATAACTACTGCTAGGGCTTTTCGTGTTGATACTCTAACTCCAGACAGCCAAAGCCCTTCTCTGGTGCAATTTGTGGAGATCGATTTCACCAACTCTACCTTGACTCTGTCTTTCTCCGAGGCAGTGAACACCACGTCACTCATGCCAGCTGGCCTCTCACTACATGACTCCTACAGAGCTGGTGGGGTATCTTATCAGCTCATGGGAGGCAGTACTATCAGTGAGAATGGACCCATTGTTGTCATCCGGCTCACACCTGAGGATCTCAACAACTTGAAGGCGCTGCAACCACGCATGCTTTGCTCAGGCTTTCAGACTTGTTATGTCAGAATTGATCCATCTCTGATTGAGGATATGTCAGGAAATCCCATCGAGGCCTTAACAGATTCCATTCTCCCATCATTTGAAGGCTCTCTAGCTGGTACTGGCTATCGACCTGATACCATACGTCCCAACCTGGTTGAATTCAGCCTCAATCTCACTAGTGATATCCTCACTCTCACGTTTGATGAGACGGTTGACTACACCAACTTCAGGTCAGAGTTTATCTCTCTCCAAGGCTCGAATACTTCCCGGATGTCTATCCCACTTGATGCTGTTTTGAATCGAAGAATCACCAATAGCTATGGAACAACTATTGAATTTATGCTTTCTATGGACGATTCTTTTAATCTCAAGTCTGATAATACTGTTGCTACTGGTGTGAATGACACCTTTATAGTCTTCACAAGAGCTATGATAAGAGACATTGCTGGACTGGATGTTGTGGAGAGAACCACTGCAGTCAATGCCCTTCCTGTCTCTGAGTACACACCTGATATGATTCCTCCTCGAGTTACAGAATTTACTGAACTTGATATGAACACTGGTACGATGCGAATCACCTTCAATGAGCCAGTTCTTCCCCAGGATGTTGTCTTTGGCGGTATCACTCTGCAGTCTTCAGCTAATGGACTAGGTGATCAGGTCACTCTCACCACTTCAAGCAATGCAGAGTCTGACAATTTACAAAGTACTATACTTGCCTTCACTTTCTCTCAAGGTGATATTCGTGATATCAAAGTCTCAGGAGTATTGGCTAGAAGTCAATCTACTAGCCACTTGTCTATCACGGAGGATGCATTCAGTGATCCTGCTGGTAATCCAATTGAGCCCATCACTAACACCTCCGCTCGTCGTGTCTTGAGCTATATTGATGATAGAACCAGACCAGTGCTCACAGGATACAACTTTGATCTTGACATGGGCCTGTTTGTGCTTACATTTGATGATACAATTGATCCAGTTAGCTTTGCTCCTCAATTTATAACCCTACACAGCAACCAAGATGCCACTACACCATCAACGGTCTCCTACCAACTGACAGGCTTTGCATTCCCACCTACAACTGATGACAACTACATCTTGAATCTCACCCTCTCCAACACTGATCTGAACAATCTGAAAGGCATTGCTGGACTTTTCACGAATGAGGATAATTCGTATTTGAGCACAGAAGGTCTGCTGGTCAGAGATCTCTTCAGAAACTTCCTACAGTCTATTGAGGAGGGAGATACGCTACCAGTCACCAATTTCACTAATGATGATACTCCTCCCACCCTCCGGGAGTTCAACCTAGATTTGAATATTGGTGGAATTGTGCTTAGCTTTGATGAGACTGTGAACATCACAAATTTCGCTGCTAACCAACTGACCCTGCAAAACCGTCAAAATGCAAGTGAAAATGGTAGCCTGACTATTGCTCTGTCACAAGGTGGACTTGCCCTTCCAAATGGAACTGGTATACTATTCACCTACTATCTGGACAATAATGATCTGAACTTCATCAAGGAAAGGCTAGACGAGATTGGCTCCACACAGAACCTCACATATCTCTCGCTCACCTCAGATGCTATTGCAGACACTGCTGGGAATCCAGTCATTGCCATTGACTCGGAGAATGCCCTACAAGCAGCCGATCAGTTCCCTGACATGTCACCTCCTGAGCTTTTCAGCTTCACTTTTGATCTGAATACTGGTCTACTGGAGATCACATTCACCGAATCAGTGTCTGGCTCATCTCTTATTCCACAGAGCTTTACCCTACTAGCCTCATCTTCTCTGTCAGCCCAGCAATTCAGACTTACCAATGGCACAGTGTCCATGGATGACAGCCCATTTGTCTCCATTCAGATATCGGAGGATAATCTGAACAGTATCAAGGCATTGACATCACTGGCTACTTCCAGAGGTACAACATATATCTCCTTCTTTTCGGATGCGGTCAGAGACTTAAGTGGGCGAGGCATCCAAATGCTAGCTGCTGATAACGCCATCAGAGCAGCTGATTTCACAAGTGATACCACCCCTCCAGAATTGAGAGACTTTGTACTGGATCTAAATGAAGGTACGATCATTCTCACATTCTCTGAGACTGTGAATGCATCAAGCTTGGATGTTTCTGCCATTGAGCTTCAAAATACTCAAGTTCGAATCACAGGAGTGCCTAGACGCTTGACCCATGATGGCGCAGTCATTATGCCTAGTTTTGCTCCCATTCTAACTATCCAGCTTGAAACATCTGACTTAACATTCCTTCAGCTGTCCGACAATCTTGGAACATCAGTAAGCAACACATTCCTGACAATAGAACTAGGTGCAATTCGCGATGTTAGCAGCAATGAAATTGTTGCAATTCTCCTCAACAATGCTCTTCAGGCTGGGATGGTGGTCCCAGACATGAGGCCTCCCATGCTCACTAACTACACCCTGGATCTAGACTCAGGCTCTCTCCTCCTGACATTTTCAGAGGTGGTGACATCATCATCGGTAATTCCAACCGCCTTCACCATTCAGAGTCAGTTTCTCCAACTCCCACCATTCATTACTCTCAGTGGAGGCACAGTGAACAGCTCAGATGGCACTGAGATACAGCTGTTGCTCGATAATAACAATCTCAACTTCATCAAGGAAAACCTAGATGTTTTTACCAGTCCACAAAACACTTTCCTGTCCATGACAGTGGGTGCTGTTCGTGATACCTCCAACAATCCCGTAACACTCATCAGCCCTAACTCTGCTTTTCAAGCTGGAAATGTGATTCCAGATAGAAGTCCACCTCAACTCTTGGGATTTGATCTAAGTACTATTGGAACTGGCTTGGAACTTGTTCTGTACTTCTCCGAAACAGTTAATGGATCATCTCTCGATGCCTCAGTCCTCAATCTGCAAGCTACTGCTGATGGAAGCCTTGGAGTCAGCTACACACTTCAGACAGCTGTGGGTAGACCTGCCATAGCTGCTCAAATCACTGTGGAAGTTGATGTATTGGATGCGGAGGAGATTCTGAGACGACCACCTCTCGGCCAGTTTCCCTTCACAACATTCATGACCCTCCCTCAGGGAACTATAGCTGATGTATCCAACAACTATAATGAGGCTATTCTGAACACAAGTGCTGTCATGGCATTCAATATATCTGCTGACTTTGTGCCTCCTAGGCTTGTTAGCTTCAACCTCGATTTGACTGCTGGGGACAGTGGGATCCTTAGGCTCACTTTCTCTGAGCCCATTAACATCTCATCAGTCGATGTGAGCACCATCACAATTCAAAACAATGCCAGTGATCCAACTCAAAATGTCACTCTAACTAATGGAGAAGTCACTGCTCTTACAGATAGAATCTTCACCATAGCTCTGTCTCGAGTGGATGGAAATATGATCAAAGCCCTGACTGATCTTGCAATATCTCAGAGCACTACCTTCATTTCAGCCCGTGGCTCGTTGGTGGTCGATTTTGCTGGAATATCCAGTGAAGAAATTCAGCCTTCCATGGCTCTCGCCGTTGATGAATACGAACCAGACAGGATGAGGCCATCGCTGGAGAACTTCAGCCTAGACCTCACAAATAACACCATCACCTTACAATTCTCTGAAACAGTCAACATCAGTACGTTTATGCTGACTCTCATCACATTCCAGAGTAGTCGTGTGTTTGGTTCTCTGACTGAGTCAGTTCCGCTAACTGGAGGCACTCTCCTCACAACAGAACCAAGCGCTACTGTCGTATTTGAACTTTCCAACACTGATAAGGATGAGATTCGTCGCATGATCAACCTTGCTACTGGTGTGTCTACTACATTCATTACCATAGCATCTGATGCTGTGTATGACATGAATGACAACCGACTTCTACCCGTCACCTCTGTGAGAGCAATGATGGCTGTAGATTTCACTGGAGATGGAATTCGCCCAGCACTCGATAGCTTTGATTTTGATCTCAACTCTGGTATCATCACCCTCAGCTTTGATGAAACCATCAATGCTGCATCTGTCATAGTCACCAATTTTGTTCTAGCCGATTCCGATATCTCACCAACCATAAACTACACCCTCAACGATAGTTTTGTGATATCTGGTGACAGTCCACGCATTCAAGTGCAGCTTGGAATTGTGGATGCCAATGAGATCAAACGCCTTGATCTATGCACCTCAGATATGGGAGGTGACTGCTACCTAAGCTTCCCTGACAATACTACTGCTGATATGGTGGGTCATGGAGTGTACGCCTATGGGCCAGACCTTCCACAACTCTTCACCAATGACACGACTAGTCCCAGACTAGTTCAGTTTGTGTCCTTCAATATCTCGAGTGGTGAAGTTGTTCTTGAATTTAGTGAAACTGTTCGTGTATCCACCTTACAAGCTCGGTTCTTTACTCTTCAGAGCTTGCACGACAGACCCATACAGCAATATAGCTTGACTGGAGGCACCTCAACCAATTCAGATAACAGCCACATAGTCTCATTCTATTTGACTTCCACTGATTTGTTCAATGTGAAGGATAGAGATCACATCTGTACCTACCGAGGCAACTGCTACATCACCAGCACTGCAGATTCTATCATGGATATGGCTGGAAATCAGCTAGAACCAATTGGGAATGTCATACCTGGTAGAATTATTGACCAACTCTATGCTGATCTGAATCCTCCAACTCTCTCTTCCTTCAGTTTTGACCTGAACAATGGCACTCTATCTCTGACCTTCAATGAACCGGTAGATATTGCATCTCTTCAACTAGACAGAATCACTCTTCAAGATGAACTTGTCAATTCCACCGTAAACTACACCCTCACTCGAGGCATGCCTACTTTGACCAGTCCTGCTGTTGTTGAGGTAGATCTCTCTGATAGTGATCTCAATCGGCTCAAGAATATGACCATAGCCACTAATATGAACAACACCTTCATCTCTCTCAGTGACGGTACAATTCTGGACAGATCTAGGAACAGCATTGAAGAGATACAACAGGAGACCAGCTCCTTCACAGAGGATACAACGTCACCTGTTTTAGTGGAATACACCTTGAATCTGCAACTTCGTGAACTCAAGCTGACATTTGACGAACCCATAGATATTGGTCAGATGGACTTCAGTGCATTTCAACTCTGCTCTAACTCATCTCAGAATGGCTGCAGTTTGCAGTTAAGCAATGAAACTTCTGCAGCAATAGATTCTGTTGGAGCCACTGTTGTAGTGACGGTAACCCTTGCTGCTTCAGATGGTGATATCATCGAAATTGACGACACGCTTGCTACTTCACTGGACTCTACGTATCTAAGAATTGCTGGTTCAGCAGTTTTGGATCTCTTTGGAAATGAAATTGCTGCTGTTCCCAACCTCCAGGCCAGAGGATATGTGGCAAAGAGCACCACACTCACTCTCGTACAGTTCACTTTCAACATGGAAACTGGGCTACTTGCTCTCACCTACTCTGGCATTGTTGCTGCAGATACCTTCAATCCCGTTGGCATTGTGATACAGTCTTCTCAGACTAGAGCTGATGGGCCATACTATCAACTTTCGGCTGATTCCCAAACCAACAGCCCAAATGGAGCAGTTATTGAGGTTGTTCTCTCCCTTGATGATATGGTCAACTTGAACACCATTCCAGGGCTAGCTACTTCTCCAGATGACACCTACCTCACAATGCAGGCCTCGGTTATTGATGATACTAGTGGAGGTGATGTATTGGCAATCACTGATGGTAAAGCTCTTCAAGCTACGGACGTTATTCCTGATGTTAATCCCCCCAGGCTTGAAGCCTTCACCTTGGATTTCAACTTGGGCATGTTGAATATCACCTTCTCTGAAGCTATCAATATCAGTACTCTTATGTTTGAAGGCATCACACTGCAGTCTACAGCTGGTGGAATGGGAGACAACTTCACTCTGACAGGTGGTGTTTCCATGCGATCCAGAGATGGAGCTTCTGTGATCATATTCATGACAGAAGATGACATCAACATCATCAAGTCTCTCCCAGAGCTGGCTACTGGCTCTTTCAACACCTATGTCAGTATAGCCAATGCAACTATCCTTGATTTAGCTGGGAATGAAGTCCTTGAGCTACCACCAACCAACGCTATCAATGCTACGGTCTACATCCCGGACATTGAGCCTCCAATGCTTCTCTCCTTCGACCTAGATATGAACAATGGAGTACTGGACCTGACCTTCTCTGAAACGGTCAACATCACCAGCTTTGATCCCTCTGGAATCACCCTCCAAGATGCCAGAAATAGTACACTGAGCTCAAGCAATTTTTACTCGCTAACAGATAGCATTGGAGTTCGATATGACCTGACCAATGTTCGTGTTGAGCTCTCACAAACTGATTTCTTTTCTCTGCAAAACACTTCTCTGTTGGCTACCAGAAGAAGCAGGACCTACATTGTACTCGACCCCATTGCTATATCAGACATGAATGACAACATGGTCGACATGATCATGCTTGTTGCTGCTGAAAGGGTCTTCAATTTCACTCGTGATACCAGAAATCCTTCGCTTTTGTCGTTTGAACTCGACCTTGAAAGCAGATTGATCAGACTTACATTTGATGAAGTAATTGACCTTGATTCGTTCACCCCCAGTGCAATCACTATTCAGAACAATGCTGTGTATGATCCTGATGGTGCATATATGCTTTCTTGTGGGTCATTTGAGTACGAAACTCTGGCAGTAAGAATCCTCAACTTCTGTGCGCAGGACCTCTTCAACATCACTCTCAACACCAACCTAGCTATTGACATTAACAGCACATATATTTCACTGAGATCTGATGCATTTGCTGATGCAGTGGGGAATAATATCACAGCTATTCCACCAACTGCTGCCATGCGTGCTGACAACTTCACCAGTGACACAATTGGTCCTATTCTTGTCAACTTTACACTCGATTTGAACAACCCAAGAATCATCCTAACCTTTGATGAGATTATCAATGCCTCGAGCTTTGTTCTGACTGACATCACTCTACAAGCAGGCCCTCAGTTTGATGCAAGCCTCACCTCATTCTCCCTATCCAATCCACGTATTGACCTCAATGACAGTAACATCATCACTGTGATACTGAGTGTGGAAGACGTTGATGGGCTGGTCCTAAGACGCGGCCTGGCTACCAATTTGAGCAACACCTATATCAACATTACTACTGGAGCACTGGTGGATTACTACAACAACGAATTTGAGGCTCTAGATCCAGCGATGCGTGCTGGAGGATATATTGCTGACAGTGCTTCACCAGTTCTCCTTAGCTTCACTGTGGATCTCAATGCTAGCGTGATTACACTCTCATTCAGTGAATCAGTCAGTGTTTCCAGCCTTGATGTGACTCAGATCACTCTTGAAAACGCCAATGGAGGCCAGAGGTACACTCTCACTGACTCCAGCTCAAGCAGCAGTCCTGATGGTGATACGGTTGTCATAGATGTTGGTATTACAGACTTCAACTCCCTGGCAACCAATCCTGGACTCTTTGCCAGCCAATCCACCTCCTACATCTCTTACAGTGCTGGAACAATTCTCGATGCATCCAATAACCCAGTAGAAGCTGTCACAAGATTTGGACCTGCTGCAGCTTATATCGGTGATGCCCTTCGACCTGAACTGGAGAGGTTTGAGTTTGACTTAAACACTGGTATCCTCACTCTTATATTCACCGAGACTGTCAATCTCCTGACCCTCAATCCATCAGGAATCCTATTCATCAATGAGACATTTGTCATCGACAATGATACAGTGATTCCTCCTGAAGGCTCACTAGCTCTGAGCTCTGCTACTCCTATGAGAAACTTCTCTTCAATGGTACGGCTCATGCTTGTCCCATTTGATCTCAATTCTATCAAGGCAGACACAAGATTGGCAACTTCTCTGAACAGTACTATCTTGCTCATCACATCCAATGCTATGACTGATGTGGCCGGCAATCCCATTGTCCCCGCAGTCCTAGTTGCTGATGATTATATCCCAGATATGGAGCCTCCTGAGCTGATTGGATTCCGAGTCGATCTCATGTCAAGAATGGTTATCTTTGAATTCAGCGAAGCTCTAGATCCAGCTACGATTGACATCCAGAGAGCTGCCCTTCAGAGCAGTGAGCAAAGGCCTCCTGATGAAAGAAGATTCGAGTTCACCGCAGGATCCACAAGTACACTTGTCAACTTCAGCTCAGTGATTGTTGACCTGAGTTTGGAAGATTATACTGGAATAGTAGACAGTGGATTCTGTACTAGCCATACCGATTGCTATATCACATTCGATGCTGCCTTTGCTGATGATACCACTGGCAGGCAAGTTGTTCCTATCACTGATGGTAGTGCCAGAAGAGCTTTATCTCTAACTGAAGATACAACTCCTCCCACACTAGTCCAGTTTGTCAGCTTTGATTACAATGCTGGTCAGCTGATTCTCAGCTTCTCTGAGGAAGTTAGGGCCTCAAGCTTCAACCTCACTTTCTTGACAATCAGTGATTCATTCCAGCCTGGAGCCGATGGAGTTACGCTAACTACAGGAGATGTTTCTGATGCGAACAATTCCACAATTTTAATAAATGTGACGCAGAATGATCTGAACCGCATGAAGTCCAATCAAGTCCTGTGTAACAGCAGGATCACATGTGCGGTGAGATTTGAGAGTGGCCTAGTGATGGACATTGAGGGCAATCCAATCCAGCCCGTCAGAGCAAGCTTGAACTTTGTACAAACTGAGACTGCTGAGACCATCATTCCTGACTCCACTCCACCTCAGCTACTATCCTTCAACCTGAACATGGACACACTTGAGCTTGATTTCACATTCGATGAAGTGATTGATCCTGGTAGCTTCATGGAGACGGAGCTGACATTTCAAAACAATGAGAATGCGTCAGTTTCATATGCCATCACTAGTGTCACTCGTATCACTCTTGACCCCTCAACTGTCCTGCAGACAGTGATTGACAATGTTGATGCTGTAGGTCTGAAAGCCAGGCTGGATCTAGCCAGCAGACGTGAAAACACATTCATCACATTTGGTGATGCACTCATCAGAGATCAAGGAGCAGGAGGTGGAGTACGAAACTTCATTAATTCTTCAAGTGAAGCTGTGCCTGTGTCTCTGTATTTACCTGACAGCACTCCTCCAGATACTGCTAGAATCTTGTTTGCGGTGCTTGATATCAATGCTGGTACCCTTGACATATCTGCCTTTGAGCCTCTTTCCATCACTGTTGACCTAGAAGGTATCACACTTCAACAAAACATCGGTGGTGGTGAGAACTACACTCTAACTGGAGGACAAGTATCTCATCTGGATGACCTGGACAAACGTACCGTCAGAGTTGCCCTTAGCAACGATGATTTCCAAGTTATTAAGCTGAATAGAGACCTTGGAACCTCAATGTCTAACAGCTTCTTGTCCCTCGCTGATGCCACTCTGCGAGATACATCTAACAATCCAACTGCTCCCATACCAATCACCAATGGTAAGCCTGTTATCAGATTCATTCCTGATTCCACTCCTCCCAGCCTTCTGCAATTCGACCTGGATATGAACAGTGGTATAATTACACTTGAATTCAATGATATTGTGAACACTGCTGGACTAGACCCAACCAGACTATCACTACTCGGTAGTGAGACTGCAGATGCTAATGCTACCTATCAGCTTCAGATGGGATCGACCACAAGCCCAGATGGGTATATAGTTCAACTCATTCTATCTGCTCCTGATCTTAATGCCATTAAGTCCAACACACTCATTGCCACGGAAAGGAACACCACATACGTGTCCATCACTGCCGAGCTTATTGCTGATCTGGCAGATCAGAACGTCATCAGGACTACACAAATGGTCGATATGTTCACTCCAGATACAACTCAGCCAGAACTCAGGGGCTTCACTCTCAACATCGATGAAGGCACTCTTACTCTGAGCTTCTCAGAGGCAGTAGTGCCAGACAGCTTCAATGAGACGGAAATTCTGCTGCAGAACAGAATTGACTTCACATCAGATCAGACACTCCCATTGAGGGGCGGAGAGATCATGACTACAGATAATAATGTAGTGTTCATCATTACTCTCACTGATGCAGACCAGAATGACCTCAAACGGCAATTAGACCTTGGAACCAACCTCAGCAATACCTTCATTTCCTTCAGCTCATCTCTGGCAAGAGACTTCAATGATAATCAGATTGTCATGGTACCCTTTACAATGGCCATGTCAGCAGCAGGGCATGAAGTCGATATGACTCCTCCCACCATCTCATCGTTTGATTTGAATATTGATACCGGTGTGTTGGTGATCACCTTTTCTGAAACTGTGCGTGGAAGTAGCCTCATGGTCGATCGCCTCATCTTGCAGAGCTCAGACTTTTCTCTGCCAACTCAGCGCTACACTCTAACATCAGGTACCCACACTATGGACAACAGTGTAGTTGTGACTGTGACTGTCTCACCTACTGATCTGAACGGCATCAAGAATATTGCTGGTCTAGCCACATCCAATGATACTACGTACCTTAGGAACACGATGGGTGCTATCGTGGATACAAATGGGAATCTTATCGATGAGCTAAGAGATGGATTTGCTATTCCTGTAACGATGTTCACTGCTGATTCTTCACCACCTCAGCTCAGTGGATTCAGCCTAAATCTGAATGGCACCCTTGCCAGCATCATCCTAACATTCTCTGAAACTGTCCTCTCAAACACACTCAACGTTCAAGGCATAACTCTACTGAACTCCAACGATGGTATGCCAAGTGTGAATGTCAGCCTCACTGGAGGAATGGTGGTAGATGCAAATGGTCCGGAAGTGACGCTTGAGTTGAATGAAGACAACTCCAATGCAGTGAAGCTAGCCAGCAACCTTGGCACAAGGAGAACCAACACATTCCTGAGCATAGCCAACAGTTCAGTGAGTGATCGTGAAGGAAACATGCTTCAGGGTATAGACTTTGAAGATGCACTCATTGTTAATACCATCACACCAGACGAAATCAATCCTAATCTAGAAGGCTTTTCCATCAATCTCAATCGAGGCTTACTCTCACTAACGTTTGATGAAGTCGTCGATATTGATTCATTCAATTTCACAGCTTTCACTCTCCTTTCCTCTCAGCTAATATTCAACAATATTCTCCAGCTCAGTGGTGGTGACCCACGACCTTTCACTGGTTCTGTAGTCAGTACTGAACTAACTAGAGCCGATTTGAATACCATCAAGCTCAACATCAACCTATGCACGGCTCAAGGCAACTGTTACATAGCCGTATCATCCCATGGAGTTACAGACATCGCTGGAAACATGGTCAATGATATTGAGTTTATGTCTGCTCTTCTGCATGTTGCAGTACCATCATTTGTACCAGACACTTTACCACCTGAGTTGGAATCCTTTGACGTGATGGGTACTGATATTCCGGGACCTGCTCTGACAGCTACGCTGACTCTACACTTCAATGAGCCTGTACTGGTTCGTAATGGTGATGTATCTCTGGTACAGCTCCTAGCCACCAACGACAGTACTACTGGACCTTCCTACAATCTCTCCAGGAGTGTCATCGCTACAACAGTGAATGGACCAGATGTTGTGATAAATGTACACCAAGATGATATAGAGATGATTCTGAGATTGCCACCAATTTTGCAGACCAGAGACTCAACGTATATACAGATATTTGCAGGTGCTTTCGCTGATGTGCTTAATCAGGATATTATGACTACTGATGTTCAGGCAGTCGGCATACTTGTGGGAGACTTTACTCCTCCAATTCTTGATGCTTGGACTCTGGATCTAGATACTGGCCAGATTGTGTTGACTTTCAGTGAGCCAGTGAATGCTTCCACTGCCGTGCCTGAAAATGTCATCCTTCAGGATTCCCAAGTCCGTGGAGTTAACTTCATCCGACTGCCAAACCTTATGACAGATAGTGGAGATTCTGAGAATATTGTGGTGCTAACAGCTAACCAGTCTTTGGTTGATATGATTCTGAATTTGGGAATTGGCAGTGCTCCTGACCAGACCTACATCACTCTTGACAACATGTTCTTGTTTGATTCATCAGGAGTTCGATCGTCTGAAGTTCCTCCCAATATGGGAATCCAAGGCACTATTGAGGCAGACACCACACCAACTGAACTAGAAGGATTCTCCTTCCAATTCAACCCAGCACTTCTCATCTTGACTTTCTCCAAGGCCGTCAACACCTCTTCATTTGATGCCACCTTTATTACAATCCAAGCAGCACCAGGAAGAAATGCTGTACAGTACACTCTAACAGGTGGGACCTTCCCCATGGAGGACAGTGACACAGTTAGAATCACTCTCACTGAGAGAGACAGAAACACTATCCAGGCTACCACTGGTCTTGCAGAGTCTCGAGATACTACCTATCTCTCCATGCCCTCCTTTGTCACTTTGGGACTTAACGGACTGCGTAATGCTCCCATTGCTCCTGATAATGCTATGCAAGCCAGGACATTTGGTGAAGACATTGAGCCACCAGCTCTTCAGTCGTTCAACCTCGATCTAAATGCTGGTACTATCACTTTCTTCTTTAGCGAAGCAGTAAGGGTATCCTCCTTTAATCAGCAGGAAATCATCATTCAGGATGGAGTGAGCACTTTCTCTGACAGCTTACGGCTCTCTGGTGGAAGGTATCCACCTGAGGATGCTGCTGAACTAACTGTCACACTCAGCGATGCTAATTTTGACAGCCTTAGAAACAGCTCTCTCTGCGATACACAATCCACCTGCCGCATAACATACTCCAATGATACAGTCACAGACACTATTGGCAATCCAATTGCTCCAAGATTGATGGGACTTCGTGTTAGTGATCTTATCAATGATACCACACCTCCTGAACTGGTTGAATTTGTGAGCTTTGATTTGAACAATATGGAGATAGTGCTTCTGTTTAGCGAGCCAGTTGATGTATCAACCTTTGATATTTCTGGCTTTAGACTACAATCACTGTTTGAAGATCCAGTAGCAAACTATTCTCCAAATGGTACCATCTCTATCAGCTCAAATGGAAGACAGGTCAGTTTCATCCTCAGTGACTATGATCTAATACAAGTGAAGGGAGAAGCATATCTTTGCTCTCTGAGAGGCAACTGCTATGCCTGGGTCTCACAAAGTCTGATCACTGATATTGCTGGAAATGCCCTATCCAATGGTAGCAATATTGAGCCAGGTAGAATTGTCACCAGACTCACAGCAGACGATCAACCAGCACGGATACAGAGTTTCACCCTCGATCTCAACAGCAACCGGCTCATTCTGACATTTGATGAACCGGTCACAGCCTCCACTCTGATGGCCTCAGCTATTTCCATCCAAGCAAACATGAATGAATCCGACACAAGCCTGATATATTCTCTCACTGGAGGAAGTACATCTTCGGGAGATGAGAGAGAAATTGTGATTGATCTAACAGCGATGGATACCAATGCTTTAAAGAGGCTGCCTTTTGCAACATCTGACGCTGATACTTATCTCTCTGTAACTTCGGCTGTGATTGAAGACAGGGCTCGACCTCGCAACCCGACAGTAGCCATCTCATCGGAATCTGCGATCTCAGGAAGGTATGTAATGGACAGACGAGGACCCACTGTTGAAGCTTTCTCACTTGATCTTGAAGGAGACTTGCTATCGATAACTTTCGATGAACCAGTACTAGTGTCTACACTCAATATCTCAGGAATTTCCCTTAGCTCTGTTTTGAATGACAGTACTGAAATTTCTCTCACTGGTGGTATTCTTGTTGCCCCGGGAGATGCTGATGGTGTCACGGTTGTCCTGCTCAGACTCACTGATGAAGATGTACAAACTCTGAAACTGGATAGATTACAGATTTTTGAAACCTTCGATCAAACAGAAATCCGTCTTTCTCTTGATACTAGCACCATCTTTGATTTTGCTAACAACGGTAATTCACTGCAGGCTAACATTTCAGCAAGTGAAATCATTGCGGATGAGTCTCAAGCAATAGCCACGAGCTTCGACCTAGATATGAACATTGGCTTACTCAACATCACATTCAGTGATGTAATCGATGCCAGCTCTCTGCATGCTTACGCCATCACAATACAGAGTGCAGAGACCTCTGTGCCCGAGCTGAGATACACACTAGTCGATTCCACAGCTATTGATGTTGACTCCCAAACCATCACAGTGGAGCTCTCTTCCCAAGACAGGATTGGAATCAGTGAAATTGTTGGCTTGGCTACCGAGAGAAACAACACCTATTTGATCATGAGAGCTGATGCCTTTGATGATTATGCCGGACGAGATGTAATCGCTATCACAAATGGCAATGCTCTGCTTGCTAACATCTATGTGGCTGACACAGAAGGCATAATGCTAGTCCAAGCTACCATTGATCTAGACCAAGGCACTCTCGTGCTAATGTTCAATGATATCCTCAACGTGAGTACATTTATGATTCAAGATGTGGTGTTGCAGAGCGATGATAGCAGCCCACCATCCTCCATGGTCACCCTAATGGCTGATCGAGTCACTAGGTCAATGGACGCCCTTTCTATAACCATTCAGATCACTACTCCAACTCTGAACACGATTAAATCTGTGACCACCCTAGCCACCTCAGCAAATAGTACGTACATAAATATTATGCAAGATGCCATCTTGGATCTAGCAGACAATGGCCTAGAGGCAGATGTACGTCAGATTGATCAGTTTATTGGTGATACAACTTCACCAGAGTTAACAGCCTTCTCCTTTGATTTGAATATTGGACTGCTTACCCTCAATTTCTCTGAGACTGTCAATATTTCGTCATTTGATCCAGCTGGTATTACACTACAAAATTCACAAACATCTGATCTTGTTAGTGTAGCTGTGACAGGAGGTACAGTGACTCCATTGTCACTAATATCCCTCTCTCTCCTCCTCCCATCTGCAGACTTCGACCGAGTTCAACTTCTTGGAGACCTTGGTACAGAGCTCAGTAATACATTCATTGCAGCTACAAATGATACTATTCTTGATACCAGTGACAATCAGCTTTTAGCAATCAACAGTTCTTTTGCATTGCAGGCCTACAGAGTTGCTGGGGACGAGACTAGACCAGAGCTAATCAGCTTTAGTCTAGACATGAACCTTGGTGTTCTTTCTTTGAATTTCACAGAAGTTGTATCTGGCCCTAGTGTGAACATCACCAACTTTGAGCTTCATAATAACAGATTTCCCACCTCAAGCTATCAGTTCACGTCTCTCTCGGTATTGCCAATGAGCGATAATTCACTGGATATCCAACTTGATGCTGTAGACTTAAACAATCTTAAAAGAGACAGAAACCTGGCTGTGAGTAGAGGTACAACCTTCCTAACTCTTGGTGAAGAGGGAGTGACTGACACATCAGGGAATTTGGTAGTGCCCATTCCTCTAGCAGACGTTCGTCTAGCCCTTGAATTCATTCCTGACACCTCTGCTCCAACTCTTCAAGGCTTTACCCTTGATTTGAATTCTTCAGCTCTCATCTTCACCTTCTCAGAGATAGTCCTTGCTAGCACTTTCCGTACCAACCAGATCACCCTAGCCTCCAATATGGCTGGCTCCATGCCATCATATACACTCCAATCAAGCTCAGCTCCAACAGAAGACAGTGCTGTCTTCACTGTGCCTCTATCACTAGAAGATGGTGATAGAATCAAGCTCACGGATGGCCTGGGAACATCAATTGCTGACACTTACATCAGCTTACCAGCTCGAATCATCTCAGACTTCAACTCTAACTTGTTTGAAGCTCTTGCTGCTCCAAGGCAGGCTCAAAATGTCATCCCAGACATGAATCCTCCATCTATACTGAGCTTCAATCTGGACTTGAATGCTGGCACTCTTATAGTTCAATTCTCTGAGCCTGTATCAGTGGATTCTATTGATGTGCAAGGTATCACGTTGTATGGATCCCTCGGTTCTAGTGTGCAACTGACGACATCATCAGTAAACTCTACTGTCAATGCATCCTCCATCACCATGGACTTGAGCCAGAGTGACTTGAATAACATCAAATTCGATAGAAATCTTGCAACAGAGAGGAATGATACATTCTTGACTATTTTGGCAAATTCGGTTCTCGATCTGGCTGGGAATGGGAATGAGGCAGTTAGACGGCCTGGAATCAGAGTTAGTGTGCTAGGCGGTGATATGACGGGTCCAGTTGTGGAGCGATTTAACTTTGATCTAGACTCTGGTCTTTTGGTGATCACATTTGATGAAATTATTAACGTTTTTTCTGCTCAGTCAACTGCCTTCACTCTCCTTAATGGACCCAATGGAGCACAATCTGTCACTCTGAGTAGTCAAATGATTTCATCTGACAACCGCACTGTCCTCACTATCCAACTTTCAGATGATGATCTGAACCAAGTTAAAGCTCTTCGGTCACTGGCTACATTGAATACCAACACCTACCTTGCAGTAGATTCAGACGCTATTGATGATGTAGAGATGAATCCAGTGAGTCCCATTTCATCTGCTATGCCTCTACAGGTGGATATATACACCAATGATACCACTAGGCCACAGCTTCTCCAGTTCTTGATAAACATTGACTCTGGTAATGTCACGCTAATTTTCAGTGAGACTGTGGATGTAGCTATGACTCTCAATGCATCTGAGCTGGTGTTCCAGAACGATCGTTCTAACAGACCAGCTAGCTCTGTGAGGCTATCTGCTTCAACCATTGTACCTAGCGTTGATTCAGCTGTTGTCTATCTAATGGTTTCCCAAAATGATGTGTCTCGATTATTTGCAAATGGACTTTGCCTGAATGAAAGCGAGTGTTTCCTGACTTACTCTCAGGACTTTGTTGATGATATGAATGGTAATGACATCTTTGGAAGATCAGGTGTCAACGCTCTGCAAGTGAATCAACTCATCATCGACCCAGGCCCACCTCAGCTTGCACAATTTGAACTATTTGATTTCAACCAGGGTATATTCACATTGAGATTCACCAAAACTATTCGACCAGACTCCCTTGTGCCTGAAAACATCACTCTCTCTCATACTAGCAATCTCATTCCCACCACACAGCTCTACACTCTCACTGGTGGTGAAGTCTTGATGTCTGTAGGTCCTGTTATTACTATCCAGCTCACCAATACTGATCTCAACGCCATCAAAGCAAATACCTTCATCTGCTTTGTGTTTGCTACTTGCAACATCCGCTTCGAAGAAGGGATAGTTGAGGATCTTGCTGGAAATCCTGCAGCTGCGGTGGACTTCACCAGTACATCTCCCATGGCAGTTGCTCAACTAGTCATCGGAGACACAACTGGACCAGTGGTCAGGGCATTTGACTTAGACCTCAATACCAATATGCTGCTAATCGAATTTGATGAGCCAATCCGAGATTTCGTCACATCAGCAGTAACTCTTCGTGATGACTTTAACTCCACCCTAAGTCACACCCTCTCTTTCTTCCCGGCGACTGAAAACATCAACAATGTCACCCTCCTTCTACCAACAGCTGATGCTAATGCCATCAAGGCAATTGATGACCTTGCCACCAATGACTCTTATATCACCTACACATCTGCCATAGCTACTGATCTAGGATTGGGCTTAGCTGGTATTCGCACACCTGCTCAACCTGCTGTTGATAGAGTCAACCCTGTTCCTGTGAGAATCTTCACTCCTGATACAACTCCTCCTATGTTCACTGCATTTACATCATTTGACTTGAACTCTGGAGTGCTCACTATAACTTTTGATGAGCCTGTGGATATTGATACCGTAGTCTTTGAGAATTTCACTCTCCTTGAGTCCCAGTCTGCTAGCAGTGGTGTTTCTCTCTCTCCCGCTACTGTGGAGTACAGTTCTGCTGTTAGCGATCGTACCAGCATCCAGATCACTCTCTCACTTAGTGATCTTGAGTCTGTCAAGCGAACAACCACGCTAGCCTCTCAGGTAAGCAACTCATATCTGCAGGTGGGACAAGGAGCTATTCAGGATACATCAGAAAATGTCTTCAGTAACACTCTCACTCGGCGAGTGACTACACTGTTACCAGATAGAACGAGTCCTAATCTTGTGCTGTTCAACTTCGACCTCGACAGTGGTGATCTTCTGCTCAGCTTTGATGACATTGTTGATGCTTCAACTCTCACATATACAGCCATCACTTTCCAGAATACAGAAACTGCACCCACATTCTCCTACCAGTTGACAACGGGACCTAGCCTCACAACAATCAGTGACGTTATTGAATTCATGATCTCCAGAGTTGATCTAGATGCCATCAGAGGTATCATGGATCTCGCTACTAGCAGGAACAACACCTTCCTCAACGTAATCTCGACTGCTATTGAAGATTTGGCAGGTCTCAGTCTGAATAATGCTGTCAGACAAGTCACCAATTTCACAGGAGATGACAGCAACCCACAACTGCTCGCCTTCAACCTTGACCTTGGAGAGGGAACACTGATCTTTGAATTCAGTGAGGCAGTGAACATCTCTACTTTTGACGTCACCACGGTATCACTCCAGAATGGTCCAACGGTCAACTCATCCGACTTCTTTCTCCAACTTGGAGGTGGCTCCCTGCAACCAAATACAACAGCAGCCATGCTTACCATCACTCTACTCCAGACTGATGCTGATGCTCTCAGACTGCAGCCCAACTTTGGCGATGAAAATACCACATACTTGTCAATACCTCGTGGGGCTGTTCTAGACCCCTCAGGCAATCCCCTGGAGGAAATCACCCAGGACAATGCTCTCAATGTGTCAATGACATTGATTGATATGACACCACCTGAACTGCTCTCGTTCACCTTAGATCTGAACACAGGCATTCTGACGGTCTCTTTCGATGAAGTGGTAAACAGTATGATGGTGAGCATCCCCAGCTTCACTCTCCAGAATGCACGGGTGACGCCAACATCGACATACACTCTCAGAAGCTCAGCAGTGGATGTGGATCCCAACATCACTCTCACATCTTCATTGACAATTGATCTCTCCGATCAAGACTTGAACTTTATCAAAAGCATTCCTTCCCTGGCCAACGGTGTAGAAGACACCTACCTGACAATTAGCTTTGGAGCACTGATGGACTCAAATAACAATCCAATAAGTGCAACATCTCCTACCAGAGCAAGTCTCTTGGAACCAGATACTACCCGACCTTCACTCACAGAATTTTCACTCAATCTCAACACTGACCAACTGCTCCTTACTTTCACTGAGGCTCTTAACATCTCCACTCTCGATATTACAGAGATTTTCCTGCTTGATTCCCCAAACATCATCTTTGCATCTGCTACTGTGACTCTCAATGACAGCTCTGTTGTAGACACAGTGAGCAGTGTCCTTACAATCAACCTCTCCCAAGGGGACTCCAATACCATCAAAGTCAATGCACAGCTAGCTAACAATGAAAATGACACCTTCATTGCTTTCAACTCTGACCTTGGTTCAGACTATGCTGAAAATCCAGTGGAAGCTATCAGCCAACTCACTGCACGTCAGGCTGAAGTTGTTCAGCCGGACATCACGTCTCCCAACTTGCAGAGGTTCTTCCTTGACTTGGATGAAGGAATACTAGACCTGACATTTGATGAACCTGTAAATGTCTCTAATATTGACTACACCATGATCACTGTGCTTGCTGGACCTAGCTCACCAAGAAGTGTGACTCTGACGGGTGGTAGACCTGTCACTCCAAATGGAAGACAAATCTCCATCATGCTTGCCTCTTCTGATTTGGACCAAATGAAAATAGACCCACTACTTGGCCTGGCTCGAGCCACCACATACCTAGCTATGGGCAGTGCTGCCTTCAGAGATGTGAGCGGAAATACAGCCACTGCTATTCCTGTAGGTTCACCCCAAGAAGCTGGTGGTATCACAACAGACACATCGTCACCAATATTAACAGCCTTTGATTTTAAGATGGATAGCTCCATGCTACCTCTTTATGTTGTCCTCTACTTTGATGAAGCAGTGAATCCATCTACCCTGAATCTCAGTGCACTCACTCTCTTAGCAGATGCTGATGACAACACAACATCTTTCAGCCTTGCTGGCAACACCATTGTGACTTCAACTGCCCAGCCCACTATCAGAGTGAACATTGATCTAGTGGAGAGGATCAGAGATTTATCTCCTCTTGGACAGACAGTGAATACCACCTTCCTTCTCGCGGCTTCAGATCTGGTTGAAGATGTAACTCAGAACAGATATGTGTCTACTAATGTGGCTCTATCAGTCTCTGATTTCACTGCAGATCTCATTCAACCGACACTGACCAGGTTCATATTTGATCTAGACAGAGGCTACCTCTTCCTGACATTCTCTGAAGAAATTGTCTTGTCCTCATTCAATGCTTCTGCCTTGTATATTCTTGGGAATCAATCCTTCTCTGGACAGGCTCTTATTCCTCAAGATTCAGGCGCTTCCCGTACTAACCCACGAGTAATTCGTCTCATCCTTTCAAATGATGAACTAAACAGCATCAAGGCTATGGACATGATTGGAATAACAGTGAATGATACCTATATCAGTTTAGATGAGGGAGTTGTTACTGATCCTGCTGAAAATCTTGCCGAAGCAATTCCTGCAATTGAAGCTCTACCAGCAGCTATCTTCATACCAGATACTACCCCACCCAGACTTGTCAACTTCTCTCTCGGTCTTGATACAGCTGAGATTGTGCTCACATTCTCAGAGACCATTACTGCAAACACGTTCCAACCACTTGAGATATCTCTACAGAACTTACCATCGAATCCCACATCAACATACACTCTGCAGGGTGGTACCTTCTTGAGCACAGTGAATTCACCTGTCTTGAGGCTATCCTTGATGGAATCTGACATCAACAGTATCCAATCAATGGGAGGTCTTGCTGTGTCTCAGAGCACTACCTTTATCACAATCTCAGAGGACACTGTGGAAGACACTTCTGGCAATGAAGTAGTTGCTATTCTATCATCCAATGCTTTACAAGCTGGAGCCTTCAATTTGGACACTGCCAATCCCAACCTGCTTTTGTTTGAATTTGACATCAACACAGGCCAACTTACCCTCAATTTTGATGAATTTGTAAACGTCTCTTCATTCCAGATTGCTGAGCTCACTCTTCAAGATGGTTTCCTGGCTACTTCTGCAAACTATACTCTCACTCAAGCTGCATTTGTTGAAGTTGAAGGCAGATCTATCATTGTCACCATATCAGATGTTGATCTGAATGCCATCAAGCTTCTGCCACTCTGTACTGGTGGCGATGATTGCTACCTTTCTTACACCAATGATACGGTAATGGATACAGGTGGCCTGTCACTGAATGCTAGACTAGATGGAAATGCTCTCAATATCACCTTGTACACTCCTGATCAAATGCTACCAGAACTTGTATCCTTTGTATCTCTAAATCTCGAAACTGGGACCATGTCTCTGAGCTTCTCTGAGGCTGTCAATGCATCCAGCATCAGACCAGAGGCCATTACTCTTCAGACATTGTTTGAAATGCCTCTGCAATCATATAACCTCACAGGAGGCTTGGTTGAGATAAGCACTGATGGTACAGCTGTGATTATCTACTTGAATGCAGAAGATATCAATTTCATCAAGCGAGAGCCAAGGCTCTGTACCACACGAGCCACGTGCTACTTCACTGCATCGAGTGACTTCCTGCAGGACACAAGTGGAAATGTATTCTCAGCTACTATTGAAGAGTTCCCTGGGTTCATTGTTGGTGATCTTGTTGAAGATGAAGCTGGTCCAGTTCTGATTAGCTTTGATTTGTCACTTGACCAGGGAAGATTGGTTCTGCATTTTGATGAGCCTGTCGATTCCAGTACATTCCAACTAACTTTGCTCACATTCCAGTCAGCTATGAATATATCTGAAGCTGATGACACCTATTCTCTAACAGGAGGTGAAGTGCTCAGTGGAAATATTGAAGATATTGTCATTCAACTATTGCGGGAGGATATCAGTGCCCTGAAGCTTGCCAATGTAACTACTGATGAGAATACCACTTTCCTTGCTGCAGAGGCTGGATATGTTCAAGATACAGCATACTTCCCCAACAGGGCTGGCGAAATACCATCTTCTAATGCCATTCAGGTGGCAAACTATACCCCAGACACAGCCCCTCCACAGTTACTGCAGTACAGCATCAATCTTCGCACAGAAGTGATCCAGCTAACCTTCGATGAAGCTGTTCGAGTTGACCTGTTCAATGTATCGGGACTTCTGCTCCACTCTGATTCTATGCTTGCTGGCAATCTACGCAGACTGTCTGATGGAGTGGTACAAAACATAGAATACACTAGCACTGTGATTAGCGTTGCCATCTCACGTGAAGACATTGCAACTGTTAAGCTCGATGCAAACTTTGGCACAACCGTCAACAACACTTTTCTCACGATTGAATCCGATTCTGTCTTTGATGTTGCTCTCAATGGAAATGATGAAATTCTTGATCGTATGGTGACATCACTGCAGGACGTATCTGCTGTTTCATTTGCTACACTGCTAGAGTACACTCTTGACTTAAACACAGGACACCTTCTCCTCACCTTTAGTGATGTCATGAACATTAGTACCCAATATTCTCAAGCTATTAGGCTCCAGAGTAGACGCACTGCCACAGCTGGTGAGGTGCTGACTCTATCTCCAAACAGTCGATCAGGCAGTCCAAATGGGCATATAGTGGATATCACTCTTGCACCTCTCGATGTGCTTGCCATCAATTCCATCGCTGCTTTGGCTAATGCACGCAATACCACCTATCTGATCATGAGAGCTGACTATATTGATGACTACCTTGGAAATGATGTCCTATCGATTACAGACGGAAAGGCTTTGCAAGCAGCTGCCTTCTTCGGTGATAACTCACCTCCATTGCTTACTGAAGTTATCCTTGACCTGAATGTAGGCAGTCTCAATATGTCCTTCACTGATGCTGTGAGTACTTCACAAATTGTGTTGAATGATATAACCATTCAGAATGAGAGAAATCTCACAACTGAATCGGTATCCATCTCACTCAGTGGAGCAAGACTGATCGAATCTTCTGTAGATGGTCGAACCGTTGTCATCTATTTGGCTGTGTCAGATCTCCATGCTCTGAGAATTGATGACAGAATTGGCACAGATGTGAACAACACCTTCATTTCTATTGCTGCAGCTGCCATTCGTGATTTCTTTGACAATACTGCCGATGAGATTCCTGCCTCCGATGCTTTCCCAATCATTGCAGTCATTGAAGATACAACAGGACCAACTCTAACCAGCTTTTCGTTGGATCTGAACTCTGGCCTGCTCAATTTGACTTTCTCTGAAACGGTCAATATTTCAACGTTCGACCCAGCAGGATTTTCTCTCCAGAGTTTGCCAGATTCTAGTGCAGTGAGCTACCAACTAACCAGTGATATAACGAATGATGAGGACAATTACTTCATCTCCATCATGCTCGAAACTGGAGATTTGAATGCCATAAAACTAGCAAGAGAGCTTGGCAACTCTAACAATGATACATACATCACTGTGCAACAAACAGCGGTTAGAGATTTGAGTGGAAATCCAGCTATCCCCATCCCCATATCAGCTGCACTGCAAGCCAGTATGGTGTTCAGTGATTTGACATCACCAGAGCTCACTTCATTCACCTTGGATCTTGATACAGGATACCTTGTGCTCTCTTTCAGTGAGGTAGTCATATCATCATCTCTCAATACCACACTTATCTCACTGCAGAGTGAACGTACATTGGCAGCTATGACAGAACAACTCACTCTGGAAGCAGTTACTATTAGGCAGGCTGATTCTGACTTTGTGAATGTCTCTCTCACTGAAGATAACCTGAATTTCATCAAGGCAGCCTCACTCCTAGGAGAGAGTGAAAACACCACATTTATCACCATTGCTGTGGATGCAGTCACAGATCTTGCTGGCAACCCTGTCGATCCAATCGCCTCCAACGATGCTTTACGGGCGACTGCGGTGGTTCCTGACCGTGATCCACCTCTCATCACCAATTTCACTCTAGATCTTGGAAGTTCCCTCCTCTCTTTAACATTCTCTGAAACAGTCGATCTGTTCTCCCTCAATGTGACAGTAATCACCCTTCAGAATATGGCCACATCACCTACTGACTCATACACACTCACAACTAGCTCTGTTGGTTCGATCACAGACAGCCGAGTGGAGTCCACTGCCATTGAGCTGAGTGTGCCAGATCTCAATGCCATCAAGGTCCGCAATTTGGCTAATGATATATCAGACACCTATCTTCTTCCTGGAAATGGAACAATAGCAGACGTAGCTGGAAACTTCTTAGTTCAGCCGTCAGTGGCTCTTCAAGCTATTGAAGTTCTTCCAGATACTGCTCCTCCTCAGATTCGATCGTTTGTTCTGGACCTCAATGCTTCCCAGCTCATCCTAACATTCAATGAAGCTGTCGATGTAACCTCACTTAATGTCTCCGGACTGACAATTGTACCTGGTCGTGGTGTGACTGACCCTGCCCGCTCCCTCACTCTTGCTGGTGGAACAGCTAGTAACAGCTTCTTTGGTGATGTAATAACAATTGAGCTCGTGATGGATGACTCCATCTTCCTCAAAGGCACTGTAGGAGTAGGAGACTTGATCAATAATACCTTCCTAGTAGTTGCAAATGGCTCTATATCTGATACCAATGGGTTTGATATTGCTGAAACAAGGCTTGTGAATGCTCTACAGGCTACTGAAGTCGTTCCTGATGAAACAAGTCCCATACTTTTGAACTACACCATTGATTTCGATGCTGGTATTTTGGTGCTCACATACGATGAGCCAATTGATGCCCAATCTGTTCAACCAGAGAATATCTATTTTGTGGATTCCAACAATGCATCAGCAGTAACTACTAGAGTTGCTCTATCATCTGTCACTGCTACTGCTCAGTTTAACATCCTAACATTGATTCTCAGCCCTGAAGACCTTGATCGTACAAAACCGTTTCAGTCGATAATCTGGGAGAAAATAGAAATTGAGACCAACACTACTGATGACAATAGCACAATGTCTGGTACCGTGATATATCTCAACAGCACCACCGTTGAAGTCATTTATGACACATGCATTTTTATAGTGCCAGGATTTGGTTCGGTCTCTGATGTATCTGGCAATCTCCAAGAAAGATCATCTCCTTCAGCACCCCTGACTATCACTTTTGATGAAACACGTCCTGAGTTAATCATGTTCTACATTGATTTAACTAATGCCAACCTGAGCCTATTCTTTGATGAAGCTCCCGATCTTACTACTCTAGACTTAGTTCAGTTCACCCTGCAAAATTCTGACTCCACTTCATCAGTCAGCTTCTCTTTCTCTGGAGGGAGTGTGACGGTCCATCCCACTGTGACATCAGCTTTGATGGTACAGCTCAATACTCCGGATTTGAATGAGATCTACAGGCTTGAACTCTGCACCAACCAAAGTGACTGCTACCTCCATTATACTGAAGCTCTGGTACAAGACTATGCTCGCAACCGCATTGTTGAAAGAAATGCTAGTAACAGTCTGCAAGTGAGCCAGTTCAATCCAGACTCAGTCACGCCAATGCTTGAGAGTTTTGTATTGTTTGACTTGGATACTGGTGTGCTAACGCTGAGCTTCAGTGAGACCATCAGAGCTTCTTCTATCAGTCTAAATGGCTCTGTCTTACAATCATTTGATGTAAATCCTCGATCTCAGCTCATGTTGAGGGGAGGGACAACCACAAGTGAGAATGGCCTCCTCATTGAAGTTCAACTCCACCCAGATGATTTCACTGCCCTCAAATTAGACAATCGTCTCTGCACCTTCCTCACCAGCTGCTACCTCAATCTTGCTCAAGGCAGCTTCCTTGATATGGCAGAGAACCAACTGCAGCCAATCCTTGCGAGAGCCAATGATTTCATTGAAGATACCTCTGGACCTATCCTGAATGAATTTGCATTGGATTTGAACTCGGGTGCTATTCGTCTGACATTCAATGAGCCTATTGAACCTAACTCCAGAGATTTCACTGCCATTACCCTGCAAGATGCCCCCACTGCCAACGTCCAATACCAGCTGACAGGTGGCACTCTAACTAGCACTGCTAGAGACAGAATCCTTGAATTCACTCTCAACCAACGGGACCTTGCTAACATCAAGTCAATGAACAATCTTGCTTCTAGAATTGAGAACACCTACATAGTTGTCAGTGCTACGCTTGTGCGAGATGTGAGTGTGGCTGGTCTTTTCAACATTCCTCTGGTGAATGGCTTCAATGCCACTCGTGCTTCAGTATATGTGCAGGACATGATGCCAGCCACTTTGACCAGTTTTGCTGAACTGGATCTGAACGGAAACACCATTACGCTGAACTTTGACGAACCAGTGGCTATTGATTCAATCGACTATACTCAGTTCACTCTCCAGAGTATGTCCTCTGCTGCTGGTATTCTTGTGCCTCTGACTGGAGGACAGGCCATGTATGGGCTGGATAGGACTGTGGTGATAATTCAACTCAACCGTCAAGATATTGTTAGTATCAAAGCCAATCCAGGTATAGCAACAACCATGTCAAACACCTACATCAGTGCTAGTGCTACAGCCATTGAAGACCTGGCTGGAAACATGCTAGTAGCAGTACCAAGCTCAGCGGCTCGTCAGATTTCTCAGGTGCCACTTCTTGATAGGACACCACCCTCACTTGTTGATTTCTCTCTAGACATGGACCAAGGTGTGATCATGCTAACATTCAATACAGTCGTTCGAGTGTCGTCCTTTGTGCCGAATCGTTTTGGCTTGCAAAGTGATGAGAGAGTTCTCCAGCCAGCAGACAGATACCAGCTTACCACTCCTGCTAGCAGTGTGGTGACTGTGAATGATGGATATGAGGTTGAATTCAATCTCACAGTTGCTGATCTCCAAGCTCTTCAAGCCAATCCTAACTTGGCCACTTCTCTCAATGATACTTATGCCTTCATGTCGAATACTGCTATATTTGGTGTTAATGGTTTCCAAGCAGTAGAGATATTCCAATCTAGTGCTCTGCAGGCCACTGAATACATACCTGATATGACTAGACCAATGATTAGTGAGTTCACCTTGGACATTGACTCCGGTACTCTCATTCTAACTTTCAGTGAAGTCATCAACACTACTACCGTTGAACCTAGTGAAATTATCGTTCAGAATACTGCCAATGGTACAGGTCTCTTCCTGCAACTCATGGATGGATTTGTTACTCCAAGCACTCCTGCTCCAGTTGTGACCATTGAACTGCTATTTGATGACTTGGAAGCCTTGAAGACGATGATGAGTTTGGGAGTTAGTACAGCCACGACTTACCTAGCTGTTTCCAATGAGACTGCAGCCGATATGGCTGGTCTGCCTCTCACTGAGATAACAACTGATGCTGCTTTAATGGCTACAGTTCATTTTGAGGATCTCACAGCTCCTATGCTCACCAACTTCTCCCTGGATCTCAACACTGGCCTGCTGACGTTCACATTTGATGAGACAGTGAGTGCAAGTTCATTTAACCCCACCAGAATCACCATCCAGAACAGAGAGAGTGCACCATCGACCAGCGTCACTCTTAGTGGTGGTAATTTGGCAGCAGGGAGTGTAGATGGCACTGAACTACGTGCTTTCCTTGTACCGTTTGACTACAATGTTCTGAACACTGATCCAACCATTGCCAGAAATCGTGATAATACTTTCATCAGTCTCACAGCTGGTGTATTTCGAGATACCAACAATCGTCCAGCTGCAGCTATTCCACCTACTAATGCTCTCCAAGTTGGTGAATTCTTCCTGGACGGAACCAGGCCTATCCTGGTGGCATTTGATTTAGATATGAATGCTGGTACACTAGTACTTTCATTTAATGAGCTAGTGTCACCATCATCATTCATCAGCTCCTTCTTCACAATCCAGAGTGAGAATGCCACCATGCCAGAGTTCTTCTATTCTCTGTCAGATGGAGTGTCACCAACCACAGCCAGCGATAATGAAACGCTCATTATTCAGCTCACCACTGAAGATTTCAATGCACTCAGATCAGATCTCAATCTGGCTACTTCGGCTAATAACACATACTTGAGTGTGAGGTCTGGTGGTGTCACTGATGTGTTCCTCAACTTGCTTGAACCGATTGAAACTGACGACCCACTGCAGGTCAACAACTACACACCAGATGTCACTAGACCCACCTTGAATGCTATCACTCTTGATCTCGATTCCAGCATCCTCATACTAGACGTCTCAGAACCCATTAATCCAGACTCATTCGACCAAACTCAGATCACTTTCACCAACAGTGCTACAGCTCCAACTGTCAGCTACCCTCTCACTGGAGGTGAACTGTCTATCAACAACACGGAGCTCACTCTACAGCTAAGTGATGAAGACATCTCCTTCCTGAAGCGTAACACCTCTCTCGCTAGCAACCCAACCAACACGTTTGTTGTTATCACTCCATTTGTCTTCATGGATGGAGCTGGTAATTTGTTTGAAGGTATTCGTCCAGATATGCCCAGAAGCATCAACTTCTTTGCCGATGTCTCAGCTCCTGAGCTTTTCTCGTTCAGCTACGTTGCTCCAGGTGACAGAGCTGGAGTGGTCCTAGTGTTGGTATTCTCTGAAGTCATCGATACCTCATCACTCACTGCAACCTCGTTCACATTCCAAGACGCAGCCACCTTTGCTGATGTCACGCAGAATTTCACTCTCACTGGTGGAGAATTTTCAACAGATGATG
The DNA here is from genome assembly GCA_963930775.1 of Cliona cf. orientalis. Classification (NCBI taxonomy): domain Eukaryota; kingdom Metazoa; phylum Porifera; class Demospongiae; order Clionaida; family Clionaidae; genus Cliona; species Cliona cf. orientalis. The sequence continues at coordinate 6,938,908 of OZ005707.1, forward strand.
CCTCTATTGTCAATTTGAACATTACAGATGCAGACTACAGCAATATTCTATCACTGTCCCCCCTGGGGACCAGCATCAACTCCACTTTCTTGACAGTATCCTCAGGAGCTGTGCTAGATCTCTTAGGTACTCAGCTCATTGCAATACCCAACACCAGAGCTCTCCAAGCCACGCAATACTCAGTAGATCTTGTCTCCCCAGAGGTTCTTGATTTCACATTTGACCTCAATAGAGGCCAAATCATCCTTACCTTCACTGAGGTTGTCAATGCTGGTTCTTACAATGCATCACAGTTCACAATACAAGCCAGTCCTAATGATACCGCCATCTCATACACACTCAGTGGAGGCACTGCTATGACTGATGGATTTAGACTAGTCATTTCTCTCTCGGGAACTGACCTTGATGAGCTTAATCGAAATCCTTCTCTTGCTACTGCTGAGAATAACACGTTCCTATCGCTGACTGTGTATGCCATTCAAGATGCTTCCAATAACATGGTTGTTGAAGTACCCAGCAGTGATGCTCTCAGTGTTGATCAGTTCATTGAGGATTCGTCTGGACCAATCCTGAGATTCTTTGAGCTCAATCTTGACACACAGACTCTCTCCCTCAGCTTCTCTGAGACTCTAGACATCGCCAGCTTGAACCTCTCTGTGTTGACACTGCAAAATTCTCCATTCAATGCTACAGAGTCATTCACACTCACTGGTGGAGACTTTATCAATCTCAATGCTTCATATGTCAAAGTAAACCTCACAGATGAAGACTATCGAACTCTACAGACTCTCACGGATCTGGGAATCTCAACAACTAACACATTCATCTCATTCCCATCAACTCTGGTCCGAGATGTCAATGGATTCTATGCCATGCCTATTTCTCCCGATGATGCTATCCCAGCCAGGACCATTGGTGAAGACACCATGCCTCCAATGCTGCTTCGATTTAGCTTTGATATGAACACTGGTGTAATTGAGTTAACATTTGATGAAGTTGTGGATAGTGGTTCTTTCCGACCTGAAGCTCTCACACTCCAGAATGCAGCTGCTACAGCTGGAGCCAGCTATGTGCTCACTACAAATAGCTCTGTCTTTGGTCCAATATCTGAGGTACTCTCTGTACGGCTCAGTGGTGAAGATCTTGATATAGTGAAAGCCATGGCCATCTGCTTGGAGCAGTCAAACTGTTTCATCTCCTTCACTGCTGCACTCGCCACTGACACATTCAATAACCCCGTGATTCCACGTATTGCCAACAATGGACTTCAGGCTGTGAGCCACACTAGAGACACCATACCACCTGACCTCCTCACATTTGTTAGCTTTGACCTCAATCTGGCTCAATTTACTCTGGAATTCTCAGAGAGTGTCAACACATCGTCGGTAGATTTCACCGGTTTCATTATTCAGTCATTCCATACCAATGCTTTTGATACCATCACACTCTCGAGTGGTACAGCAACTGGTAATGCTCCAACTGTCACATTCGTTCTCTCTCTTGCTGACGCCATTTCTCTGAAGCAGAATCCCTTCCTCTGTGGAAGGCAGGGTACCTGCTATATCAGAATCAATTCCATAGCAATCGAAGACATGTCTGGAAATGCTATTGTATCGATTCCTGATGGAGCCAGCTTGCCTGTAGAGAGCTACACTGGGGACAATCTATCACCAGTTCTTATGGATTTCGATCTCAATATCAACACTGGGTTCCTCAACCTGTCCTTTAATGAGATTGTTGATACACGTGTACTGATGCCAAATAGTCTTGTTCTTCGCTCTGATGGCTCACCAACTGCGGCTAGTGAGTACAGACTGACAGGAGGTACTAGAATCTCAGACATCTTCAGTGATATGTTGATTATAGAACTCAGCTCTATGGACCTGAATGGGATCAAGGCTACCACCTTTGCCAAGCAGAGAGCTGATACATTCATCTTGATCGAACCATCAGCTCTAACAGATCTCTCTCCAGCTTCCAACAGAGCCGCAAGAACCATCTTACAGGTTGATGACTACGTTGGTGACACCGTTGCCCCCCAGCTTCTCAGCTATGCCCTGGATTTGAATGAAAATGCTCTGATATTAAGCTTCAGTGAGCCCGTGATAGAGAATGAGATCACGCTTAGTGGAATATCTTTGGCCACCACAATGGCTGGTGCTAACAGCTACACTCTTACTGGAGGAACAGTGACATCAACTCAACAGAGAACCATTGTGAACATTGCTCTGAATGCTGCTGACCTCATAGCCATCAAGTATGGCAGAGCCACACCTCCCTCAGCCAGTGATACATTCTTGTTTATTGCATCGAGCACTATTGAGGACACCTCAAGAATTGACTTACCAGCTATCTCTGGACTCCAAGCCATCGCTCCAAATATGTTCATTCAGGACACATCACGACTTGAACTAGTGGCATTCACTCTGGATATCTTCAGAGGTGAAATTGTACTAACTTTCAATGATGTCGTCAACAGCAGTACTTACACTCAGGCATTTTTCCGGCTACTTGGACAGCGAACAGGAAATCCACAAGTGAACTTCTTTGATACAAGCACTACAAGTCCCAATGGCTTGGAAATTGTTATAAATCTTGGACCAAACTTCCGATCTACTCTGCAAGCTGCTGCAGGTGTTGGTACCAGCACTGATAACACCTTCATCGCCATCAGAAACGAACGTGGTATCTTGGGCTACAATGGAGAGTCAATTGTCCCGATCCCTGAAGACAATGGGCTGCAGGCTGCTGAGTTCATTGGTGGTGGAAATGGAACACAGCTCACCTCCTTCACTCTAGACATGAATACGGGCCTCTTGGAAATGCAATTCAACCAAGTAGTGGAGGTAACTTCATACGATCCAACTCTGATAAGCATCCAGGATTCAACTGGAGAAGTCAATGTTACTCTGTCAGGAGGCACAGCTACTCTTGCCATGGGAGGCCTGCAAGTGAATGTAGACCTCTCAATGACTGATCTAGATGCTCTGAATGCACAAGAAAGAGTTGCTATATCTGTCAGAGATACATACATTTTCCTCGTACCTGGTAGTTTCCAAGACAGCTTGGGTGGTGACGTATTTACTCCAGAGCCTGTCCAAGCCTCTGATGTCATACCAGACATCATTGCACCAACCCTAAATGACTACATACTTGACTTGAACACTGGTGAACTAGTATTGAATTTTAATGAGGTGATTCTGGCCAGTTCTATCAGACCATCATCTGCTACAATCCACAGTAATATGAATATCAATCTTCCGAGCAGCTCCACTAGGACTCTAACTGGAGGCATGGTCACATCTGGAAACAACAGACGCCTCACCTTTGCCCTCAGTGCTGATGACTTAAACTTCCTGAATATTGATGATTCAATAGCTACAGCTGTTGTTGATACCTACCTCACTCTCCTGGAGTCGTTTGCAACAGACGCATTTGGCAATAGAATCAATGCTGTGTCTGGGGAAAGGGCTCAGAGAATTGATAGGGACGTTACTGCGCCCCGGCTTAATCAGTTTGTCCTGGATCTTGACAGTAATATGCTCGTACTCACCTTTAGTGAAGTCATTGAAACCAACTCATTCCGACTCCAGCTTTTCGCAATCCAAAATTCAGCTACTAGCAATGCTGTGATGCAATCTCTTTCAAATTCAGTAGTGGCTTCAACTGTTGATTCAAACATCATCATCATAGACATTCTTCCAATGGATTTATACCCCATCCAAGAGAACATTAACCTTGGAACAGGTATTGACAATACATTTATCAGTATTGGACGTATGGGAATAACGAGTGGTGCTACAGACAAAGCATCTCCTCCAAATCCCCTCACTGAAATCCTTCCAACTGCCGCTCTGCAGGCTTCTTCTGTCATTGAAGATCAGACCAGTCCACGTCTGGAATCATTCTCACTCGCACTCTCTGATGGGAAACTCTTGCTGACATTCACAGAAATAGTCAACATTAGCTCAATTGATCTTGAAAGATTTATCTTCCAGAGTGCAGCCTCCTCTGCTAATGATTCAGCTGCTCTAAGCAATGATAGTCCAATTGCTACCACCAGAAATGCAGCTATTGTTGAAATAAATCTGAACAGGGATGACTTTGATAAGATTCGGACCAACGTAAATATGGGAACTACAGTGGATGACTCCTTCCTGAATCTCACTCTTGGAGCTGTCTATGATATGAGTGGTAATTCCAATGCTGCTTCACATTCGGCTACCCAAGCCAACACTGTAACACCAGACACCTCTATACCTATGAGACTATCATTTGAGATCGACATGAGTCGTGGAGTTATCATTTTCTCCTACTCTGAGGCCATCAATGTGGATAGGTTTGATCCTACTAGCATTGTTCTGTTCAATAGCCGTATGTTTACACCATCCTTTTCTCTGACCTCGGCTAGCAGAGTGATCAGCCCTAGTGGCAGTACAGTGATTGTAGACATCAATGGTGACATCAATCCACTCAGAGAGGCCATGTCATTTGGTGGTGCAACCAACACCTTTCTCACTCTACGAAGTGGTGCACTAGTTGACTTTGCTAACAATCCAGCTGCTGGAATTACAATGCCCACCCCTCCAGATGTTTTCACTGCTGATGATGCAGGGCCTTTGCTGACTTCATTCGAGCTTGATCTTAACATAGGACGTCTAACTTTGAACTTTGCTGAGACAATTGTGGCGTCCACTTTCACCACTGCTCAGCTCATGCTGCAAAATGCTGCAAGAGATGCCATAGAATTTGTTGCCATCACTTCCACAACTTTCCAACGAGACAATAACTTGGCTTCTGTCATCATCACTCTCAACCCTCGAGATATCGACGAGCTCAACCTCAGACCAGAGCTGGCCACTGGTGTAGCTGATACCTTCATCTCTCTGAGTAACCTCACAGTAGAGGATGTCCTTGGTAATGCTGCACAGGAAATCCCCATTGAAGATGCACAGCAGGTCACAGTGTACGTGAGGGATGAAATCAGACCAAATGCCACTGCCTTCCAGATCGATCTCAACAACCTCACAGCCACCTTTATGTTTGATGAGGTCATTGATCCACTCTCAGTGAATATGACTTACCTCACAGTTCAAAATAGCCTTACTGCTCCCACGCTGACTTTCACTTTCAGTAGCTTCGAGTCTGCCCGTGCTGTTGGTAGAGCTGTCGTTATTGATCTCTCACAAAGAGATGTAAATGGACTCAATGCACTCGACATTTGCACCATAATGAGTGATTGCTTTGCTGTTCTGAACACAGGCTTCATCACAGATGCTGCTGGTAATGATATCTTCACCTCTGATGCTCTACCAGCCTCGGTGTTCACGACTGATATTCTAGCTCCTGCCTTTGAGAGATTCTTACTCATGGACATCGACTCAGGAATCATGATTCTTGAGTTCACCGAGACCATTGATGCTGATTCTGTTCAACTGAACATGCTGAGACTGCAGAGCGACTCCCTTGGAGGCAACATGGTGACGCTCAGTGGTGGAGAGATAGTCAGTGGAAGCAGTAGCCAGCTAGAGATTCGTCTCCTTCAGAGCGATCTCGATGCTATCAAGCTTGATAACAATCTCTGTACCAGAAATGCAGACTGCTATGTGAGGTTCCCATCCATGTTTGCAACCGATGCATTTGGAAATCAACTGCCTGCTGTAGCTAATGCCATCACTCCAAATTCCGACGAATACCCATCCATGTATATCCGTGACAGCACTGGACCAGTTGTTGTTTCATTCAATCTTAATCTGGAGAACGGTCTACTCTACTTGTCCTTCAATGAAATCTACCAAGAGCCAAGCTTTGTCGCTAGTCAGATAACCATTCAGGATGGTCCTTTTGCAACCACCTCTTATACGCTAATAGGAGGTACTGTTGTGACTTTCAACAGCTCGGGACTAACTCTACAACTGGAAGACATTGACACAAGGAGAATCAAGGGCAACCCAGCTTTAGCTACATCTGCTACAAACACCTTCTTAGTCAATACAGCTACACTGGTGGTGGATATATTCAACAATCGAGCTGTTCCTAGAGTGGATGGAGTGAATGCTCTTCAAGTGACAGACTTTGAGGAGGACACAACTAATCCGCAGTTCCGGACTTACAATCAGTTCAACAGGGAATCAGTCCAAATCACTCTTGAATTCACAGAGCCCATTGACGTTACAACCGTCAACTTCTCCCTCATTACCCTTCAGTCTACCCAATCTGGTGTCGGTGGAGTCACTCTCCAACTGTCACCTGGTCGGGCGGAGCTAATGGACTCTGACCCACGATTCCTTGTTATTACACTATCTCTAGATGACCAATTTGCTATCAAAAACATGACTATCGGTATGCTGGCAGTGAGCATGAGCACATCTTACCTTATATTTGATCGTGGTGCATTCACAGACACAGCAGGAAACGTCGCTGATGGTATATCAACTGCTATACAGCCAATACTGTTCATTGATGACACCTTTGGTCCAAGACTAGCTGGATTTGAACTGAATATGGAGGATGCTATTCTCCTGCTCACATATGATGATGTAATTCGACCAAGAGAGTACCAATTCTCTGGTATTGCATTCCAAAACAGCCCCTTGCTCCCAACTCAGAGGTACCAGCTCACTGGCGGACAATCTGTTTCGACAGAGCGCCTTGGATTTATCATCAACACCACAATTACACCTCAAGATCTGCTACAGTTGAAATATCGCATTGGTCTAGCCACTGGTATTGAAGATACCTTCATATCTGCCGGTACTCGTGTAACACAGAGTGCTAGTGGTAGTAATGTTGTGGCCACTCTCTCACCAGCTATTCAAGCTACGGGCTTTATCCTTGATCAAACACCACCCTTAGTGTCAGCATTTAGTGTCAATCTGACAACAGAGATTCTCAGTGTTGTTGCTGATGAACCACTGGACCCTGCCTCATTCGATCCCACAGGAGTTGTGCTGCAAAATTCAGCAAACAGCACTGGCTTGGATATTATGAGTGTGAGACTCTCAGGTGGTGTGGCTCGACAAGCAACAAATTCCATCTTCCAACTTGATGTTCAGCTCTCCAACTTGGATCTCAATCAGCTGAAGCAGATGGTGAACCTTGCAACAAGCATCAATAATGTGTATCTTTCTCTGGACAGCACTGCCTTCGCTGACTTTGGAGGCAACGGAGTAGAACCTATTTCTGGCATGGAGGCTCTTGATGCATCGATGTTTGGAGGAGATTTGATTCCTCCAACTGTCAGTGGTTTCACATTAGATCTCAATCTTGGTCAGATCACAGTCTCTTTCAGTGAAGTAGTGAATATTGTTGGCTTTGATGCATCAAGCATCACCTTACAGAGCTCTAGAACATCACCAAATGACTCATATTCGTTCACTACCTTAGCCCAGTTGCCTTCTCCCAACACTGTGAGTGGCCTGTCCAGCACAGCTGTGTTTGAAATCACTCAAGATGACCTCAATGCATTGAAGATACACAATCTTCTCGGCTCTACTGGAACAACCTTTGCAACTATTGCCTCAGATATCACCACGGACAGCAACAATCATCTCTTGATTGGAGTAACTAGCTCAGAAGCTCTTCCTGTGAACATCATAGCAGACACTTCTGCTCCAATTGTTGAGCGTCTGGTAATCGATCTTGATGCTGGGGTGTTTAATTTCACCTTTGACGAACCGGTGGATATGGCAAGTGTGGACTACACTTCTCTATCATTGGTCTTCCCTCCCAGCTCCTTCTACAACATCAGCATAGCATCCATCTCTCAGCCCTCTGATCGCATGATTGAAGTCCAGCTGCCACCGAATGAACTTACCCTGCTCTTGGAATTTGTCTTTGGCAGAAGGTGTGATGTGATATACTACACTTCATCCTTTGTATCTGATATCTTTGGAAATCCAATTAATCCGATCACTCTGGCTAAGGCCATAGTTGCTGATGAGTTTATTCCTGATGCCACACCTCCAAGGCTCGTTGGCTTTGATCTGGATATGGACCAAGGTACCCTCAACCTCACTTTCTCTGAAGCCATCCTCAGTGAGACCTTTGATCTAAGTGGTATTACCATCCAAAATGCCATGAGAGCCACATTCCAATACACATTGACTGGAAGAAATACAACTGCTACTAGAGCAAGTGGTTTGAGAACTCTCTCCGTTCAACTGAGCAGTGAAGATCTCAGTGGAATCAAAGCAGCCCAGATGACCGCCACGTCTAGAGCAAACACCTTTACAACTATCACCAATGTCACAATCACAGATCCATTCAACAACCCAGCTGCAGTCATTGACGACGGTAGCGCACTACAAGTCAGCCAATTTATTGCAGATATGGTGAATCCTGAGCTTGTCTCGTTCACATTTGGAGCTGTAAATGGCCGTGTGTCACTCTCACTGACTTTCACTGAAGTCATTGACTCTACATCAGTGATGGTCTCTCAGCTTCTCCTGATGAGTGAGCCAACTAGTCCAGCTGCAGTCGAGTACACGCTAACATCTAGCAACGTTCTCCCAGTTAGCAGTGATGTCATCACAATCCCCCTCAGTGATAACAGTCCCAATGCTGATCTGTTCTTCATCTTGAACTCTCGTGCTCCTCTGGGCCAGTCAATCAATACCACCTATCTCTCCTTCCCTAGCACAGCAGCTGCCGATGCACAGGGACTGGCTGTTGTAGCCATTCCAAGAACTGCTCCTGCTCAAACTGCACAAGAACCTGGAGATCTCATACCGCCTCGGCTCATATCTTACAACCTAAATCTGGACACTAGGACAATGATACTCGAGTTTTCTGAAGAAGTCGATGTAGACTCATTCGATTTTACAAGACTCACACTTTACAGCGGGCAATCGCCAGGTGCTGTGAGGTACACACTAACTGGAGGTACTGCTGCTCAGATCAATGGCTCCACATACATCGTCATGCTCACTAGTAATGATGCAAATAGCCTCCAAGCCATCTCAGGACTGGCCACCTCAATGAGCGATACATTCCTTGGTCTTGAAAGAGGCCTAGCTAGTGATAGGGGAAGCTTGCATGTTCTCCCAATCCTCCAATCTGATGCCTCACAACCATTCAACTACACTAGTGACACTAGATCACCTGAGCTGACTGACTTCAGGTTGAGTCTCAGTGGTGCTAATCCATTCATCATTCTAACTTTCTCTGAGACTATCATCGTGTCCACTAGCATGTTTGATATCAGTCGATTCACTCTGCTTGGATCTCAGAGCCCTACTGCTCCTAGATTTGTGTTCAGCCCATCATCTACTCTACTAACAACTATGAATGGACCGGTTATTGAAGTGAGACTGGAGATCACTGATAGAGCTATGCTCCAACAGATTCCTGGTATTGCAACAAGAATAGATAATACCTACTTGATCGTGGAAACTGGAGCAGCTATTGATTCTGATGGAAATAGTGTCATAGCTCTCACACCAGCTGAGGCTGTGCAAGCCTCAGAGGTCATTCCAGACACTCTGCCTCCTGTGATTGCTGAATTTGACATTGATATGAACCAAGGAGTACTCATCCTGAGAGCTAGTGAACCAATAGACCAGCCTTCAGTTGATACTACACTCTTCACTCTTCAAACAGCTGCCACTGATCCTCCTGTCAACTTCACCCTGGTTAGAAGCATATTAAATAGAATCTCTGATTTCACAATACTCACTGTCAGCATCAGAGATGATCTCAACCTCATAAAAGCCAATGAGATCTGTACTGTTCGATCCACTTGTTTCCTGACATATGCTGATGGAGCTTTTGCGGACACATTTGGTGAAGAAGCCATGAACATCACTACAGGACTCAGCCCCACAGCTTTCACAGCTGATAGTTCTGCACCAACTATTAACAGATTTGTGCAGTTCAATAGAGCCCTTGGTATACTAACAGTTGCCTTCTCTGAAACGGTGCTTGCTCGATCATTCACCCCCACTGGATTTACCTTACAAAGTCTCACATCAGAATCTCCGGACATCAGACGTTTCACTCTGACTGGTGGCTTGCTACAGATCAATGAAAACAACAACATAGTTACTATTGTACTGACTGATGAAGATATGGCTACCATCAGGCTAGACCCTTTCATCTGCACGTCACGAGGCAACTGTTTCATTACAATGAGCAGCACAGCCTTCACAGATGTAGCAGGGACAGCAGCAATACCAGAGAGAACAGGGATCCTTGTCGAGAACTTTGTCCTTGATGATATTCCACCCATGCTCATAAATTCATCTCTCAACATCGAAATGGGTACACTTATTCTAACATTCTCTGAGCCAGTTTCATCAGAGAGCTTCAGGGTGACTGGAATAGCTCTTCAGGACGCTGCCAATTCTTCACTTTCGTACCGCCTGACCTCCAGTTTCACTAGCAGCCCCAATGGAGTGCAGATTATGATTGATATATCAAACTATGACCTCAACCAGATCAAATCGCTGGCTCTGGCTACCAACCCTGGTGACTCATACATCACCATTGACAGCACTGCGACTAGAGACCTTGCTCTGGTGCCTAACAGAGTAGAAACGATTGATTCAACTAATGCTCTTCCTGTGGGAGCCTACATTCAGGACACGTCACCTCCTGTCTTTGAATCATTTACTCTAAACCTGGATGAAGATCGTTTCCAGATTGTCATAGATGAGCCTCTTGATTTGGATAACATTGACTTTTCTCAGTTCACAATTGGCACAGAAACCTTCTCAGAGTCCATCACTTTGTCTGGTGCCAATATCACAGCAGTGGATATCGCGGGACGAGTGACCATTACATTTGACCTCCTCATGGATGACATCATTGCTCTGAAGGGGAACACCCTCCTTGGCACAACTACTGCAACATCATATCTGAGAATTGGTGCTGGTGCAATCCAAGATGTGGCAAATAATACTCTTCCTAGTACGTCAACCGTTCAAGCCTCTTCAGTTATTGTCGACACAACTCCACCAGAGCTGACTTCATTTGTTCTTGACCTGGAATCCAACATGCTCTTCCTCACATTCAGTGATGTTGTCAACCCAGTGAGCAGCTTTGATCCAACAGGCATAACCATTCAAAGTGCCAGGACTAGAGTGCCTCCAAATTTCTACACCCTGACCAGTGCTAGCACAACAAACAGCCCAGTCGGTTATGTAGTTGTCATAAATCTGAACACAGATACGCAGTTCATTCGTGAGAATACCAACTTTGGTACTCGAAGAGCTAATACGTTCCTAACTTTACTAGCAAGCACTATAGATACACCAGATGGAGAGGATAATGCTGCAATTACCGATGGAAAGGCTCTGCAGGCTGCTCGTGTTAACTTTGATAGTGAGCCGCCAGTCTTGGAGAGTTTCAATCTAGATCTCAACATCGGCATGTTGGTGATTACATTCTCTGATGTAATTGACAGTACCAATCTGCAGCTGACAGAGATACTATTCCAGGATGACACCAGAGCTACGCCTGGCGTAACATACCGACTCACAGCGATGGGTACAACTTCTCTCACTGGTTCTGTTCTCACTGTCACACTTTCAGACGCTGACCTAAATGGCTTAAAGGCAGTGAGAAATCTAGCTACAGTAGCTGATAATACTTACATCACAGCATCAGCCAATACTGCTATCGATCTCTCTGGAAATCTACTTCTCCCAATAGAAGATGGAATGGCTCTTCGAGTGGACAGATTTACTCCAGATACAGCCAGACCTCTTCTGAGTGCCTTCACCCTTGACAGAGACAGTGGTATTGTCAGCCTAACATTTAATGAGGTAGTCGATGTTCCCAACCTGGATGCATCTCAGATTAGGCTGCAAAACAGAGAAAACATCAACACAGGTCTCACAACAGCAGTCACTTTGCAAGGAAGTCAGTTTGTCAGTGAGGAGATATCGGCTACGGTGGGGCTCCGCCTCCCAATTAACACATTGAACATGTTCAGTGCCAGCTTTGGAGAATTGAGGACCAATACGTTCCTTGCCATGACACTATTCACCGTCAACGATCTCAATAATAACCCAGTGAATGAAAGAGCTGCTACTAACGCCTTGATGGCCAGTGCAGTCATTCCGGACATGTTCCCACCATCACTTGAATCTTTCGATCTAGATCTCGGTGCATCCACACTCACACTGATCTGGTCCAAGCCTGTAGTAGCTTCCACCCTGGCAGTAACTCAGATCAGTATACAACGGGTAGGAAATTCAATAGCTCAAGCTGTCCCACTCACCACAAATAGCCAAACATCCAGTGATGACGGTGCTGTGATTGTGATTGATCTTGACCTCTTTACAGCTCGACTTCTAAGACAGCGAACAAATATTGCTACGTCGAGAGATGACACGTTCCTCAGTATCGGCGCCGGTGCTGTGAGGGGCGCTCTAAGAAATGAACGATCTGTAGAAATTCAGCCAGGCTCTGCCATGCAAGTCCGAGTGTTTACGGAAGACCTGGTTCCACCTAACATTGCTGCCTATCGACTCGATCTCAACAATGGTCAACTGATGCTCACGTTTGATGAAGATGTTTCAAATTTCATGGCTAATGCGATCCGTATCCAGAACAATCCTACAGACCCCACAGCCAATTACACTCTACAAAATAGTGCAATTCTGTCAATGATGGACAATCTGATTACTGTTCAACTTGGTTCTAATGATGAGGATGGTCTCAAGAGTCAACCATCTCTTGCTACTGCACCTGACAACACTATCTTTGTGCTGCTCAATGGATCTGCCACTGACATCTTTGGTACTACAGTGGAGGACGATCTTGTCTCCAGTGCTACAGGAACCATCATTCCCGACACCACAGCTCCATCACTAATGAGGTTCACCATCGATCTCAGCACAGAAATTCTATCCCTGACCTTCTCTGAGGTCATCGATCCAACGTCTATATATCTACCTGGCTTGACTATTCAGAATGATGCCACAACTATGCCTACCAGTGCCTATTCCCTCACCAACTCCAGCATTGTACTGCCACCTCAAGGACGTGTTATACAGATCCATCTCATAGGTACCGATGCCAGTGCTATCAAGGCTGATACTGGCCTGGCTACCATGCGTAGCAACACTCGTCTTGTCCTCACTAGCTCGTTTGCTATGGATTTCGGTGGAAATCCCATCACTGCAATATCTGCTCCTTCCCCTCTGGAAGCCGCTGCAGTCAATGTGGACAACAGTCAACCAAGACTACTGAGGTTTATTGTTGATCTATCAACATCAATTCTCTCACTGGAGTTTTCTGAAGCAATTGATATCCAATCTTTCAATGTGACTGAAATCGTTCTTCATTCTACAGCCAATGGCTCTGGCATTTCTCTACCTCTCACTGGTGGGACCTTCCCTCCAATTAATGCTGCAATTGTGAATGTATCCTTCACAGCTACTGATATCAACTTTTTGAAGCAGCAATCACAGCTTGGTGATTTTGGCTCCTCCATCACAAACACATACCTGAGCCTGACCAATAGAACTGCTGAAGACACCTCTAGCAATATGATTGTTGAGATTTCAGATACGATGCCCTATCCTGCATCACAAGTCATTCCAGACACCAGGGGACCTATGATTGTGGCATTCACTCTAGATATGAATAATGGAAATCTAACTCTTCACTTTGATGAAGTTGTGATCATCATGACCTTCCAAGCCAGCCTCATAACGTTGAGAGGAGACAACAGTGAAAGCAGTCCTAGCTATACCATCAATGCAGTGGGAGCACCAATGCTCTACAATGAAGGCACCAATGTGATGGTAGCTCTCTCAGATGATGACCTGAATGCAATCAAGGGACGTGAATTCTGTAACACCACGGATGATTGCTACCTCACACACGCAGCTGCCCTGGTTGAAGATGAGCTTGGCAATGAGGCAGAGTTCAGAGGTGTTCCAAATGCTATACAGGCTGGTGCTCTTGGCATGGACTTTAATTCACCAATGTTGGTCGAGTACACTGAACTGGACCTCGATGCTGGAATCCTCAGACTTAGGTTCAGTGAGACCATGTATGGAAATTCAGTTCAATTCCGATCCTTCTTCTTCAAACCAACATTTACTTCCCCTAATCAGTACTTATTGACAGGAGGCCAGGTTCTCAACAGCACTACACCTGTGCTTGAAATTCAGCTAAATACTGCCGATTTGAACAATCTGAAGACCAATGTCCGGTTCTGTATATCACCTGGTTGTATACCCCAGTTCAGTTCTTCCTTTGTGACTGACTTTGCTGGCAATCCAGTCCAGCCTTTCCTAATCACCACAAGAAATTTCACAGCATTTGCTTCAAATGTTATTCCTGATGAAACTGGACCCTCTGTCACTCGCTTTGAGCTTGATTTGGAGAATTCCATGCTTTCTCTGACATTCAATGAGCCAATATCCTCAGTTATGCCGTTTGAGTTCTCTCTACAGGATGACTTCAACTCCACCACAAGCTACACTCTACGGACAACGGCATCACCTGCCACTCCCACTCTTCTGATTGCTGTCATATCTTTAAGTCAAATGGACACCAATTCACTGAAAGCAACTGCTGGACTGGCCAAAACTATCAACGATACATACCTAACTCACACTTCTGATGCTGCCAGAGACTTCACACTGCCTGGCAATGATGCCATCCGACGAGTCAATGGTGTGAATCCACTGCAGGCAGCTTATGTGGCCCCAGATGTGACATCTCCCACTCTAGTTCGATTTACAGAACTCGATTTCAACGGGCTCTATCTTGACTTGGTGTTCAGTGAACCTGTTGATCCAAGCAGCTTTAATCCCAGCCTCATCACTCTCTATTCCTCCAACTTTGCAACAGCTACTGCGTACACACTGACTGGGGGTACCCCAATGTTCAGTCCTGCTGATTCTCTCCTTACTACTCTGAGGATAGCTTTGTCGGATCGTGATGTTCTTGGCCTCCAAAATGACACCAGCATAGCTACAAGTGCTGCCAATACATTCATACAACTCCAACAGGCAGCTCTTAGTGACTTCAGTGACAATGGAGTAACTGCTACCAGCCGAGTTCAAGCTCAAAGGGTTCTCTCAGATATCACTCCTGTCAGCTTGGTTGGGCTCACTCTAGATATGAATTCCACCACACTCATCCTCACTTTCAATGACGTAGTGGTAGCTTCGACTTTCAACCCCACAGAGATCACTCTTTACGGAGATGCAAATGGTGTTGATGCTAGTAGTGTATATGCTATCACTGGTGGTTCAACTCAAAGCTCTGATGGTTTTACCATTGCACTACCTCTCATTGTGAGAGATGTGGAAGAGATTCGCCTGAGACCTGGACTTGGTACAAGTATCGATAACACCTTCGTCACCCTAGGTACTGGAGTTGTGATGGATTTCATAGGACTTGGAGTCCCCCCTATTACCATCCCTGCCTTCCAAGCTACAGATTATGTCCGTGACATGATTCCACCTGTGCTGAACAACTTCACTCTCTCCATCCAGAACAGCACACTCCAGCTGTACTTCTCTGAGATTGTGGAGCCAGATACCTACACACCATCTCTATTCACAGTACAGTCAGCGATGAACAACACTGGTGCTTCATACACTCTCACTGGGGGCACAGCATACAGATCTCAACCTACTTCCGTTGTAATTGTGAATCTCACTGAGACAGATCTGAATGGTCTCAAGATGCTGGTTGATCTTGGCACTGATGAGTCTAATACCTTCCTGACAGTGCAAGAAGGTGCAATAAGAGACACTGGAAACAACTCAGTGATTCCAATAGGACCAGATGAAGCAATAGTGGCATCTGATCTCATTCCTGATGTAGAGCCTCCTGAGCTTGAAGCAATCATTCTAGACCTTGATCGAGGTGCTGTACTTATCCAACTGTCAGAGGCCATTGATGTTACTGGTTTTGAGAGTAGATTTACCATCAGAAACGAGCGCACTGTTGGACCAAGCACTGTTGTGATTACTCCCAGCAGTCCAGTTGTTGTTCCTTCTCCTGGCTCATCCACCATTGAAATTCAACTATCGGATGCTAATCTCCGAACCCTCAAGTTGAACCCTAGCATTGGCACTTCACCAACTGATACATTCATCGAGTTAGACATCACTGGAGTAACAGATTACGCTGGATTCCCACTAAATTCAACTGTTGGTACTAACATTGTAGTCCAAGCTGCTGATCCTGTTATAGAAGATATTTCTGGTCCAAGAATTCTCAATTCATCACTAGATCTCAACTCCGGCCGACTTACCTTCTCCTTTGACGAATTTGCTGTTCTCGGCTCACTCAATATTTCCACAGTTTCTATCATCAATGCAGATACGAATGATGTCATTGTGCAGCTTGACAGTCAAACTGTTCCCAATGCCACCACTGACGGAAGATTTGCTGACGTTATCATTCCTCTCGATGATATCAACATCATCAATTCCGCTGGTGCTGATAGAATTGCTCTGAGGATTGATAGTGGACTCATTGAAGACATCTTGAACATTGCTTCTGCTCAGTCTGTTGTATTCCCATCTGTAATTGAAGACCAAACTCCTCCCAGTCTCGAGCAGTGGACTATGAACACAAACAGTGGTCTGCTACAGCTCACCTTCAATGAAGCTGTCCAGGCAGAGGGCCTCAACTTCAGTCTCATCACTCTCCAAGATGCTCCAACACCTACCAGATCATTCCAACTCATGTCTGGTAATTCTTCTACTGAGAACACTGTACTGTCTCTTCAACTATCAACTGAAGATCTCAACAGTCTCAAGGAGCTGGGTAGCATTGGTATAGATCCAGCACTGACTTATCTCAGACTTGACGCTGGAGCCTTGTCTGATCTCCGAGGCAACCCAATAGGAGCTATTCCCCCACAGATTGTGCTAAATATCGACCCCGATACCACACCTCCTCGGCTGAACTCTTATGCCTTTGAATTCACCAACAATGGACTGGCGCCTGTAGCATTCACACTCTATTTCAATGAACCTGTCAACACTTCGTCAATTGATTTCAGTGGCCTAATATTACAAAACACCTCTGACAATTCTGGCAGTTCATATTCTCTCACGAGCAGTGCTGTGCCATCAGGCTTCACTAGCACTGTCGCTGTTGTCCTGAGCAATGCTGATTTGGATGGAATATTGATGATCGAAGGACTTGGAACTTCCCTCTCTCAGACTTTCCTGAGTCTGACCACTACTGCTGTGAGAGATGCATCTGGTATCCAAGTGCAGCCTATTTCAAATACTGCAGCTCTACCAGTAACACCACCACTGGTCGATTTGAGCCCTCCTGAGCTAGTATCATTCACTTTCAACCTTGCAAATGGAAATCTGACACTATCCTTCTCTCAAGAAGTCACATCTGCTTCATTCGATGCCACTAGGTTGACCATTCAGGCTAGCCCCTCCTCATCAGCTGACTCATACACCTTCAGAGGGGGCAATGCTATTCAAGTATCACCAAATCTTATCTATCTCCCATCCAACCAAGAAGACATCTTTGGTGTGAAGTCTGTTCCTGGTCTTGCTGAAGACATTAATTCTACATACATTTCTCTTGCTGAAGGACTGATTCAGGACACCTCTGGCCATGCTAGCTTTGCCATACCATCTACCAATGCTCTACAAGCTTCTGAGTACACTCCTGAGCCAGACCTGCCACCCAGACTCGACAGCTTCACCGTCGATCTCACACCAGGGGGATTTATCCTACTGACATTCTCAGAACCAGTCATTGGTGGGTCACTAATGTTTGCGAACTTCAGACTTCAAAATCGTCGCAATAATCCAACAACTAGGATATTTGACTTCTCCAGTGCTGCACCAGTCACTGAGAATGCTGCTGTCATTGCAATTGATCTCAGCTTTGCAGTCAGAGACTCAATCATCCAGGATACCGCCATAGCTACAAGTCCATCAGACACATATCTGAGTGTAGCTGCAGGTGCAGCGGAGGACAGGAATAGAAATCCACTCATTGAAATCCCAGCCACTAGCGCACTACAGGCTAGTGAGGTTGAGAGTGGTATAAGACCACCTGCCGTGTCAACTTTTGAGCTCGATTTGAACACTGGTCTCCTGAACATTGCATTTGATAAATCGGTGCTAGCCACTTCATTTAGTCTCAATGCATTTTCACTGAGAAATACAGAATTTGATCCGACAGTTAGCTACTCCTTTATTTCCAGCTTTGTCAATCCCGTAGGAACCATTCCTTCTCTCACTGTCTCCCTCACACTGGAAGATTTAAACAACATCAAGAGATCAGATCTCTGTGATGGTCCACCTGACTGCTACCTCTACTATGAAGCAGCTGCCTTTAGAGATGTCTTCAATACTCCTTCTGAAAATGTCTCTGTACAGGTCACCAACTACCAGCGTGATGCTGAATCACCAGAGATCATTAGTTTCACATCGTTCAACATTGAGACTGGAGAACTAGCACTCTCTTTCAGTGAACCGATTAATGCCTCCACCTTCAACCCATCTGCAGTCCAGCTTCTCTCTCTGTTTTCAGTTCCTGATTCTCTCAGCTCATACACCTTAACTGGTGGATCTGCCACTGCCTCTCAGAATGGCATCATAGTACAAGTCTCTCCGGAAGACTTGGCTAATATTCAGGTAGATCCAGAACTGTGCTCGTGGAGGGGCAACTGCTACATAGCTCTGCGCATTGGAGCTGTTGAGGACCCCGCTGGCAATGCCAACCGGGAGGCCATTGGAAATCCATCCCTTATTGTTGGTGCGTTCCTTCATGATACAGAAGAGCCTTCACTCATCAACTATGTCCTTGATCTCAACAACAATGAGCTCACTCTGATATTCTCTGAAGCTGTCAACCCATCTACCTTCAATGCTGCTGGAATTACCATCCTAAATGAGCCAACTGGCAGTGTGAACTATACACTCAGTGATAGTACAACTACTAGTACCCCAGGAACTTCTATCGTTGTATCTCTGTCAATGACTGATGCTAATTTACTGAAGAGCCTCGGTCTTGCAACATCAGCTGCTAATACATTCATATCTATCGACAACATCACAATAATGGATTTAGCATACATACCTAATCCTGCAGCTTCCCGTAATGAGACTAACCCACTAGGGGGAGGCCAGTATGTCAGAGATACTACACGCCCTGTTCTCCTTGGATTCGATCTTGACATGATCATGGACTATCTCACACTGACATTCGATGAAGCTATCAATCTAGACACCATTGATTTCAGTGGAATTTCCCTGGCTGGTGCAGCCAGTGGTACTCCTTTCATTAGACTGTCATCTGGAACTATTGTATCTAGTGAAGTTGGCTCTACCCACACTGTAGTCATTGCTCTCACTCCAAGAGATATTGTCACCTTGAAAACAATGTCTGAGATAGCTACTCGAGCTTCCAATACTTATCTCTCCATTGCTGTTGGCTCTGTCAGAGACACTGCTGGAAATACCATCCTAGAAGTCAATCCAAGGGTCGTGAATATGTTCACTGCGGACTCAGCCAAGCCTCGTTTGCTCAGCTTCTCTCTGAACATGGTGACCGGCTTCCTTGAGCTAACATTCAGCGATGTAGTTGTTCCCAATACTTTCAATCCGAGTGGAGTTGTACTACAGTCTAACATCTCTCGAGAAGAGGCCACCTACTATAGATTGACCAGTGTGAGCACCACAAGCAGTCCAAGTGGTTATGAAGTATCAGTCAGTCTCACTGATGTAGATCTGAATGGTATCAAGGCTGCCGGCAGAATAGGTATTGATGTTAACAGCACTTACATCACCATACAAGGTGACACCATTGATGATCCATTCGGAGAAGATAATATTCCAATCACCGATGGCAAGGCCCTGATGGCTTCAGACGTAACTCCTGATGAGACTCCAGTGCAGCTGGTCAGCTTTGCATTGGATGTGAACAGCGGCCTACTCATGCTCACCTTTGATGACATCATCGACCCCGAGAGTTTCAATGTGACCGGTATTACAGTCCAGAATGCTAGGGATATTATGGATGGTGATAGCTACACGCTAACTGATAGTGACTTTGAGAGA
The DNA here is from genome assembly GCA_963930775.1 of Cliona cf. orientalis. Classification (NCBI taxonomy): domain Eukaryota; kingdom Metazoa; phylum Porifera; class Demospongiae; order Clionaida; family Clionaidae; genus Cliona; species Cliona cf. orientalis. Next base: position 6,958,926 of record OZ005707.1, read on the forward strand.
ATTGGTTCTGGAAATGAAGTGATTGTCACATTCTCATTCTCTGATCTCAATGGAGTGAAGTCCCTCATCAGACTTGGTTCGACTGTCAATGATACCTTCCTCAGTATGCTTACCTTTGCTGTCACTGATAGTTCTGGAAACGCATTTATTGAAGTACCTGCTAATGATGCCCAGCAAGCTGACAAGTTAGTACCAGATGATGTGAGACCAACACTGAACTTCTTTGTGCTCGATCTCAATCAAGCCACACTGACCCTAACATTCTCTGAGACTATTGACATAACCAGAATTAATCCATCAGGCATCACTCTCCAGAATACAGGTGGAGAAAACATCACCGAGAGCTTGCCCCTCACATCTGGGGTCCTTGCCACTACTCAAAACTCGGATATTATTCAAATTGGAATCCTGGATTCTGACTTCACTATTCTCACACAGATAGCAGACCTAGGGACATTTGTGAACAATACATATATCTCTGTTCTTGCAACAGCCTTCAGTGACACAAGTGGCAATAGACTAATACCAGTACCTTCAAACAATGCTCTAGCAGTCTCTGATATCATTCCAGACACCAGAGCACCTGTGCTTGTTGCATATGACTTCAGCCTTAATGCCGAGACAATCACTCTGACTTTCTCTGAGGCGGTGGATGTATCCACTGTTGATCCCACTCAGCTCACCATCCAACAAAACAGAAATGCCAGTGAAGGAGGTCTAATCTTGCAGCTAACTGGAGGATCTGCCAACTTTGTTGCTCCACAAGTAGTCGAAGTTTCCCTAGCTCTTGAGGATATCAGATTCCTCAAAACATCTGGTGTACTAGCCTCATCTGCTGAAACAACCTATATCTCCATCAACTCAAGCTTCATCATGGACTACAGTGATAACTTTGCCATTGAAGTGACTTCAGAAATGGCTATAAGAGCAATGCAATACACTCCGGATATGTCATCTCCCAGGATTATCGGGTTCGATCTTGATCTGATGAATGAAACGGTCACTGTTGAATTTGATGAGCTCATTGACCCAACCTCCCCAAATATCAGCAATGTGTTCTTCACTGATGCTCCAAACATTGCCAATGCCACAGTTATTGTTCCACTCCTCACAAGTTCACTCTCTGTAGTGGACAACTTCACTGTGAATATCCAACTGAGCACTAGTGATCTCAATGCCATGAAGTCTATTCCTGCCTTTGGACTGGACAACAGTACATATATCTACCTCAACACCAATGCTGTGGTGGATATCTATGGTAATCCATTTGCCCCTCAGGTATTTGAAGTGTCTGGTATAACTGAAGATACAATGCCTCCCTCACTTTTATCATTTTTGGTCAATTTCAACACCAGTGAACTCCTCTTGACTTTCACTGAGACAGTTGATCCCACTTCACTTGATGTTAGTGCAATCACTCTTCTCAATAATGTTGTACCTGCCAACAGTGACCAACAAGTCACTCTACAAGACTCTGTATCAACCTCAAGTCCAAGTCCTGTCCTGGTCATCTCTCTAGGTGCTCTAGATGCCACCAACCTGCAGTCAATGATGAACTTGGCCACTGCTCGCATGAATACCTTCATCTCTCTACTCAGAGGTGCGGTTACAGATGTGTATGGTAATCCCAACCTGCCAGTCATTATGCCTCCTGAGATGGCCAGTGATCTGATCGATGATCTTTCACGGCCATTTTTGAGATCATTTTACCTCGACTTCGACAGCAATCGACTGGTCTTGTCCTTCTCTGAGACACTGAATGTCAATACATTTGATCCAACCGCTATTACTCTTCAGAACCGACTCAGTGCAGCCACAGTGACCCTTGAACTCTCTGGTGGTACCTTCTCTAGGGAGAACGCAAGAGTTATCGAGCTATCCCTGACTCCTGATGACCTAGTGACCCTGCAGTTTAATCCAGAGATTGGAACCATGCCCTCCAATACCTTCCTCTCCATAGATCCTGCCAGCGTATTTGATCTGAATGGCTTCAATGCCACTCCCATCTTTGCCTCAGCTGCACTGCGAGCTACGACTGTTGTCACTGACAACAGCCCTCCACAAGTTAGAAATTTTGAGTACAATCTCTTCAACAACTCAATCACAGTACTCTTCACTGAACCAGTCAATGCTACCACATTCAACCCAGAGATGATCACACTATTCAATGCACGAGCGAATGCAACTAGAAATTACACTCTAACTGGAGGAGATATAGTCCAGGAGACTCCTGATTCTATCACTATCTCTAGAAACAGTCTGGATGAGCTCACACTTGACTCCTTCACAGATCTGTGTACCACTCCTGTTAACTGCTTCCTGATATCAGAGCCAGGTCTAGTGGACGACAATGCAGGCAATCTATACAATGACACCAGAATTGCTGGAGTGGAGTCATTCATCATCGATACAGTCAGACCTGCTCTAGTTCGCTTTGAAACTCTAGACCTCAACACAGGCATACTGCAGTTGAATTTCACAGAGACCATCAACCCTGATACTGTGCAGTATGATCAGTTTGTACTACAGAATAACTTTATTAATCCTGCTGCCTCATATACACTCAGTGGTGGCTCGGTAGCCTCCATACTGGGTACCATAGTGAACTTCCAACTCACAATTGCAGATCTAGACGCCATCAAACTCAATTCTCAGCTTTGCACTACAGAGTTAGCTTGCTGGTTGAGATTCAGTGAAGATTTCGTGGAGGATACCACAGGCAATAACATCATCCCTATCACTGAACTAGATCTACGCATTTTCAACTTGAGCTTTTCAGCTCAGCGAGTGATCCAAGATACCTCTGCTCCCACTCTGCTGGCATTTGATGTCGACTTCAACGCAAACTTACTCATTCTACAGTTCTCTGAAGCGGTTCGTCCTGATAGCTTTGATCCAACAGCTCTGACTTTCGTTTCTGACGCCAACCAAACTTACTCCTACTCACTGCGAGCAGGAGAGGCCTTTGAAATTGATACAGTTGAGACTTCCTCTCTCAGAGTCATGCTACCTAACTCCACTATCAGTAGAATCAAGGAAGTCTGTCTTGAGTTCACCACTGACTACGACAACTGTACTGGAGTGACAGAAGAAACCACACTCCTTGTGCTTGGAGCTGACTTGGTCAGAGATACCACTTCATCAGCGATATTTCAAGCTGTAGATGTGCCAATTCCTGTGAGAAACTTTGCCGAAGACATGACTCCTCCTGAGATAATTGCCTTCACTGAGCTGAATTTGAACACCTTCACAATCACTGTGCAGTTCAGTGAGCCAGTCCAACTCCCCGTGAACCTCACACTTTTCACTCTCCAGTCATCAATGACTGGTGGTAACAACATCACTTTCATGTCTGGCTCTTCAAGTTACGATCCAACTGATAGCACACTTATTATCTTCCAACTTCACCCAGATGATGTGGAGAGGATCAAGCTAGGCTCTGGTCCAGGCACTAGTATGGCTGATAGCTACCTATCTGTTGAATTTGATGCAGCTGCTGATCTCACTGATATATCATCCCTTGCAATAGCCAGCACCAGTGCCCTGAATGTCATCCGTTTCGTTGCCGACACCCAACCTCCCTCTCTGCAAAGCTTTGTTCTAGATGTGAATATGGGTCTGCTTTATCTCACGTTTGATGATGTAGTGGATGTCAATACTCTCAATCCACAAAGGATAACACTGCTTAGCAATCTGACCTCTAGGACTGATGACTCTATGTATACTCTGACAGGAGGTAACTCCCCCGGCCAGAGTGGCTTTGAGATTGTTGTATCTCTATCCGCTAATGATCTCAACGGTATCAAGGCTAGACCCAACCTGGCTGTGAATGGTATGGACACCTTCATTGAAGTGACACCTGAGACTATTAATGACCTGTTCGGTTCACCAGTAAGAGCTATTCAGGGAAGCAACGCCCTCAAAGCCACTGAAGTTATTCCAGACACCACTCCACCAGAAGTAGTGCGATTCGGTGTTGATCTCAATGCTGGAGAACTGATCATTGTCTTCTCGGAAGTTGTAGATGTGACCTCTCTGAACATCACTCAGATCACACTGCAGAATGAAGCCACTACCAATGATACAAATGCTGCAGTATTCATTCTAACTGGAGGTGTACCAGTCCCCAGAGATACTGCAGTTTCGCTGACAATCATGCTATCTCGTGATGACCTCAATGAGATCAAGAGGCTTGACGACCTTGCTACGTGCATCATGAGCAATAGCAGCTACCTCTCTGTCGCATACGGGTTTATAACTGACACCAATGAAAACTTTGTTTTGGAAGTACCCGAGACTGATGCTCTTCTAGCTTCGGAATTCAGAGAGGATATGATCCCACCTACAGTAGAGATGTTCTACTTAAATATGGACTCTGGTATCCTCACTCTATACTTCTCTGAGACAGTTAACTCCACTACACTTGATGTGTCAGCATTTGGCTTCCAACAGAACTTATTCGTTCCCTTACCAACACCAGAGAATTCCTACCAACTGACATCGGGTGAGGTGATGACCAGTACCTCTGACCTCGAAGGAGATCACACTCTTTTGATCATGATCAGTGAAAGGGACCTGAATGCCCTCAAACAGCGGCTGAATGTTGCTACTGGTCCCATGGACACATTTCTCACAGTGATGCAAGGAGGAGTGCTGGATTCATGTGGAAATCCACTTGCTCCTGTTGACAATTTCAATGGAATCCAAGTCAGGAACTACACCGAAGATATGACGCCTCCTGAGCTGGATGGCTTCAGTCTTGATTTGACCAATAATACTCTCACTCTCACCTTCTCGGAGACTGTGCTAGTGACTGAACTCAATGTCTCAGCTATCACTTTGCAGTCCAATGCCACCAGTGATATCAGCTACACTCTGCTGAACAGTGCATCCACCTCTGTCAATGGTCCTGTACTAGTGATTGAACTGAGCAGCGATGATACAAATGCTATTAAATCGATCAGAGGCCTTGCTACTGAAGCAAATACAACTTGCATCACTATCTACAAGGAGGCCATAACTGATGCAGCCAGGCTGAGTGTTCTACCAACCAATTCAAGCACTTGCCTGGAGATTGATGTGTTCACTCCTGATATTGTCCCACCCACACTGGAGAGCTTTGATCTCGACTTCAACACCGACCAACTCACACTCTACTTCAATGAGCCTGTGGAGCCAGAGAGTCTGAATATCACACAATTCACCATCTTGCAGAGCAATGGATCGTCTAACTTTGTTCAACTCTCATCTGCTGAAACTCTGAGCCCACCAGGCCTTGTGATAATGGTTAATGTGAGCTCAAATGATCTCAATGCCATCAAGGAGAATCTAGACCTCGCTCGCTCACAAGAATCAACTTGGCTAAGTATCACTTCCGATGCTATCACTGATACAGCTGGAGTGCCAGTTATTGCTATACCATCACCACAAGCATTGCAGGTCTCAACCTATGTCATGGACACCACACCTCCAAGGATTGATTCCTTTGATCTGATAATGTTCAACAGACGTTTACCTCTCGTGGTTATTCTGCATTTCTCTGAATCCATCAACATAGAAACTCTGGACATTCTCTCCATCACACTCCAGAGCTCTGCTATGCTGAGATCTGGTGTCCTGTCGTATACACTGAACAATGGTAGCTACCTCTTGGAGAACTCCTCAACCGTGTATATCAATACCACTGAAGAAGACTTTTCTGGTATTCGATTCCTCCCTCCACTAATTGAATTTAGAAACTCCACCTACCTGACCATCTCAGATGGAGCATTTGCTGATATTGAGAACAATACTGGTGTAGGCATACCCAATAATGACGCACTGCAGGTATCTGTGCTTGATCTCGACCTCACTGCACCAACTCTGATCAGATTTGACCTTGATCTCAACCTCGGCGTCATGGTGTTGACTTTCGATCAGACTGTAGACATCGATACCTTCATCTACGAGAGAATCACCCTCCAGAATGCAGAAAGCTCGAGCACAGCTAGCTACACCCTGACTGGTGGAAACAGCACGATGCGTGGGGATGAAGGTGACAATGTTGCAGAGATTCTCCTCACTGAGACAGACCTCAACCAGATCAAGGCCGACAGCAATCTAGCAACCAACAGGGACACTGCCTGGCTCTCTGCTCTCAACAACTACGTGAAGGGCAGCACTGGAACACCAGCCTCCATTGTGCCTGTGAGCAGAGCTGTTGCTGTGAATCAGTTCACTCCTGACTACACTCGACCAGAATTGGATTGCTACAGCGTGTATGTTAACAATGGCATTGTAGTGCTCAACTTTTCTGAATCAGTGAGGCAGTCTACATTTGAGCATGAGCAGCTTACCTTCCAGAGCAACACATCTGACCCAATGTCCACCTACACCCTGACAGGTGGCTACACCATGCAACCAACGGAGAATACCATCATTCTCATGCTATCTGTGAGAGATCTCAATGAGCTCAAGGCCAACACTGATCTTTTCACCTCCATTAATACAACCTTTCTCACTGTCACTGCTCAACTTATTGAAGACACCAGTGGCAATGCTCTACAGCCCATCAGAGATGATGAAGCTCTACAGGCTTGCTTCTTTGCTGAGGATGCAGATAGGCCGTATATCATGAATGCTGAGCTCGATCTCGGACAGAACACACTTGTGATAACATTCAATGAAACTGTGAATGCCTCTTCAGTTGATCCAACTGCACTCACACTCATGAGTGATGAAGTGAACCCATTGCTTAGCTACAAACCATCCAGAGAGAGCTTTGTTAATGAGGGAATGTCTGCAGATATAACCATCAAACTATCGATTGAGGACGTTGCTTTTATCAAGCGTGAGTCAGACCTTTGTTCTATCAGCTCAGCAAATAGATCAATTTCCAACTGCTTTATTGTCAATACTGAAGACTTGGCTACCGACATACTGGGAATGATGACCATTGAGAGAAACGAATCATCCTCTTTAGTTGTCTATCCAATCACCTCTGACACTACAGGTCCACTCTTAGTCTCATTTAGTGTCGATCTTGAGAACCGCACTCTCTCATTCACGTTTGATGACACAATCAATATCAGTTCAGTGAACCCAGCAGAAATAACTTTCCAGAACCACATTGATCTGCCCTATTCTGACTACACTCTAACTGGAGGAGAGATACTGAACGATACCAGTGCCTATATTGTCACCATTAGGCTACTCGATGAAGATTTCATTGGTCTCCTCTCTGCCGAAGTCTGTCAGTACCAGCGTACCTGCTATGCCCAGCCTACTCCACTCTTTGTCACTGATGATATTGGCAATCCTATTAGAAGCATTTCTATCTTGAGAGCTACTGATTTCAGTGAAGAAAAATCTGCTCCAGTTCTAGAAACATTCAGTCTCGATCTGGATGCAAAGAGTCTTGCCCTCACCTTCAGCACAGTAATATCTAAGGCTGTAGAAGATCGCATCATTGAATTTGTTGCAGAGAACACCACCTGTGTCTACACTATTGACTCTGACCACATGGTTGTCATGAGCAACCAGTCTGTACTTATCCACGATCTTTCTGAACTCATGGAGCTCTATGATTGCCTGAAGTGTATTGGAGATAATTTTACTCTCTCTCTTGAAGATGGCACCCACCTCAGTCTGTTTAGCATACCAAGTGTGAATATCTCTGGAATAGCTCCATCTCAGATACTGCCTGATTTCACAGCTCCAGAGCTTCTCTCTGTCCAACTTAACCTCAACTTGGGCTCTTTCGCTGCCTATTTCTCTGAACCAATCGACAAGCTATCAGCTGATCCTCAGCTGATCACATTCATATGCAATCCAGCCGATATAGCTCTCTCAGGAGGTGTGCTTCAGAGCTCAGAGTGTTCAAGTACTGTGGCATTCAACTTGTCTCAGGCAGATCTTGTCTCTCTCAAGCAATCGGTTTGTACTGCAGTGAGCATCTTTGCTGGATTTGCCAACGATACGTCTGGCAATACTTTCAACGGTACTGGAGCAACACCTATGACTATATCTGACATTGTAGCTGACATCACACCACCAACTCTGCTCTATTTCTCTATTGATCTCAACGATGGTGAACTCAACTTGACTTTCAGTGAAGTCATCAATGTGGATACCTTTGAGATCAGTGGTCTAACATTCCAAAATGCAGCCCAGGCTAATGTCTCCTACACTCTCAGCATGGCAGTGAGTACTACCTCCTATGATAGCTACACTGTAGTGGCACTGATGAACCCTCTTGAGCTGATAGACTTGAAGACACTTCCGGGTGTTGGCACAAACATCAACGACACCTACCTGAGAATAGCAGCATTCACTATCGATGACTACAGAGGGGAGGATGTTCTGGCTATCACTGATGGCAAGGCAATCCAGGCCTCGCTGGTAGTCGAGGATACTACACCACCAATCATCACTGCATTCGATCTGGATATGGATATCGGACTGCTATCTATCGTCTTCTCTGATTCAATAAATCTAGCTACCTTCAATGTTTCTGGACTAACTCTGCAAGCGGCAGAGAGCACCAATGACCCCACGCTATTCTTCACCCTAACAGGAGGGGATGTGAGAAGATCACCAATGGAGGCCAGTGTGCTCGAAGTGAATATAACAGAATCAGATCTCAATGATATCAAGAGAAACACACTGTTGGCTACATCAGAGGGTAATACGTTCCTCTCTGCTTTGTCTGACACCGGTGAAGACGCTGCTTTCAATGCACTTATTGCTGTTCCAGCTTCCATGGCTTCAGATGTGCGTACCTACACCAATGACAGCACAGGTCCTACACTAAGAAGCTTCAGATTAGACCTCAATTCTGGCATCCTGAGCCTATCTTTCTCGGAGACTATCCGTCTATCTTCCTACACTCCATCAGGAATAGTTCTACAGAATGCCGTGAACAGCTCCATGGCTACCGAGTCTCACACTCTCACTCCAGGAGGCATTGTTCTTGGCACCAATGGACCCCTTGTCTCCATCATGCTCTCTCCATTTGACCTGAATACACTCAAGTCAATCCCCACACTTGCCACAGTAAGAGCCAACACCTTCCTAGCATTGGATTCAAGCGCTTTTGTGGACATGAATTCTAATCCAGCTATTTCTGTTTCTGACTTCAGTGCCAGACAAGTTAGCTTTGTAACACCTGATAATATCCGACCAATGCTACTAGACTTCAATCTTGACCTCAATACTGGTGTACTAATGTTCAATTTCTCTGAGTATGTCAATCCAGCCTCCTTCATGCCTGAAGAAGCATTAATACAAAGCTCCAGGGATGCTGATAACGGAGTATCATATTCACTTACTGGTGGAGACCCATCCAGTGCACTAGATATCTTTACCGTTGAGCTCTCAAACCAAGACCTCTACCAGCTTCAAAACATGACTGATCTAGCTATTAGTGATCCTACCACCTTCTTCTCTGCTGGTTCCAACTTTGTCAGAGATGCTAGTGGTAATGAAATGACTCCCATTCTCAACTCTTCTGCCTTCAATGTTGATATATTCACACCAGACACAGAGGGACCCACTGTGGAGAGCTTCATACTCGATCTCAATGCCAACACTCTCCAACTCACTTTCAATGAAGTAGTAGATGTATCCACTCTTGATGTCACTCAGATAATCCTGCAAGACACTGCTACTAGTGATACCAGTGTTACCGCACTGGCCTTGAACGATTCAACCACTGGCTCCTTCAACCACTACATTCAGCTGATCCAACTCAGCAAAGCAGACAAGGAGAGGATTGACACGGAATTCCAACTTGCAACGGCTATGAACAACACCTTCATCAACATCACAGCCGGAGGTGTTGCAGACATGAGTGGTAATGGAATTGACTCCAATGAGTCTGTAGCAGTGGATCAGTTCATCCCCGATAGAACAGGACCGGAGTTGCTAGACTTCTTCCTTGATCTCAATACTGGCCAGCTCGAGCTGTTCTTCTCCGAAGCAGTAGACCCTGCCTCTTTCAACCTCCTGGCTATCAACATCAGCTCAAGTCGACCCAACCTTCCCATCTCTCCTCCTGTGCATAATCTGCTGACCACCACACCTCCCACTGGTGCACCTCGCTCAGTGTTCTCCATTGCTCTCAGCAGCACAGATCTCAATACCATCAAATTTGATCCCTTCCTGAGTGATAACAATGACACAGAGGTGAGATACCCAGTTGGAGCTTTTGAAGATGTATATGGTAATCCAACTCTTGGTGGAAGGATCATTCATCCACCTGGACCAGACAGAAACCGTCCTTCAAGTCTCAGCTTTGAACTGGACATGAATGCAAACATTCTTACGTTGGTTTTCAATGAGACTGTTGATGTTAGCTCCCTCAATCTCTCAGATGTGGTAATTCAGAACAATGCCAGTGATCCTACAAGCTTTGTGAGGCTCACCTCTCCCAGGAGAGTTGATCTCGTTGACTTTTCCACAGTTGTCGTAGTTCTGGATACATTCGATGTCGATCGCATAAAGGCACTACAGGACTTGGCTGTCGATAATGAGACCACATTCCTATCAGTGACATCACAATTTATCAACGATACAGCCAGACCTGTCCCCAACAGAAATGTTGAGGTATCAGGACTCATGGTGAACAACTATACCAGCGATGTCACTCCAGTCAAATTCCTGAGATTTGAACTGAATCTTAGCTCCAACATCCTCACACTATTCTTTGATGAGCCCATCGATATCAGTCTATTCAATGTGACAGAAATCACCCTCCTTGATACAGCTAACACAAGCCTAACTTTCTCTGTCGATACTGCAAATCTTCCATTCATGAATATCAAAGAAGTAGAAGTAGGCCTGCTACAGGATGATGTCAACATTCTCAACATCCTCCCCATTTGCCAGAGTGGGCCAGACTGCTACCTCAATCTAACAGAGGCAATTGCAGTAGATACCGTGGGAAATCCTGTCAACTTCACTGTAGATCTTCCTGTACGTGTTAGCAGCTTCATCCCTGACACTGTGCCTCCTGAACTAGTACAGTTTGAGATCATTGATCTGAACCAAGGATTGCTGACTCTGCTGTTCTCAGAGAGTGTTCTTGTTAATACTGTGATGCCACCATCTCTGAATTTGACCAATTGGTTTGATGATGCCAACAGAGTCTTCACACTTGTTCTTAGCCAAGAAACAGAAATAGTTTCCACCAATGGGCCAGTTGTGACACTCAGACTCACCAATGATGATCTTAATGCAATCAAATTCCAGAGGGGAATACTCTGTGCTACAAGGCAGTCGTGCTGGATCCGATTTGAGTCTCAGTTTGTACAAGATACGTTCTTCAATCCAGCTACAGCAGTGGTAGACAGAGCTTTCGTAGATACAGACTATGCTGGAACGAGGATACCAGATACCACTTCTCCCCAACTAGTCAGCTTTAGTCTTGACTTAACAACAACTATCTTGTCCCTTTCCTTCAATGAAGTTGTAGATCCTTCGGTGTTTGATCCAAGGGCTGCTACTATTCAAGACGATTTCAACCGTACCTCTGCTATTGAACAACTTACTAGCCCAAGAAACAATCTACTGTCATTGAGTCTTGCTACCTCTATCAATCTCAATCTGAGTACCATTGATGTTGTCAGATTACAGGAGAATCTTCGTGTTGCCACTTCTATCAACACTACTTGGCTGGTCCACACAGAAGCCTTCATTTCTGACGCCAGCGGCAACCCAATTAGACCACTAGTGGATGCAGAGAATGCTACAATGGCCGCCAACTATGAACGCGACAGCATAAGACCAACCGTGGTGCAGTTCGCTCAACTCTCTCTGCAGACCAACTCCTTCACTGTGCTCTTCTCTGAGCCAATTCTCGCCACTTCATATATCGCTAGTCGGTTCACCATCCGCTCACAGGAGCAAGATGGACTCTCTCACACAATGAGAGGTGGCAATCAGACACTATCCCCAACAAGTAGCAGCACTCTGATTGTATTCATATCCGATTTTGATCTAACTGAGCTCAAGAGGACATTCGGTATTGCAGACAATGCCAGTACATCATTTATTGAAATTACTGACGGAGCAGTGACTGATACTGCAGGTAATTCAGTGTTTGGTACCACTAATGCCACAGGAGATCCAACTGCAATCCAGGTAGCTGTGTACGTTCAGGATATGATACCACCCACGCTCACGTGCTTCTCTCTCGATCTAAACACTGGTTTCATGAGACTCACCTTCGATGATGTTGTTGATCCAGCCACGTTCGCGCCTGAGGGAATGACTCTGCTGGAGACTGGAGATCGTGCAACCTCCAATCCTGCCAACCAGTTTGCATTCACTCGTGGCAGCTCTCCTAGTCCCAATGGATTCCATGTGAACTTCACGATAGCTGAGTCTGACCTAAATGCCATCAAAATGCGAGACCAACTAGCAACCAATGAGTCTGATACTTACCTGAGTGTGACTCCTCTTGTCATTTTTGACACTGGTATGTTATCCTTGACACTCAACCTTATACAAGTGTGTGAGTTCATCCCAGACATCACTCAGCCACGTCTTGCTAACTGGACCTTCAATGCTCCAACCGGGTCCATTTCTCTCCTCTTCACAGAAGCAGTGAACATAACGTCTCTCGATCCATCTGGTATAACTCTGCTCAATACTGACAGTCTTGCAACAGCCACTCAATTCTACACACTGACTGGCGGTAGAACCTCTCCAAACATTACTGATGTTCAATTCCAACTGATACTCAACTTTGAGGACCTCAGCGCAATACAGGAAAGGACTGATCTTGCTACTGGCATTGAAAACAGCTACATCGCTCTTGAAGCAGGCTCCATCTTTGACATGAATGATAACGAAATTATCGAGGTACCTACCACAGATGCTCTTCAGGCAATCGATCACAGTCCAGATCTGACAAGTCCAAGGCTTGAGTATTTCACTTTCGATCTCAACATGGGCCTCCTGCTGCTAACATTCTCCGAATCAGTCAATGTGTCCTCTCTCAATACCAGCCTCTTCACCTTAGCCAATGGAGTCAATCCATTCCTATCATCCTACGTGGACTACACTCTCACTGGTGGTCTTGTGTCTGTGAACGACACTGAGCTTGGTCTGAGCCAGGGAGTAGCTGATCATGATGTCGTCGTGAGACTGATGCTAATCGATGAAGACCTGAATGCCATCAAGGCCTTCACTACCCTGGGTACTCGGAGAACAGATACAAGGCTCTACTTTGAATACGGTGCAGTGTTTGACTCAGGTGGAAATCCCATAGACACTGTATCACCAGCTAACTCCTACATGGCTCTGGATTTCGTTAATGACACCACAGATCCTGAGCTCCTTGCATTCGAATTGAACCTGAATGATGGTACTGTTGTGCTCTCATTCAGTGAAACTGTTAATGCACAGTCAATCAATTTCACAGAGATCATGCTAGCAGACCACAATATCAACACGACCATTATTTACAGCCTTACCGGTGGCACTGTCCAGTCTGGTGATGGCACTGAAATCACCTTCCTCATGTCTCGACAAGACATTGACTATCTTAAGACTGTGCCAGACTTTGTCAGCAGACGCCGAAACAGCTATATCTTTGTCGACTCTGATGCCATAGTGGATAATAGTGGAAACAATATTGAACCAATCCCATTGATGATGGCCATACAAGTTCGTAGAGTTGTGAGAGATAGGACATCACCACAGATTGAATCTAGTGAACTCGACCTGAACAGTGGAAACTTAACATTGTCCTTCACAGAGTCTGTGCTAACATCCTCTCTGAATGTGTCAATGCTGACCATCTCCAATGGTCAGCCAGGCACTGAGAGCTTCACTCTCACACCGAGCAGCCAGACTCAGTCTCCTGATGGACCTGTGATTGTCATTGAAATCTCCAGGGAAGACCTGAATGCCATCAAACGCATCCCCAGTTTGGCCGTGAGTCAGGATTCATCCTATATTTCACTCACTAGTGGTTTCATCAATGATACCAGCTTGAACCAAGTGGTGGCTATCGATCCAGTGAATGCAACGATGATTGGTATGTACACTCCTGATACCACAATGCCTGAAGTGGATGGCTTTGATCTTGCTCTGACTGATGGAGTCAGAAGGCCACTCCTCTTGATTGTGCAGTTCACAGAAACCATCAATATTTCATCCGTAGATGTGACAGCCTTCACCTTCCAATATGAGCAAGATGCTACTTCACCCTCTGTTGCTAGGCGTACTCTCACTGGAGGCAATGTGACTCAGACTGCTGATGATACCATCGCTGTGGCTGTTCTCGATGCCGACTTTGAATTCATCATTGACATACCAGACTTCTTGAGAACAAATTTGACCACCTTCCTCTCTGTTACTGCAGGCAGCGTCCAAGACACTAGTGGATATCCACTTGTTGCAATCCCCAACACAGCAGCCCTGCGTGTTAGATCCCATGAAGTGGACCTAGTATCCCCAACACTTGATTCCTTCAGCTTGGACATGAATACTGGAGTGCTCCGTTTGATTTGGTCAGAGAATGTACTCCTTGATACACTCATGGAGTACCTGATAGTGATTCAGAACAGCACCATGCAAGGAATGAGCTATCACAGGCTTGGAAATGCCTCCTCCATTAGCTATGGTCCAAGCCAGAACATCATCGACATTGAACTATCTGATGATGACCTGAATAGAATCAAATCTGATTTCTATCTGGCTACATCTATCAATGACACATACCTTGCTGTGCTGCAGTCGCCTGACGAAGTATTCATATTTGACTTTGCCTCCAATCCATCAGAGGAGATTCCTACCACTAACGCACAGCAAGCAGCTGCCTACACTCCTGATGAAACCAGACCAGTTCTCATCTCATTTGACATCATGCTTTCAACAAGAATTCTCACACTCAACTTTTCAGAGTCAGTGGATCCAGATTCCATTGATCCTCTGGGTATCACACTGCAGAACAGAAACAGACAAGCCTCAGAGAGTGTAACTCTAACTGGGGGCAGTACAGTGTCACCTCCTGGTACAGTGATAGAGCTGGAGATCACGAATGACGACCTGAACAGAGTCAAACTGCTTCAAGAGTTGTACACCTCTCCCAACAATTCTTACCTGGCTATAGCGTCATATTCCATCACAGACACAGCAGGAAATGCCATCATCACAGTTCCACCATCAGCTGCTCTGCCAGTGGATAGTTTTGATGAAGATATTCGTCCACCCATGCTAACTGATTTCAGTCTCAACTTGGACTCCAGAGTTCTGACTCTGAGCTTCTCTGAGACTGTGAATGCATCCACTCTCAATGTAACTGGCCTCACCCTCTCTGATCAAGAACAAGCTATGGCTGTGATAGAGTACATGCTTGTTTCCAGCTATATCGAAGAGATGAATGGGCCTGTGCTAAATGTGCAGCTCTCAGATGAAGACTTCAATGAAATCTCCAGATTAGAACTATGCCTGCAGATGTTGGAGTGCTATCTTAGCATTGCTGATGGAAGTGTTCAAGACATGTCTGGTCTTAGTGTGGAAAATGGCACTCGCCCGGTAGACATCCTTCAACCTGATGTATCATCACCACGAGTCAGTGAGTTTGTGTCATTCGACCTGAGGGAAGGCACGCTCAACATCTCTTTCTCTGAGACTGTTGATGCTTCCTCAATAAACTTCACAGCTCTGACCTTCCAGACTCTCTATGAAGATCCTCTTGAGAGCTACACTCTGACAGGAGGTTCAGCTACTACTGATGATGGAACACTCATCCAAGTCACTCTAACAGATGAAGATCTAATTGCCATCAAGGAGAGACAGAATCTCTGTGTTACACAGAGCTCCTGCTACATCGTATTCTCTTCTTATTTGATCACTGATAAAGCTGCTACACCAAATCTTGTCATCGAACAGCTAAGCGGAGATGCACCTGGCCTCATTGCAATGGAGTTTACTGAAGATGATCTATCACCAATATTGCAAAACTTCACCTTCGATGCTGCCAATGGTACCATCATACTCACCTTTGATGAACCAGTGGACGTTGATAGATTTGATCCCTCTGGCATTCACATCCTGCCAGCACAGAACTCATCTACTTCATACACTCTCACTGGAGGATCTGCTGGCACATTTTCTACCGATGTGATCACATTCAAACTCAGCATGAGGGACCTCAATGCCATACGTGCTCTGCCCTATGCCAAGAACACCAGCAACACCTACATCAGTATTGACTCATTTGCCATTCAAGACATTGCCTTTATTTCCAACTTCATCACTGCAATTTCTGTGGAGAATGCTCTTCAGGCATTTGACTATATTGATGATGATACCAGACCATCAATTGAAGCTTTCTCACTGGACCTTGATAAAGATCTACTTGTTCTAACATTCTCTGAATCTGTTCAGATATCGTCCCTTGATGTTGCTCTGATCACACTGATCGGAAATGAGAGCATACCCGAATCTAATGTGACTCTTAGTGGAGGAATCATCTCCCCTATTCCAGCAACCACTGACCCAGGATCAGTAGAGATTCAGATTGAACTGACTCAGCCTGACATTGTTGCCATCAAGACCAACACTTATCTTGCCACGTCTGAAGCCACAACCTGTCTGAGAGCCGGAGAGCAAGTAGCTTTGGACACAGCTGGCCTTCCTTCTCTTGGAACAAACCTCACCTGTGCTGAGAGACTAATAATGGACTCCACCAGAGTGAGGCTGATGTCATACACCTTGGATGTAAACATAGGTGCAATTGAACTTACCTTCTCCGATGTTGTTGATGCAATGTCTTTCAGTATAGAGTCTGTGAGCATCCAAAATGGCCTCTATGCTACTCCTGACAATCGCTACACTCTAACTAGCTCAAGCACAGCTACCAACATCAGTGGCTACTACATCAACGTCACCATTGGACCAGTGGATCTGTTCAGACTCAAGTCAACACCTGGTGTAGCTACCAGTCTAGACACAGCCTATGTGATTCTGTCTGCTTCAGCAGTTGATGATCCTTATGGAGTAGACGTGTTAGCTATTACAAATGGCAAAGCTCTTCAAGCAATGAACTTCACTGCTGATACAGACCCACCTGAACTTCGGAATCTCGAGCTAAATATGAATTCATCTTCACTTATTCTCACCTTCTCTGAGGCTATTGACCTAGATTCACTCCAAATTGATCAGCTAACTCTTTATTCTGATGAGGATATCGTTTCAAATGAAACCGTCTCCTACAACCTCACTGGAGGAGCTGTTGAGCAGTCTGAAGATGGGACAGTGGTCACCGTGTACTTGTCTGAGGATGATATGAATAACATCAAAGCCAACACAGAGCTTGCTACATCAGAGAACAACACATTCCTTGAGATTCCTTCTGGTTCTGTGCTGGACCTTGTAGGCAACAACTTTACAGCTGACCAAACGGTCTACAATGTCCGAGTATTCACACCAGATGAAGTGGCTCCTATTTTGACTGCTTTTGTTCTGGATATCAATGCTGGATGGCTCAATCTCACATTCAGTGAAACGGTGATGCTAGACTCTCTAGATGTGACCCAGATTACCATACAGAATAGAAGATCTGCTAATGATTTCACTGATTCGTACACACTGAGGTCGAGTGAGGGAGTTGGCTCAGACTCTCCACAAATATCCATCGTTCTCTCACCTGATGATCTCAATTCTCTGAAGATCACGCGACGCCTAGCCATTGATATGGAGTCTACATACATCTCTGTCACCTCAAACCTGACACTGGACATGAACAGCAACCCAGTTGAAGCAATTCCAACATCCAGTGGACTCATTTCAACTGACTTGATTGAAGATGTAACTAGACCACAATTGCTGAACTTCACATTCAATCGAACCCCAGGAAATTTCTCCCTCACTTTTGACGAAGTCATAGACTATGATGTATTCGACTTCACTCAGATCACAGTAGTGAACGAGAGTAGCACTGTGGATAATCTTTTCCACACCCTGCAACTATCTGGTACCATAGCTCCTAGAACTGTACCCTACAGACCCATCTACAGTGTTCAGCCTGATACTGCAGATGTCAATGATATCAAACGTATCCTTGGCTTGGCTACCAATGTCAATAACACCTATCTCATTCTGACCAATGTAACCACTCAAGACTATGCCGCTAATCCTGTAGTTGAAATCAGCAATGGTGAGGGGCTGCAAGCTTTGGATGTCACTGAGGACGACACACCACCTGAATTGTCTTCCTTCTTCTTTGACGCCAACGATGGAATTCTGACATTGATTTTCGATGAAGTTGTGCTTGCTAGTTCACTTAATGTCACACAAATCCGATTGGTCGACTTCTTGGTTCCCATGACAGAGTTTTATCTCACAGGCGGCTCTGTGCTTCTCCAGAACGATCTAGTATTGACTGTGAATCTAACTGAGGATGATCAGAATGCCATCAAGGTCGACAGGCTGCTGGCAACGAATAGAAACAACACCTACATTGATTTGGCTAATGATACCGTCTATGATACTGCTGGTAATGGGAATATCGAGTTCATGATGCCACAGATGGTGACCAACTACATCTTTGATGTGACAAGACCTTCCCTTATTTCATGGAACATCTCTATCAATGAAGGAGAAGTCTATCTCCTATTCTCTGAAGCCATGGATCGCTTCAGCCTGGACCCAACACTCATGCGATTCCAAAACAGTATGAACATGCTGAATCAAAGCCAGAGCTACTATCTCACTGAAAACAGCTACACCAACTCTTCAGATGGTATTCGCCTGGTGGTAACTCTAAGTCGCAGAGATCTTGATGCCTTGAAGGACCTAACTGATCTTGTAACTGGACGTGACAACTCTTTCCTATCATTTATGAGAACATTTGTTACAGATATGGCCGGAAATCGAATCTTTATGGTAGGACCAGACAATGCACGTCCGGCAGATTTCATCTTTGAAGATGTGACACCACCTGAACTTACTAGGTTTGATTTCTTCCTCAATGAGAGCCGAATCGTCCTCTATTTCTCTGAGACAGTGAACCCAGAAAATGTAAATATCACAGATATCACACTACAGAACTCTCAGAGTGCTCCAACCAGGACATTCCAGATCACATCATCTAGCTCATATGAAAGAACAGATTACTCTATGGTTGAAGTATACCTCAGTCTCTCAGATTTGAACACCATCAAGAGCTTTGACGACCTTGGAACATTTGAGAATGACACCTACATCACCCTTGCCTCTACTCTGGCTGAAGATAGAAATAACAACCCCATCGTGGTCATACCAAGGCGAAATGCACTTCAAGTGATGACATTTGGATTTGATGATACTCCACCCACACTTAATTCCTTTGAAATCGACTTCTCCTATGGCAACATCACTCTTTCGTTCTCTGAGACTGTGAACATCAGCAGCTTGAATCTGACTCAGATCACAATCCTGGACAGGCCCACCTCTCAGCTCAATATCAACACCTCCTACACTCTGACTGGTGGTATTCTACAGGATACGACCACTTCCAGAGATATCATCACATTTGAGCTGCTCAAGGAGGACAGAGATGAGATCACAAGGCTGCCTGACCTCTGTACTGCAGCTGAAAACTGCTATATTGCTATCACAGAACTGTTGGTAAATGATACCATGGATAACCCAGTTGTGCCCATACCATTTGAAATGGCCATGCCTTCAAATTATACACCTGACACCATTTCGACGTTTATCACAGACTTTGTTCAATTCGATCTCAACACCGGTGTGCTGACTCTCCTCTTTGAGGAGGTTATTGATGCTTCAACGATCGATGTGACCTCCCTTAGACTCCAAGACTTCCCTGTTTCATCTCTCAGCTCTGTCATGCTCAGCGGAGGAGAAGTACTGTCATCTAATGGCACTCAAGTGGTGATTCAAATGACCAACGACGATCTCAATCTTGTCAAAGCAGCCACTGGTCTGTGTACAGCCTCCATTAACTGCAATGTCAGGATAATGTCCACCTTTGCCAACGATACCTTTGGTAATCCAGTGGTGGCTGTGGAAGATGATCCTTTAAGTAGCATCATACCAGATGTCCTTGTTACAGATACCAACAGACCTTCCCTTGTGGCTTGGGAAATTGACCTTACCAATGAGAATATCACCCTCTACTTCAATGAGACTGTGAACTATGTTGTGTTCAGGTCACTTGCCATCACTCTTGTCAATGCAGAGAGCAATGCCACCCAAATGCTGACTCTGCTGAATGATCTTGAACACACGCAAGAGAATCTGCCCCACATCCAGTTCACAATAGTTGATTCAATTGATTTCACTGATTCCGATGTTGTTGCTATTAAGGCTCTTGACGATCTAGCTACTTCTGTGAACAATTCCTTTATCTCCTTCACAACTGAACTAGTCAGGGATACCAGTGGAAATCCCATCATTCCTATTGGCACTGACGAAGCTGTGCAAGCAAGAGACTTTGTTAGAGATGATATACGTCCAATGCTAACCTCCTTCAACTCCCTGGACATGAATCGTGGAGTGTTCATTTTGGAATTTGATGAGCCTGTGAATATCAGTACCATTCTCTATGATCAGATTTCTCTACACAACGATAACATTGGAGGAGGAACATTCCAGCTGACTGGAGGTAATATCTCCTACACCAGTACCACCAAGGAGGAAGTCGAGATTGAATTCAGTGATGCAGACTTGAGGCAAATCAAGCTTCATCAAGACTTGGCTACCGTTGATACAGACTCCTACATCTCATTCTCTGATGGGGCAATCCTGGATATGGCTGGAAATGATGAAGAGAGAGGAAATCCTGTCATTGGAGTCCCAAGCTCCACCCCTAGACAGGTCAGTACAGGTGGCTTTGTGAGAGATGTGACAAGCCCTGTGGTGCTGGCCTTTGAGCTCGATATGAATGCTGCTGAGCTAACACTGACATTTGACGATGTTGTGGATGTGAGCACACTAAATGCTAGGTTCATCACAATTCAGAATAATCCTCTCACTTTGGATCCAATCAACAGCTTCCAGTTCACAGGTGGCTCAAGCAACTCTCCAGATGCATACACTATCACCATCAATATCACTGAAAATGACCTCAATGAACTCAAAATGAGAGATGGCCTTGCTACAAACATCAACAACACCTTCCTCTCTCTCCGAGCTGCTACCATCAGGGAGGTGGCTGGTTCAGCTGTAGATCCAATTCTTGATGATGACGCTCAACAGGCAGCTGAATTTATACCAGATACCACCAGACCAGAGCTGGAGAGGTTCTCCATTGATCTCAACTCGGAGGTCCTTGTGCTCATCTTCAGTGAAGCAGTGAATGTCACTTCTCTAGATCTCACGCAGATAAATCTCCAGAATACTCCTAATATCAGTGATTCCACAGAGACCTACACCCTGACTGGTGGAGTCAAATCTCCTCCTATCACAGCAGTCAATGTCACTGTACAGCTCACAAAGTTTGATTTAGATAACCTCAAGGCTCTAACGATGCTCGGTACAAACATCAATGACACCTACCTATATCTGACAGCTGCAGCTGTTTCGGATCAGAATATGAATAGAGTTGTTCCCATCAGTAGCTCTGATGCTCAAATGGCATTCTCTCTGGCAGCTGATATCATCCCTCCCACCCTTGTACAGTGGTGTCTGGACCTCGATGGAGCAGCCTACCTTGAGCTGACTTTCTCTGAAACTGTGAATGTCTCTTCACTGAATCCGGACCAGATCTCTCTCCAGAATGCTGCCACACCTTCTCCAGTGTCTGAGTACACTCTCACTGGAGGCAATGTGAGCAGTGACGATGAGATTATTGTTCGAGTGCATTTGACCATTGACGACTCTAATGCCATCAAGAGACTGAGAGATCTTGCTAATCCTTGTGATAATGCCTACATTCGATTTGAGCGTGGAATGGTGACTGACAACAATGCTAGAAATCCCATAGCTGAAGTCAGCAGAGCTAATGCCATCCAAGTCAACTCTTCCTGCTGTACTATCGATACAACTCCACCAGAACTGCTCGATTTCGATCTGAACCTCAGCAATGATACACTAACTCTCTACTTCTCTGAGACTGTCAGCACTCGTGAATTCAACTTCAGTGGAATTACTCTACTTGGAGAAAGATATCGCTTCAGTGCCCAGAGAACTCTGACTGGAGGTACACTGCTGACTCAAGACTCGCATATCATTATGCTAACCCTTGCATTTGACGATGCTAATTTTATCAAGAATGAGTCCAGGCTTGCTACTTCTGAAGAAAACACCTATATCATCTTGGATGAGACAACTCTGATCGATATTAGCTTCAATGCTATTCCACCCATCCAGGCAGTAGATGCTTTCCAAGTTCGAGTATTCACCAATGATACAGCAAGTCCTCAGCTGGATTCATTTAACTTTGATCTCAATTCAGGTGAGTTAACGCTATTCTTCACCGAGACTGTTGATGTGGAATCACTTGATGTTACACAAATCAACTTCCATGATGAGACAATGCTTCAACACACTCTCACCAACTCGTCTTTCTCCGCCAGTCCCAATGGTCCCACTGTGCTGGTATCCATCTCTGATGCTGATCTCAATCGTATCAAACAGATCACCACACTAGCAACAAATGAGAACAATACCTTCATCACATTCAGTGAACTGCTCATTACTGACACTTCCATGAATAGAGTCGAAGCAGTAACCATACCTAATCTAGTGAGTAGATTTGAGCAAGATAGGACAGATCCTGAGCTTGTAGCTTTCCGGCTGGATATGGTCGACACTGTTCCTCCACTTCTACTGCTCCTCACTTTCTCAGAAACAGTCCGTGCTTCATCTGTCGATCCCACTCAATTTGAACTCAGATCAGTTGCTGATGCCAGCAATAGCATGACAGCCTACAATCTGACTGGAGGTAACGTTAGCACTACAGACTCCACAGAGATCACCATCACTGTCACAAGTAGTGATCTGGAGGCCATTCGTCGCCTACAACCTCTTGGCTTCACAATTCGGTCATCCTTCCTGGCATTCACTGACCAGGCTGTCCTAGACATGGCTGGTCTCAACGTGGTCCCCATCTCAACTCCTGCACGAATGGCAGTCAGAAATGATGCCGATCTCGTGCCCCCAACACTCGATGGATTCACCTTTGATCTAAATTCCGGAACAATCATACTCACTTTCTCTGAAAATGTGACACTTTTCAGTCTGGTTATACCAAGGATCACTCTTCAGAATGATGATATGCTGCCATTTGAGTCACTAACACTCGGTGAGAACACCACTGCTACGCAGCTGAGAGGCAGCGAGATAGAGCTAGGCCTCACTCTGGAGCAACAAAATGAAATCAAACAACTGACAGATCTTGGTACTGACCCATTTGCTACTTTCATCTCTTTTGAACCCAATGTGATCAATGACATCGCTGGCAATGATGCCCTGCCTGTACTGAATGAGTCTGCTCTCATGGTGACTGAGTATATTGGAGATATTACCAGGCCAACTCTGAATGCTTTCGACCTCAACTTGAAGACCAGAGAGCTCACTCTCTACTTTTCAGAAACCGTCAATGCCACTTCAATTAATCCATTCGGCATATTATTGGTGAATGCTGTAAATGGTGATACCAGATACAGACTCACCAGTGGCCAAGTGAACTCCACTGATGGACCTATCATTGTTTTCATCCTCTCTATCACAGATAAGAATGGTATCAAGGCGGCAGAAGACCTGGCTACATCTAACGATACCACATACATTGCCATCAGGCCATCTGCGATCAGTGACAATGCTGGAAATAGAGTCAATCCAATCCTAGCAAGGAATGCCATCCCTGTGACTGAATTTACCCCTGACGCTGAGAGACCATCTCTCTCCTCCTTTGACCTCGATATGAACACAGGCATCCTCCTACTGCACTTCAATGAGACTGTGAATGTCAGTACATTGTTCATCAATCGCTTCACCCTCCAAGATAACACCACTGTGGACAGAACAAACCATACGTTCACTACCAGCACTGTTCAGAGGGAGAATACTGCCACTGTGCAGATTACCATCAGTAGATTTGACTTGAATGAGATCAAACGTAAGCAGTTCTGCTACTCCAATGAGACCTGTTTCCTGACATTTGAGGATGATGCAGTGAGAGATATGGTCAATATACCAATCGATGGTATACCTGATGGACAAGCCATTCAAGTTGATAACTTTATCAATGACAGCACCTCACCTCAAATTGCCGAATTCACTCAAATCGACCTAGCTGATGGCTTCATTGTCATCTCATTCACAGAAACGGTCAATGTCTCCTCACTGAACTTCAATACCATCACATTCATGGACCTATTTGAGACAAATCTAGCCAACTTTACACTCACTGGAGGCTCCACCAATGACACTGATGGTGATGTTATTACGATTGACTTGCTACCAGAAGACCTCCGCATGCTCCAAGCCAACAGCCACCTCTGCACTCAGAGAGGCAACTGTTACATCACATTCACTTCTGATTTTGTCATGGATATGGTTGGCAATCCAGTCGAGGCTGTGCCAAATCAACCACCTGGCTTCATTGTGAGAACTTTCGGTGAAGATATTATTGAGCCTGAGCTCCTCAGTTTTAGTCTAGATTTAGATGAGGGAGTTCTGAGCCTCTCCTTCAATGAACCAGTCAGAACCTCTTCTCTAGATCCAACTGGCATCACAATCCAGGGAGAAGCCAACACCACTGACCCTGTGCTCTTCCACACACTGACAGGGGGAGAGACCACCAGCAGTGATCTGCCAGTCATTAGTATTTCTCTCACTGATATTGATTTGAATGCACTGAAGGCCTCTGTCTTTGCCAAGAATGCTAACACCACATTCATTTCAGTGGAGGCTTCTACCATCACTGATAATGCATTCACTCCAAATAGACTCACTCCCATCGCAACAGACATGGCCCTGCCTCTAGCTGTAGGTGGCTTCACTGATGATACAACTCCTCCGAGGCTCAATCAGTATACCCTTGATATGGACAGTGACCTTCTCATTCTCACATTCGATGAGCCAGTAGATCCCACGTCTGTCTCCTGCAACTCCATCACTCTATTCAACAGCTCCACCATCTCTTCCAGCACAGCACGGCTCCCTCTCACTGGATGTGTTATCAAGTACAGTGAAGAAGTTGCTGGCTTTGAGGTGATAACAATAGAACTATCCAGGGAGGACATCACGGACATTAAAGTGAACAGGCTGTTGGCTACAACTGCTGAGAATGTGTTCCTCTCCTTCACCAGCTCTGCATTCATGGATACAGCTGGAAATGAAGTTGAACCAGTTAGCCTTGACCCAGTTGATACCTTTATTCCAGATCTGACCAGACCCCAGATTCTGTCGTTCACCTATGACCAGAATCAGGGACTGCTCCTGCTGACGTTCAATGATGTTGTCGATACTTCCACATTTGATGCGACGGCCATCACTCTTCAGCACGATGTGTTCCGATCTCCAACTAGAACATTCACTCCAAGCTCAAATAGCACCACAGCTAGTCCCAATGGTTACATCATTGTAGTCGACCTGTCGCACTTTGACCTTCTTAGACTCAAATCCAACACTGGATTAGCCAGAGATGAGAATGACACTTTCATCACGTTTGCAGCTTTCCTGGTTGAGGATACCTCCCGGCTTAATGTTGTTCCAATCACTGATGGTAAATCCGTTGCTGTGGAGACGTTTATTCCTGACAATGACCCTCCAGTGCTGCTCAACTACACCATGGATATGGACCTTGGTGCTATCATACTCACATTCTCAGATACTGTCAATCTCACAACTTTCAATGTTTCTGGAATTGTTCTACAAGAAGCATCTGATGTTTTAGATGTTTCATTCCCCAACTCACTACAACTGAGTGGTGGTGAAGCATACAGGTCCCTCGATGCACTCCAAGTGACTCTATTCCTCTCAGCAGACGACCTTAATGAGTTGAAGCGGAATACCAACCTCAGCACTTCAGCCGAAGACACCTATCTTGCTGTAGATATGGGCACAATTCTCGATCTTGCTGGCAATGAGCTAGTAGCTCAGCCTGATACTGCTGCCGTTCCACCGCAAGAATTCATCCCCGATACAAGCAGTCCACGTCTGGTCTCTTTCAACCTTGATATGAACTCCAGTACCATATACCTCACTTTCAATGAAACAGTGAATGCATACAGCATTGATGTGTCACAGATCTCACTTCAGAATACCAACTCAGATCCATCTCAGTATTACACCATCAGTTCTGAAGCAAGAGCATCATCTGATAACTCTACAGTTGTCGAAGTCTACCTGTCAAAGGGTGACGTAGATTCAGTTAACAGACTGCGATCGCTGGCCACAGGAGAGCTTGATACATTCATCACCCTCACATCTCAAACCATTGATGATATGAATGCCAACCCTGTCGTTGCTATAGCAAATGACTCTGCTCGCCCAGTCACTAACTTCACTGCCGATACCACTCCTCCAATGCTTCTAAGATTCAACCTTGATCTCAATGCTGATGTATTCATCTTCTCTTTCTCTGAGGTGATGGACTATGCTAACTTTGTCCCGTCTGAGCTGACCCTGCTATCCACTAGTGATCCAGCCAACCTGACTGCCACCGAGTACACCCTCACTGGAGGTACTGTGAGGCCTATCGATGACACAGTGCTATATCTCTACATCAACATCACAGACTTGAATGAGATAAAGAGGCTCTCTGATCTGGCAGTTGATGCTAACAGCACCTTCATCAGCTTCAGCTCCAGCCTTGCTACAGACACGTTCAACAATTCTATTGTTAGTATTTCTCTTGAAAATCCTGAACCTGTCACTGTCTTTACACCAGACACAACTCCTCCGATCATTGAGACCTTCACTCTGGATATCGACCAAGGCCTGCTGATTTTGACTTTCAACGAGACAGTCAACGCTTCTACTTTTGTCATATCTGCTGTGACGGTTCAGAGCAGTATAATGTCTCCAGTCCAGATGCACACACTGCAGACCAGTGCTTCGTCCGAGAATGACAGCTCAATCATTGATGTCTCTCTAAGCCAGAGTGATCTCGATGCTATAAAGCTACTACCTATGTTAGCCACTGATGAGAATAACACCTATCTCAGCCTACTGGCCGGTCTAGTAGACGACATGAACACCAATGTCTTCCAGGCTGATACACTGTCTGGAACACATGTGCCTGATATTACTGCACCAGAGCTTGTCAACTTCATATTCGATCTCAATACTGGAGTTATTCAGTTGAATTTCACCGAGGCTGTGAATACATCGAGCCTGGATGTCTTTGGGTTCAGCCTGTATGCTTCTAATGATGTTAACAGCAGTGCCAACTCGTCACATCAGCTCTCTCAACCAAGTGGTACCAATGATATGAACGCTAAGGTATTCAATATCACTCTGTCTGAAGACGACCTGAATATCGTCAAAGCAGATTTTACTCTTGCTGTGGATGAGAATACCACCTTCCTGACTATTGATTCATACTCTATTCTCGATATGGCTGACAATTCAGTATTTCCTGTCTCTGTTCCAGTCCAAGTGCTGGAATTCATTCCTGATACCACAGATCCAGAGCTCAGAGAGGTCATGTTTGATTTCAATGGAGGTCTACTAACTTTACTGTTCTCTGAAACAGTCAATGTTGATACATTTGATCCAACTCAAATCACTCTCCAAAACGACATGTCCTCACCACCAAGCTCAGTAACCCTCCAAGGAGGTGACTTCACTATGACAAACTCAACAACAGTGATCCTCACACTCACTGCCTATGACCTCAATCTGGTCAAATCCCTGCCTAACTTCTTCAGAAACAGAATGCAAGCCTACATATCCATCACCAATGCCACAGTGCAGGACATGAGTGGTAATAGCGTTGTCCCCATCCCTCAAATAGCAGCCTCCATGCTGGATGATGTCACCCTCGATCAGATGCCTCCAGAACTTCTGGAGTTTGATCTTGACTTGAACACTGGTCTACTGACTATCAGATTCTCTGAGACAATAGATCAGAGTAGTTTTGATGTGACTCAACTGTGGCTACAAAATGATGAGTCAAACTTTACAGAGGTGTACCAGCTAAGTGGAGCTGCACGAATGCCATCTTGGAACCTCACAGAGGTGCTAGTCTCACTGACTTTCAATGATCTCAATGAAGTCAAGCTATTTGAAAATCTTGCCACCAATGCTAACAACACTTTCCTGAGATTCAGTAATGCTACGGCTGCTGATACTACAGGAAATCTATTATCAACTCTGAACGATACTGAAGGCATATCTGTGACGCAGTTCACACCAGATACCACCCCACCAACTCTGGCAGAATTCTACCTCGATATGAACTCACCACAACTGCTAACTCTTGTCTTCTCTGAGCCAGTGCGAGCTTCCAGTGTCACCTTCAACACCATTACTCTGCAGTCTATCATGAACATCTCTGCTAGCAATGACTCAGAGTACTTCACTCTCACCAATGGCACTGTACTAAGCGACAATGGCCTGTCCATTGTAGTCGAGCTAGACTTCATTGATGCTGTTAGCATCCAGTCCATGCGTTCACTTGCTATCAGTGAGGCAAGCTCCTTCATCTCTCTCGAAGATGCCACTGTGCTGGATATGAACTACAATCCTTCTGTCAATATATCTGATGTAGATGCCACCCCAGTGACGGCTGGACAGTACGTTGCAGATACTACTCGACCAACACTAGAGATATTCTCTATCGATCTTGACTCAGGGTTGCTTGCTCTAACCTTCTCTGAAGCAGTGGATGCTGAAAGTGTCGGAAATGCCATCTTTTTCCTGCAGAGACGTCCTGTCTTCAGCAACAATGGTAGTAATGCTTTGAGATTTGAAGGTGGCCTAAATGTTACCAATTCTGACTGGTACATCATTAACATCTCGCTCACCTTTGAACAGCTCAACAGTCTCAAGCTTCTAGCTCCAAATGATGTATATGTTGACAATAGCACAGCCTTCATCAGTATTTCAATACCCGAGATCGCCGCAGACACAGCTGGCAACTTGGTTGAAGCAATACCAGAGCGTGAAGCACTTCCAGTGTCTGAGTACATCCCTGACACCACTTTACCACAACTCATTGACTTCCAACTCAATGTTGAAGGTGTAGAGGCTATTTTAACACTCGAATTCTCTGAGCCGGTGGTGATTCGCTCACTGGTGACCACTCTGATAGAGCTCCACAACTCTGAACTCAATGATACATCTTCAAGAATCGTTCCTCTAACTGGAGGTACCTTGAATACTACCACAAATGGAAGAGTGCTCGAGCTCATTATGACCCCCAACGACCTCAATCTACTCAAGAGCCTGACAGACATTGCCAATAGTGTTGATGATACGTTCATCTTCCTCAAATCTGGCTCCATCACTGATATGTATGGCAATGATATTGATGAGCAGGATGGGCGCACTGTACAGGCCAGCGTGGTTCTTCCTGATAACACACACCCTGTGCTTGATGCCTTCTCATTCGATCTTGATGCTGGTGTGCTCACTCTGACTTTCAGCGAAACTGTGAATGCCTCCACTATCAATGTCACAGAAATCACTCTACAATCTCACTCAAATAACTCTGACTTCACCTTCCAGCTAATGGGAGGTGTGCCATCTACCATCAACCAGCCCATAGTCACCATCAATCTCACTATTGAGGACTTGAATGCCATCAAGGAGATACGTGGTCTTGCCACAAGGTTTAACAATACCTTTATCTCAGTCACCCCCGACACTATTGCTGATATGGTCGGATTCAACCTCACTGAAATACCTCAAGATATGGCGCTTGGACTGCTACCTAGAGCCTTCACACAAGACACCACCAGCCCAGTGCTGCTCTTCTTTAATCTCAACCTCACAACCGAAGAGTTGACTCTCACATTTGATGAAACCATCTCTGTGATGGACACGATGCTGGCTAGGTTCACACTGCAGTCTGGAGGAGAAAATGCTACATCTGTTACTCTCACTCCTTCCTCTAGTGTCTCTATGAATGACTCCACTGTAGTGACCATCTTCCTAGACACAGCTGATCTGAATCGCATCAAACTCGACACCAATCTTGCCACTCGACCTGATAATACAGAGCTGGTGATCGCACCAAGCGCTGTGCTGGATATGGCTCGTGTAGCCAATATGGAGCAAGAATTGAATGTGACTCAGTTCTATCCTGACTTTGTATCGCCATCCCTTGAAAACTATGTGTTTGATCTGAACTCTGGTCTCGTGGTCATCAACTTTGATGAAACCATCAATGCTACTAGTCTTGATATCTCCGGCTTAGCCTTCATGGACATGCCTAATGGTACTGTGATATTCATGCTGAATGATGTCATCAATAACAGCACAAATGGACCTCAGCTACGACTCTACGTTACAGATGATGATCTCAACGCCATCAAACAGAATGTCAGTCTCCTAACTGCCATGTCCAATGCTTACCTTGCCCTACAGCCAAACTTCATTGCAGATATGAATGGTAATCTGCTCAACGCAGTATTTGGAGTACAAGCAGAAGTCTTCCTGAACGACACCACCAGACCAAACCTGGTTGGATTTGACTTAGATATGAATCTCGGTCATTTGAGGCTTACCTTCTCTGAGACAGTGAATGCTAGTAGCTTTGACCCAACTGGTATCACCCTGCAGTCCACAGTCAACTCCATGGCCGGCACAAATAACAGCTATACACTGACGACAGGATCTCTCTTGGACATTGTTGATGATACAGAACTTACCCTTATGATTGATGTCGATGATCTGAATGAAATCAAAGCCCGAGGAATAGCTCAAGATAATTTCACCACGTGGCTCATCCTCAGTGACATCACAGTGAGAGATATGAGTGTATTTACACTACCAGTGCAACCGCTAATCTCTGGAGTTAGTGCCATCAATGTAGACGACTACACTGAAGATATGACTGGCCCAGTGCTACTCAACTTCACTCTAAATCTCACCTCTGAGACTCTGCAACTCACATTTGATGAAACGGTTGATGTATTCTTCATCAATATCACTCAATTCACGCTCCAGAATACCTCTAGTGAGCCTGTGCTCTCCAGTCACACTCTCACAGAAGCTAACTCAGTTGTCCTAGTCTACAGTCCTATGGTCACTATTAATCTGGCTCCTTACGATCTCAATGAAATAAAACGATTTACTGATCTTGGCACAAGTACTGAGAACACTTTCCTCTCCTTCACAGATCAGGCCATTGCAGACCGAGCTGATAACATGGTGTCACCACGATCGACTAACGATGCTCTGATGGCTGCTATTGTGTATGATGACTTCCGAAGACCCATGCTTGTGAACTTTGAATTCGATCTGAACCAAGGCCTAATAACCCTCAACTTCTCTGAGACCGTCCAGGCTGGGAGCATTGTATTGATGGATTTTGCTCTTCAAAGCACAAATCAGCTTGACAACATAACTAATGTGTCCTACTCCCTGACTGGTGGACAAGTTCTCTCTTCAGATGGACCCTTGATTCTCATACAACTCTCTGATTTCGATTTGAACGAACTGAAACTCGTTCCAGAGCTGGTTTCTGGAGCTGATAATCTCTCAGCTAATACATTCCTCACCCTACTACCAACAGCAGTTAGAGATAGCAATGATAATTTTGTTCATGAAATACCATCCTCAGATGCTCTAGAAGCTGCTGCCTTCGTTTCCGATATCACTCCACCAAATTTGCTTGGATTCGATCTAGATCTCAATGTTGGCATCATCACTCTCAATTTCAGTGAAGCTATGAATGGCACGACACTCAATCCAGCCGGCATCACACTGCTTAATATGAATGAAACCAATGCCACTTCAACCTACAGCCTCACCAACGGCTCTGTAATCAGTGTGGAGCAAGCTACTGTCGAGTTACAACTGACCGATTTTGATTTAAACAACATCAAAGCTATTCTTGATTTGGCTACTAATGCAGATAACACATTCATTGTCATCGAAGAAGCTGCCATTCTCGACACCAGTGATAACCCAGTGGTGGCTCTAGAGCCCCAGACAGCCATTGCTGTAGCTGACATCACAACAGATGCCACCAAACCTGAGCTTCTTGGCTTTGACCTTGATCTGGACTCTAGTTCACTGACTGTCACCTTCTCTGAAACAGTTCTACCAACCTCTGTCACTCCATCCGCCATAACCGTTCAAGCTCTGGAGAGCTTGGAATTGACTGCTGGAAATCGTTCATTTTTCTTTACTCTAACTAGACTAACAAATGCTACATCTCTCAGTAACACTGTACTGCGCCTGCAACTATCCAACTCTGACTTGAATGAGCTTAAGGCTCGCTCCCGCCTCGCAACATCAGAAGCAGATTCTTATCTTAGTCTAACCGAGACGGCTTTCACTGATGTATTTGGAAATCGCATTATCGCTGTGCCTAGCTCAAATGCTAGCTCCGTCTCAAACTATACAGAGGACAGTTCTCCACCTCAGCTCATGTCGTTCAATGTCGACTTGAACCAGGGGCAGATAGTGTTCAGATTTAGTGAAACAGTCAACGCTACCACACTCCACCAGCCCTCTTTCACCCTGCGTGACTCCTGCCCAACTGATCTCAATTCTACTAATACAACTCTAGCCGATAACTCGACCAACTCTACCAATGAAACTGATTATACCACTTACACCCTCAAGGGTGACTAATCATCATGGAATTGAATTTTGGACTTTGATTTTTGGATATGGACATAATTTTATTGCTCGGACAAAAAAAAAACTTGAACAATATTATCTTTAGTTTGCACACATACCTATTACATTATTATGCTCTTGATTTTTGAACTAATGCACACACAAATATGTAACGTGCAGCACATGTAGATTGCTAATACTATTGTATGCATAAGCAGTTGTATTTTAGTATGCTGAATATTAATAAACTTTTTCTCCTTTACACCTTTGCCAATTCTTCACGATCATTTTGCGCAAGAATGCACTGATAATAGTTAATTGTCCATAATTAGTTTGTGAAATATGTAGGCTTAGTTGCATGATGTGTACTCATATGGGATTACGTCATGCAGAAAATAACAATTATATAGATTATGCATCCTGTAGCTAAAATTAAGTACAAAGAGCTTTCACAATTATCTAATACTACAAAAGTTTAATAGTACATGCACTGTACTTTACCTGCAATACCAGGGGAAGGAAGTCTATGTTTATATTCCTCATTGAGGATAACCACAGGAAATGCCTGAGGCATACCATACTAAACATTGTGGTCGGAGGGAGACTGACGCATGGCAAATGTCTGATGTTATTAATCACAGCTGATCAGCAGACTTCAATGCTCCCTGAGTTGATGTTTTAGCTGGTCCGTGCCACCAGACAACCATGGCAAAATTCAGTGCATAGAGCTTGGGATTGCTTCACTATAATAATACTAGCTGGTATAATTATTAATATACTGACTACACTGCAAATGTAGTGTTCATGCACATACCGATCACATGTTTGCATGTGCTAACATTAGTAGTACCAATCACATGTTTTCCATGTGAGAACAGCTAGGAATAATAATATAGTGTACCACTCACTATTAATCATGATACTTTAGGAGAGGGCATATATACATTATTGAATACATACTTAGCTGTTGTTGCATGCTTTTGAGAATAATCTCTGCATGCATTCAGTATATGTGTGCTGGATGGAGTTGATGGAGGTCAGTATCGCTGGCTACAGTTGCATATTCCCACTGTCCATTACATGCATCATCACTTGCATCCACCAACGGCTCAAGTTCAAATCAAGGAAAAAAAACAGCAATTCATTCGTGACCCCAACACTGAAATGGCAAACTTCGAATTCACAACATGCAAGTATATGCATGCATCCCACTATCTAAAGGAGTCCATGCAGTTACTTAAATCTTAGCCATTCAATGAAAACAAATTTTTATATGACAGCAGCAGAGCAGAAATTATTATAGTGCTAACTTTGAACACAAATTATAATCAACTATGTTGATATTATAAATTATGATAAAGTGATTGTAGCAGTGATAAATTGGCTGATAATAATAGCTCAGAAATAATACCTGTATAATATTAAATAATTCGTTACTACATTTCATTTTAAAGTGCTTTGATGCACTGCATGATGCATAGTATGCGCGCCAAACAGTTAGAGATTGGGTAGCCGTGGAAAAAACATTTGATTGTTCATGGAAATCTGAGTTGGAGTTTCGCGTTTTCGATGTCGACACCGCTGAGAGGAGCACATGGGTTGGTCAGCTGAGCGCCTAGCCAGTCAAAAGCAATGTAGCAGGTAGAGCCGGACGATGTTACAGCGGTGAAGAAATCATGGTAAGGCCCAGCGACAGACCTGGTGAACTTGTGCTTGAAGGTGGGCTCATTGGGTACGCCCAGTGACAGAGCACCATTAGCGGCCATCAACAGATATCGACCGGGAAGATCGACAGATTCAAGGCTGCCATCGGAGTGGGCATGAAACTTGGTATTGGAGTCTGCAAACAAAAAAAAGATTTAATAAGTCATCTGTACCAGGAAATGTTCATGATGTTAGTTTAACAATGCAAGTTGATGATGGCAAAATACAAACTTTAAGGTGTAGGCGAGCTAGGAGTGAGGGCTCTTAAGTAATAATTATCATATTATAGTAATGCATGCATGCAGTGGGCAGTGGGAATATGCAACTGTAGCCAGTGATACTCACCTCCATCAACTCCATCTGATGTGACTACAGCAGTCGTTGCACGAACTAGGCTTCCAGACTCGGAATGATAGATGGTGACGACAGTTGCAGGAGCAGAATATACTGGTGAAAAAATGCAAATTGCCAGGAGAGCTAGAGAGATGAAGCTTGCCATTTCAGTATCAGGGTCACGGATGGATTGCTGTTTTTTTTCCTTGAATTGAACTTGAGCTGTTGGTGGATGCAAGTGATGACGGAACTGGACAGTGTTCTCCTCCTTATATAACTGGCACGAAGCAGCACTACATGTGACTCACCTCATGTTCTGACCGGTGCAAACCGACAATCTTGAATAGATTTTCCTTCCCCTAAGTACAGTGCAGTTCATTCATTATAGGGTTAACAAGTTTAGTGTGTCATAACCCGTAATAATGACTGATTTAATAATATCCTGGTTCCTCTATTCTATACAGAATGTGCCCAGGGCAGACTTAATCCTGTCTGGGGTGACAAGCAAACCACAACACGACTGTGGTTGAGTAACTAGCTAATTCTCTCTTCAGATGGACCCTTGATTCTCATACAACTCTGATTTCGATTTGAATGAACTGAAACTCGTTCCAGAGCTGGTTTCTGGAGCTGATAATGTCTCAGCTAATACATTCCTCACCCTACTATCAACAGCAGTTAGAGATAGCAATGATAATTTTGTTCATGAAATACCATCATCAGATGCTCTAGAAACTGCTGCCTTCGTTTCCGATATCACTCCACCAAATTTGCTTGGATTCGATCTAGATCTCAATGTTGGCATCATCACTCTCAATTTCAGTGAAGCTATGAATGGCACGACACTCAATCCAGCCGGCATCACACGCTTAATATGAATGAAACCAATGCCACTTCAACCTACAGCCTCACCAACGGCTCTGTAATCAGTGTGGAGCAAGCTACTGTCGAGTTACAACTGACTGATTTCGATTCAGACAACATCAAAGCTATTCTTGATTTGGCTACTAATGCAGATAACACGTTCATTATCATCAAAGAAGCTGCCATTCTTGACACCAGTGATAACCCAGTGGTGGCTCTAGAGCCCCAGACGGCCATTGCTGTCGCTGACATCACAACAGATGCCACCAAACCTGAGCTTCTTGGCTTGACTTTGATCTGGACTCTGGTTCACTGACTGTCACCTTCTCTGAAACAGTTCTACCAACCTCCGTTACTCCATCCGCCATAACCATTCAAGTTCTGGAGAGCTTGGAATTGACCGCTGGAAATCATTTACTCTGAGTCTAACTAGACTAACAAATGCTACATCTCTCAGTAACACTGTACTGCGCCTGCAACTATCCAACTCTGGCTTGAATGAGCTTAAGGCTCGCTCCTGCCTCGCAACATCAGAGGCAGATTCTTATCTTAGTCTAACCGAGGCGGCTTTCACTGACATGTTTGGAAATCGCATTACCGCTGTGCCTAGCTCGAATGCTAGCTCTGTCTCAAACTATACAGAGGACAGTTCTCCACCTCAGCTCATGTCGTTCAATGTCGACTTGAACCAGGGGCAGATAGTGTTCGAATTTAGTGAAACAGTCGATGCTACCACACTCCACCAGCCCTCTTTCACCCTGTGGGACTCCTGCCCAACTGATCTCAATTCTACCAATACAACTCTAGCCGATAACTCAACCAATTCTACCAATGAAACTGATTTTACTACTTACACCCTCAGGGGTTACTAATCATCATGGAATTGAATTTTGGACTTTGATTTTTGGATACGGACATAATTTTATTGCTCGGACAAAAAAAACTTGAACAATATTATCTTTAGTTTGCACACATACCTATTGCATTATTATGCTCTTGATTTTTGAACTAATGCACACACAAATATGTAACGTGCAACACATGTAGATTGCTAATACTATTGTATACATAAGCAGTTGTATTTTAGTATGCTGAATATTAATAAACTTTTTCTCCTTTATGCCTTTGCCAATTCTTCACGGTCATTTTGTGCAAGCATGCACTTATCATTATACCGTACCCTCGCTGAAGTGAAGCTGTAAGACAACTAACAAATTTCTTGAGCTAGCTAATTGCCAAGTTATATGATCAGGCAAGATGTGCACGTGCGTTAGCTTACTCATGCGCATGCATATGTAGGTAAAGGTCGTCGATGGCACATGCACAATAATATGCGCACATAGATAAAGGAGTGAGCGAGTGAAGCGAGCTCACTCCTTAATTATAATTAATTGTCCATAATTGCTTTATGTAAAATATGTAGGCTTAGTTGCATGATGTGTACTCATATGGGATTACGTCATGCAGAAAATAACAATTATTATATATTATGTATCCTGTAGCTAAAATTAAGTACAAAGAGCTTTCACGAATTATCTAATACTACAAAAGTTTAATAGTACATGCGCTGTACTTTACCTGCAATACAAGGGGAAGGAAGTCTATGTTTATATTCCTCATTGGGGATAACCACAGGAAATGCCTGAGGCATACCATACTAAACATTGTGGTCGGAGGGAGACCGACGCATGGCAAATGTCTGATGTTATTAATCACAGCTGATCAGCAGACTTCAATGCTCCCTGAGTTGATGTTTTAGCCTGGCCGTGCCACCTGACAACCATGGCAAAATTCAGTGCATGGAGCTTGGGTTTGCTTCACTATAATAATACTAGCTGGTATAATTATTAATATACTGACTACACTGCAAATGTAGTGTTCATGCACATACCGATCACATGTTTGCATGTGCTAACATTAGTAGTACCAATCACATGTTTTCCATGTGAGAACAGTTAGGAATAATATTGTAGTGTACCACTCACTATTAATCATGATGTTTTCTAGGAGAGGGTGTGCATGCATTATTGAATACATACTGTTGTTGCATGCTTTTGAGAATAATCTCTGCTTGCATGCAGTGTGCTATAGCTAATTATCCCTTGTATGCTATTAGTGATTAGCTGCTGAGCAACATGCAAAGTATTTGCATGCATCCCACTATCTAAAGGAGTCCATGCAGTTACTTGAATCTTAACCATTCAATGAAAACAAGTTTTTATAATAATAATTTATTATTAAGGCAGCAGCAGCAGCAATTTTTATAGTCAAACTTTGAACACAAATTATAATCAACTATGTTGATAATTATTATAAATTATGATAAAGTGATTGTAGTAGTGATAAATCGGCTGATAATAATAGCTCAGAAATAATACCTGTATAATATTAAATAATTTATTACTACATTTCATTTTAAAGTGCTTTGATGCATCACATGGGTTGGTCAGCTGAGCGCCTAGCCAGTCAAAAGCAATGTAGCAGGTAGAGCCGGACGATGTTACAGCGGTGAAGAAATCATGGTAAGGCCCGGCAGCGACGGACCTGGTGAACTTGTGCTTGAAGGTGGGCTCATTGGGTGTGCCCAGTGACAGGGCACCATTGGCGGCCATCAACAGATATTGACCGGGATAATCGACAGATTCAAAGCTGCCATCGGAGTATGAATGAAACTTGATATGGGAGTCTGCAAACAAAAAAAAATTAATAAGTCATCTGTACCAGCAAATGTTTATGATGTTATTTTAGCAATGTAAGTTGATGATGGCAATTCAAAATACAAAGGTGTAGACAGGTTAGGAGTGAGGGCTCTTAAGTAATAATTATATTATCATAGTAATAGACAGTGGGAATATGCAACTGTAGCCAGTGATACTCACCTCCATCAACTCCATCTGATGTGACTACAGCAGTCGTTGCACGAACTAGGCTTCCAGACTCGGAACGATAGATGGTGACCAGAGTTGCAGGAGCAGAATATACTGGTGAAAAAATGCAAATTGCCAGGAGAGCTAGAGAGATGAAGCTTGCCATTTCAGTATCAGGGTCACGGATGAATTGCTGTTTTTTTTCCTTGAATTGAACTTGAGCTGTTGGTGGATGCAAGTGATGACGCAACTGGACAGTGTTCTCCTCCTTATATAACTGGCACGAAGCAGCACTAGCTACATGTGACTCACCTCCTGTCGACATGTCCTGACCAGTGCAAACTGACAATCTTGAATAGATTTTCCTTCCCCTAAATACAGTGCAGTTCATTCATTGTAGGGTACTAATCACATGTTTTCCGTGTGAGAAGAGCTAGGAATAATATTGTAGTGTACCACTCACTATTAATCATGATGTTTTCTAGGAGAGGGTGTGCATGCATTATTGAATACATACTGTTGTTGCATGCTTTTGAGAATAATCTCTGCTTGCATGCAGTGTGCTATAGCTAATTATCCCTTGTATGCTATTAGTGATTAGCTGCTGAGCAACATGCAAAGTATTTGCATGCATCCCACTATCTAAAGAAGTCCATGTAGTTACTTAAATCTTAACCATTCAATGAAAACAATTTTTATAATAATAATTTATTATTAAGGCAGCAGCAGCAGAAATTTTTATAGTGCTAACTTTGAACACAAATTATAATCAACTATGTTGATATTATAAATTATAATAAAGTGATTGTAGCAGTGATAAATCGGCTGATAATAATAGCTCAGAAATAATACCTGTATAATATTAAATAATTATTTATTACTACATTTCATTTTAAAGTGCTTTGATGCACTGCATGATGCATAGCTAGTATGCGCGCCAAACAGTTAGAGATTGGGTAGCCGTGGAAAAAACATTTGATTGTTCATGGAAATCTGAGTTGGAGTTTCGCATTTTCGACGTCGACACCGCTGAGAGGAGCACATGGGTTGGTCAGCTGAGCGCCTAGCCAGTCAAAAGCAATGTAGCAGGTAGAGCCGGACGATGTTACAGCGGTGAAGAAATCATGGTAAGGCCCAGCGACTGTCCTGGTGAACTTGTGCTTGAAGGTGGGCTCATTGGGTGTGCCCAGTGACAGGGCACCATTAGCGGCCATCAACAGATATCGACCGGGAAGATCGACAGATTCAAGGCTGCCATCGGAGTGTGCATGAAACTTGGTATTGGAGTCTGCAAACAAAAAAAAGATTTAATAAGTCATCTGTACCAGGAAATGTTCATGATGTTATTTTAACAATGTAAGTTGATGATGGCAAAATACAAAGGTGTAGGCGAGCTAGGAGTGAGGGCTCTTAAGTAATAATTATAATATCATAATATTATAGTAATGCATGCAGTGGGCAGTGGGAATATGCAACTGTAGCCAGTGATATTCACCTCCATCAACTCCATCTGATGTGACTACAGCAGTCGTTGCACGAACTAGGCTTCCAGACTCGGAATGATAGATGGTGACCAGAGTTGCAGGAGCAGAATCCGACGCTGGTGAGAAGATGCAAATTATTAGGAGAGCTAGAGAGAATTCGAAGCTTGCCATTTCAGTTTCGGGATCACAGATAAATAATAGATTATATATAATCTATGGATGAATTCAGTATATAACTGTTTTTTTTTTAACTTCAGCTGTTGGTGGATGCAAGTGATGATGCTACTCTCCTCCTTATATAACTGGCATGAAGCCGCGAGCACTACATGTGACAGAGTCACCCGAGATCCTGTCGACATGTCCTGACCTGCCACGCAAACTGTAATCTCGACACTCGCTTCAATAGATGTCCTGCCCCCCATCCTTTCCCCTAAGTACAGTCCAGTTCATTCATTCGGTAAATTGTTAACAAGTTTATAGTGTCATAGCCAGTAATACGACTGATTTAATAATATCCTGGTTCCTAGATCCTCTAGAATGTGTTCAGGGGAGACTCAATTCCTGCCTGGCCAGACCAGCACATTTTCCCTTCTCATTGTTAACAATGGAAAGTCTCAGTTCCTCTGACCTGCATCAACCTCTGTGGCTTTGTCAAAAGGTGCCAAGCAAACCGCAACACGACTGTGGTCGATTACAGTTGACGCGTGCTCGAAACCACAAACCGAGTCACAGTTGCGCATTGCATGTCTACTTCTATACGCAGGCGCAGCCGGCTGTGGCTTGCAAGACTAGCTCCCCCCCCCCCCCCCCCCCCCCCCCCCCCCCAGTCAGTGGCGGATTTAGGGGGGTTTCGGAGGTTTCGACCGAACCCCCCTTTGGGCTGCACCTAGTTATGATGATAGGCTAACTGGAACCCCCCTCTCTGGCTACAGAACTAAGAAAACTGCTGTTGTGGCTCACCTTAGCATGCTTCAGCAGAAAATTCGTTAAAAAATCGATCGGTTGGGCTGGTACCAGTGGCAGTTGCT
Source organism: Cliona cf. orientalis (assembly GCA_963930775.1). Taxonomy (NCBI): domain Eukaryota; kingdom Metazoa; phylum Porifera; class Demospongiae; order Clionaida; family Clionaidae; genus Cliona; species Cliona cf. orientalis. The sequence continues at coordinate 6,999,894 of OZ005707.1, forward strand.
CTCAAACGATCAAAATGGGCGTGGTTTTTAGGCGAAAGTGGGCGTGGCTTCTAACATTTTGCGCGCGCTTCGCGCGCAAGCCTAAAACAGAACCCCCCTTCAGAATTAATTCTAGACCCGCCACTGCCCCTATGCGTGTGCTAGCTGCTCAAGCAACCAGGAGTCGGATAGTCCCCTCCATCAGGTTGGGTGGTGGAAGACAGGCCTTTGAACTTTCAACATTTGCAAAATTTTTTAATGCGGCGCTGCAGGTGTTTACTGTGTACTACCTGTCACCTCTATGCAATGGGAGAGTACTGTCACGGTATTGCAGGTGTGGTTGGCTTCCGAGGGTCATGGGAGGAGTACCCAAACTTCATTGAAAGTTCTTGCACTGAACTATCTAGATGGCTTCTTTTGAACTGTGCATGAAGCACATGTAGCTAGCCATGTTTACCCTGCCGGTGTCGGAATATTAAATTATATTTGAGCTATATTCAATTTGGGAGTTCGTTGTACCTGGGGGACCCAACCACAGTAATCCTTTCATTTTAAAGATATCCTTTTGCACCTTATCCTGTGATTACATAATGTGGTTTTCTTTGACATCCTGGGGTCACCTATATACTATACAGTCATTTCACACAAGCAGGCAGCTGAATAAACACTAACAGTCCCCCCTCCTCCGGTCTAGATTTGGGGAGTTCCTATGTAGGATGCACAATCATTTATCAATGGATTATGATTTAAGTACGGTATGTCTGTACTGTGAATGCACTCTGAGAATCATCATGAATTAACAAGATGACAATCATATTTATTATGGGACTCAGGTAGACTGAATAGCTAGCTTACAGATCATTCTAGATTATATTCAGTCTACGTGAGTCCCATAATAAATATGATTGTCATCTTGTTAATTCTGATAATAATTATTATTATTATTGTTTTATTCTGAACACAGAAAAAAAATAATCCACACATTCATGCAGGGACTAAGTTAAGGAAGTTTCTCTATGCTCTATGTTATTCTAGTCAGCTGGGGTACATCCTGGTAGCTAGCCTATTGGTGTTGTTGTACTAGTATAGCTATAGTGTAGTGTTATAGTGAAAGGCAACATAGGACTCCACCACACATTGAGCTGCCATGACCTAATTTCCTCAAAGATCAATAAGACAGGAATAGTCCGGCCACATTAGGTTAACAAAGAACTAATTATGATGATAATATCCCCCGAGATCTGCGGGTCGATGATAGCACAGTACTACTATCATATTTCAACAGTTCATGGGTGCAAGTACACAAGTTTACAGGAAGAACATCTATATGACGGACGGAGTTTTGATATCAGTATAATAAAACTTATCACTACTATATTGAATATTATCAATTAGGGCTATAAGCCCTTGATATTATGTAATACATGCAGCCTGCATTCATCGCTATGACATGAGGAGCAGAATTCACCTTGGGCCTTTAGTACCATTCAGGTTTATCTGACAACACAACAAACTAAAGCTTTCATAAGAAGGATGTAATATACGAGGCATGTTTGCTATAGTACACCTATCTTTAAATCACATACCCGCTATGCGGCGCTATCCCTATTCACCCTATACACCTACGCCTGAAATAATCATTGAAGTCATGAATTGGCCGAGAATCATGCGAGAGTATAAAAAAGCCAGTGGCCAAATCAATTTTCATCATCTCCTCCCTCGAGCAAAACTAATCAAGTTGCAACCGACTTAAACTTTCAATCACTATAAAGAAGAATCAACTACAAGCGATAATCATCCAAATGGCAAAATCCCCGAATTTCTGTGCTCTTCTGGCAGTGGCCTGCTGTGTATTCATGACTGCGCAGTATGCTGCAGCTGCTCCGCCAAAGCTGACTGTGCGAATCTACCATGGAGAATCTGAGAACTTTGTACGAGGCACACAATTACCAGCGATCCTATATGCTAATGGAACAGACCCTGGTTAGTTCCCACAGTTACAATAAAAGTTAATGCTATAATGGTGCGAATTTTATTCATTTTACAGATCTAGAGTCCATGACACTGTTTTATCCACATCAAAGGCCGGGCAGCAAAATAGCCTTTGAAAGTGTTAGATTCAGTACCACTGCGAATAGGCAATACCTGGTCATGAATGAGGACGGTACTCTATCACTCGGCAAACCCAAAGGAAATATCTATGAATTTAGCAGGACACCTGCTGGAAAATCCACGCGATTCAACTTCCTGTTTGCTACAGTGTCTTCTGGTGATACCTGCTATGTATCATTTGACAACGATGGAAATCCTCTGGTAAATCAGTGCAATTCCCTCTCAGGTGAAGGAATAGAATATGCAAAGTTGCAAATATCACCATACTAAAGCTGGTCTCAGATCGATTGATAGGATAAAAAAGGAAGAAAATTTAGTAGAGGACTTTTATTTATTTATTTATTTATTTATGCAGAAAGATGAGGCTATCTAATAGTCTATAAAATTTTAGGCATTAGTCTTTATTTATTTATTTATTTATTCATGCAGAAAGATGAGGCTATCTAATAGTCTATAAAATTTTAGGCATTAGTCTTTATTTATTTATTTATTTATTCATGCAGAAAGATGAGGCTATTTAATAGTCTTAATATTTTAGGCATTGGTCAACACAAATTTTATTATTATCTTTTGACATCCCGCCAGCGCGCTTTTTTAACACACTCGCGCATGCGTACATCTATAAAATTATGCAGTAGAAAGGGCGGGATATCAGCTAATAAAAGAACACTGGCTACCGCCACACTCTTGAAGACGTTAGGAGCAGAACGGTGGCAAAAAGAGAAAGAGAAAGGCTGCCTGTCGAAACCACCTCACCCCTGGTCCTGCTACATTCTACGCTGACCGCGAAGCCAAGCCACACATGGCAACGGTAGGAATATTTGAATTAGGAAATTTGGCGGGAAAAGAGGTTTGCACACGTTGGTGGTCATTTTACTTTTTGAATTTCAGCCACTAGGAGAGATGAATGCTTCTGACGAACTTGTTCCCTTGGTGGACTTGGTCGCTGGGGACTCGGGGGAGAAGGGAGGAAAGAAGAGGCTCTCCGTTGAACGAATTTACCAGCGAAAGACACAGCTAGAACATATTCTCATTCGACCGGACACGTACATAGGCTCGGTGGAGGAGACGACAGAGAGCATGTACGTCTTTGACGACGAGAAGAAAGCCATCTTGAAGAGACAGGTAACCTTTGTACCTGGACTCTACAAGATTTTCGACGAAATTCTTGGTGAGTCTTCCCCAATTTTGCTGGTACATATTATGTCTGTCCATGAGTGTGTTATTTGAATATTTATTATACTACTACTGTGTTTATGGTTACAGTGAATGCTGCTGATAACAAGCAGAGAGACAGGAATATGACTATGATAAAGATTGTCATTGATCCGTAAGTGATTTATGGTTGGCTGGCCTGACAAACACAAGGGTGGGCATTATTTGGAAATGTTGATTTATTGTCTGCCAAACCCCTTCTTTTTTCGCCCAGGGAGGACAACTTGATCAGTGTTTGGAACAATGGCCGTGGTATTCCTGTGGAGATGCATGCCAAAGAGAAGATGTATGTTCCTGAGCTCATCTTTGGAACTCTGTTAACCTCTTCCAACTACAACGATGACCAGAAGAAGGTGACTGGAGGCAGGAATGGCTACGGCGCTAAGCTATGTAACATATTCTCCACCGAGTTTACTGTAGAGACGGCATGCAGTGAGTCAGGAAAGCTCTTCAAACAGGTAAGCCTCTCACAATCGACAGCTGATATGCATGGCTTGCCACAGCAGATTATGTACAACCCTTCGTCCTTATATGTACATACCCAGAGCATGCACATCACACTTGCATGCGCGCACACATAATAGTTATCTGACGGTAATTGGGGTGCATTCGACCATGCATCTCATGCACCCCAATTACCGTCAGATAACTATTATGTTGGTAGTTAACCTCTGTTCATCATTGGCCTACTTTATGATGACCCACCCCCTTCCCAAATTGCCTATAAAAACTTTGGTTGCTAGGCAACTACCAACAAACACTCTTGTACTCACTGTAGACATGGAAGGGCAACATGGGCAAGGCTGGCAAGACGACTATCAGAGACAGCAAGTCTGACTTTACCAAGGTCTCCTTCAAGCCTGACCTAGCCAAGTTCAAGATGACCCACCTTGATAAGGACACGGTGGCCATTATGACCAGAAGGGCCTACGACCTGGCCGGCTGCACCAAGGGAGTCTCGGTTTACCTCAACGGAACCAAACTGCCTGTGAGACTAACTAGAATAGGTCCTTAAATCTCCCAAATTGTGTCGAGTATCACTGCATCTGATTTAGTCATACTTCAGATTTTTCCTTGTTCAGACTTAGTCCCCTGGTTGAAAGATGTAATACCATAATATAGCCAGAAAACTTGGCAGGGAATTGAATTTGGCGGTTTGGCAGTTCATATTACAACTGCCAAATTAAAATCCGCCGAAAATTTCCTACTCGCATATATACGTATGACGATCCCATACCGAACTGCCAAATTTATAAATCTGCCAATAAGTATTCTTCCAATAGCGATTTTGGGCTCAACCGCCAGATTTTTTAATTCCCGCCAATATTTCTGGCTATACGTTATTTATGGTGTATTTCCTGACTATGTATAGGTGAAGACGTTTCGTGACTATGTTGAGCTCTACCTTCGAGGGATTTCCCCTTCTGAGGAGGAGGAGGATCTTCCGAGGAAGATCATCCATGAGGTCGTGAACCCTCGGTGGGAGGTGGCCATCACCGCCAGCCCCTGTGGCTTCCAGCAGTCAAGCTTTGTCAACTCAATAGCAACGACCAAGGTCTACACATCTACATCTCTTACTTTACCCCACATTACCTGCTTTACCTTAGAATACTCTACATTACTCTATATTATTCGATACGTTACTCTTGTAAATCGCGAATATTTCGATGTTAAAATATTTTCGGACAGCATGGCTTGTGCGAAAATTAAACGCACGAAATACATTAACGACAATGCGGTACAGGGTCGTTTGTCCGAAAATTATTTAACGCGAAAAATTATTGCATGAAAAATTTTAACACGAAATATTCGCGATTTACGGTATTATGTTTGATGTCACAGTCATGGGATAATGTGACGTTGTGTATAGTATAATCATCTAAAATCTCAGAATCTCATCCCTGCCTGTCCCAATTTTTACAGGCCGCCTCTATGAATTTTATTTCTATCGCGCGTGCATAGTAGCAACCCTTTACCAAATATCTTGAAAACATGCTCCAGATACTGCTCTTTCTAGTGCCCTGATGAGTAAAAAATAAAAATAAAATGCCTCCTCCCGCCCCTATTTTTTGGAAAAAGGTGGATGAGAATCAAGTAAGTTATTTTATATGGCCTTATAATAATTATTGTGACATTTTCTTCATTTTCATGTGAGCATTCTTGGGAGATTTTTTTCTCTCTCTCTTGCAGGGTGGTACTCACATTGGTCATGTGGTTGATCAGGTGGTGTCAAAGCTGCTGGAGTCCGCTAAGAAGAAGAACAAAGGAGGGATGGACCTGAAGCCGTTCCACATCAAGGGCCACATTTGGATATTCATCAACTGCCTCATCGAGAATCCGACCTTTGACTCCCAGACCAAGGAGAATATGACGCTCAAGGTCAAGTCATTTGGCTCCACCTGCTCACTGAGTGATAAGTTCATCAAACAGGTGAGACAGACATACTCTTGGTAGATCTGTGACTGCAACTAGACCAAAATGATGTGAGGAATAAGTGAAAAATGTAATAATAAGCTGTACTATCAAGGTGCTTCACATGGTTTAGTTTGACGTACAACTGTTTCGAAGATAACATATATATTAGAGATAATTATCTATTTGGTGACAGAATTCTTAGTTGGTATCCATAAACTTACGTCATACCGACCATTAATTCATTATCGAAAGATAATGTTCTGGTTAGTGTAACACGACCTACCTCAGATAACAGAGGTGGCAGGATATCATTATTTGTATCTTGTTCTTCCCTTCTCGAAGGCGATGTCCTGTGGTGTGATAGAGCGTGTGCTGAACTGGGCCAGAGCCAAGTCCCAGGCACAGATAGCAAAGAAGCAGAGTGGCTCTAAGCACACCAAGCTGAGGGGGATCCCAAAGCTCGATGACGCCAACGACGCCGGGGGTAAGAATTCCATGGACTGCACTCTGATTGTCACGGAGGGGGACTCGGCCAAGACGCTGGCCGTCAGCGGGCTGGGTGTGGTCGGGCGGGACCAGTACGGTGTCTTTCCACTCAGGGGCAAACTGCTCAACGTCAGGGAAGCTACTCACAACCAGGTCAGTTAGGAGAAAGAAGTGAAATCTTGAGGATAGCATCAAAAAAATTTTTTTTCATCTGTTTTGTTTTTCTAAGATTTTCATTTTCATGGCTAGCTATTTAAAGATCTATGCACAATCAATGCTATTTTTATCACCCTGCTCTATATTTAGATCATGGGTAATGAGGAGATCAGCAATGTGGTGAAGATTCTTGGTCTGCAGTACAGCAAGAAGTACGCTGAGCCCAGCGAGCTGAAGAGCCTTCGCTATGGGAAGCTGATGGTGATGGCCGACCAGGACCAAGATGGCTCACACATCAAAGGACTCGTCATCAACTTCATCCACCACAACTGGCCAAACCTACTCAAGCACAACTTCATGGAGGAATTCATCACTCCAATCGTAAAGGTGTGCCATGTAGCTGGGCAACTGCAGTGTAGGTGGACAGAGAAGAGGGGAGAGAGAGGGGGTGAGGGAGGGGGGAGCAGCGGTGAATTCTGGTAGAAGGGGTGAGATTTTTCTCAAATTGAAATTTAATTTTCGTTGCTTAAATTGACAACTCTCCTAAGAATACTGAATTATGGTCTGTTTTCAGGCGTCCAAAGGCAGAGAAGAGATTGCCTTTTTCAGTCTTCCAGAGTTTGAGCGATGGAAGGCAGCCACTGAGAACCACCACACTTGGAAGATCAAGTACTACAAAGGTCTCGGGACGAGCACGGCCAAAGAGGCAAAGGAGTACTTCTCTGACATGGAGAGGCACCGCATACCCTTCCAGTACAGTGGCAGCGAAGATGACCAAGCTATAGTCCTGGTCAGTCGATGTAGCTTGTTATTTCTAACTGATTGCTAGATATGGTAGATTAGTAAGCACCTATTTATCCGAAAGTAGCATTTAGAGCAATTCTACTACCAATTACCTATTAAAACATCTCCATTTATTGTAAATCTTACTTGTAATTATGTAATCTCAATTATTATTTATTTCTCATCTTGTTCAGGCATTCAGTAAGAAATTTGTTGATGCTCGTAAGGAGTGGTTGACTAGCTGGCTCCAGCAGCGCAGAGAGAGGAGGCAGGATGGACTCAACGAGTCGTTCCTCTACGGAGAGGCCACCTCCTCCGTCTCCTACTCTGACTTCATCAACAAGGAGCTGATTCTCTTCTCGAACATGGACAACGAGCGTTCGATCCCGAGCATGGTGGATGGACTCAAGCCAGGCCAGAGGAAGGTCATGTTCACCTGTTTCAAGAGGAACGACAAGCGGGAGATCAAGGTAGCCCAGCTGGCTGGCTCCGTCGCTGAACACTCTGCCTACCACCACGGAGAGGTGAGTTCATACCACAGTGCATATACGGTACAGGGTCGTCACCAGAGTTTGTGTGTGGGTTGTATGGTACAGGGTCGTCGGGTAAACTTGTGCTTATCTGATATGCACCTTGTGCTATAATTTATTTTCTCCACCCATGCAGCAAAGCTTGATGTCGACGATCATCAATCTGGCCCAGAACTTTGTTGGTAGTAACAATGTCAACTTGCTTCAACCAGTGGGTCAGTTTGGAACTCGACTTCACGGAGGCAAGGATGCCGCTAGCCCAAGGTAAAAACAATTATCGTGCGAATTCGGTATAGATCACCAAAATTATTAACAGCTCACCAATTTAACTTGATGCACGTGGGAAAGCTGGGACAAAGCTATCTATATTACCGTATAGCTGGAAATATTGGCGGGAATTAAATTTTGTGATTCTATTGCAAGAATATTAGCGGATTTAAATTTGGCGGTTGTGATATAGACTGCCAAACTGCCAAATTTTCCGGCTATACGGTATGAGTTTGAAATTCTCTCATTGTTTCATTTCCTTCCCTTGCACAGGTACATCTTCACTATGCTGAGTCTCCTTGCTCGCTGTGTGTTCCACCCCTCGGACAACCCCCAGCTAAACAACCTCTTTGAGGACAACATGAAGATAGAGCCGGAGTGGTACTGCCCCATCCTACCCATGGTACTGGTCAACGGCAGTGATGGAATTGGGACGGGCTACTCCACCACCATTCCAAACTACAACCCACGTGAGATCATCGCTAACATCAAGAGAATGATGGCAGGACAGGAGCCTATTGATATGGTAAGGGGTCGTCAGCGCCGTGTGTGTGGTAATGATCGTCAATGCCTGTTAAGCTTCAAAATTGAGATTTGTACAGTACCTCTGGTTAAAATTTTTTTAAGTGACTGAGACTGTACACGAGGCCTGTGTAGATAGTCTTAATATGACATTTTTGTACTTTTGTGATTTTTTTCCTCCCAGCAACCTTGGTACAAGAACTTTGGTGGTACGATAGCTCACATTGAGCCGTCCAAGTACATGGTGTATGGTAACGTGGCACGCCTTAGCCCCACGAGCCTGGAGATCACCGAGCTGCCCATACGAACATGGACCCAGGTCTACAAGGAGAACGTCCTGGAGCTAATGCTGCATGGAAACGAAAAGAACCCTCCCTTCATTACGTACGTTCCCTGTGTATGTACTCAGAGTTTTTACTGTGTGTCTACGTGGAAATTTTCACCAATTTCACTGCCTGCTCTCATTGGCAAAAAAAATTGTCATGCTAATTTTTTTGTCCTTGATTGATGATTGCATAGATGATACAATGAACTTTACTGCATTGGCGAAATTTATTCCAGCAAATGTTTCTTTGGTGAAATTTTTATCGAATGAAAATTTCCATGTATACATCATTTGACTTCTATATACAGTTCTAATAATATATATATTGTGGGGTTTTTTTGTTGTCTATACAGTGACTACAAGGAGTACCACACTGACACTACAGTGAAGTTCGTAGTGACCCTTTCGGCTGACAAGATGATGGAAGCAGAGGCCGTCGGCTTCCACAAGAAGTTCAAGCTGGAGAGCTCCCTCACAACATCCAACCTGGTCCTGTTTGACAGAGATGGCTGCCTCAAGAAGTACCCCAATGTGATGGAGATACTCAAAGAGTTCTACGAGGTGAGGCTGGAGCTGTACAGGAAGAGGAAGGACTGGCTCGTTGGACAGCTCGAGGCAGAGGCCGCCAAACTGACCAATCAGGCGAGGTTTATCATGGAGAAGATCGAGGGAAAAGTTGTCATCGGTGAGTTATTATTATTGAAGAAAATAAACTACAAATTGTAGTGTAGAAGGAATGTTTGCAAAGCACTCTACCATTGAAATTTGATACTGAAAGTCAACACGAGTTTGTTAGTTCTGTGCAAGAGGTTTTATCTGGAGCAGTAGTTGACAAAACAGCATAGTTGTTTGATATTAAATTGTTGGCAAAAATGCTGTGTATATTATTATGATGTTTATTTGCAGAGAACAAGCGCAAGGCTGAGATGATTGAGCAGCTCAAGTCTCGTGGTTACCGTAGCGACCCGGTGAAGGCGTGGAAGGCGGAGTCTAGTGACGACCACGAGGAGGAGGGAGGGGCAGAAGGGGAGGAACAGTCAGGGACGGGGGACAAAGGTCAACCAGACTACAACTACCTCCTCTCAATGCAGCTGTGGTCTTTGACTCGTGAGAAGAAAGAAGAGCTGCTCAAAAATAGGGACAAGAAGGTTATTATAAGATACTGGCATATATGGTAAAGGGTCGTCACACACACCTGTTTTCCTGTAGGTTGAGGAGCTGCGTATTCTTAAGGAGAAGATGCCAAAGGACCTTTGGAAGGAGGACATTGATGTCTTCATGGAAGAACTGGAGGTAAGAAATATCTTGCATAATTATTGCCTAGCCCCTAGTGATTAATTTGCATTATTTTGTAGAGAGTGGAGACTCTTGAGAAAGAGGATGAGGAGGCCGGAGCCAAGATAACCGTCAAAAAGAAGAAGACAGCCAAAGGAAAGAGCAGCTTCCGTCAGACAAAGTTAGCCTCTGGGGGAGAGAAGAACAGCCTGGAGGTCACCAAGCCTAGCCCCTTTGCCGAGGCCATTGAACCTTCAATACCAGAGTTCAATGCCAATCCCAAGAAGCCGGGAGGAGGGAGAAAGAGAGCCAAGGCTGAACCAAAAGAAGAACCAGGTAGCAGTCCCTCCAAGGAGAGTGATGGAAAGGAGGAGAAAGAAGGAGTGCCAGCAGCTACAAAGAAAGCCAAGACTGAGGCAGCAGCTGTAGAGGTGGTGGATGGAGAGGAGAGTAAGATGGAGGTGAAGCCATCGGCACCTGCAGTGAAGAGGAAAACCGTTGTTATAGATGACAGTGAAATGGAGATGTCTGAAGACTCAGATGATGATGATGTAAGAAGTATAAAAATAGTAGTATATCTGAACTGCATAGCTGTGCTGGCTTCAAGTGTTGCTTATCAATATTATTGTGTTTCTTTCAGTTTGAGCTGGTGAAGAAGAAAAAGCCAGTCAAATCGAAGAGCAAGACGTTGCTCGCTCAAACCAAGCTCACTCTCGAGGCGAAACCAAAAACTGTATCTGCAGCTGCTAGCAAGAAATCTGCCGAGTCAGCAGCTGCGAGCAAGAAATCGACCAAGTCGGCTGGTGGTGCAAAGGCTACTAAGAAAAAGGCTGAGTCAGCAGTCACTGCTAGTGAACATGAGCCCACCAAGAAGCCAGCGTCGAAGAAACAGCCACCGAAGCCTGTGGTGGGAAAGAAACGCCAAATACGAGCAGTCTCTCTGTCATCAGATGAGGAGGATGATGGAAGCCCTCCTTTGAAGAAGTCACCAGTGAAGGAAAAGAAGAGAGCAAAGAAGGCACTTTTATCAGATGATGACGATGTGAGCCCTCCTGTGAAGAAAGTAGCAGCTAAAAAATCACCAGTAAAGAAAAAAGCAAAGAAGACAATTTCATTCTCTTCTTCTTCAGAGGAGGGGGAGGAAGATAGCGATATCGAAATTCAACCTTTAAGAAAGCGAGTACAGCGCCAGGCGGCCACTCGGGCTAAAAATAAGGCACGTGTATTAAAATAATATAGCCATTTTGTCTGATTTAATGCTCGCCAGAATTAAAAAATAATTTTTTGTCTCTGCGCAGGTCCAGTACCTGATTGATAGCAGCGAGGGGGAGGACAGCGACTTCCAACCCGATGATGACGATATGATGTAACTATTAGAAATTATTGTTTTTGCTGGTGTAGTACACAACTAATAATAACTAGCTATCATTATTTATGTCATAATGATCCCTCCACTTAGCTATATACAATGTCATATTTTGCGTTTGTGTAAGTGTTGTTATTAGAGTTAAATTACAACTCCAAAAATAGAACTACTGGCTGTTTACCATTATGATATATAATCAATTTAAAAATAGCGTATCTGACCCAGTGAACGTGACTATTAAATATACTCTCTTTGCTAATTTATTTATAGCATCACGTTGTTTGTCAGTCTAGGCCTAACTATTGCGTTATGATTATGGGTAACTGTTCAAGAGCAGAAGAATAACAATGAGCCACCTTTGGGAGAGAGCTGGTCACCATCTGGAACTAACCAAGTTTGGAAGTGGATCTGAAGTTGTTCCAAGATGCATCCAGAATTCTGGAGTGGAAATTAGAACCGTGGTATACGTCAACGTTATTCATAGCTCTGTTTTGCCGCTCAAAGTATGCATGAGTTGGCAAATTTCGCGCGCGCGGGCTATACATACCGTTTGCGCGGGTAATGATTATCCTACTGCGCATGTGCTAGTGGTTAACTGTTGCTTTTTATAAGTTGGTTCCCAGCGCGGCTATAAATATTTCTCGCCTAATATGGAATAATCCTCAAAATAGCTAACTCCGATTGGTTGGTTGCTGCGCGCTTCGAAAAAAGCGAGCATGTTTCTCAATCAGAGGGCTATGAATAATATGAGCTAATATCCACTTGCCTTGAATTGCTAAAAGCAGCCTGCAAAGTGAACACTTGTGGTTTAAAGGCGCCAAAGCAAATCTCCGGACTTGCATAAATCAAAAGAGTTGATCGGAATAAGCTTCAGTAGAAAAAGTTATCATCTGTGGTGCGTGGTCATTCATATCATGGCAGCATCCCTGCTAGCAGTCAACTCGCTACTTCCATCGCAGAGTATATTCACGGAGATCCAGAGCATCCACGACACGGGTTTCTTCCACGAACAGCAGCAGCAATGGTCTCCACAAACGGTACGCAACCGAGATATGGGCTCTTTTGTTGCATGCATGATTTATTATTTTTCTGTGTAAAAATTACAATTTTACCATGATCGTGCACATGGCTCGCGGGCTGGATTATGTGCGGTTACGCTAGGTCTAGGAGGTATTTGCAAATGACAATAAATCTTGTTTTCCCCAGTTTCATTGTAGAACTGTTAGTACTTTCAAATTGTGTTTTTCCAAACTTGGTGTGCTAATTGAAGCATGAATGCCCTCGCACGCGCTGCTACTTAATTGATTACTGACCGAAAATATGATGAGTGTCAAATTTTTCCATTTTTCATTCCTTTGCAGAGCTCAGATGCAGACTCCATTGAGATGGAGGCTAATCTCAGTGCCCTGCTGGACATACCTCCTAACATACTGAACGATGCAGCTTCTCTATTGGAGGGGGTGTATGGAGCCAGCACACCAATGGACGATCAGGCCCAGAGTACAGCCGTTCCCGATGTGACGGAGACGGTGATCATTCCTCACCTTCACGGCCAGACTACTCCACCTCCTTCTGCCGATATTGAGCTTGAAAATCCTTTCAAGTTTGCTCCTACAGCTAGCATGGGGAGTATAGCTATTCCTTCGTCGACTGGTGGCAGTGGAGCCTTTGGTTTAGTGAGTGTAGGAGGAGGAGAGAGGGAACACTCAACAAACGCTCTAGCACAAGTACCAATCTCACCGCTAGCACAGGTCATGAAGCTGACCCCAGCCGACCTTTCGCATCATCAAATGCCCCCCACTCCACCAATCTCTCCACAGAGTTCTTGCCCGAGTTCGCCGTCCAGTGAAACCAACAGCGACCCCCGCAGCAATTCGATGGGGGCCACAATCACTATCCCCCAGCAACAACAACAAACTATCGAGGGGTCGTCATCGCCGGATAGCCCTGTATCTGTATCTCCCGTGCCTACCCCCGTTGCTCCAACTTCCCCTCCCCCTCCCATTGCCGCCACTGCTAATTCTACTCCCATCCCTGCCACCATCCAAAGCAATAAGCCGACCCAGACAAGCCGCATGACACAGGCGTCTTCGAGCAGAGGGGAGACGGCTAGGAGAAGAAGAAACAGAGACAACGTGAAGAGGATCCACGAGTGTGATTACCCCGGCTGCAACAAGGTCTACACAAAGAGCAGCCACCTCAAAGCGCATCAAAGGTCGCACACAGGGGAGAAGCCATATGCGTGCTCGTGGGAAGGCTGTACGTGGAGGTTTGCAAGGTCGGATGAGCTGACTCGGCACTACAGGAAACACACAGGTGCTAGGCCGTTCAAATGCCAGTTCTGCGACAGAACATTTGCTCGCTCGGACCACCTTACCCTCCACCTCAAGAGACACACAACAGGCAAAGCATGACACAAAAAGAGCTCCCTCCCTCTACCCACCAACCCTCGTGCAGTGTACGTGTACCCCACACCTGGATGTCGTGTAGAATCAAGATTGTGTAGCAGGATGGGAATGTGACACTTGCCCGTTTTGGGGTCCCATTCCATGCCGTTGTCTGTCAAAATACATACCCCCAACTGTACGTCCTAGTTCACTTGAGATTAACAGAATTCAATGACACTTCTCGTTCTAAATTTTTCTTATCTTTGTACCATTTCTACTCATTTTCCTTCTTGTACCATTATTTTTTTTTTTTTTTTAGTTTCATATTTTCAACACAAATTATAGGCAATCTGGTATTGTCTAGCAATCATAACTCCATGCCCCCAGTAGGCCACAACAGTGTACTATCACCTTATGCACAGAACTTGACCCATTCATGGACTGCTTTTATAGGGATTTGCTGTACTTTAGTCATGAGAGAGAGAAGGGAGAAAAATCTCCCATCCATCCATCACCACCCATCTTCGGTCATTTGTTGTAAATTTCCCCCAAAAATGATTTTTGTAGAGTGGATCAAATTTAATTCTCATTGAAGTAGAGAAAGTTCAATTTTATGTTGTGCTCCCAATAAAGGCTTTTACTAAGTTGAAGTGTTCATCACTCACTCCTTCCATGAAGATCACCCATTCCCTGTCATGTCCATTGACTAACAAATTCCTTGCTCTCTATGTGTGTATGTGTGTACCATTCAATTTTCTACAACTTTTTGTTTTCACTGTACACTGTGCCTGCCTCCACTCCCTGATCTGAGCTGTCTTATCTTTGTATACATACTGCTTCTCTCTCTCTCTCTGTACTTGTCACCACAAACCAACCTAATATCTTTTTATCTTCAAAACATGATTAACAGCTGAAGGTTATCTGGCCTGGCTCTGCCACTAAGCAGATTAGCATGCTGATTATTACATGCATGGTCCAGGGCTGCTAAAGGCATGTGCTAGAATGGGTTAGCATACTAATTTTACACACAAAATTTAATAAGAATTGGACAGTTTAGTGATGTATTACACTATTGTCGATCAGTTCACAGTGTTTATTAATTATAGCCTATTGTATACCAGCAATTATATTATACAAAAGGTATCACTCCACTAATTACTGTATCATAGTACACTTTTTATATCGAGTCGTGTTGCGCATGAGCAGAGTTGTCAACCTTCGCGTTCATGCTCTCCCACTAACTGTTACATAACCAATGTCTCATTAGAGGTGGGTGGCCAATTAGAAAGAGAGAGAGAGAACCTACAATAACCAGGATTCCTGGTTGCCAGGTAACGGCTGAAAGCATGCATGTGGCTATTTTAAGAGATCTATTTTTGATTTTTTTTGGCGGATACTAATGCATCAGCCACTTCTTCCTCTGCAATGCATGTGCCTACATATGTAGTGCTACAATGATAGCTAGCTAGGCTGCAGGCCTGCTGTTGCCCAGGAATGCCATGCCAAGTGCTGGTTTGTTAGCATTTTGTCCACACCACCCTACCCACCCTAGAGCAGCCACTCCAGCCAGGTCACAACAAACTCCAGCTAGGGGGGAGTGGGTCCATCGATGCTTAATTGCCTATGAACCACCAAACACAAACATTTGGCCCTTTGTTGAGCACACTTCACACCCTTGGGACTGCCAAAAAAATTTAATGCATCTAGCTCACTTTTGCAGTATGCTATGCTTCTGTACCGACTGTGATCGCAAGTAGAGAATTGGCTATTTAATTCTTAGCAGAATTGCATGTGTCCCCAGCGTGAACCTGCAATACTATGAAGGTAATGAAGTTGCATAGTTGGCAGAGGACAATGAAAATGCATGGTTGTTGATGTACAGGACATTGAACTAGGAAGGATGTTATTTTACAGGCAACAGGTGCTAATTCTGCTAACCCTACCTCCATGTGACCTATTGTGACATCATCACATGACCTAGCTCCCTCTGCAACTACATCAGTCTGATAATACTGTCAATAATAATGACAGTGCAGCAGTGAACTGCTGAATACAGTGTCATATTATTAGCATGCAAAGGTGGCCTGATATCCAGGCTAAGCATTGACTTCTAAAAATACCCCTGCTGTGTAGCAATACTGCTACAAATACCCTACATGTCATTGACTTTGCATGGCATGATACCCCTTTAGACTTTCTGAGCTTAATGACGTAAAGAATTTGATATCACCATGTCCGTTAGTAAAATTAGCGCATATATACACAGTACAAATTGTCGGTGATGGCAGGCTGCCCAGTGATGTTCTAAAACAGTCACCTCTGTATACACAAGCTGCCGTGGTGTGATGTCCATACACACAACGGCAAGCTTTCTAAACTGCACCCAACAGCCAGAATTAATAAGGAGCCCATGGCAAGGCAAGATGCCTAGAGGTTTACTAAACTTCCTTAGGTGCTAATAAAATAGCTTAGTGCATATACGTTAAGTACTCTGGCAAGGACGCACGCATTAGCTAACTGACCTTCGGGCATTTCCACAAACATAACACATCATTCTAAAATCATAATATGGTGTGAAGGGAATGAGAGAGAGAGAGAGCCAACAATGATATCAAACATTCGCTCAGCAAGTGGCCCCAGTAACCCACACATAACATGTATGTATGGCCCACTGACTCTCTCTCTCTGTGGGGCCACACACATACATACACACGGCAGGCACACTTTGACAATAGACACACAGGTCATCAGAACCCATATAGAGCATCGCCACTTGGTGATGTCACAGCAGAGTTAGTACTGCCACTGTCGAGACAATGTATGGGGAGGCTTTGGGAGTGGAAATGATCTCAGAGGTGTTACAGCGAGCCAGGCCAGTTTGGAGAGAGTCGGTAGTAGAGAAATCAGACCATTACATGCAGCATGAAAATGGTGTATTTAGCTGAAGTTGCGCAATCTAATAGGTTATGTAAGAACAGTATGGTTGCCAGGATCCATTTGTTCTGTAAGCTGAGGAGGTTTTACCATATATGGTAATGTGATGCTGTTTTTAGCACTTGCACAACACCATTCCACGCTACTACACACACACACATACATACACTATGTAGAGGTAGTTAACGGGCTGTGGCAATTTCATTCAGTGAGCGAATGCAGCAATGTGCAATACGAGCCAAATCATCCAATTAAACAAAACATTACAAGGTAACCCAGAAACTATTATGCACATGGGCACATTACACATGCATAATATGTACATGTATGTAGACATGTATTATACATGTAGGTTGGAGGGAGCTCAGGAGATGGAAAGAGAGAGAGAGAGAGAGAAAGAGAGAGAGAGAAAAAGAGAGAGAGAAAAAGGGAGAGAAAAGAGACAGAGAGGGAGAGAGAGGTTTATTGGTCCAGTTGTAGCCATCAGATATTCATTGATTCCTCGTCCTCGCTTCCTCCCTCTCCCTCATGCTCTACCGATCTCTCACTATCATCCAGCTCAGCACCTTCAGGGTCAGGGTACGGCACAAAGTCACTGTCGTCAAGGTGATCGAGCCTGTGTGTTGCTGAGTGCTCATGGTAGACCTGGTCGATCTGTTCGCGAATGTGAGAGCTGGGGGCATTACGACTAAAGTCAAGGGCCCACGAAAACTGTAGGACAGCTTCATCACCACGACCAAGACTCTTTAGGATCTGTTGGAGGGAGGAGAAAGAGGAGAGAGAGAGAGGAGAGAGAGAGAGTCTCAATTAATATTCCATAGCGGTAGCCAGAGTCACAGCAACAAATTATCGTAATAATTAATCACAATGAAAATTAATGATCTGTACAATTCTACCAATATCAATCACCTCAGTCCCCATCCCAGCTAGTCTAAATGGTCAACAATGGAGCCTCTTTCTCTATAGCTATCGCCCAATAGATAGAGTTACAGCGGGCTATATCTGACAATTAGAAGATCTAAAGCTTCAGAGCCATGCATCACTCAAAGTGGCTTAGTAATGCACCCTTGGGTTGCTAAATTCCTCGAGTTTATGCAATGGTCTTTGATAGATTCCACTGTTGTGACTTTAGCACTGTTGGAATGATTCACAAAATATCCAAAATAAATTACGTTCTATGATAAAATGATTAATTTAATGCATATTTTTAGCGCAGCCTGGTCCATCATTGCCTGGGCTAAAGCCATAAGTCTACCAGAATGTAGGTAATTGCATTCTTTCTGGTTTGGCAGAGAGGCTCTGTGCATGTACGGCATTTTGTACTGCATTGTTAAGTCTAAAGGAGGAGGCATATACACATACGTACACATATAGAGCAAATACAACACCTCCAGAACACTGCAAACAGCACAAAATTGCTATTAATTTTGGTTTTTCGGGTAGCCTCGACAAACGCCACCCATTAGTCACCAAACCATATTACGGAGCACACGCCTACTCCTCCCTCATGGCTCTATTTGTATACACTGACAACTGTATATACGTCGCTAACTCGATAAAATGCATTAGCAGACTCTATCAGTATGAAAATGAGTATTTAATCAGCACATTGCTGACTCAGCACATTGCAGACTCTCTAGTAGGAGCAGCAACCACATTATACAAATACATTCCGATACAGACACTAATATCTACTCCGATAATTATACACATAATGTAGTGAGGTTCTAAAATAAATGTATGATATCAATCCAGACCCACATGGTTTCGGCAGAAAGCACGCAAGCAATAAACTACCGAAGGATCGATAAGTTCAGTGAAGCGTAGACTCACTAATACAGCTCGTTGGAGCTCAGTAATAGACAGGGCTCACACACACACATACAATGGCGGCATTCTGGGGTGCAAGCGATTATTAACCACACGATGCGTTCACGCTTCACGCCACATTAACCCGGCATGCTTCAGCTAATAAGCACAAGCGCACAGTCCATCAACCGCTATGCACTCCCGCTGGCTGGCTACTGGCTGATCATGGCCGCTTAGTGAGCACTCTACCATACATCAGTGAGTGTGTGTGTGTGTGGCTAATGTCTACTGGTGGTATCTCTACAATATTATTATCATAGATGGCCTACCCCTCCTCCCTCGCAAAGCCTGCTCGAGAGAGAGTGTGTGGGAGAGAGTGGAGTTTGCATAAGAGCCAGTCTGTCCCACTTAACCTATCAACCGCTGTGTACATGCCACCAGGAACCAATAGAAACAAGGAGGACCTTCGAGTGTACACTGATTGGCCACGGGAATTGTGTTAGTCGAAAACATACTTGCCTTATGCAAGCACACAGTTATTAATTGATGCTGGAATGTGGTCACTGTATAGAGAAGGCCATCTGCTCTGCTGATATTCAATACAAGGGAGAGAGGGATATTATTGGTAACTAGTGTTATCATAATGCATTAGGTGATGGCTTGGTGCACTCCCTCACAGCTCATGGCTGGAGGCTACTGGCTGGATGGAGAGAGAGGCTGTCACAATATGAAGGGTAGATGTGGTCTACTGCACACATACACCCACACCACCACACACAGAGTGAGGGAGGGGGAGAGTGAGGGAGGGGGAGAGGGAGGGAGGGGGGAGACAGGGAGATAACTAAAGGTTTAGATAATGTTGAAACCACAGGAACTCAGTGATGTTGTCATCAGAAAAGTAATGACAATGACTAGACATTTGAATAGTGTGAGGAGAGAGAGAGAGAGAGAGAGAGAGAGATTACTGACATTCTCATGACTGCACACACATGCATTGCATGAACCATACTTCCAAGTCGAACAATGTATACCAGACTCACACATGCAAAGCACTTGGTCCAGCATTGTATTATCAGTCTAAATTGCATTGCTGCTGCAAGCCTATCAATCCTAACACATGGAAGAGATATTGTTCAAGCTACTCCAGTCAAACAATGAGGTGACTTTGAGCCTTGTCTGGAGCATCACACACAGTGCTATTATGCCACTCTCAGCTGTAAACACAATATGCCAGGACATTGTCCCAGCAAGTATGACATCACACGAACACACAATCCCTAACTATACATGTGTAGGCTGGAGACGGCTGTTGCGCAATAGAGGTGAAGCATACCTTCCCCTTGCTGATGTAGAGCTCCGGCTCCTTAGGCCAGTGGGTCGTTAGACTCTTCAACTGGGTAAGAGCCTCCTAAAGGGAGAGAGAGAGAGAGAGAGAGAGAGAGAGAAGTAACTCATGAATAACATTTCTACCTCATTTTCGTAGTGATCACTATTCATAGAGGAAGCTTCAAGTATGAATAACTGAGTGGCATATCTCCAGCTTGAGCCCATGCCATGAATACACTTCCATCATTCATTGTTTTTCTTTAGAGAGGGCTCTAGTGTCATGTTACTAACCTCTGGTTTTCCAAAAGCCTCCAAGACCTTGGCTCGGTGGAACTTGGGAATGGGATTACTGGGATTGATGGATATGGCATGACCCAGCGTGAACAGGGCCTTTCTGTTCTCACCTTGACGAAACTGAGCCTACAAAAAGAGGGGGAAAAAATTAGATTATTAACTTATCCTATGTCTATAATAGCACAAAAATAAGATAACAATATCAAAACTTGTATGCATGACAACAGGACTGATATTTAAAAATTTAAAATTCATAGACGATAATTATGGTGATTGGTAGAGTGATATATCTAACCAGAGCAAGCTGAGTGCAGGCTATGGAGCTGCACTTATTGACGCTGAGGGCCCTTCCTGCATAGGTCTCTGCTAGCCTGTACTTCTCCTGGGCATAGTGGACATGGGCCATGCCATACCTGCATCACGCAGCACAGAGAGAGAGAGAATGTTAGTGTTGGCAAAACACTGTCATAATTATGGAGAGAAACAGAGACAGTGAGAGAGAGAGAGAGAGAGAGAGAGAGAGAGAGAGAGAGAGAGAGAGAGAGAGAGAGAGAGAGGAAGGGATAGGATGGGAGGTTGAGTAAGGACTGAATACGGACATATCTATCCAACCACAATATGATGGAATGTACCACAATTTGCACTCCTAACTAAGTTTAGGGCATTACATTGTGTACAATGGTATGTGTGTGTGTGTGTGTACATGTGACAGCAGAACAGGGTCGACGTGGGACTATCACACAGATAAGTATGAACGTAAGCAGTGCTCTCTCTCTGTCACCCCCTCTCTCTATCTCTCTCTCTCTCTCATCCCTTTCTCTTGGAAGATCTTTACCATGCGTTGTAGTGCCTTGGATTGATGTTGACAGCATCTTGAAACGAGGAGATAGCCTTGTCGTAGTCCTTGGTGATCCAATACTCGTGGCCCAGCAAAGTGTGAGCATAGCAGAACCTTGGAGCCACCTGGGGGAATCGAGAATGGGAATAGAAAAGGGACGGAAATATATGAGACAGAAAAAATTATTAAAATAGCTAGTTTATAAAACTAGTCAGGGTAGGGTTGTCAATTAGTGTAGCTGGGTGGATTATTTACTGTACCTAGGGCGAGGTATCCCGACAAGAATGCACTAACAAGCCACAGCCTTGGCAACCGCTAATTTGTTTTTTTTAAGACATGATAACTGCTCGCTAGCACCAGGTAGATGCCAGCATGTGCACGTGCGGATATGTGTGCTCGCAAATGTGGACACATGCTAGTCATATCTCCATGCTTCATGTTCTTTTCATAGCTCATTTTTCCCTTGTAAGCTAAGAAGGGGCTGGGGATATCATTGACACATGCTATAATTATACAAGTTGGGAATTCCGAGTAAAAGATGGTTGGGTTTATCAGTGGCTGAATCAGTAGTAGTCCAAGTGTCTGTAGCTGGTTCCAGCTCCTCTCTTTCCTACACATGCCGGTACATGCTTACATATGCCAGCGCCTGCTTAGTGGTCTACTACTGAGGGATTGCATGCCTGCTTTATGAATTACTCTCTCCCCTCCTCTCTTATCTCTAGAGTAGCTGACCACAGCTGGTGACTGGTCCCTTTATCATGGCTTCAACATGGACAAACTTACTATATCAGCAAAAGACTCCCCCCTTTCTCCCTCTCTCTCCCCTGCTTTGCTGAACAAGCAATCTTCAATTATCAATACTACACTAGCACACTGTTTACATGTGCTGCTGAGGACTGCATGGTTAAATTTAGACCATAGCTACAAATTTAGCATAGCTCAGTAATCTTGGATTCCATAATTACTACTCTCCTCACTCTTTCTGTTCTATTGCCAATATTTGTAGAATTGAAATAACTAAAATAATTGTGAAAACTGTCCTTGTGCTGAGAAATTTCAAGTATGGTGTATCAGCCAAAAAAATAACTACGTATATATTTAATACAAAGACCTGCACATCTCAGCAAAACAACAATAGAGGTAGAAACTCAATCATCCTGCTAGCTTCCCACACCATGCTGGGCATGGTAGCTGGCCAGGTGAACAGTATGGGCCGTTTGATGTGGTGTATCACATGCTGATCATGTGCAGTCAGCACACCACCACATGTAACCCAATAGCCACAATACGAGCACAATGGTGGTTTTTCAGCCTTTTTCTCTCTCTCTGCCTCCCAACCCCCCCGTCTCTATTCTGTCAGGGTCAGTGCACAGCAGAAGGAGGTATGTAGCCACTAAGCTATGAAGGAAGTGGAGGTGACCAGCCTCACAGCTCACCAGCCACTTCAAGGACAGGCAGCATACACAGACTCAGATATCACTGGATGGAATTGACAGTATTCTCTTTACATGCACACCATGGAAACTGTGGAGACTGTTGGCCATAGAAGTCTCATTCCCATGCCCCATTCCCAATATTTGGCTAGGGATGATTGAAACTAGAGAATTATTGCATTAACAATCACTCCATGTGGTGCAGAATGGCTCAATAATTGAACACGTGTTCTCCAATGCATTCATACGCACCACACTATGCTGGATAATTAATTTTTAAGCATAACTAGCTCATAAGTTGAGTCTACCTTTTAAATACTGCAATGCCATTAGCATAGAGAAGGTACCCTCCTCCATACAGACAGGCTGCAGTGCTCCTAGCCACACACACACACACACACACACACACACATGCATGCATAGCATCAAAATTGAGTAAGGGCAGGCAGAGACAATTAGCTGGGCTAGGCCATTGTGCAGGGAGCATGCCTGCTATGATAGCTATGCAATGATATGAAACAGTACACTAATGAGAAGACTAAAGCAGAAATGATTTAGGTTGGCTCTGGTATGAGTGGGTCATACTGCTGGCTCCAGAGGTGTAGTGCTGCCCTCTGTACAGGTAATTAGGACATTGAACTCTGATGCTAATTGCATTGGCGGAGTGTGTCAGTTGACGACCTTTACCAGATTGTGCCTAATAATCATTATTTCATTCTCCCCTCCTCTGCTTCCAAGATGAAAATTTTAAGCATTTAAGAATTTCTAAAGTACACAGATTTGCATTAATGGCTGCATTTTCTTTTAAAAAAATGAAAACTTGCTATTTACGGTTACATGCACTGTACATATACATATGCACTGACCTGGATAGCTCTTGTGAGAAACTTGCGAGCAGATTCATGATTTCTATTCAGGTTCATAACGGAGGCCATTGCACAGAGGGCCTGGGGGCTCAGCTTGTTGGAGGAATGAAGAGACTCAGCTAACACTGACAACTCAATGTCTTTCTGGAGGTGCCACAGGGAGGAGGAATAAAGATCCATACCTGGGAGGGGGGGGGGGGGGGAGAAAGAGAGAGAGAGAGAGGATGTATTGCTTAACTGTATACAGAATTATTGAGGAACACAATATTATTATTATTTTGATCTCCTAAGTACACTATTAATAGATAGAGTCAGGTAAAAGTGGGTATGCTAAAAATAACCTGCAGGGCGTCCCAACTTAGACATGGCATGACATTAGGGAAGCTAAGTGGCTCTTATCATCACTGAGCTGAGGTGTGTATAAATAGAAGAGCCAGCCTTATTTACCAGCCCATCAATTACCTCTCAGCCACCACATGCATACATCATAGACAGATAGGGAGGGCGAGAGGGTCAGGTTAGTTATCTCCACGGCCCATTGAAGGCAGTTGTGATAGGCATATCCAGACATACAATAGCCTCGTGTATATATGGACACGTATAGTGCCCAGTACTCTGTATATAGCAAACACTGTATGCACACAAGTACATACAAGGACTCAGCCACTGGGTCAATATTGAGTGCACAGCAGCTGCCAGTACCCTAATATGGAGAGTGTAATTATCCTCACTAACAATGGTGTGGTGGGTGCATGTACTGACCTTCTTGTCGATGGGGCTCCATGCGATGAACCTCACCGTAGATCTGGGCGCACTGCGGCAAAATATGGAAAAAGGCAAAGAGTAGATAGATAAACCATGTTCTAAGTAAATAGCAACATGTTACATATATGTATTCCATTGATGTCGTCATGAGGGCATTAGCAACACACACAGTAGCAGATAAAGACCCACACGTCATTTCATAATAGGCCGTTTATGGATTGGAACAAGGGGTCAAAGGTTGTAAATTGATAATACAAGCACCACTGATTGTAGGGGGACTACCACCGCAGTATAGTTAGACCAAGAGTTAGACGCTTAGCACAAAATTAGTGAGGGGGGAGAGGGGATAGAACAAGAAGATTAACAGCCTTTGACCTTTTGACCTTGTCCGATTTTCACTCTGGATATAATATTATTATTATTATGATAATATTATGCAATAAAATTAATGTAGAACTAATTGTATGAGGCATACACTACAATCGATTGGATACCAAGCATAGCTGGCTACATGCTATGTGTTGAGGTTATGTATGAGACGTAAGGAATTCATTTTCAAGGCAGCTGCACTGTCCGGCCGGATAGAGCGGAGCACAGGATACTGCTAATTGAGACCGTGTGTAGCCGTGTTACAACGCGACACGGCAAATTGAGAGCATGATGTAATTAGGAATCAGCAACAAATCTATCAATCACAGCCGACAATGGAAGCTACAAATGACCTACAGCCTAGCATGTGTAAAAACACAAATACAGCATCGCTATTTTTAGATGGATCATAATTATAAAACAGAGGGCTGTGGATACAGACAGTGCCGACATAATTATGTACCTTTTTAAATCTCTCTCCGGCGAAGTAAGCCCGGGCAATCTGACCTTTGACCCATGCAGTCTCTTGTTGGTGGGCAGGGAGAGACTGGAACAGCTGAACGGCCAAACCGAGGTCGTAGGTACACAAAGACTGGTAGGCGGAGCCTATCTGCCCCAGGAGACTCATCAGAGAAACTGTGGGAAGAAAGAGAGAGAGAGAGAGAGAGAGAGAGAGAGAGAGAGAGAGAGAGAGAATGAGAGAGAGTGAAATGTAGTGCAGTAACCTAATTAATAAGCTATATACCGTATAGTTGGAAATATATATTGTTGGGAATTAATTTTGGCAGTTGAGGCCAAAATCGCTATTGCAAGAATATTGGCGGGTTTAAATTAGGCGGTTCGGTACGGGATTGATATACATATATATGCAAGTAGGAAATTTTGGCGGATTTTAATTTGGCGGTTGTAATATAGACCACCAAATTTTCTGGCTATACGGTACTTGTTCTATACTGTACCAAGTCCTGTCATGGCGGCTTGTTTCTGCTGATTCAGCTGTTTCTCCAGCAGCAGCTGCAGGTGGTTGCTGGAGTGTGGTTCTCTAGTTTCACTACCTCCGCTAGAATCACCAGGACTCTTCCCGACTGACAATAGCTGTTCCTTCACCCCATCCTCCAGTTTATAGCCACTGTCTCCCACGCAAGGAACAGCTGCCTCGCTTGAGGGACCACTCTGAGAGGAGATGATGGAGGGAGGGAGAGATGAGGTGCTAATTGAAGGGGTCACCTTGGACTTCCCCTCAGGGTGACCGCCATGAGTGTTCACAGGAGTGGTGAAGGAGACCTT
The DNA here is from genome assembly GCA_963930775.1 of Cliona cf. orientalis. Classification (NCBI taxonomy): domain Eukaryota; kingdom Metazoa; phylum Porifera; class Demospongiae; order Clionaida; family Clionaidae; genus Cliona; species Cliona cf. orientalis. The sequence continues at coordinate 7,025,633 of OZ005707.1, forward strand.
TTGACCCTGTAAAAAGTGGAAGATTTTTGAAGTTTCATATTTCAGTGGGCATAAGATCAATACCTTCTTTGATACTTCACCGATGGATTTTCTACTGGAAGTTGGTGATTTTAGCCGAGATTTGCCAACAGTTCGTGTGCTCTAGGGGAAAAAAATACTCTTTTCTCTCTCTAGCATCAAGAGAGCATTAATTAGGTAATGACATCACTTACATGTATCATATGTTCACTGAGCTTGGCTCTGGTGGTGTTTTTCAGTCGAGTGCTTCTTCTTAGTGGAGCCTCGCTCTTTGGTGCCTGGGGGACTTTGAACAAACTGGGAGTCACCACCGCTCCAGGGGGTGTGGCAGCCTCCTCATGTGACATCCCTTCACTGTTTTGATTGGTGGATGAACCAGGGACAGCCTGAGCTCTGTCTATGCTGGCACTGACCATCAGGGGATGACTGACCTGATATTAAACAATGAAAAAAAATTAATATCACTAGTATGAGATATTGTTGCAGTGTGCTCAGTCAATTGAAAACAGTAGTACCGTACTTAATCTAATACAATGCATGGGAAAAAAATAATTTCAATTTTGAAAACGCGCATTTTTCTGGTAAAGATCATCAATCAATCCATATATAAACGTTATGAGAATTCGTAAAATGCTAACAATTTGTTGCGTTAAATTGGATCATGCGTTGTATTAGATTAACTACAGTATAATACCTGTGCTGGTGTGAAGGGGAGCTTGTTGGTTGCCATGGGTGACGAGGAAGGGGAGGGAGTCAGTCGAGAGAAATCCAGTAGTTTGTTTGGAGAGCGCAGCAGGTGGGTGGAGCTTCCTGGCTCCGCTGGGGTGTCAAAGGTCAGAACTCCAAAACTGGATGGAAATCAGCAATCTATTTATTGGCATATCATGACATTGTGGACAATACCTTGGTGCAAGTGGAGTGACTGCATGAGTTGAAGGTTTCTCTGTCATGTGACCCCTCGGTCCAGTCACATGACCACTGGGCTGGGAGCTTTGAGTGGAAGACCCGCCAGAGAGGAACAGAGCTGCACGGATGTCCCTGAGAGCAGGCACCGACCAAGTCAAACCTATATACAGTAGGCAGCATAAAAAGTAATTAAGAGCTTTTCAGTATAACGACCCTGTGCCATACAGCGCATAATGCAATAAGCTTTTCAGTATGACGACCCTGTACCATACAATTTCTATGTACATACCTTTATCCTCCTGTTGGGGGGCCTGTCCATTGGCTGCTGGTGGCCTGTTTGCTGTGGAGAAGATGAGACTCCTAGCGGCGGCTGGAGTGGATGAGGCCATGGCCTGACCCACGGCAGGGTCCCCATAGAGACTCGGAGTGATGACACCTTTGGACTCCACGGGAACAAATGCTGAAGAGACTCCACCCATCAGTGACGAGGCTCCACCCACTAGAGATGGAGCCGTGTCCATATCACTCTGTTCTGTGCAGGTCAAGTCTACCTCCGTGTCACCAGTGATAGTGACACCATTAGCTGAAGTGGTTAGAGTTGGTTGTGGGGGTTCAGAGGTCAACATGGTCGAATCGTGGGATAAGAGGGGAGGTTGGGCAGTCATAAAGGGGGCGGAGCCAAAACTGGACGGCTGGAGGAAGGAGGGATAGTCAGAGACTTGGAAACACTCCTTGGGGTCCACAATTTCACCTAACAAGTATTAAATTGTCAATAAAATTAATGTTAGAAAGAGAGAGAGAGAGGGGGGGGGGAGAGAGAGAGAGAGAGAAAGAGAGCCTCACCCATTTCACATAAGGACTGGTATGCTGTCCATAAGAATGGATTATACTTGAGAGCAGCTCTGAAGAACTTCGCAGCCTCCCTGCTCTGGTTGAGTTGGGAGTTCAGCTCCCCCACGAGCCAGAGGGCCAGCCCTGTGTCGCTACCATACTGGGCAGCCAACTCACTCTCTGAAAAACGGTCATGAGCACACTGCAAACTTTTGAGAGCCAGCAGTCCACTCGTGTACCTGGTGAGGTGCATGCATGATATAATTATGCATATAAATACATGTACCATAGACCATGTACAGTAATTTCTCATTGTTAAAAAAAATATTATTTATCTTGTACAAAATTCTTCTAACAATGAGCAAATTGTACTATTTAATTTTTTTGTGGGGAGAGGGGTGACCTACTCTTTTAGGTGGAGGCAGCAGCGAGCATAGAGGAGGTTGCACTGAGCAGAGCAGCTGCTGGCTGTGGTAGTATGCTCCCTGGCTCGGCTAAGAAGGTGTTTGGCTTGCTGAACACGACCAGAGCGATAGTAGCTGGTAGCAAGGAGGTAGGCAGAGTCCAAGGAGCCAACTAGAATGAGGGAGGGGAGGAAATGTGAATAAAATGGTTAATGAATAGCTTATACTGCCACTATCATGAGCATACCTTCTGCATGAAGCCTTTCTGCAAGGAATATAGCGTCTTCATAGAAATAATTATTCAGTGCATACCAAATGGTGGCCTAACACGAGAGAGTGAGGAGGAAAGGGATATAATTTCGAATTAAAGCACACCAAGCATAATTGCTTGGTGTGCTGAGCTCCTAAACCACGACCAGAATTTGAATTCTCTTGTAGGTACTTTAAAAATTTTCCAAGTATAACTCACCTTCACCGGCTCCTGAACTCCAACAATGTTCTCGAGAGCGCTCATTTGACTCAAATTTGAAAAACTGCAGTTTCAAAAATGCTTGCTGGGTAATGGTCGTCACCAGACAAAGCCCCGCCCAATACGCATGGCGCGCGCCGTGCTGAGCCAGCAAATTTGGTGGGAAGGACAATGGCTGAACACTGCACTGACTACAGCTCTTCTGACTCGAACGTTCTCTTCATCGACGAGCCATTGAGGAAGATGGACTGCTCAGAGTGTTCATTCTTCAAGGAGCACGATCTCTCCTACCCTGAGGTCGGGAAAGGCCTTCGAGCCAGACCTCTAGAGAGATCCGACTATGGCAAAGGCTATTTAGAGTTACTTTCTCAGCTCACAAAAGTGGGGAACTACTCCAAATCTAAATACGAGGCGCACTTTGACGCCATGAAGCAGATGACAGGCTGTCACTATATAGTGGTCATTGAAGACACAGAGATAGCAAAGGTTGTCGCTAATGCCACTCTACTTGTCGAAAAGAAGTTCATCCATGGAGCTGTGAATCGGGGAAGAATAGAAGATGTGGTGGTAGATAAAGACTATCGGAAGCTGCACCTGGGGTCATTTCTCATGGAGCTGTTGACTATGCTGAGCAGTGAGCTGGGCTGCTATAAGGTGACCCTGGACTGCAAGCCAGAGGTGGCTGGGTTCTATCACAAGTTTGGCTACATCAATGAAGGACAATTATTTCTCACTAAACGTTACCATGACTAGTGTAGTAATGCTATGAGAATTTTAATTTCGCGGGTAATTTGTTGTGTTTCGCGCGTAAGTATTTGAATCCGCCCAATCAGTAGTCGACAGCTGAATAATAATCCAGGGAATGTCCCGCCTACGAACTTTCTCGGAATGAATTTTTTTGCTGGGCGGGATCTCTTCGTTTGATGATTCCTAGGTCCTGCATATACGTATCTGAGCTGCTTCAAGATGGCGCGATTACTTCATCTCTCCTTGTTATCATTATCGCTATTAATACAAGTAAGTTGGGAAGAGAGAAAGAGCTGTAAAAAATGTACACGTCCTGGAGCTGGGGCTTGTTGACTGCGCGTCAATTAGAAATTGTACCGCTGTGTGATGATTTTATTGCCTTCTACAGATATCTGTGCTCTATGTTCGCCATGGAGACTGCGAGGCTATTCAAATAACTCAAGAAAACTTTCCAAATTACAGAAGTAAGTGTATAAAACTATAGTGGAATGATATTCTGACAAGGCAGTGATGAATTTCTGCATGCATAATAAAGCTTAATGCAGTGTCTTTAGGCAAGGGGTTAGCTTTTGTGTGTTTTTTTTCATTGTATTAAAGAGAATTAATTTGATGTAAGTATGACTTGACTGATGAGATGGTGCCATGATATACTTTTCCTCCTCCACGTCTGTGCCATGATATCTATGATTACCTGATACACATACTCTTAACTTCCTCACCACCGTGTCAACACATTACAGTGTCAAAAGACATCATAATGTTGAACTTCTATGCTGAATGGTGTCGATTTAGTCAAATGCTTCGTCCAATCTTTGACAAGGCGGCAGATGCTCTCAATCAGGAGTTCCCAGTGAGTCAAAATGTGGCTCTATTTTCTTTTAAGACCTGCATATGCACTCTGTAACGATATCGTTTTCGTATGCTGTAGGAACGAGTACTACTGGGGAAGGTCAACTGTGAAACTGATAGTGAGTTAGCGTAGACATTTTGGATCATTTCCACATGTGAATTACTCCACCCCCCCACACACACACATCACTATACATCCATGCAGAGCCACTGTGCAGCAATCCATTCCACATAACCAAGTACCCCACGCTGAAGTTGATCAGACACGGATCGGTGAGCTATATATATGTGAAGTCACTACAACAATGATGGTATGTACTCGTGTGTGTGTGTGCAGGTGGCCAGGAAAGAGTACAGAGGTCAAAGATCAGTGGACGCCATAGTGGAGTTTGTCCGTACCCAGTTGAACCCTCCCGTAGAGGTCATCCGGGGGACACATGAACTGGCACAAAAGGTGAAAAATGTTGTTTGGTAGTGTTGAAAACGAGTTGCTAATGCATAATGTGATGTGGTGTGTGATAATTTGGCATTCCTTTCTCTGCTGGACCTCTCTCTCTGTCTCTGTCTTCCTTTCTTTGCTGGACCTCTCTCTCTGTCTCTGTCTTCCTTTCTCTGCTGGTTCTCTCTCTGTCTTCCTTTCTCTGCTGGACCTTTCTCTCTTTGTCTTCCAGGAAGTGAAGAGAGCCGTGGTTGGATTCTTTGCTAGCAACGGCACCACTGCATACATGAGCTTTGCCAAGGTCAGCCACATGTTCATATTGCTCGCACTCGATGAGGTGAACTATATCTTTCATCTTTCTGTAGGCTGCCATCAATCTCAGAGACGACTGCCCCTTCTATGCTGTCCTTGGGTAAGTTAGCTGGCTGAGGATGCCCCTGAGCAGTAGCCTTTGATCTCTCTCTCTCTCCCCATTCTAGTCAGGATGGAAAGCAAGAGGTTGTCTTTAAGGATGAAGGAGTAAGTAGTTGTCTATATACAACCTTAGCTCGATTGGAAGTATGTAATTTTTTGTTTACTTACTGTTAGGTGGCGGATGAGATGTACCCTGGTGACCTTGCCCAGTTTGCCTTCCTGGTGCAGTGGATCCATGAGCGGTGCGTCCCTCTCGTTAGGGAGATCACCTTTGCCAATGGGGAGGAGCTAACAGAGGAGGGGCTTCCCCTATTACTGCTATTCTACAACCCCGATGACCCCTCGATCAAGGAGACTTTTCGGAAACGAGTGGAGGCGGAGCTCGGTCAGCACAGGGGCACCGTGAACGTCGTGACGGCAGATGGAGTCATGTTTGCACATCCGCTACACCACTTGGGAAAACACAAAAATGTCAGTGAAACATCCATGACTTTGTAGCTTGGATGATTATGTCTCTTTCTCTCTCTCTCAGGATCTGCCAGTGATTGCGATTGACAGCTTCAGGCATATGTACGTCTTTCCAAAGTTTGAAAACCTCCAGTGAGTCATTGTCTTTGTGCTACTGTATTTCAATGCCTAAAATGGTACAGCATTGTGACAATGGTCTGATTATTTTTGCCCTTACAGTGTTCCAGGGAAACTGAACCAATTCATCGCTGACCTCCATTCTGGAAAACTACACAAAGACTTCCACAACCCTCCACCCCCAGTAAGACTGCAAAGAAATCTATCTCTACATTAGCCATCCTTTGACATTAATTGTATAGGGGGTGGGGGGTATATGTATTGGTTCAACTTCAAGGAGGGAGGTTGTTTCAATTTGTATCATAATCACATGACTTCTCCTCTTCTTCTTTGCTCTTTCCTAGGAGGCTGAGACAGAGCAGCAGCCGCCACAGACCCAACAGCAACAGCATCAGCAACAGAAGAGGAACGTTCCCGCCGACCCACCAGAGAGCACCTTTAAGAAACTGAAGCCAGCTCAATCAAGATACTCATTCCGAGGAGCCAGGGACGAGCTCTAGAGTATACCCGTGTCTAAATATAGATCATCACCTCCGCTAGGTTTTGTATATTATTATTATTATTGTATCACATCAAAGCTAGGAACAATTTAAAATTAATTATAACACTGCACCATTGTCCGGAAGCTTTAGTGGCTAATGCTGGCAATTTTATACAACAGAATAATAATATTATTACTTGTGTGTGTTCAGCTGTTGATTGATTTGACTAGCAGTGTTTGCGTATTGAAATGCTCCACTCTTTTCATGCTTGTACATGTCCAGTGCCACCTCACAGCTCTCCCTAACAACCCTCTCTCCGTCTCTCTGATAGCGCTGCAGTATCTTAAGGCACTCCTCCGTAGCTATGGAGCCAAGAGCCTCAGCACACTCGTGTCTCACCATGGAATTCTCCCTAAGATCATCCAGCCGCTCTCTCAGGCCGTCGACAGCGGATTCATCCTGCATCTGGCCCAGGATGTAGGCTATCTCGTGCTTAAACAGAGCACTAGAGTCTGCAAATCCACTCACAAGAGCAAGAACTGCCTCTCTCCCGCCACAGTTTCGGAGAGCAAACATTGCCCGATAGCGCAGGAAGAGAGGAAGGGCAGAGTCAGTGAGCTGGTGCCGCCATTCTGGGATGGATCCAGACATCAAAGGAGGGGCGGGGTCAACTGATTTGTACGGATTGTTGTCGACAAAGCTTTCCTTGTCTCTCGTTGGTAGCCATCGGATTCTGTCCAGAGAGATCTGGCATGTCTCTGCCACCTCTCTTGATGGATCACTTGAGTATTTCTCTAATAATTCAGCGATGCTTGGATCACCAATGGCGCCCAGCGCCTCAGCTGCCTCATGGCGAACCTAAATCAACATAATTATTAATAGGCATAAAATGTACTATTTTCAGAGGTGCCAAATTATGGGCAAATTATCTGTAGATATCTATTATAAATAATTGATGAAAATTTTCAAACGTTTCAATACTTTACCATAGGTTCCTGAGCGGTGTCTTCCAGGACGTCTCTGAGCATTGGGATGGCGTAGGGGTCTTGGATCTGGCCCAGGCAGTAGGCACACTCGTGCTTGAGCAGGGCGGACGGATCGTTGAAACATTTTCCAATCTCGCCGATCGCCTCGTGGCTCGCTATGCCGCGCAGAGTGAACAGAGCTCGAAATCGTTCCGATAGCGATTTATTGGTATCATTAAGAATACCTCCGACGCTTTCCACCGTCTCTTTACTGAAGGTTTTCACTGTGGAGTCCATGCTCTCCAAAAGGCACGCTGGCTTTAGAGCCCCGCCCACAACCACGCCTACCACCACATTACGCATGCGCTGTATTTGTCGATCTATGCTTCCGCAATGGACGGATGTACCAAACCTTGTACTTGACGTGATCGTGACCTCTTTACGACTCGGCTCTATCTCGATTTCACAACCAAGATCAAAGCAGTTTTAATATGAGCCATGATTATGGCGTGCATGCTCTGTTGATCTCTGCAGAGTAAGTAGTCAGGTGGCAAAGATGTTCAACCAGTCGATTCAAGCCAGCGATGGCGAGAGAAGAGATGTTGAGCTGGTACAACTCAACCAAAGCCCGCGGTTCCCACCGAGATCTCGCCACTGTAAGTTCAACCTTGAGAAATCGGTGGTACTAGCTTCACGTAGTGGTGTACAAAACAGCTCGATGTTATTTGTGTCCGGTGTGTAGTCTCGTCTCGCGCACTGGAGGGTCTGGGGACGAGACTATCTGGTGTTTGTGATAGTGAGGTGTGCTGATAACAGAATTGACTGGGCACTAGGCTGAAGCCCCTATGGCTTCTACAGTTATGTGGAGTAGTGGAGGTATGTGCTTTGTGGCGGTCCTTTACCTCTCTCTTTCTCCCCCTCCCTCCCTTCAGCCTCCTCTCTCTCTCCTAGCCGTGGCTCCACTCCTCAGAGGTACTCTCAGGAGGTGAAGAGTGAACTTGGATCAGAGGCAACCTCAGATGTAAGGAGGAACTTAACACTAGAATAAGGGAGGGAGAGTGGATAACAAATGAATGAACTTATGACATTAGAGATGGAAGCTATTATTGTGTACATGCATGTAGCTATATATGTCATACTGATGTAACTTAAGGAGTCGTGCTATCATTATAAAACGTGTCATTTGTACTACACATTCACATATACAGACGACAAAATCAAGTGGGTCTTCCAGCAAGCGAAGGCTCCAGTTCAAGGGTAAAGATGTGCTAAACATTGTCTCCCGAAAGAGGACCACCTCTAGTTCATCAAACGATGGCAGTGAGGACAAGAGTCCATCGCGGCCGACCTCCGCCCGCCTCAACAAGTTCTTCCACATCCCTAAGCTGGGGAGGCAGTCAAAGGAGCCGCCAACAGATGTTGACTCAAGGGTTAAGACGGCCAGCGGACACTACTCAGTCGCCCCCAGGGATGTGTCTGTGCTGGAGAGAATATCTCACAAAGCTCATAACAGGGAAAGCAGAATCAGAAAACCCCATGAGGTGTGTAGCATGCAAGAATTTCTGTTACAGTACCAATTTTGAGAATAGCTATATATGGCAATGTACTAATTGATGACACATGCACATTGACAGACCTAATATGTTTTTGCATGATGCTTGAGTTGATGGGAAATTTCATAATAATAATTATTATTATAGCTGAAATTTTTATCATTTCGAGCTATAATTAACCCCTTGTACACTGAATATCTCCAGGTGTTTGTAGAGCTTGAGGAGCTTCGTTGCTATGACGACAGTGAAGAGGAGGGGGATGGTGAGGAGTGGGAGGAGACTGCTCGGTGGATCAAGTTTGAGGAGGACGTGGAGGAGGGTAGCGGGAGGTGGGGCAGACCTCACGTCTCAGCGCTGGCCTTTCACAGCCTCGTGGACCTCAGGAAGGGACTCGAGAAAGGTGACCGATGGGTACCATGATGTGTGTAATCCACCTATCAATAATATGCCCCACTACCTGCTGCACGGGCTGACAGAGGATTTGATTTTTCCTAAGAATGAATGCCCCCCTATCGGGGCACTATTTTCGAGTCAAAACACTAGTGTAAAGACAGCTAAATTGTTTTCTTTCAGTGTATTTAGGTGATTTCCTGATTTACACCAGGTATATAGCTCAAAGATTGATGAAAATCAAAACCCCCACCCCTAGGGGTCAAGAAATCAATTCCCCCAACATACAATGGCTTATTGGAGGGGGTGTGGGTGTGGCTTCAAGGCGTATCTGTAGTTGAAAATAGACCTGGTAAGAGGTTGAAGGTGTCCATTTTTTGGAAGTAGCCTGATTTTTGGAACTTCTTTTAATGTGTGTACTTATGGCTCAGTGCGTGTGTATAGCTATAATATGTAACCTCCAAGTGGATTATAGTTTGTCTTTGAAGTGGGTGTGAACAATTATCGGCCTTTCTTTGTGCTAAGCGTGTGTCATTGGTAAACTATAGCCACTCAGCCTCCCTGGTCAATGACTATGTGGCAATGGATATGCTAACTAGTTCTACACCATGTGTTAATGACAATATCATCCTTTGTAAGCTTCTAACAGTGTTTTTGTCCCACGAGAATCAGAACACAGTTGATGTGTGTTGATCACATGTACAACACTCCAGACAATCTTTCTTGTTCTCACCACTGATATGATACAATGGCCTCAGCTGTATTATTAATTTTTTTGCTGATCAGTTAGTTACCTCTCCTGGTCTATGTCTAGGTTCCATTCTCCTTGACGTGGAGGGAGAGGATTTCCCCAGCATAGCGCAGGAGGTGACGAGACACCTGGTGATCTCCGGGCAGCTGCCCCCTGAACACACCGACTCCATGCTCAAGGTTCTCCTCAAGAGACACAAGCACACTAATGATGTCACACTCTGGGATAGGATGAAGCAGTCTGCCCTCGGCCCTGGTGAGTCTGTGTGACACTTTCTGAGTCTCTCTGATATTCTATGATATTTCTGAGTCTATCTGATAATATGCTATGATCTTTCTGAGTCTGTTTGATATGCCATGATCTTGAGTCTGTCTGATTCGCTGTGCTGCTTAACTCAAGGGTACCCAAAGCTATGATTGTCGTATTCTTTTGGTAGAAATGGTGATGTTACGCAAGTGGTCTGTTCGCTGTAAAAGGAGTGCTGGAATGTTGTGAGCATTCATGGTCGTGTTATTAATAGCCTATGAATCCCAAATTTAACAGTTGCTAAAGTCTGCTTTATCAGGCACTTTATGCCAAAGTGTCAGTGAGTGATTGTTTATGTGCTTACGAGAGCAATCTTGGGAAACACTAAAATGTTTAATTGTCTTCCTTCCCCCCCCCCCCCATCATAATATTAATTTTTGCCAATTTTTGTCATTTGACCCTCTTTCTGTACCTTGCAGAGGGCAGGCTTCATCACTTAGGGGAGGGGCTTCGTCGGATAAGCCAGTCCCACCGGTTGGCTGAGCTGGTCTCCCATGGATCAGGGGGCAATCTGAAGAGAAATGATTCTGGGGAGTTGCTTCCCAAGATGCACAGTGGCCCCGAGCTAGGCATTGGGGAGAGACCATCACTCGATAGAATATACTCAGCTCCACAAATGACTAACATGGTGAGTGTGAGAGTGTGTGTGTGTTTAGATATGATCTAGTAATGTTTATAATTGTCACAATAACAAACGTTACAAATGTCTCCAGTGTTTTCAGTCACTGTCTATTGCACAATACAACACCTCTTTTCCTTTTTCACAATGACACACAATATCATAGGTTTCTGATCACTCAAACCTCAAGCAACGGCAGTCACATGGTCAGTCACATGACCAGTCACATGGTCTGTCTCACAACGGCCAAAAGAAGGTTCTTTTCAACATCTCTGGTTCAGACAACCATCTCCATGACTACAGCTCTGACCCCTCCCTCCGACCTCCCCCCTCGTCCTCGCTGGGAAACGGACCAATCAGCTGTGACGCTAGTGACATCACTGCGGCCACTGCCTCCACTTATGTCTCTGATGTCAGTATTAATATCGAGGTTGACGGTAGGATCCCCAATGGAGGACCGGCCTTCTCCTACTCCATCGATGACAAGAAACAGGGAGCAGATGAAGGTAAATATATTTCTAACCAGTGAAAATTCTCCATTGAAAGATATCTGTATATGCATGTGTGTCTTCCTCCCTATTGAGGCCATTCTTGCACTGCACTGCGTGTGAAATCTGAATTGCCTTAGATCAGATTGTTGTCATATACATATGTATATATTATCTATAACTTCCTGAGATTCTAAACGCACCTTACATACGTGTGTACATGTGCGTGCACAATCTCCCAAAGGCTTCATGTAGTCTGCTCATCTAGTCTTTCTACAAGTTTTTGTATTTGTTCCTGTTTACAGATGAAGACCCTCCCGCCCCCGGATCCGACTCCCTCAAGCGAAAGCCCAGTGGTCCCTCCCTCATGGACAAGATCCCCGATGAGGCTGAGTCGCTGACCGTGCTAGTGGGCGGAGTCAAGTTCCTGGAGAAGCCAGTGGTGGCGTTTGTCCGCCTGGCTCAGAGCCGCCATCTTGGCGACCTGACCGAAGTCCCGATCCCGGCAAGGTTCATCTTCCTTCAGCTTGGCCCCAGCCATGGGGAGATAGACTACCATGAGGTCGGCAGGGCAATGGCAACACTCATGTCTGATGCTGTAAGTACCGGAGCTAAAATAATTTAAAAAATAGCTCAGTCTCATTAATTAGTAATTAATCCAGTCCTCCCCCCCATGGTAGTTGCCTCTCCAGCTGCCCCCCACCCCCTGTACTCTACAATAAGCACCAAATTTGGTGAAAAAATCCTTCATCCTTCCTGGGGTTTTACATCACCACCATCTTGTGATATTATAGGTCACATGAGCACACTATATGATGTCATTACTATAATATTACTTCCTGTTGCAGATGTTCCACGATACTGCTTACTCAGCAGTTTGTGAGGATGACATCATGGACGCTATAGACAACTTCCTTGACGACAGCATTGTCCTTCCCCCTGGCGACTGGGACCAGGAGCTCCTCTTACCAGTCATGCAGGAGAGAAACAAGCTCAGGAGAAGAAAAGGTGAGTCCATCAAGTCACACTATTTCGAGTTGGCTGGATTTTTTTGTTTTGCATGAAGTGGTAACTTTTCTATTAATTGCTACTGATTATTGTGCTCCTTTTATTTCTGATCTGGGTACTGAAATTTTTATGATATAATTATCATTCAGAACTGGATATTTACTGTAAATTGCGAATATTTCGATGTTAAAATATTTTCGGACAGCATGGCTTGTGTGAAGATTAAACGCACGGAATACATGACATTGTGCAATATTAACGGTAATGCGGACAGGGTCGTTTGTCCAAAAATTATTTAACGCGAAAAATTATCGCATGAAATATTTTAGACACGAAATATTTGCAATACATGTGTGATCAATTATTGATGGTGCTTTCCTTGCCCTTTAGCCCAGCTCCACGAGGCGACTGCTGAGAGGAAGAGGGATGATCCACTGAAGCACTCCCATCGACCTTTTGGTGGGATCTGGAATGACCTTCGGAAGCTCGGCAGGCGATATCGCAGTGACATCACCGACGCTTTCAATAAGCAAGTCCTTCTGTCCATCTTGTTCATGTACATAGCCCTTCTTGGGCCAGCCATAGCCTTCGGGGGACTAATGGAGGAGATTACTCTCAACACCATCGGAGAGACGGAGACGCTCCTGGCTACCGGGCTAGCAGGGGTCATCCACGGACTCTTTGCAGTTCAACCGATATCCATCCTAGCCTTCACCGGGCCTGTGCTGCTCTTTGAGACCATTATTTACAGAGTAAGTGTGAATGAGGGTGAATGGGAGGAGTATGAACGGAATGTTTCTGGTAACAATGTAAATTTAATACAAAGTTGGATACGATTAGCAGTAACACAGGTGCTTATACCGTATAGCCGGAAAAGTTGGTGGTTTGGTGGTCTATATTACAACCGCCAAATTAAAATCCGCCAAAATTTCCTACTTGCATATATACGTATGGTGATCCCTTACCGAGCCGCCAAATTTAAATCAGCCAATGGCCTGTTCCCCCTCCCCCCCCCCCCCCACACACACTCACACCGAATGCGATAGAATGCTCAAGAGTTTGGTCTCGAGTACATCCAGTGGCGGGCGATGACTGGTCTGTGGCTGATGTTACTGCTGCTCATCGTCAGTGTCTCCGAGCTCTCCTTCCTCATCCACTACTTCACGAGGTTCAGTGAGGAGGTCTTCACGGGAATCATCTCTGTCTTCTTTGCTTATGAAGCCAGCCTCACTCTTGTACACGTAAGACACAGCAGTGGGCAACCCTCTCCCCCCTCCCCCCTCCCCCCCTCTCCCCTCTCCCTCCCCCCAATCCTTTATTTTCAGTGTTCCTGGATACTTGGGAAAGTATATATACTATCCTTAAAATCCACTTTTTAAAAATGAAGTCTATGTGGAGAATTTTCAACTGCAAAAAAATTATTATAATATATCTTCTCTGTCTGGTCTTCATTTAGATCCACGATCGAAATCCTCTGTGTGGCATCAACTATCCATGTGGGAAGTATGCCACCTATACTAACACATGTGAGCCCAATTACCCGACAAACAACTCCATGTACGAAGATTCATTGATGAACACTACCGATTTGATGAACATTACCACGGAGATGATTACCACTGAAGATCCTACTAACGCTACTCTTATGCCTGGTCCTGGTCCTCAGCTTCCACGAGGCTTTCTCATCTGTAACCAGCCAAACACATTTCTCTGGTCCGTCATCCTGGCCTTTGGAACGTTTGCCATCGCTCTGTTCTTGAGAAAACTCAGGAAGGGAAAGTTTCTTGGAAAACAGGTGAAGATGATAATGATAGACATCTTGCCTATTTCAGTACTTGATATCTCTCCCTCCCTCTCTCTCCCTCCCTCCTCAATAGGGTCGTCGTCTAGTCAGTGATTTTGGTGTGTTGATGGCGATAGCGATAATGGTGGTAGTTGCCTACTGCGTCAAGCCTTATGTTCCCATTGAGGTGATAATCGTTGCTCCCAACTATTCTGTGACTAACTCCACAGCGAGGGAATGGTTCATTAACCCTTTCGATGGTTCCCTCAGCATCGTGGCCGGCTTCGCTGCCTTCATTCCTGCTGTCTTGGTAAGTTAGATACTGAGCCTTGTCCTCCTACACTTGTATCAAGAAGCTTCAGAGAGCACTTTTTAGAGTCAAAATTCTCATATTTGATATTTATATCGAGACATGCTCTAATTGTTCCTATAAGGCCCTCTAGCTACATAATAACATTGTAGCTGTGCCCCATACCGTATAGCTGGAAATATTGGCGGGAATTAAATTTGGCAGTTGAGCCCAAAATCGCTATTGGAAGAATATTGGCAGATTTAAATTTGGCGGTTTGGTACAGGATTGCCATACGTATATATGCGAGTAGGAAATTTTGATGGATTTTAATTTGGTGTTTGTAATAATATAGACCGCCAAATTTAATTCCCCACCAAATTTTCCGGCTATATGGTACTCCCTTCCATGGATGCAGGTATTTATGCTGATCTTCATTGAGAACCAGCTGACAGTGATTGAGATCAACCAAGGTGAACATAAACTCAAGAAGGAGGTTGGCTACCACTGGGATCTTCTCATCGTCGGAGTCCTCTCCGGTCTCTTTGGCCTGCTTGGCGTCCCGTGGATGTGTGCGGCCCCAGTGAGGTCCTACCAGCATCTCCAGGCCCTCTCTGTCTTCACCAAGCACAATCCTCCTGGGGAGAAACCAAAGCTGATCAAGATCCACGAACAGAGGGTCACTAACATCGTCATCCATGCTCTCATTAGTGAGTAAAATATATTATTTTGCTGCAGTTCATCACCATTACATTTTTACCCTCCCTCCACAAATATACGATATCCTGCTACTCCCCCCCCCCCCCAACTGAAATTTTGCACTTCTCCCCTCCTTGAAATTTTTTCTCATTCCTCCCCCCTGTCAAATTTCCTTATATATGCTTGTAAGTACGACACCTTGCTCAATCTTTGTTATCATTTTGGTCACATGCAGTCATCACTCCGTTTGCGTACAAGGTCCTAGAGATCATCCCGACGTCAGTTCTGCTGGGCGTCTTCTACTACCTAGCCTACGCTTCTCTCAAAGGGGTCCAGCTATCGACCAGGACAAAGCTCTTGATAACGCCAGTCAAACATCACCCTAAGGTCCCGTATGTCACCAAGGTACGTAACAACATCTACAATGTAGCATGGATACTGATTCGTTGTTTTTAGTTACTTAGGTCCATAATTATAAAATTCCATTGCAGCCATGAGTTTTTTAGTCCGTAGATGATATTTTTATTGGATTAGTGAAATTTTCCAATAGTGTACTACATCATGTGACTGACTTCACCCACCTGCCACACCCGCTAGGTTCGTACGCTGAAGATGCACCTGTACACTGTGATTCAGCTGCTTGTGATTGGTCTGCTGTGGGGCCTGAAGCTCTCCCCTGCCTCCATGGTCTACCCACTAGTCATCGTCTTTCTCATCCCTCTCAAGTGGCTACTCGGAAAATTTGTCTTCACAAAACAAGAAATGGAAGCAGTAAGTCCATACATACACACATACACACTCTCATTCCAATTACTGCCCCCCTGACTGCTAAATTTCTCTCCTCCCCCCTGCAGCTTGACGGAGAGGGAGAGGGTGGGGAGGTCGAGGAGGGAGAGTTTGGGGAATATGTAGAGACAACTGCACCATACTAGGTCAGCTATCTCACCCACTAACAAAAACTGCTCTCAAATCTCTTCTTGATCTGTTGTTTTTTAAAACAATCAATGGTTGTTATTGTAAATCAGGTTGTTTTGTTCATGTCTGTCTCGGCAGCTAATCGGCTGATTTTACTCTATGTGTATATATATAATATATATGTCTTGTTCATTTATTTCCATAATTATGATATCTCATTGATATAATATCTTCCATCAAACAGCCTGAAAGGTGACCTTCACATGGCCATAAAGTAGTACAGTACTTCACAGCTAGCTAACAGTATTATTAATAAAAACAACCACTCTTTAATAGCAATACTGGATTTGGTAAAAGGTTGCTATTTTATTATTAGCACTTGCAGCACACCATAAATGTGTAGCTTGCTAGTACAGTGGTGATAAATCATCAGTTTCTGTGAGGGACGAGCCTTCAAGAGTCATAACATTTCGGATTGGGGCATGCATATGGGCTGGTAAACTTATTAATTTTGAAGAAGCTTGGTATGTATACCATGGCATAGTCTAATATGTTCAGGACCATGGTAGCTGCTTTCATCTGCTCAAGAGTTACATTTTGGTTTTTGTTCCAGCTCCATAGCTCTTTCCGTTGCTGAGATACACTTTGGCGCGCGCGCGCCGCCGGTATAGAATTAATGATATTCATAGCTTTTAATTAATTACGTCACGGTCTGTACATTCCAATGTGAAAACCATACGCGTTTTGCTACCCCCTGTCCCAGCTCAATAAATAGCATTTTCTGGGAGGTACTATCGATAACGGGGCTAGACGGTGTCAGGGGTATCCCCTCTGGCACCTGCAGCTGAAAACTGCACATGGTCCTGGGCATATATGGCTTAGGGGTCGCCCAGGTTCCTCCCTTGAATACCCCCCATCCCTGGAAGTATGGCCAATTGCGGTAATGTCCGCAGTGTCACTCCCAAACGGATCACCGAAGCTGCGGCACCTCGGCCCGGGGGGAGGGATGATTGGGACTATTTTTATTTATTTTTTTTTTTCACAAGTAAGCTTATTAGGTCCGTGAGTCTTCTGAACTTGTAGCAGAGCACATCTTTTGTGCCCAGGTTAGGACACGGACTATTATAAGAAAATTGATCGTCTCGGCCGATTGGGACTATTTTTATTATTTTTTTTTTTCCAATACAAACATTGGGAGTATTTTATTATATCATTTTGTCGGATGCTGTCCTGCACAAATTTAAATTTTTTGTTCACTAACATTATTAATTTTACCAACTTTACCCTTGTCGCTGCTCAGTGTGGCCTACAGCACCAACATTACCAACTTTACCAACGTTACCCTTGTCGTTATTTTGTTGGATGCTGTACTGTCCTGCATAAATTTATATTTTTTTGTCGGATGATGCTGTCCTGCATTGCTTAAAACTATCATTTTGTTGGATGCTGTCCTGCCAGTGCATATATCTATAATATTATTATTTTGTCGGATGCTGTCCTGCATAAAATTATCAAATTTTTGTCCTGCACAAATTTGAATTTTTTGTTCACTAACATTACTAATTTTACCATAAAACCACTTCCTGTCTCTCGTATATTGTTTGGGGCCTGCTTAGGTTCGTATTGCTAAAATCCAGCATGTCACTGATCAATTTTAGTGGCACACTGCCAGTTTTAGAGGTACATCACAACATTCATAGCATTATTAACCAATGACAGTGACAGATAGAAACTACATCAAATTTTGAGGTGTAGACAAATGTGGGTGTGGCAGGGGCGTGGTTCCAGTACATAATTATAGCTATGTTGCACTCCGTCCAAAGAATAGTTGAAGCACATGTTCTAATCCAAGCTCCGCCTACAGTGGGGGGGGGGGGGGGGGAGGGAGGAACTGTTATTAAAGTTATCAGCTGTTAATATAACAGACCTTGACAGCATTCTTCTTGAATCGATCAGCTCCAAACTTTTCAACAGCTCTTGAGATGCCAGTCACTCTGCACTTGATCCATGCCTGCCTCTTGCAACAAGTCCTGTAGATTATTTTTTAACAAAGTCATAAAAAATATTAAGTCTGGCAGTATATAAAAATCAATACAAATTTGGTGTTAGAATTCATGCATACAATAGTGACTTACCATTCCTTATTATCAGGGCTGGTGTAGTAGATGCATTTCTCCTCGACCGACATCAGCTTGGAGAAAGTAATGTTTCTGGTGTACGTGGTGAAGGTCTTGGCAGCTGGATCTACTTCTGACTCCTCCATGATGCAGGCATACGCCCCAGGACCACCTACAAACTGAACACACAACACAAAAACAGACAATTAAAATTGCCCCTCTGTGTCTACCTTACCCTAGCCCCCCATTCACAGCCATTTCCACCTAGCAATATTATTCTACAGTACTAACATACTAGCTATTGTTGAACTGAATGGCTTTCGTGTTTAGAGAGAGTATATACCACTACAGAAAGATGGCGTTAGCTCACCTTTTCCAACCATTTTGGTCCTTTGTTTGTCTTTCGTAGCAATCGTTTGCTGAACAGCTTCCCTCCCTCAAATCTCCTGCACATGTGTGTACACAAAAGACCATACCATTTTCAACACCTCCCTCTCTCCCTCCTCTCTCTCTCCCTCCCTCCATCCATGCCCTAAATCACCTCGAGACAAGGTCTTCTGAGAGGACGTGCTTGCTGTATGGATTGGGGTATCGTCGCCATAGCACCTGAGCAACATGATCCCATGCAGTCCTAAAGACACACAAAAAACCATCATTCTTTAATCTAAAATATAAATATAAATTCACTGGACAAAGTGATCAAGTGATCATACAGTGCCAGTTCTGCTATTCTGACAATGAGCGGCTTACTTGATGACGGTGATCTGAGAGCAGAATCGTCCCTGCTGCTTCCTTACCTCCTCCTGGCTCCTAGCGGGCGCCGCCTCGCCGCCGCTGCCAGGAGTCTCTTTCTCACCGAGTCTCGATCTACTGCCCTCATACATGTGGCCCAAATCATCAGTGAGAACTTCGACCTCGTTGGAAATTGAAGTCGGTAAAGGTCGCTACAATCTAGAAGGCACTAAACTGGCAAAGATCGTCAATATTAAATATCAAGGACCAGAAGTGAAGTACACTTAATTTTACAGAACCAGGATCAAATAAATTTCGATCAAAATCATTACAGTAAAATTTAATATCAGATTTTGAAAGTATTCAGTAATTCAAAATCAAACTTTGCAAGTCCAATTTCTTGTCATTTCATTAGAAGTAAAATTTAATATCAAATTTTGAAAGATTCAGTAATTTAGTATCAAATTTTGCAAGTCCAATTTTGCTCAAGTGACTAAATTCTTCTTTGGGCAACCTACAGAAATGGTTTCAATAAATTATGAACATCACCCTGCAACAGTTCAAGAATCAAAAGCTTACAGTGGTGGGTCATGGATGGATCAGGATACGACGTTGAAGTCCAGCACAGCCACCTCCAAACTTGGCCGCATGGTGTGGTCACGGATGAAGAATACTAGTGGTAGAAGTAGATCACACAGGGAGGGATAGTTGGTCACACGACTTTCCTAATTGTTACTGCACAGTGATCTACAGAAAATATTCAAAATCAATACTTGATCCACACACCTATATGCAATAAATGCCTTACATTTTGAAGTTTAGCATCGCATCTGGGATGTAGTCCGCATGTTATGGGGAGGGGGTGGGGGTTCAACACAACCAGCCATCAAGACGAAATGCCTAGCTCAGACAGTGTAGAAGACCTTTCTCCCTCAACTCTGGTTAGAGAGCTGCAGAACGAGGGAGGGGGGAGGGGGTTTGTTGCAAAATCACAAATATTCACCTTGACCAGTGTTGACAACATGGTGGCCAGTCTTGAGCTGGTAAAGGAGCTGGAACAAGCTGCACATAAAAATCAAGATTATTAAAACATAAAAGGGAGAACATCCAAGACACTTCCCGTAGAAAAAATCTTTGATCCCGAGAGATGCTCTCTCGGACCAGATATCTGTGAAAAATAAACACAAAAAATGCATAAAAAATAATCCCCAAGATAAATGAAATGTAGCCACTCTCCTGGAATTGAAAAAAGTCCTTTGGGAGCAGTACTGTGATATAAGATACCTGTATCCATCCATACAATGTGTGTACTCAAATTACCAACATCTTTTTGTTCCTACCATAACTGAATGCCTGAACACCTGCTCCTGGTACCACCTGCTGTCTGTCCATGTTCCTGCTATCAAAACAATTAACAGTAATCACTTCCCAGACTGCATGTGTATGGAAATCTTCAACAAAATTAATTGCAGGGGTACTGGAGTCCAGCAGCTAGCACCTGTGGACTAAGAAACACTTGCATACTAAAAATGAAAAAGGAGAGAAAATGTAACAGAAGGAAAATGAAATTACTTGCCTGAGAACTTCTCCTGTGGTGGGATACTCTACGTTGGTAGATCGCATTAAATTTTAAAAACAAAAACCAGGAGACAAGGGAAATTAAATTGTTTTCCTGAAGTTTGAGGTGCAGTCTTCTTGAAAAAAAAAAGTTACTAAACTATTGATAACTCGACTGGAAATTAGTTGAGATGAAGTTATCCATAAATATATAGTATTATGACAAAATTAATTTGGATAATACAGACAAGATTTCACCAAGGGAATGCTTACAAAGCTGTAATAATTAGCTTTAATTTGCATTAAATTTAATGCAATTTCAAGCTGAAATGCATCCCATATCAGCAGCAATAATAATGCTGGGAAACACATAAGTCGGGAGTTAGTGGTCCGCTACTATCTTGACTAGTAGCTTTCACAGACTCCCCACGTCACTGGTACACACACTGCACAAACCGGCTGGTGGATGGCAAGTTACCTTTGCTGGTCAGGAGAGGACGATTCTCGCTTCTGCAGGCATTGAAGTACCTGCAGAAACGAGAAGAGGAGAGAGAGTAAATCAATATCCATACACACAAATATTACGAGTAGCTTTGAAGTAGCTAATACTAGCTAATTACCTAGCCGTTGCTAGTGTACGAACAGTTCGGCCCATAGCGTAAATGTCCCGCCCGAAGGAAGGACGCCGGCTTGCGCCGTTGCCGGACCCCCCGAAGGGGGCCTGGACCAAAGAGTTCAAGCACACCACAACGCCTAAGGCAACGCTATTAAACAACTCTCCAACCCCGCGTCTCCCAAGAAATCCTGCTTTGTGAGATCCGTAACTGCCCTGCACAAGAGCCAGACATACATCGGGAATGGCAGCCGCGGACTACCACCCCAATATAAGCTGGTAATACTCTCAATACATATCACAGTGGAACTCAACGGAGCTACGCGCGAGCCATCAATTCCTCTCACTCGAGCCATGCACAACCTAAATCGCAAAAATACATGCGGGCCAGACACGCATTTTGCGATAAAACAATCTATGGAATTCGCTGCAAATATGGGGGGCAGGCACATTTGCAACGATCCGAAAAGACAAAGGCATGCTCGCAGAAAGGAATTGATCGCGATTTCACTAGGGGTCCTCCAGACTCACCAGAGAAGAAGACAAGGGAAAAGGGTAGGGGATAAGAGGTAACTGCGTGTGTGCATGAGAGATGCGCATATTGCGAACGATGGTGAGCCTGGCACGGATCTAGCTAGCTAGCTACAGTATTAAAAACTCTTAGAAAACGCACGCTGCAACAAAGAATTATTGTACAAGTTACTTATCTTTCAGAAATCCACAAGGAATCTCCTGAAATTCGCCGCTGCTGCGAATAGCCATCAATCTTTTTCTTCTTCTCAAGAGCTGCTGTGAATCTTAGACCAGATCAGGACAGACTGTTGGAAAAAAATCCACGTGGCAAGGTATACATGGGCCATGGGATTGTGGCTGTGCTGATAGTACGAGGGGAGGGCCTAGACGTGATTGTGTGCAATTATGGTCGCGCCAGCCGTACGGCCATGGCGCGCGCCATGCATAGCGCATGCGCACACTTTGCATCCCCGCGCGCCGTTGAAGTACTAGTGCGCGCATGCTCACTAGCACTCAATTTGATTGTGAATAGGTAATGGTGGTCAATCCGGAAATTTATTTTGCTTACACGTAGCTAGCTACAGTACAACAATTAACGCTATCGTCAACGGTTTTCATGGAGGAGAATGACGGGATGACCTCGGGCAGCGCCTCGGGCGCTACTTCCAAGAAATCGTCGAAAAAATCGAGTAAGCACCACCACGGCCACCACAACCTGACTCCTTCCAAGGGCAAAGCTCGAGGGCACCACCACGTCTCTCTCCCTCCATCCATCGCCGAGCGACCAAAGGTATTGATACATCCACTACAGCTGTTTTCAGATCAGATAATCCCCTCTTCTTTACTTTTGTTTCTAGAGCCCTCTGCTGGTCCATGCTAACAATCTAAAGCACTCTGGTCGTGCGAGTGAGAGATACTCAGGACTATGGGAGTGTTACTACGACCGTGAACGTGTGGAGGATGTGATCGGTGAGGGTGGTGAAGGTGTGAGGGGGGAAGACCCTGTTAATCGACTCAAAAATATCCGTGGTTTCATCCTGAAGCGGCGAAAATCACCCCTGAAGGGATGGCATAAGGTGAGGAAGAACGAGGGCACATAGAAGCACAAAAATCACCTTAGGGTGAAATTATCCACTGTGGGCACGCGTAGTGATGCCAATATTCATAATTTGTCACCTAATGAGGTGCTTGCCTTACATAGTAGTGTTGTGGTTCCATTCTATCGTAAATTTGGCAGCTCTAGGTCTGTAAAACTCTACCCCACCCCTAACCCCCCCTCTCTCACACACACACACATACACACACACACACACACACACACACACACGCTGGCCAGCGTTACTTCATGCTTGAGCAAGGGACCCTCTACTTCAGTCGTAACCAAGCCCAGATGCTGAAGGGGAAGGTTCTTGGCTCTATCGACCTGGGTCTCTCCTTCATCCACACCGACGCTGCCTCAAGGAGGATCGATATCGACGGGGAACACCAGGTCCTCCATTTGAAGGTACATGTATACACCTGGTGCTCTAGTGGCATAGATAGTGCTTTCAGTCAATGCAAATAATGCATATATGGATGAATGGTGTGAATTGAGAAATTTGTTTGCAAATGAAGGGGCCGTTTTGTGAGCACATAAAAAACATGAGTAGCTTGCGATTATCATCAGCCTTTCAGTTTACATCAATCAATGGAGTGTGTCTAGCTTGTTTGGAGACATGCTAGCTGCTTCACTTCCATGCCTGTCTAAAGTGTCGGTCTGTCTCAACTTTATGGAGGGGAACTGCATCACTGTATGTACATGTATGTAGCTGTGTGTGCTTATAAGGGCTCGATGTGTTCAGTGTGTTGATGTGCAGCTGCCTCCTTAGATGGAGCCAGCCACTGGAAGGGAACCACTGTCATGCTTCTTTCCTTTAGTATTAGTCCACTACACAAAAGATGCATTGTACTTGGAGGGGGGGGGATCGTTTTGGATCGAAAATTTCCCTCTTCCAGGATCCATGTAGGTCCTTCAAGGTAGTGGTTGAAATATCCAAAGTAATTGTGGTTTATTGAATTAACATGAACCACATCAAAGGAAATATTGGCATACCCGAGTGTTCGAACACGCTTTAGGGAGACCTTGGTATATTTCATTTCTCTTTCTCTCACTCAGACTAAGAATCCTGGTCACTTCACTGCATGGAGCTCTTGCCTTCTCTCTCATGAGATGTTCCGTAAGACACAACTGGCGGCTGGTACCGCCCCTGAAGGCCACACCCATTTGAGAAAAGGGGGCGTGGTTCCTTCAGTCCTTGTGGGGGATGGGGAGAGCCTCGATTTGTGGGCGGAGAGAACTCACACGACCATAACTGGAGTCAGAAAAGGTTGGTAGGGCTTTGTTACAAATTCCACATTAAATTTCTTAAATTTTGTGGTCATTGAACATGTAGCATGTAAGAAATGTGTAGGAGGTAAAACTATACCAACATGACTTGTAGTTTTCATTACTAAATAAAATAATACATTAATAAAATTAATAATACATTACTTAATAATACTTTTTGTAGAATGTGCTAATGGTTAAATATTTGTGCCGTCAGCTTCTCCAAATTTTAGTAACGTGATCGTTTTGAAAATTATAATTAGATCTTGATGTGATTCGTGAAAACCTCGAGGCAATGTCTGTGTACGTGAGGTCACCTGCACCAACCAACCAATCAGCTTACAGCTCTAACACCGGAACCGCCAATTTCCCACATACATCATCCGCAACTGAACTCAAACAAGTGAGAAAACGAAGATAAGTTTAGTATACATATAGAGCTCTAAAGGAAGCATATCTATTTTTGAGCATTTGCAGTATCATAATATTGAACTTTTTTTTCTCTTCCTTGTTGTCTTCAGCTAGAGAATGGGAGTGACAGTCAGTCTACGACCAGCAGTGCTACCAGCTCAGACGCACCCCGGGGGGCCACCACCACTGAGGGGGCCAAGGGGGAGGGGGGCAAGGGGGACGGAGGAGGAGGGGGGAAGATAAAAAAGAAGTTTCGAAAGGGGAAACAAGATAAAAAATCGAAAGATAGCTCTTCACATGTAAGTTCAAAAATTGAAAAAAAAATTTGAGCAGTGTTGCCATTTTGACAAGCGAACTACCACTGTCTGTATGTCTGCAGTTGTCTCCAGAGCAGATAGCTCCTTTTGGTTCAACCAGTCAGCTTCTGGTTGATGAGGGCGTCTCTACAACTGCCACCATTGACAGCGGTGCTAACAGGGATGATTTCACAGCCACAGCCAAGATCAGTGAGTCTTGATGCATTGTGCGTGGTACAATGGTAGACTAGATATTGTTGTATCAGCATGGGATAATCTGTAGAAAATTTGTTTTATTTAACTTGTGTAAGTTTATTATTGGACGGCTGTTTCCCTTTCTCTCAGTTTATGCTCAGTTTTGTGAACTAATAGACAAACTCGATAAAGTTGGTTCTGGTTTGAACCAGGTAAGACTTACAATCCATCGAGTCCATACATGTCTTATTCTCTCTCTCTCTTTCTCTCTTCTCTCTTCTCTCTCCAGGTGGTTCAGCAGACTAACTCCACCCTCCGACAACAAGAGAACATCATATCAAACCAGCAGCTCCTCCTTCGTCAGTCTCTCCTTCAGAGCAACGAGCTCAGAGATCGTCTCTCTCAGATTCAGCAGTTGGCCTCCGGCCTCGACACACCTGTCTCGCTCCGTGGGGGCACTCCGGGTGTGGCCCCGCCCACTAGACACACCCCCAGCCAGTCCTATCACCACGGCGCCAGTATCCCTCGCTTTGATTCTTACATGTCCTTACAGTCTTCACTCTCGGAGAAATTTTTTGATGCTCTTGATGATGTAAGTCCATAATACCGCAGATTCTCTTGATTTGGGGCTAGATATAGATTCCTTAAACTACAGTTTGTCACTAGGGAGTACTGTGACTGATCTAACACATTTGCGTTTGAAGTGTACAAATAGTGGACCTCCAACTGACCAATCAGATTCCTGACCTACTTTACCCTACAATACCTTACAACACCTACAGTACCATAATAT
Source organism: Cliona cf. orientalis (assembly GCA_963930775.1). Classification (NCBI taxonomy): domain Eukaryota; kingdom Metazoa; phylum Porifera; class Demospongiae; order Clionaida; family Clionaidae; genus Cliona; species Cliona cf. orientalis. The sequence continues at coordinate 7,051,135 of OZ005707.1, forward strand.
AGTTGTAACAAATACTGTGATCTGATTGGTCACTCAGAGGCCTGAGGCTGTGGCAATCAAAGTGAAATAGTGGACCTCCAACTGACCAATCAGATACTTTACAATACCTTACAATACCTACATTACCATAAAGTTATAACAAATACTGTGATCCGATTGGTCACTCAGAGGCCTGAGGCTGTGGCAAGCGCGAGCGAAGTGAAATAGTGGACCTCCAATTGACCAATCAGATTCCTGACCTACTTTACCCTACAATACCTTACAATACCTTACAGTACCTACATTACCATAAAGTTATAACAAAATAATACTACCCTTCCCCCTCCACTGTTAGCTCCGTGAACGCAGCAGTGAAAGTGAGGAAGAGGAGGAGGAAGAGGAAGAAGTGTTGAACACAGAGGAGGAGGAGGAAGAGTCTCAGGAGGAGGAGTCAGACTCAGAGCTGTTCACATCTCTCACTCACGACGTACTCTCGGCCATACAACTACCTCCAAGTGGGTGGAGCCACCACTAGCAAGCCACACCCCTAGGATAGAATACTTTTATTGACCATGTAACAAAGTTACTGTCTTAGACCCCTTGAATTGTCTGTAATCAATCCTGATTTATCATTTAAAATTTTTCTCCCTCCCCCCCCCCTCTCTCCCTCAGCTCCTAAGCAGTCAGTTCCCAGTGTCTACACTCTGTCCAAGGCTCCCTCGGAGGATGTCAGACAAGAGGTCGAAGTTCGCCAGCGTCGTACGAAGCTTCCCTGCCCGATCCAGGACATGGGAGACTTCAGCCTCTGGAGCATACTCAGGAAGAACATCGGTCAGTGAAAAAAAAAATCAACTTTATTAGTTTTTCCCATGCTTAGGAGCTACATGTAGTTGACAGGTAGACTCGATAAAATTTAGAAACTAGGGTAGTTCTAGAGCAGTCCTACTTTTGATAAAAATTTATCATAATCCAGCTCATTTCATCCATCACTACAGGTAAGGATTTGTCGAAGATCTCGATGCCTGTGACGCTGAATGAACCGCTGAGTGCTCTCCAGAGGCTCTGTGAGGAACTAGAGTACAGCGAACTTCTCGACGAGGCAGCATCACATGACAACATCTACGACAGAATGGTAAGATCTAAATAGCCAGAAAATTTGGCGGGGAATTAAATTTGGCGGTTTGGCGGTCTATATTACAACCGCCAAAAATAAAATCCGCCACTCACATATATACGTATGATGGCGATCCCGTACCAAACCGCCAAATTTAAATCCGCCAATATTCTTGCAATGGTGAGTTTGGGCTCATCCACCAAGTTCAATTCCCGCCAATATTTCTGGCTATACAGTATATAGTGTTCTACCACTATTACATCATCATGATGTCATTCAGGTGAAGGTGGCCGCATTTGCTGTGTCCTCGTTTGCTCTGAATTTCCATCGAGCCGGCCGCAAGCCTTTCAATCCAATCCTGGGAGAGACCTACGAGTGTGTGAGGGAGGACAAAGGATTCAAATTCATAGCGGAGCAGGTGAGGGTATATAGAAGATGGATCTCCCCATCGTTGAGTTGATTCTCTCTCCCCTCTCTCTCTCTCTCTTGTAGGTCAGTCACCACCCTCCAATTGCTGCCTGTCACTGTACGTCCCCCAACTTCAACTTCTGGCAAGGTTCGTCTGTGATCACTACACAATACATACAGCATTGATTAACACCTTAATTTTTTGCCTTTCATACTTGAAATTCAGATGCTCGAATCAAGAGCAAATTTTGGGGAAAGTCAATGGAAGTGTTCCCAATTGGCATCACCAATGTAACGCTCCCAAAGTATGGCAATGTCTAAATATTTTTATCTAAAATGGAGTATTCAACATGACATTTTGTATGTGTAGGCATGGTGACCACTATCGCTGGCAGAAGGTGACATCATGCATTCACAACCTGCTCGGAGGTCAAAGGTGGGTGGATCTCTATGGAGAGATGATCATCAACAACCTGGACAAGTGCACCTGCAAACTCACCTTCATCAAGGTACCCCCCTTCCCTCCCGTCCCCTTCTTGCCCCTGTAATTATGACCTAATTTCCCCTATTCAGGCAAGCTATTGGAGCTCCAAGAAATACATTGTCCATGGCGACGTGTACGACAGTGATGGGGTCAAAGTTCGTCACTTGTTTGGCACCTGGCACGAGGCCCTCTTCTGCGGGGAGGATCCTGACTCCGCCCAATGCGTATGGAGAACTGGTAAGTCAAATTTTGCTTCAAAATAAGTGAATTTTTAAGTATTTTTGCTTGTTGAGTAATGTTTGTTTTCTATGTGCCTCTTCTATCTGAGCTCTCTTCCCTGCAGCCCCCATGCCTGAGGATTATGACAAGTACTTTAGCTTTGGACAGTTTGCCATTGAGCTGAATGAGCTGGAAGAGGGCTTGAAAGATTTGCTTCCCCGAACGGACTGCAGGTTCAGACCTGACCAAAGGTGAAGAAATTAAATGAATGCTCTGATTTTTTTTTATGTTGGAATGAAAAAAATATTATCTTTTTGGCAGACTTCTTGAAGAAGGTTTTGTGCAGGAGGCTGGGGTGGAGAAACATAGAGTTGAACAAGTAAGACGAAAAGAAATTACCATAAAGCTGGAAAATTTGGCGGGGAATTAAATTCGGTGATTTGGTGGTCTATATTACCACCTCCAAATTAAAATTCGCCAAAATTTCCTACTCGCACATATAAGGCCATACCAATTTGATGTTTTGTTTCTCGGACAAACAGGAGCTGGAAACAGACCAGGGTGGTCGGCATGAAAATAAAAAAAAACTAATTAACAGGAGGTGTGACCTAGTAAATCGTGAGCATCACCAGTCCACAGACAGCCAGCTATCATTTTAGTAGTGAATACTTGCATTCTAGAGCAGTTTGATCATTGTTTAGCTTATAGTACTATCAGTAGTATATAGACCAAGAGTGCTCTTTCTAAAGAGTAGCTACTCCTGGCCCGTCACTGAGGAATGTTAATTAAAAAATTTTTTTATTTTTTTTTTAAATCAGCCAAAAACAGACACGCCGAATCCAAGAAACAAAAAATTAACTTGGTATGGCCTAATATATGTATAGCGATCCCATACCAAACCGCCAAATTTAAATCCGCCAATATTCTTCCAATAGCGATTTTGGGCTCAACCGCCAAATTTAATTCCCGCCAATATTTCCGGCTATATGGTAGCCATCAACTGGTTCTCACCCTCTCACTCACACACATACACCTGCCCCCAGATCCAGCGAGAGGCTAGGGCAGAGAGAGAGCGGCTTGGCTTGGAGTGGCGGCCAAACTTCTTTGAGCTGAGTGAAGATGAGGGAGGAGATGAGTGCTGGGTTGCCAAGGGCAACTATTGGAAGTACAGGGAGTCTGGGTTCAAGGACATACAGCTGCCACGGCTCTGGTAGCTAGCTAGGAGATGACAGCAAACAAACTCTTATGACATTACATTTAACATTGTAGCACAATCATTCATTATTATCAAATTTTGCGGGTCTGCCATGAAACACATAATAACCAACAACTACATACAATGAAAAATATTTTTTTCAGGTGGACACAAACTTTTTTATAGTCCATGATTGAATAGTAAAATCTTTACAAAAATCAATTCTTCTACGTGATTTCAGTGATTTTATAGAGGCGTTTGATTTTTCAGATGGTTTTACTATTCAATCATAGAGTGATTATAACATGATTTTTGACTAAATTTTCCTGTGCCTGGAGGAGGGCATGTTAAAATTAATTTTTATATTATTAGAAAATATAATATAATTATTTATATTATTAGAAAAAAATAGTCCCAATCATCCCTCCCCCCGGGCCGAGGTGCCGCAGCTTCGGTGATCCGTTTGGGAGTGACACTGCGGACATTACCGCAATTGGCCATACTTCCAGGGATGGGGGGTATTCAAGGGAGGAACCTGGGCGACCCCTAAGCCATATATGCCCAGGACCATGTGCAGTTTTCAGCTGCAGGTGCCAGAGGGGATACCCCCGACACCGTCTAGCCCCGTTATCGATAGTACCTCCCAGAAAATGCTATTTATTGAGCTGGGACAGGGGGTAGCAAAACGCGTATGGTTTTCACGTTGGAATGTACAGACCGTGACGTAATTAATTAAAAGCTATGAATATCATTAATTCTATACCGGCGGCGCGCGCCAAAGTGTATCTCAGCAACGGAAAGAGCTATGGAGCTGGAACAAAAACCAAAATGTAGCTCTTGAGCAGATCAAAGCAGCTAGAACATGCTACTTTATATCTATACTATGTCATACTACAATAAATAATTATTAGTGACAGTAATAATGCATGATAATAGTACATCATCACTATTTTGAAAAAAAAATTTCAGAATTATGTATCATAATGCACACACAAACTAAACAGTACTGAAGGAAGATCGACGATAGTTGCCATGGACAAACGAAGATAAGATAGAAAAGGGCTGAGTATTATAGGAGTGAAAATGCTGGCATGAACACAATAACTGTATATGCTGAGCTAGTTCTCTAGGAATGAGACGATGTCTGTCAATCGTTCCAGCCTCTCCTGGTGTTCCTTCAACACTCCTCCCTCCACAACTGCATGTGGGTGGGGCCACATCAATAATTATCAACAAAAATTAATATCATCATAATTTCTGACCTTTTTGTAATTTTGGTTTAATGACATTCTGTTGGCTATCAAACACCCATCCTAGATCACCAGTGACTATTCAGAGTAGATCACTAGTCACATGAGTTGATAATGAAAACTTGTAAATATCTATATACCTTGTTTAACCTGCTCCTCTGATTGGCCGAGCAGGGTACAGAGTTCAGACAGTTTGATTGTCTTATACGCCTTGGAGACAAGGTTTGTTACTCTCTGCCGCACTTGCTCTAAATTTTGGGGGGGGGGGGAGATTAATAATTATTAATAAAATCCTTTCTGCTGAGTTGATGGGTACGTATACACTTGCCAACGAGGCTGGTGACGATTGGCTCGAGGTGAGCCGGCCATGCAGGGGACTGAGCGAGGCCATAGACTGCACCAAACTCTCTCTTCCACAGCTTCTTCCCAATCTCCCAGAGATCCTTTAGCTCCGAGCTGGAGTCCTTCACCTCACTAGGGATACGCTGCCAGAGAAGCTTAGCATGGTCCCTACGATTAGGGGGGTCAGGTAAGATTTTAAAGGGTGGGGGGAATTCACTTACAGTTCATTTTGATGAAGATAAACAGCTAACAGCGTGCTGTAGATCTGAGCATTTGGGACACCACCAGGGGCCTGTGCATTGAAAGAGAAGGAATTGAGAAAGTTTCTACACATGTAGCTTCAATTTCCCCAGCCAGAAGTTTAATATTAAAGAGATAAAGATAACACACTGTCACACCTGTAGTTCTTCTTGCTCGCAGAAAGAGGCCAGACCGTCAAAATCACCACATTTCAGCAACTCCTCCATCTTGAATCGATATCCGTCACCCTGCACACGTGCAACTGTATTCTACTCCGTATACTATTCCCATTCAAGCCACACCCCTCACTTGAAGTTGGTGAAGATGGAGAGTGCTGAAATAGCTCGACGAAAGGCGCTTCAGGTCGCCATTGCTAATCTATGTGTCGAAGCTGGATTCACGTCTGTCGAGAAAGAGGCTCTGGGTACGCTGACAGAGATAGCACAAAGTTGTAAGTCCTGGTGTCAATTCCAAATAGAGCACCCCACTTGAACATCTCTCTCTCTCCTTCCTCCCTGTAGACATCACTGAGCTGGGTCGTACTTCGCGAGTCTACAGCGAGCTTGCCTCGAGGACTGAGCCCACAGCCAGCGATGTCCACATGGCACTCGTCGATGCTGGTATGTATGTTTAATATCAGTGAACATTTGTTATAATAGATCTACATTACCATGATAATACAAATACTATGATCCAATTGGTCACTTAGAGGCCCGAGGCTGTAGCATCCCAAGCAAAGTGAAGTAAAATAGTGAACCTCTAACTGACCAATCAGATTTCTGACCTTACAATACCTTATAATACCTACATTACCATAATAGTTGTAACAAATACTATGATCCGATTGGTCACTCAGAGGCCCGAGGCTGTAGCATCCCGAGCAAAATGAAGTAAAATAGTGAACCTTCAACTGACCAATCAGATTTCTGACCTACAATACCTTACAATACCTTACAATACCTACAATACCTACAATACCTACATTACCATAATATAGTTGTAACAAATACTGCGATCCGATTGGTCATAGTATAATAAATTATTTAAATAATTATTTTTCACTGCTTTCATTAGGTGCTGATATTAACTCTCTCCCTGGCTACGCCAAGCGTACCCAGAGACGACACATTCCCAGACGTAAGTTTCTCTCTCAATTGTCTGTCTTTATCTATTCACTGTTGATATTTTTATCATTCTCTAGAGCTGCGTAGTTTTCCCTCGCCCCAGCTGAAGAGTCTGGCCGTTGGTACGAAGGCTCAGCGACCAGCCAATGTACCCTCTCACCTCCCAGCCTTTCCTGACCCCCACACCTACATCAGAACTCCAGTGAGTTACTAACATGGCTATTATACTGCCCACCACAATATGATGTGTATACCTTAAGGACACTTTTGTTTGCCGGGTACTAAATTTCGCTAAAAATTGTACCTGCAAATATTAGTTTTTCAACATTTTCAAATAAATAGAATAGTTTGAAAAAAACTCGCTAAAATGAGTACCCGCTAAATGCGCTATTTGTGAAATTTGCTAAATTTATACCCACAAATAATCGTAGCCCTAAGGTATGTACACGTGTTGGTAGAGAAGGTACAATTTTTTTGACTACGTTGGTTTTATTGGGAGGAGGGGGGGGGGGGAGGCAATCTATTTAATGTCAATCATCTTCGTGTCCATCTTTCTTAGGTGTTCACGTCTCCAGCCAGTGACTACAAGCCAGTGAGGGAGAAGCTTGCGTCACAGAAGAGAAACTCAAGGAAGGGTCTGTCCACCCTGCTGGCGAAGACGAGGCCTTCTAGACCAGTGGCTGGGAAGGAGGACCCCCACGGCATATACACAGGTACGTACGGCAGCTGCTCAGCTCATCACTGTCTATTATCAATCACTCCTAGATCCTGTGATAATCGTATTAGAGAGTACCGTATAGCGGGAAACTTTTAAGGGAGAAAACTTTCACGAATTTCGCGATTTTTCAGCCATCCGCGAAAGTTTTCTCCACGAAATTCTAGGCATGCCACACCCATTATGCAACCAGTATTAACATTCCGCGAAAGTTTTCTCTGCGAAATGCTCCTTTCCTACCGATCCGTGAAAGTTTTCTCCCTCAAAAATTTCCTGCTATACGGTACTACGGTCAAAATTAATGATGTCATAGCAGTAGTCGAGTCTGTTATAACCATCTATCAAGTTTTGACAAAACTGAGCAATTTCTGGTGCATACATAATAATCGAGTTAATTTGCTTAATTATTGGAGTCCACTATCTCATTCCTTGCAGTTGTTGAGGCTCCTCCCCCTTCCTCCGCCCCCCTCTACCTGACAGCCCTAATGCCGGCCCCTGAGGACAGCCAGGACACCATCGCCACTGACGAGGAACAGAAGACGTCCACTACTGGGGAAGCCCCTCTAATTGAGGGCAGGCTACAGATGGGGGAATCCCCTACTGAGTCCATGGATACGGGGCCGGGGAGTGAAGGCAGCCCACTGACAGAGACCTATGAGAATCCTTTCCTCAAGCCGCCAAAGAGAGTCAAACTGAAACTCCTCAGTCATTAGCTGATATTACCTCCATCCATTCATTCATTCATTACAACCGTTAAGCCAGCGATACGCGGTCCAAAGCATAGTGACATGACACATGAAGTAATGGGCGGGGCGCGATAATTGCGCGGCATGTAGTTATTGTTGTGGTATAGGGTCCGGGTACGATATTTATATTATGCATGCACGCTACGTACGTACGTTGCGGTTAAATATTTGAATGACGTAATCAATCAACAGCGCGATGATCTTGCAGCTTGCATGCTTGGACGCCAATCATATAGAACCATGTTACAAACTCTCTTTCAATTCACGAGACTACGATAACAAAGTACTAAACTAATAGTTTACAAAGAAGAGATGGCCACGAGGGATCCAGTGCTGGACGAGCTGCGGCGAAGCATGAGCCTATCGGCGACCAGTTCGAGAAAGACGGGCATTGGTCTGGCCGTAGCTGACAGCACCATCTCGCTGGAGGGACTCGAGCAAGCCGACATTGGTGAGTCAATGAATGGTAGATTTACTCGTGATGGTAGCTGTAGCATGATGCACTTATGAAGCTCGAGAGAACAAATTGTGTACAAATTGTAGTGAATCCAGCTCGATCGTTTCAGAGCAGCTGATGAATGATCTTTGTTCTAGTGCAGAGAGTCAGTGCTGTTATACCAACTCAAAGAGCTTGATAGTGTAAACAATAATAGTAGTAGGAGTTAGATCAATGTTAGAGAAGCTGCTATGCTAGTGCTACTGATTACATGGATCGGAGTGATTTCAGTGACCAGGGTCGACTGACTGATCATGTTACGATCAAGCCTACTCTCCACGTCACATCCATCCATCTGCAATAATATAGTTCAGAGCTAAAGGATCCCTAGAGGTTGTAATCACATCGATCAAAGATTCAAGCACAACTACTCCTACTCTCTATCATGATCCATAGATGGTTTCCATGACCTATGCTGCATCAGCATTGTTAGCCTAGTATGCAGGCAGGCAGGGATGGAGAAGAAGAAGAGAGAGAGAGAGGGGGTGTTATCATTGGTGTGGGGTCAGTCTGGTCTAGTCTAGGTGTGGTCTGGAGATAGAGATGGAGCATTGAAGAAAGTGCAAACTAGTCACATTGTGAGCCACCCATGCAGAAAATGTGTTAATACGTAGTCAGTGGATATTCCCTGCAGTCAATGCATATCGGTAGCTTGGGGGAGTGGCAAATACTGCTTATGAATGATATCACGTAAAAAATATAACTATCGTTAAGTTATACATAGACCTCCGCTATTAATTAGTCCATGGTATATAGGCCACTAAAATAGTAGATCCAGGCACATCATAGTTGCATTATGCTATAATATGTGTCCCCCTCCCACCCACCCCCTGGGTATTACATGCTGCTAGCGACAAAAAAATTAACATTCTCTCGTGAAATTGGAGAAATTGATAGCCCGCTAGCTTCTCATCCGGACAAAACTATACCCTGTTCGTGTGTGTGCATGCGTGTGGTAGCTAGTATGCATGCATAATAAATATAAAAAGTTTGAGGACGTTAATTATCCCCAGAAGCACGTGCTCCTGTTTGCACCCATAGTAGCTGGCCCAGCATACATGTATATGTGAAGATGTTTAAGTGCTGAGAGTATTGTGAGTATGATGATGATGATGATTATAGCATTGGAGTCTCTCTGGTCTAGTGGGGCACACAGTGCAGTGCCATATGAGGGCAAAGTGATTAGCTGATGTCCATGGCACTGGCGCTGTTTCTAACACACAGAGGCCACCCAGCTGCACTGCTTCCTCTCTCTCCATGTATGATTGTATGAGAGCGATCTTATATCACATCACCTAATTAATACAATGTGGCAACATTAGTGAAGTGGATGGTCAGCATAGCTGGCTGGCAGAAGCCATGGAGTCGAAATTGAATAACAGACTGCACTTATATAGCTAAAACAATATCCCAGTAATGACAATCTATGCTCTGACCTAGTCACTCTGCAATGGGTGTAAACACAGGACCCGGGTGGTAGCAGTTGATATGCAGCTGTACAGCGACTTCTCTGTTATGCTGACAATGGCTGCAGTTTTAGCTCAGCACTCCAGGATGAAGCACATGACCTAGTGAGTGTCTACTGCAGTCTATTGCTAGTGCAGGGGATGTAGCAGTGTGCATGCTTTTACTTGCCCTGGCAGCTGTAGGGTGGTCGACAATGGCCAAGGGTTGTAAACACTCTGGTGGAGAATTTTACCTCGTCTTGCCACATCCTGGTGGCTCTATGGTGCCACTTCCTTTCTGCTAGAGACAGCTGCAGTACTTAGGTACTATAGCTCTGCTCTATTTAGATGCCCCAGTGCCGAGCTCATTACACGTGTACAATAGATCTTCTCCTAGCAAGCCACCAACATGCACTGTATATTATACATGCACTCCAGCACTTCCCTAGACCCTATACAGTGCAGTTGCATGCTGTATACATTGAAAAGATTGAGGGAGATTCTTAGATAATTGAGTGGCTGCATTGCCTGCCATTAGGTGTCCAGTTCTTGAACTCTGTGACCCCCCACTCCCACCCAATACTCCCCCCTTTGTCTCCGTTACTGGGAAGTGGTCACTAGCATGCATCTTGGCATTGTGTGCTAGCTTCCTGGAGGAGGTGAAGGTCATAGTTTTGCTACAATGCAGTGGCAGGAGGGCCGGCCCTGGAGTCCTTGCTGGGTGGCAGCTGTTGCTCAAATTAGACTACAAAGAGCCATTGTCGATGTGTTAATAATTGATGTCAACAGCTAGAGAGAGAGAGAGAGAGAGAGAGAGAGAGAGAGAGAGAGAGGTTTCCTGCAAATAGGTTCTAGTTTATGAAAAACTGCTTCTCCAAAGGAGAGAATATTTTCACATATTGTCACCTCAACCAAAGAACTGTAAGATTGATGGCTTAGGCGTATATAGGTGACAGTGAAGTAAAAGCCATCATCCTGCACTCTGACTACTATATATAGCAACAGAGCTGTGGTAATTGGCAGAGAGACCACTTAGTTAGTTAGGGAGTGATTTCTCCGGAATAAGACCAAAATTTTGTCGTGTACTGTGACCTAACATGAGTCCAGTTGGCTGAGTGGAGTTGGCAGCTGCGGACTCTGACCAACCCATTGCCAGCCAGTATGCTGCCAGTGTCATGGTCGAGAGCTACAGCATTCCTTGTAGTTTTAGCTTCTGGTTGCCATGTGTATTTGGTGATATATACACGATATTATTTAATAATAGAAAGACTTGTTATAGTGCACAACACATTTAATACTTTTGGCATATGTACTCACTCTCTCTCTCTCTGTCTCTCACAGATGCCCTTGTGAATCGTCGATGGCAGATAGAGGAGATTATTGGTCTGGTCCGCTCTAGGATAGCCTTTCTATCAGGTAAGTTTACAAGTAACCAAGCTAGTCCAGCCATGAGTGAGGGAGGGGGGGAGAGGGAGGAGGGGGAGGGAGGGAGGGTAGTGCTGACTGGATGTGTGGGGGTGGCCGTTATGATGAAACATCGTGCATACCTTCTGCTCTTGCCCGGATCTAAGAAGCTGCTCAGAAATGTCTAAGCAGATTAGCAGAGATTAGCCATTAATGCAAGTATGCTTATATGCCGTAAATATAATTAATATGAATGCATAGCTGTCGCTGAAGTGTACCTGTAAACCAGCGCATCAAAAGAGGAATCACATCAACTTATACCAAACACACGCACACAAGCTGTATATATAAGGACCTACAGCCTCTGAGATGAATGAACTCAAAGATGCATCATTTAATTCACTTTCAGCTACGGCTGTCTCAAGCTAGCATAATATAATACACGATAGAAAGTCATTAAAAATCATGTCATATGCGATTACCTCCCATACCACTGAGTCCTGCTGTACATATTAGTGCTCCGTGTCTGATTGAGCCAGGTTGATGGAGTGTGTCCTCAGCTTAATTGGCATGAGCCTCCACTCCATTCTCACTGTACTAGCTGTACTTAGAGCACTAGTTGGGCTAGCTGTACTTAGACCAATGAGCTGCTTGCCGTCGACAGCACCGGATATGGTCAACGATCGATTCATGTTACAGTTATAATATTGTATGTATGATTAATTCATGGGCACCTTTGCTCCTCGTAAATCCACACCCCAGCCGGCTAGCCACTTCAAAGGGAATGTAATTAACGACCTGATGGGGCGTTTTGAATTCTTCACCTAGCTCTCTTCGTGCTGTTGCTCTATAATCACTTGCAGGTGGTCGAGACCGAAGGGGTGCCCCTATAATTACCATCCATGGATCGGAACACACCGATTTTCGACCCTCCAATCTCGCCAAGCTGCTGTCGTACCTCAGCAAAGTTGCAGAGTAAGCACTTTTTAACGTCAATAATTTACCTCACACATGGCGGGATACCATAGCAACCATATTCATAATGGCACACACACATACATAGTGCATTAGCTCTGGGATTTCCTTCACCTCAGCTAAGACAATGAATATTGTTAATAATTAATGGGAACATATCTAATATCCCCCAAGGCACTTACGAGTCAACCAATGATCATGCACTATTCAGTAGCTAGCTGTGTATGGTGGCGATTCTGGGTAGAATATAAATTCAGACAAAATGTAGGTCAAATTTCAATGTCTACTCGATCGGGACTACTGTATCCCCGTATGTCTATGATTGTGGTCACACTGTGTTACATATGATCACGTTGTGTTACATGCAGTGAGCGTCTCCAGGGTCTAGGGTTCACGGTGATCCTGGACATGAGGCAGAGCTCCTGGGCTGTCATGAAGAAGGCTCTCAAGTCTCTGCAGCTGACGTTTGTGGAGCATGTTCACCGAGTGCTGCTCATCAAGCCGCGGGCCTTCTGGCAGAGACAGAGAGCAGGGGTCAACTTCACTCTAACTAAAGCAAAATTCAACTATCCTGTGAGTTCACTAGCTAGCTATAGTCTCATGCATCTCTGAAACAATTGGAGACCCAGGGGACGAGGATAGAAAGACTATTAGCAGATTTCATCATGAGCGATAAGCTTAATGGTCTATTAGACTTAACAGCCGATTGAAATGATACGTGATTGTGTCACATGGTCTAGTTGAAGGAAGGAGTGGGTGGTTATTGTGTCTTAATCTGATGCATCTTTCTCCCTCCCTCACCTACCCCCCCTCACATCCCCCCCACACCCCCCCCACACCCCCCTCACCCCTCCCAGATTGTGATGCTGGAGTCGAGCACAGATCTATTCCACCACCTCCAAGTTTCAGAAATCACGAGGGATCTGGGGGGAACACTAGACTATGACCACGACCAGTGGATTCAGATTCAGAGGGTAGGACCAAAATTCACTCATTCCCCCCTCAACCTCCCCCTTCCCCTCAAATACTATAACAATGAAATATTGCAAGAATAGCTCAATATTATACATGTACCTATTATACGTTCAGTGAATTTATGCGTGGTTATATCTGTACAGAGCCTTGAGAAGCACCAGGTTGAGCTGGAGGGACGTCTCGAAGAGTTTGAAGTTCTTCGGGAGCAGCTAGGTCAGCTGGAGCACCTTGACAACCTGAATGAGGCGAGAGACGCGGTGAGGAGACACGTCGAAGCCAAGCAGCGGCTGGACAAGGGAGAACTGGACACCATCAGCGAGAAAGTCAGCCACGTCATAGCTAGGATGCAGCCTTGTCACAACCCAGACTTTCAAGGTATCTATAGCTAATTATAATATTAATCCGTTCATAAGCATCATCACCTGGGGGTGTATACTCTATAATATAAATTAATTATTACTGTTATTCCTGTAAATTAATTATCCTTCAGTTTAAGTATTGGCTGAAATAGCCAACTATATAGCAAATAAACTTCTCAGTATATATATTTGCATTTAAATAACTTAACACCTTTTTTATCAACAGAAAGTGTATATATTAATATTAAAATTTGTGCTTCACATTGCCCCACCCCTCCACACTAACCTAGCTGCACTGTGTTCTCTGTGTTTGCAGCTTGTTTTGGTCGATTGGAGGATCACTGTAGCAGCCTCCAGGTGACAAGAGGACAGCTGGAGCGGCTCTGGGAGGAGAAGGGGACCCAGCTCGACAGGATACTCCAGCTCCGAGTGTTTGAGCACGACTCTGAGCAGCTTGGCGGATGGATCAAACACGAGGCTGCCTCCCTCGCTCACAGCCACACAGACATTGGAGACTCACTCAGCACTGCTGAGCTGAGGAGACAATCCTTTGAAGACTTCAGGACAAGAATGAAGGTATGGGAATGTGAAAATGAAGACCAGTATTTGTATTTTAGCCAATAATGGCACATTTTTCGGTCAAAATTTTATGCCTGCACAATTGGTGTGAAATATCTGTTTTCTAATGGGGGTATAGCTATCGATAATGAAAATGACCCACATTTTAAAAATTAAATTCATACACTTTATTATTATACTGTTTTAGGAGATAATAATTATTATTTTGTAATTTCATCTATCTCTTTATTCTTGTGTCATTGCCAGATGAAGCAGCAAGAGCTGTCTCGAGTGTGTACTATGGGGGAGAGGCTGACAGCTGCCAACCACTACGCCACGGAGGTGTTCAGGTCTCATGGGAAGGAGCTGAAGGGGAGCTGGGACAGCCTCACACAAATGGCGGACGACAGAGCCACCCTGTTCTCTCTCTCAGTCAGCTTCCACGACAAGCAACAAAAGGTAAGTTTTAGTGGCGATCTGTAAGCAAATCTGTGAATACTGGCCTCTCAAGATATTGCATTTCACAGTGAAAGTTTAGCAATAATTTAGGTAGATTACATTTATTTTTTAACATTTGATTTGAGAATTTGCATCTTTTTTTTTTGGTGTGCAGTTTTTCCAGAGAGTCGAAGGCTGGCTCGATGAGTGCATGGAGAAGCATTTCCCCGATGACGTAGAGAAAGCTGAAGCTTTGCTGTCAAAGCACGGCCAGCTGAAGGAGACGTACCAGGAGCTCTACGCCTCAGCCAGACAGGACGGACACAAGATCATCGACCGACTGAAGAGACCAGTGGGAGAGGGATCACTACCTACTCCATTCGTGATTGGGACTAGACACATCAAGGAGATACTCGAGTCGCTGTTTGATGAGAGAAATTGGCTGGACGAACAGTGGCAGAGGAGACAACTGATTCTCAGCCAAGCACTCAATCTCAGAAAGTATCAGAAGGAAGCAAAGAAGGTAGGCAGAGTTTATATTATGATCACATGACCAATCACATGATTGCACTGGTGGTGTTGTCATCGTCCCTCTCTCTCCTCAGGTCTACTCGTGGCTGTCTGACGTTGGTAATCCGTTCCTTACCTCCTCCAATGGAATTGGCAGCGACTCCAGTGGAGCGCAGACTCTGCTCAAGAGCCATGACCAATTTGAGGGAGATTCTCATGGGACTTACTCCCTGGCTAGTCAGCTGTTTGCCCGAGGGAAGGAGCTGTCAGCCAGCGGGGAGTGCAACCCAGACATGATCGAGGAGGAAGCCGAGTCGCTGGAGAGCTCTGTGAGCATCTTTGCCACTCGACTGGACGAAAGGAGAGAGATCATACTCCACTCAGAGGAATACCATAACAAGATGAAAGCGGTGAGGGACAGTGGGGGGAGGGCATTTGGCTACTTCTCTTCTTTCTCTCCCTTGACATGATTTCCACATTATGTTGTACGTACTTTCTCAGTCAGTCAGGGGTACAAATACAGGAAGTGTTACATTCCATTGTGTTGCCCACAAGTAGTGCTCGTGAATATGTAGTATTTAAGGTAGCTGCCCATGCTGGACCAAGACTTTACTTTCTCGGCAGCAAAGTAGAGGGCAGTTCAGCCAAAAAATTAGAATTTTTGGAAGGTCCCACCGCGAATGTGGTGTGTGGCCTGCTGTCTACAATTACATCACTATACCCCTATAATAATTATTCTGGTTATGATTAACTCCACCCACCATCATGAATAATTAATTGATGCTAGATTTCCATTCCTATTCCATAGCTGAGTGACGAGTTCTCTCGATTGAGTGCCCCCGTACCTCGGGGCGACTTCAACGGATCGACTAATGAGATTGAGCCACGCCTATCATCATTCCTCGCCTCATGGTCCGAAGTTCGTAGCAAATCTAGCGCAGCGTTTCGGTGTTGTCAGGACCTGGTTAGGAGACTACAGGATGCTGAGAAATCTGCCAAGTCAGCAGGTTCTAGCGTGAGCTACTCGAGTGCTGTGGAGAGCATCGAGCGTCGGCTGGAGGAGGGGAAGTCCCTTGAGTGGAAGGTCAGGGAGGTGTGTCTTAAGAGAGAGAAGAGATGGAAACTGGCACTGCAGTTCAACCAGCTCGAACCAAATGTCGATAAGGTAATTAGCTAACTCTCATTACTGATGATGGATCATTTTCAACTTATTAATGCCTTAATATAATTTTCAGTATCTGGTTGAATTGGAGTCATGGACTCAGGAACAGGAACATGTGGAATGGGAACCGGCCGAGAACACCATGGACGCCCAACTCCACCTTGATGCATTCCAGAGACAGTACGATCAACTGGTGTCCTCTCACGACGAGCTGTTTGCTAATGGGCGGAGCATATCCAAGGAAGTCGAGCAGCTCGATTCTGAGATGTTTGGTAGCACGGTAACAGGCCACGCCCACCCGCTTACATCCAAGGTGGAAGAGCTCATTGAGAAAATGAGATGTTCTATGGATAAGATGCTTGAGATTGCCAGCCCCAAGCTCCAGCAGCTCAACGACTGTCTGCAGTTCCACCTCCTACAGCAGAGAGCTAAAAAGGTGTGATGCAATGTTAAAGGATGGAATTGCTATATTTAGCTAGCTATTTTTAGCCTGATTTTGGGGGAATGTTAATTAATAAATTAATTTATCGGGGATGCACCCAGCAATACTGTAATGGCAAATCTGTCCATCAAGAAATGTAATTTTTTAATTTCCGATGCATTATACTGTCAGTATTGAGCATATGAGCCACCGTAGATCAGGATATTTTTGCTTGTAAAATATTTCGCTTGTAAATTTTGCCCATAGTTTAAATTTCGTCGCCAGACGTTAGCGACTAAAATAGGTAGAAATTGACGTACGTTACACAAAATATTTCGCATGTTTAATTTTCGTTGGAAAAGGTCGTCGACAAAAAATTTTTAACGGTGAAAATTTCATGATCTACGGTAGTATGTTGTTATAGCATAGTTTTAAGAGTCTTATTGTGCCGCATGATAAAGATTATTTTGCAAACATTAATTTTATTCTCTCTCCCATCCATCACTTGCACTGACAGCTGACAATGGCTCTCGCTACTCTCTCCTTCTCCCTCTCCAACCTGAACGGAGTAGGCCACACCCTCGACTCCGCCCGCTCGCTGAATCAGCAGGCGTCACAGCTCAACGACAAGCTGAAGGGGGTCGGCGGTGACGTGGATGGGTTCAGCCACGAGGTCGAGGACTGCATCAGTCGGGGGCACTACCAAGCCCCAAAGCTCGGAAAGCTGGCTCGCTCTCTCCAGGAGAAGAAGGGAGCCATTAGCAGACATGCCATGGAGAGGCACCGGGTCATTTCGGCATCGGTAGAGTTCCAACAAAATGTGAAAAATGTGAGTTTATTTTGTCAAGAGATTTAAGAGTATGATAACATCAATTGTCACCCTTTGCATTGATCACACACTCACTCACCTGCAGCTGTCAGCATCGATGGACAACTGCCACACCCAGTTCAGCTCCAAGGAGACTGGATCTACAGTCTCGGACAACGAAAAAATGATCAAGAACCTTGAAGAGTTGAAGACGTTCATCGAGCAGGCGGCAGAAGAGGTTCAGTCGCTGGGCAAGAAGCTCCTAGAGCTCCTCCTTCAGACCAAAGATATCAGGAAGGTGAACAGCACCGAAGGAATGATTACTCTAAGTAGAACACCCAGGTCCCGACGCAGAATTAATGCCAGCTCAGCAGAAATCTCCAACAGTCCTAAGCCGCACAGGGTGGCGTTAACTGCTGAGTCAGCAAACATTCGGCTGTTGAATGGTGAGGACGAGGATGCCAAACCCCTCGCTAGAGCCAGCAGCCTCGACCTCTTGAACTCTACTGTGAACGATGAAGAATCCGACGCTACCAGTACGGCGGTATCAAGGCTGGACTGTCCTCACTCGCCACGCCTCCTAGTCACCCCTCGGAAGAAATCGGCCGGGGTCAAGAGTTCAGCAGCTGCATCCAATCATGACCAGCTAATGATTGAAGGAGTTCTCCTCCAGATGGAGAGGCGGCTCGATGAGCTCAAGCTGATGTGGGAAAGGAGACAGAGAAAGTTGAAACAGTCTCAGAAGGTCGTGGAGTTCAGGGAAGCCGTTCCCACGGTAACGGACTGGGTGGAGCAAGTTGGGGATAAGTTTGTGCGGGGAAAACACAAGCACAATCTAGGGAGGTCAATTGAAGAGGTGAGCCATGGCATGCAGTTAGACTGTATACCCTTTTGTTTGCAGGTACTAAATTTAGTGAAATTAGCGATTTGCCCAATTTTTGCTAAAAATTGTACTCGCAAATATTAAATTTTTCAATATTTTCGAAACAAATAGATTATTAATTAAAAGTCGCTAAAATGAGTACCCACTAAACGCACTATTTCTGAAATCCACTAAGATTTGTACCCACAAATAATCGTAGCCCTAAGGTACTTCAACATCCTGAAATGTTATTGCCAAAATAGTTATTATTGTGCTATTTTGCTGTAGTTAACAGGTCAGAGCAAATTAAATGACTATTATGTGTGTATGGTGTGCATGCAGGTGAAGAGTTTGATCGCTGAAGGAGAAGAGTTTGAGAGAAATGAGGTGATGGTGATGTCAGAGAAAGTGAGGCAGCTGCAGTCCATCTACAAGTCAGTGGAGGAAGCAGGAAGCCACGCCTTCCTCAACGAGCTAAGGGCACTTAACGCATCACTGATTAACAAGTGGGAGGAGTTTGAAAACTCACTCGCGACTCATATGTCGAACCTTGACCTATCACTCAAGTTCCAGGAGACACTATTTGAAGTAATTAACTCACCTCATGCAGCTGTGGGGACAACCCTGTCATTATTCCTTTAATTAACCCCCTAGGCTAGTAACTGGTGTCAGAAGAGTCAGTCGTTCCTCAACTCGATGGAGGAGAAGGGAGACGTGTGTGACAGATCAGAGGAGGTGGCTTCTCTTGTCGCTGAGCTCTCTGTCTTCATCAACGCCACAAGGACGGAGCAAATGGACAGGGTAGACAAGGTAAGATGATAGTCACTGAAGGATGCAGAATTAAAGGATCTCTCTCTCTCTTCATCCCCCTCCTCCCCCCTCCCTCCCTCTCTCCCTTCCCAGCTCAAGGAGACAAGTGAGTATCTCCGTAGCAACCTATTGTCTGAGGTGGCACAACAGATCTCCCTCACCACCGAGCGGACGATGGGAGACTTTGAAGGCACCAAGTCGAGTCTGGAGAAGCGTCACAGTAAACTGGTCCAGATCGAGGGAGAGAAGGACAGAGAACGGAGACTAACAAAGCAGAGAGAGTGAGTAAACATTAATCGGATGTTTCGTAGGAATAAATTAATGATGATTGGCTGATTATTTTAGACGCGTGATCGAGGAGATATTGCACACTGAAGAGGCATATGTGGCCGATCTAAAATTAGTCGTGGAGGTATGGATTTAGTGATGATGTCATGGCTTGTAATTATGATGTCATTATTGGTATAGAAATGCCGTCCCCGGTTTGTGTCTGAGTTGCTGCCCCCAAGTCTGAAGGGAAAAGAGGGCATCATATTCACCAATGTCACTGATATCGAGGCTTTTCACCGAATGTGAGGCCACATCCATTATTGCATTGTTATAGCATTAATTAACCTTTATAATGTTTATTCAGTCACATGTTGCCACGGTTACGAGATCTTGGCGTGGATGTGGAGGGAGTGGCCGAGTTATTCATAGAAAACGTAACCTTGATAAGTAATTTTTTTTATTTTTTGCTGAATTTTGAAATGCTTCCTCTCTCCACCTGCACAGGCTGATCAGCTGACTGCACTTTATGTGCCATTTTGCCGGGACAAATCAGCAGCAGATGACCTTTTGACCTCCCATCGATCCTACTTCGATGTAAGCATAATAATATACTTGTATGATGTGGTAATGATGTCATCATTACATAATTGCAGCGGATTCAGTTTATGTTTGGTACGGACACCCCCCTTCACTCTCTCTTGATCAAGCCAGTTCAGAGGATCGCAAAGTACCCACTGCTGATGAAGGTAACTCACTCACTGTCTGGCAAAAATTGCTAAATTTATACTCAACAGATTACTGCAGCGTATGCTTCTCCTAGCTTCCTGTAGTAATTATGACATCACAATGACATCATCCCCTAACTACAGGGCAGTGATGTAGTTTATTTGTAGTCCTGTGCTGCCTGGGGGTGCTTCCCTATTGGCCACACAAGTGCGACGGCCAGTGCAGCAGCCAGACCCATGGGTATTGTCACAATTACTAGAATCTCTGCTTAGGAATGTGATATTGGCTGGCCTCTCCCTCCCTCCCTCCCTCCCTCCCTCGGACTGCTGCGCTGTATTTAAACAAACCTGGACGCACTTTACTAATGAAACATTCTATTGGGTGCATTCCAGAGCCAAGCACGCACAGTGGTCCTGGCTACTCGTGCATATAATCCACTACTACTCAACTCTACTACTCAGTCAGTGCATAGCCTAGTGAAGCTACGAAGTGGAACCATAGCTGAGTTAGGTAGCTAGCAAAAGTGTGCCATACTTAAGAATAATAATATATTAAAGTTGCTGCAGTGATATTGCACTTTCTATTGTTAAGGAGTAGTACTTATTTCTAACATAATAGGAGGCTCTCAAGTACACCTTAGAGTTGAATCAAACATCCAAGAAACTCGAGGTATGTCAAGCATCAGCATTCAGCTGAATGGGCACAGAGATATTACTATCAATGTAGAGATTGTGGGTTATGGTAGTACAGTGTTATGGAGTACATAGGGGAAGTATTTCTACCAATGAGTGCATATGGGCCGTAGCTTCATGTGCTAAGATATCTGGTCTCTTCTCACTCCAGGGAGCAGTCAAGGCGGTGGAGAAGATTCTGACAGTGACCAACAACGCCATACACATCAGCTGTCTAGAGAACTCAAAGGTTAGTAGTCAATAGAATATAATACTGAATCATAAGAGAGATAAGCTCAAGCAAATATCGCTCTAGTCATGTCCTACATATGATAGAGAGAATGTCTGTGTGTGTGTCTGTCTATCTGTCTATGGAGGAGGGGAGAGGGCATTACTGGATGGCCCATTCTATCATGGCTGCATCATTTGACCTGGGATGTGAACTTTCAATGGGCTGGGCTCTCCCTAATAGCAGCCAATCATTGCCCATGGGAGTTAATTAACCTGAGCGGCTAATTAGGCTGCCATGGGTGCAGCCTATACACAGGTAGTGCAACATTAATTTGGCTGATGAATGGTCAAAGTTTATCAAGCTGTCTTGCTAATATAGCTGACCCTGTGTCAAACACTGGGCTTATCAAGCAGTCAATTCAGACAATTATTTGGCAGTTCAAGTAGTGGAGGTGTCCATGCTAACACCTTGTCTAGTTGGACAAACTGAACCCATAGCAAAGCTTAATACTCCTCTTTGATGATTATTTGCAATGTTCTGAATCTTTCCCTTTCTCCCCCTCTCCCCCTCTCCCTCTCTCCCTCTCCCCCTCTCCCCCTCTCCCCCTCTCCCTTTCTCCCCCTCTCTCCCTCTCCCTAGCTCTTCTTTTAATTAAAAGCATTCCAATCTCTTATGCATAATTAGTTAAGACGTACTAACTAGTAATTAGAATTCATGTTGGTTATGGATGCCACTCTCTCTGCTCCGGGCCATACAAGGCTTGGCATGATGAGTGTCCTCATCAATCTTAATTGCTCTGGCATCTAGTACGGAGGGGGTGTAGGTTGTCTGTTCCCTGGTCCATTAATCCACCACCATTTCTTGACATTTCTTATTACAATAGTTTCAGTTGACGATTGCGATGAAACAAGAGACCTTAATAATATTATTGTCTCATAATAAGTATTTTAATTCTCTCTCCCTCCCTCCTTGACTTTGCAGTACCTTGTCCGAGATCTTGGTGATCTCCTCTACCAGAGTCCTCTCCTTGTCTCTGAGCAGTCGAGGTTTGGCATCAAGGCGGAGAAGGAGCGACACGTCTTTGCCTTCGACCGGGCGCTGCTCTTCGCTAGGAAGGTCGAGCTAGGTCAGGGGGCAAAGTTCAAATACGAGCATAAGTTCAACGTACCTGTAAGTTTCAAAACTACCGTTTTCAAACGGAGTAATAATATCTTGCAGTGAATACAGTTTAGATGTATGCACTGTTTCTCTTGGTTTAGATAAATATATAGAATCATAAAATTATATGCATGTAGCTACATCCAGCAGCTATGCAGTTTTTGATTTATCAAAATTTTGTTTTCCATTCGTATAATGTAAGCACATTAGACAGTAGTGCACACGTATGGGGCTGACTATACATGTATAGGCTGTTACGGTGTTTATCTGGCTATAGCTAGCTGAAGTTGCGATCTCTCTTCCCTCAGCTGAACAGCAGTGTGAAGGTGATAGAGTTTGTTGAAGGAGAGCGTTGTAAGTTCATCCTAACATCGGGCGACCAGCGTCTTCACTTCAAAGCCTCCTCCCTCGACATCAAGCAGGACTGGGTCACAGCTCTAAGGACAGCCATTTTGGCAGACGGCCGCCATCGCACAAAGAAGCACACACTCGCTAAGAGTAGTAACGTCAACGGGAACGTGGCGGTGATGGTGACCGTACAGCAAGGAGGGGGAGGGGTGGGGGGAGAGAATGGCTGGACGAGGGATCTACGTGAGCCAAGCCCCTCCCCTTCTGCTACGGACGTCAACACTGCACCGGCAGCTGCTCCAAAATCAGAATTTGAAAAAGTGAGTTCTTGTGACCGTGTATGTCCATGAGTGTATTTATTTGAGCTTGTATACCGTATGTTGGTCCGACCTCTGTTTGTGTACATATATGTACATGGAAGAATGTTAATGTTTCAACACTTATAACAGAAGTACACCAAGCATGCATGAATCCAGAGTTGAAGGGCTGCCTGCTTGGTTGCTTGCTAGTAGAATACCTTTTTTATTTTCTGCAACATACCTTGAATCAGGAACCATATTATAGCAGTACAGTCAGGCTTCAGTTCTAGTGTGTCCATGGCAACCAGGAAGTATGTGGCTGAGTCTGTATTGGCAGCTGGCACTATTGTCCACAGATCCTGTCTACTATACAACTGCAGTTAGCTATTTTAGCGAGATTCTGTGATTCCGTGGCGCCTTTCATCTACGGTGCTACTATCCTGTGGTCTGAAGCATGCATAGCGACATCAAACTAGATCACATGATAACACTTCCAGTGTAGCCAGCTCAGTTAATTTAGCAGCTAGCTAGCTACGTAGCTATGTCCAGTATAATACCTGAGATAGAGATAGCCAGCTAGCATAGTAGCTGAATAGAACTTTACTTACTTGAGAGTGTCAGAGAGAGAGAGTGAGAGAGATAGAGATAGAGCTGCTAGCTATGTCTTCAGTGAAGCGGAGTTTAAATCGAGCTTACTATGGAGTTATGCACAGGCTGCACTCTACTCCTGCCATCAGTAGCAGCAAACCTGTCTCAAGGAAGAAAGCTCACTTTGTAAGAATGATATTGTTACATTCACTACAATGCAGTGTAATCTTTTTGATATAATAATGGTGGCCTATTGGCTGCATGAAAATCACTGACTAGTCAAATTTATAAATAGCCATTAAACTCTAGAGCTATTTATTGAGAGTGAAATTTATTTGCATGACATTATGACAGCATTTTTATGCGAACTCGTTCACTGAAAATTGTAGTGTTCAGGGATGAAATTTTGAACAAACACATGCACTTTCAGTGTCGTGTGACTGAGGACTACAGCTCTGGCTCGGGGTCGGGTGGTCACATGATCTTCTCCCTCTCCAAGGGAGACATGGTCGAGGTACTGGACAACAACATCGAGGGCAAGTGGTACGTACGGTCCCTCGGAGGATCGCAGCACGGCTGGGTCCCCGCAGCCCTACTGGAACCCCTCCCCCTCAACGAATCCCACGGAGGAGAGGATATGACCGACGGCAAGGGAGGTCACTGGGTTCAAATTGCTCGAGGACCTTTGACCTCTGGCGGTGGTAGCATTGAGGGGGAAGAGAAGAAGTTCCATGCAAAGCCAAATCAGACATCTTTCGGTAGCAGGGACATTCAGAGCCAGAGTATCATCAGTGCATTAAAGAAGGTGACGTTTGATGAGTCTGAAGAAGGTGGGGAGAATGGAACAATGGAGGTGGTAGCGGAGCAGAGGGAGGGAGAGGGAGATGAAGAGGAGACATCGCTGGACAGACCCGTTGTCAAGGGAGAGAGAGACAGGTCAGAGAGAGAGAGGCGAATGTACTAACTTGGTATAGCTAAATATAGCCTAGCTAAGCAAAGGTATTTCTGCTGATAGCGTGGCCTACCTTTTAGGCATTGTTATACATGGACAATGATTGAATGCCTTGTCATATTCATCAAGTTTATTAGCATTTTTGTGTTTCTTCCCTCTCAGGTCCCAGACCCTTCCAACTCTGATGCCAGGATCATCTAGTCTCGACGTTCCCCCCTCACCAAGCCACAGTAACCAAAATTCGAGGAGCTCCCCCCGTGGTTCCCCCCGTGGTTCCCCCCGAGCCTCTCCAAGGGGGTCCCCCAGGGTCCGGCGCCGGGGTCACAATGAGGTGGGGGGTCGGACGTCGTATGGGGGGTCCGGTAGTGACAAGGAGAAAAGCCCCACCCACCTGAATTGGACCAAGTCGCAGTGGAGGAGAAAGGTCATCCGAAAGAGACAGGGGAGTACATGCAGGAGCAGCTCCGTCAGTTCCGATCGATCAGAATCACCGGGAGAGAAAATGGTGAGGGCAGATTTTGTATATTACTATACAATTGGCCAATTTTGTCATTACTGTTTCATTTCTTCTTTTGTCTCATTTTTCAGCTGCACAGCAGTAGCAGTGATGAAGCCATCAGCTTGAGGGCCGGGAAAGAGCCAACACCAACTGCAGCTGCCACTGATACTCTGACAGAGGAAGGTGTGGAGGAAGGCACTTCTTCATCGTCACGGGTCTCCATTGAGATAGAGGAAGAGGAGACGGAGAAAATAAGGAAGGCCCAGACAAAGATAAAGTAAGCAATCATAAACGATATCCGACATTAATTTTATTCACTTTCTCTCCTCCCTCCCTCTTCTCCCTGTCAATTCTCTTGTGTAGATTTGTGATGGCTGAACTAGTAGAGACAGAGCGTCAATATGTGAAGCACCTGTCCGAATGCATCTCCACCTTCATCTCTGATTTTCAGAGTCCCTCCCTCCCAGACGCCCTCAAGGGAAAGGAGAAGCTCGTCTTTGGAAACATTCAGGCTGTCTATAATTTCCACAAAAAGTAAGAATTTCTCTCTGTCTCTCTTTTGTGTGTGACTTTGGAGTGTAGTTTGTGTATTTAGAATTCTCAGTTGAGTTACCTGTAATAATGTTATTCATGTCTGATGGGGTGTATATAGAAAGATATACTTGGGACTTCTCTCTCTCTCCTTTCTCCATTTAGCACATTTCTTCAGCTTGTTGAAGACGCTAAAGACTCCATTGAGGCCATGGGACAGTGCTTCCTGGATCAGGTGAGCCCACTACTGATATCACATGACTATCACATGACATGTACTGTATGCACACAGGCTTCTGGTTTTGGTGTGTATGTGCCATACTGCGAGAACAAGCCACTGTCGGAGAGCTTTCTCTGGAAGTATGCTCATGCTGAAGGAACCTTCTTCGGTGTAAGTGTATAGACAAATGGTACCGCATGCACTCTAGTACACCTGTTGAATATTACTGTCTAATTACAGGAGGTTCAGAAGAAGTATGAGTTGCGTGAAGGGATTGACTCGTACCTGATCAAGCCAGTTCAGAGAATCACAAAGTACCAGCTGCTCCTGAGAGAGCTCAAGAAAGCCGGGGAGAAGGCTGGAATAGGGACTGGGAATCTGGAGAAGGCACTACAGGTCATGCAGGACATCCCAAAGCGAGCCAATGATGCCATGGCACTCAGTATGATATTCGGCTATGAGGGAAATATCCACGCCAATGGGCGGATCATCCTTCAGGTCAGTAGGTCTAGGAGAGCCTTGTGTGCGGACGGGCGGCTGTGATGGTCTAGTACTCAGTTCAGGGGAAAGGTTTCTATCGAAATATTATACTCCTTTGTAATTTGAAATTGAATCTTATTCTAGATTCCCCAAATTCCGTTCTTGTTTACATCATCGCCAGCTAGCTAGCTGAGTCAGCGTATGCCTCACCCAAAGTGTATGGTGTACTTTAAGTACATGTACTTGTGTGTGTGTTCTTAGACAGTACGTGACCGTAAAAGCTCCTCGCTGCAACCCAGTGAACCAGGTCACTGAACTGAAACCAGACTGAGCTATACAGTGTTTGTTTGTAAAACTTTTACAACCACTAAAATAACAAACTTTGCATGCACCCCCTGGGTGGGTCTGCTCAGTGGATCATTAATAAACTCCAGTCTACAATGTACTTTCCCCAAAGCATACCAATATCTTAGCCAGTAATACTATACTATACTCCTAATAGTGCACATGTGGCCATGGCAGTGGCTGTGAGCAGATGGCTGACCGAGTCCGCTACACGTAGTCTGAATGGACTAACATGATTAGTTAATTGGTTATTAATGAACGGCCAATCTGTAATGCTACGCTGCACGTTGTACTCCTCTCCCCGCCCTGCAGGACGAGTTCACCGTCTACGAGAGATCTCGCTGGACGGCCGCACGCAGACACATCTTCCTCCTCGACCAGCGGCTCATCATCACGAAGGAGAAGGACTCTGACGGAATGTTCACTTACAAAGACTCCCTCAAGGTTCACAGCCTCTCCGTGGCCGAGAAGGAGGGGGACAACCCCTGTCGTTTCGCCGTGGGAACGGGACCCATTGGGAAGATTGATTCCTGGGATCAGTACTATGTCTTGGAGGCTAGCAGCCCGGAGAAGAAGAAAGAATGGGTCGACGCTCTCAAAGATATCCTTAAAGAGCAATTTGAGCTGCTCAAAGGTAAGAGTCGAGAGATAACTGGTGAATATGATGGCAGTAATTATTTTCATTTTTTTTATCTGTTCAGGACTGAAGGTTAGTACTCCAAAGACGAGGCCTCGCAGTAAGACGTTCGACTCCACCTCCTCCTACCCTCCGTAAGTTAACACTGGAATGAGACTACAGACAATCACCGCTTTTGTCATTCACGAACATGAGTGTATGGGGTGGGGGGTATGTATGCTTGTTCTGTTTTGTCAGCCACCACGTAGTCAACTATTGAAATTATTCTACTTTTCCTCCAGTGAGAGTGAGAGTGCGGCCATGATCAACTTCAGTGATGACTCTGAGAATGAGGAAGATGAGATCATGTTGCCACCACGGAGATCATCGAAAGGGACTTCCCCTGGTCCATGGACGGCTGGTACAGCCATGCCCCCAGCAGGGACAGCTCCAAGGAGGCAAACGGTTAGTCATGGTTTCTAACTACACACACACAATCTTTCACACATACATTGTCTCCACTGTTGGTCATTTTCAGATAGGCACTCTGATCGATTTTTTTTATGATTTACGTGTGATGACTACCATAATATTTTCTCTCTGATTTCTCTCAGTTTGGGGAGGTAACTCCGCACATTCCAGTGACGCAGACTCGCTCCTACAACCTCTACATGGTAGCGGAGGACTGTGCCCCGCCCAAAGACAATGAGGGAATCATGTACGTACGGAAGGGACAAATCTTTGACATCATTGAGAGTAAATCTGATTGGTGGTGGGCACGGCTTGTTCGTGATTTGCCAAAGGGGAGTGAGGGTATTTGCCAGCAGGGCTGGGTGCCAGGGTCCTTCCTGGAGAAGTATGGAGGAACACTCAGCGCTGATGAAAAGACAAAGATCAACTCCAGTGAGTATATACACGATTGTGCATGTATGGAGGTTTGTCTATATAGAGCCTGTTCTCATGTGATGTCCTGTGTTATGCTTGGCCGACTAATATGATGATGCAATCATAACTTCGGTACAATGGAGCTACATACATGTACATAGAGGGATTACCGTAGATCGGGATATTTTCGCCGGTAAAATATTTCGCTTGTAAATTTTTCATGTAGTCTAAATTTCGTCGCCAGACTTTAGCAACCAAAATAGGTGTAGGTCGACGTACATTACACAAAATATTTCGCGTGTTTAATTTTCGTTGGAAAAGGTCATCAACGAAAAATTTTTAATGGTGAAAATTTCGTGATCTACGGTATTGGGTAGAAAACCATCATAATAGTATAAGCATTATTTTCCACTTAAATGAGGATGACCCTCATAATCAGGATGCTATGAGCCACAAGGGGTATGTTATCTGTAGTAAGATGCTGACATTGTTATCAAGATCTTTTGACTTCCGTGCAGTTCTTCGACATAAAAAGGTGATGAAGCATGTGGCAAGAGTTCTTGGTCCGATGGGAGGAGGCAGCGGCGATGCCATGCCCAATGGGACTGCCATTGGGGGAGGGGGAGGAGGGGACCGGCTGAAGAGCCCCTCGGCTGGGGGCAAGATGCACGAGAAGAACAAACTGACCATCACCACCAGCATGACCTTCCAGCAGTCAGACGGGGAGGAGGAAGAGGCGGGGCTGGGGGAGGGGCTTATCAGCTCTGACCAATCGGGAACTCTCAAGAAACAAAAGGTGTGTGTAATAATTATATAAAAATATTGCTGCTGTCTTAGAATGCAAAATTAAAATGGCAGCCATTAGCCTCGTCCCCAGGCCACTCCCACGTTTTCAATGTTGCACGCAGAAAAGAGGGAAGGCCTGGGAGGCGAAATCACGTGAGCGCGATTGCGCAATTGCTTTGTACACAAAGCATAGAACCGTACCCGAACCGTGAAAAACGATGTTTTGAAGGAAAGTGCGGGCGTTATCTTCGCTCACCTGGCCAGTGCACGACTACATTTGACATCCAACACTCGAAATAACGTCGATCGTGACTAGAGACTTCAGACTAGATGATCGATCCGAGCGGCCACAACAGACAAATCGACACAGCGATCGAGTTGAACACTTTTAGTAGCTGTAAACGTCTCGAGTGACTCCTCTGAAACAGTAGCAAAGGCTAACAAACGGCGAAATAGGGCCGTTTGTGCTATCGGTACGGTTCGGGTACGGTTCTATGCTTTGTGTACAAAGCCATTGCGCAATCGCGCTCACGTGATTTCGCCTCCCAGGCTCTCCCTCTTTTCTGCGTGCAACATTGAAAACGTGGGAGTGGCCTGGGGACGAGGCTAGGCAGCCATAATATTGACTTTACACCGGATGAAATGAACTAAACTCAACTTTACAGGCGCCTCGTATTGTGAGTCCGCTCTCTGATAAGACAGTGATAGTCGATCGCTCAGTGCAGCTCAAGTGTCTGATCAGTGCAGATGCCCTCCCCCCTCCCGCCGTGGAGTGGAGCAAAGACGGCCTACCACTGAACATCGATCGGGCGTTCACCAGCCTCGGGGAAGAAAGCTGCATCCTCAGGATACAGATGGTGGAGAGAGACGACGAGGGAACGTACACATGCACCGTCGCTAATAAGATGGGCGTAGTCTCGTCCTCGGCCAAGGTGACGGTGATGAGCCCGCCTGATCCTCCGAGCAAGCCCCTAGCGAGACCTTTGACCTCTACATCTGTCAGGTTGTCCTGGACTCCACCTACTTTTGTTGGCCACTCCCCCATCACAATGTACCTCGTTGAGTGTAAAGATATAGACTCCGACAGGTATGATAATTAAAAAAAATCATGATAGCCAGAAAATTTGGCGGGGAATTACATGTAAATTTAGCAGTTTGGCGGTCTGTATTACAACCACCAAATTAAAATCCGCCAATATTCTTGCAATAGCGATTTTGGGCTCAACTGCCAAATTTAATTCCCGCCAATATTTCCGGCTATACGGTATTATAAGCTTACGATCATTTTTTCCCCACAGATGGAGTACCATCATGAAACGCATCACCGAATCTTCGACAATCGTTGATGACCTGATGCCTGGAACGGAGTATGTGTTTCGGGTGGTGGCTGGGAACCAGATTGGTTCCAGTGAACCGAGCGATGAGTCAGATCCATTCCAGATGCCACGGTCTCCCCTCGATACAGATTTTTCACTTGACCCTTTTGAGAACCACTACGACCTGCTGGGAGAGATTGGCAGGTATTATGATTGTGTGTGTGTGTGTGTGAGAGAGAGGTAGGGAGAAGAGGAAGAGAGAGATATCTAGAGAAAAAGAGAAAGCGGAGTAGGCTCTAGCAATTAAGATGTTATCAATTTCTCCCCCCACAGAGGTAGCTATGGTACAGTATACGAGTGTGTGCACAACACCACTCAACAGACGTACGCTGCTAAGCTCCTCCCACTTGATGTTGGTCGTGACCACGCCCAGCACGAGCTGGAGATGCTTGCCCGCGTCTCCCATCCCAACATCGTCCAAATGATGTCAGCCTATCTCACCCACCAGCACTTCATACTACTATTCCAACTGTAAGTCAATTGGTAAAAAAATCAATAGGAATATATACATGTACACTGTCACGTCAATTGTTTTGAATGCAGCATTCAGGGGGTTAACATATTTGAGTACTTTACTCATCATGACTGTTTGACGGAGCCCAGTGCAGCGGCTTGCCTCGAGCAAATCGTATCAGCTCTCTGCTATCTCCACCAATCAAATATCGCTCACCTCGACATCAAGGTATTACATGCTGGATTGGAACTCTGTATAATTATTATAGCTTTCATAGCGGTAGTCTCATTCCCATACTCCATTATCTCATATTCTAAGAAGACTTCTAAACATGCCTTTGTATGATTTACTATAATATTTCATCTCTGATTTTCAGCCTGAGAATGTGCTGGCAGTGGAGGTAGAGGGATACACAGTACCAGAAATCAAACTCATCCACTTTGAGAGGTCGAGAGAGGTCAATGCTGACAATGATGTCATCATCAAGCGACTTGACGACCACATCGAATATGAAGGTATGTCTGCCATGATAGGAGAATGTATGTCGACTCAGCAAATTAACTGCCTATGTACTCCTATAATACAGCTCCGGAGATCTTGCTGGATGAACCTGTGTCTGCGGAGACTGACATGTGGTCACTCGGGGTACTGCTCTACACACTGTGAGACACTAACATTTAGCACTAGCACCATTCGATGATTATCTGTCATTGTAGAGATTAATATTATTGCATTAACCCCCCCTCCCCCCCCCCCTTTTTTCCGTGCAGTCTTGGAGGTGTGTCTCCCTTCCTGGTTGACTCTTTGGACCTGACAAAGGATAATATTGTCAGCGTTCGATTCTCGTTCCCAGTGAAGAGTTTCAGGGAGGTCTCAGAGGGAGCTAAGCAGCTCTGCAGCCAACTCCTGATCAGGGAGAAAAGGTGAGACAGAGAAATGACTTATCAACTAGTCGTAATAATTTCTATACATGCACACATATTATTATGCTGACATTAATTTTACAGCAAGCGGTTGAGTTCGCTTCAGTGTCTGAGACACAGCTGGCTGGAAAGTAACAAACTGTTAGAGAACAACCAAATGACAAGACTGAACATTTCCAGGCTCAAATCATACGTATCAAGCAGAAAGTGGCAAAGTTCTTTATTTTTAGAACAGTCTCAGTTATAATTAAAATAATATTATTAAATTTTTTATTAATTTTTTCACAACTAATATAAATTATATTGATTTTACAACTAATATAAATTATTAAATTATGGAGATAATATTATTATTATACTAGCACACATACACAGCTATCAACATTGATGGTGAGAAGACAACTATGGGGGTGGTAGCACAAAGGGCCTGGGGACACAACGAACAGACAGATCGGAAGTACTAAGGTAGTGTTCCACTTGTCAGTTTGTTTGGTACAAATGTACGTACGGATCTGTTCTAGTCCTGGATCAGTTCATCTCCTTTGACGAACATGCACGAGAGATTCTTTGCCTCGGATCAATCTCGTACTGGATTAATGTCCTGCAGCTCAGCCAGCGTAGGCTCCTGTCCAGTCATCTCATCAACAGATGATGCATCGGAGTCCTGACCGGTCTGGTAAGTGGTCTCCTTGACGGTATTCATCTTCTGCAATTCGTCATAAGTGAGCCCCTGTTCACTTTCGTTTTGGCCTTGCTCAGTAGCAGGGAGTCGGGCTTCCAGTTCACGCACCTTTTGTTCGAGTTGTCTATTTTTCTCCTTGAGGCGTTTGTTTTCATTCTGCAGGCCATTGTTTTTTTTCGTGAGGTCGCTATTCTTTTTCTCAAGAATAGCTAACTTTCTTTCTTGTTCCATGTAACTTGACAATAGCGAGCTGCTCGAGCTTGTAGTCACCAGCAGCGCTGGAGAGGGGTCGTCTTCCTCGGCTTCGTTGACAACCTCCGCCTCAAGGCTTCCATCTTCTCTCGTGTGGATCTTGTACGGACGGAGACTTGAAGAAATTGTCGCCACAACAGAGCGACAGCTCCTGCCTAGGTCGGTCTCCTGCATATTTGTGTTTTCAGCCATTGCCTTTGGAGCTGGAGGGCGCTAGGCCTTGTAGAGCTAGCTAGCTAGATCTGAGAGTACTCGTGACGTGATGACGTGACGCTCGACGCGCGCACGTTGATACTAAAATTAAAAAGTATTAATAACCTTATACAATATTCATTATCGATATCATCATAATGCTCGATACCAGGGGCCAAAAATAAATAATCTATAAATAGCAGTGCAGAATATTGTACATAAATAGAATAAAATAATTACACAGCAGTTGATTGATACTGTAATTGTCTACAGGCTGAGGGTTTTGAAACAGGCTGATGTTGAGTCTGGTCAGTTTCTTCAATTGTAATTACAGGGGCCCCACTCCTACGAGGGCTCTGGGGCGGGGCATCGTAAGTCTTTACCATATTCCGCCATAAATCACACTTGTCCATCTCCTGAGTGATGTTGAAGCTTGAGTCTCCTTTGACCCCAAAGAGGGCATTCCTGGCTGAGGGAGCCCCTCCCTCTTCACCCATTGGCTCGCTGGTCACCGCCTTGTTTAACTCAATAGGAGGGACCTCCCCGTTATCAGTGTGGTCTTCTGACTCCTCCAAGCCAGCTTCTCCTGACTCAGCATCTTTAGATGGACCCTCTTCACGGAATCGTCGGCAGTAGAGTTCCTTTGGTAAGGGGTCGTCAAGGAGGTTGAGGTCTCTATGAGGGAAGCAGAATCCCAGCATCCACCGACCAAGGAGAAGGGTCAGGATCTAAAGACAAACAAGACAAAAAAATTGTGATGGAAACTGCTTCAATAGTTCGTAGACTATTGTAGCCATACTCCGCCTACTAGCACACCTGACATTATACATGTACAAATGTCATGATAATACGAGGCTCAGGATTGGTCAGAACTGTAGGGCCATGTGCACAACGTAGAGAGTGGCCTTAATCATAGATTATATATTCCCCTCCCCACATTATCCCATGATCATGACATTCATATAATATACTTGTACCCCTGACACCATCTAGCCCCGATAGTCCCTACCGGAAAATGCTATTTATTGAGCTGGAACAAAAACCAGAACGTAGCTCATCACCAGGTGAAACCAGCTATTATGGTCCTGAACACACTACTTTATATCTAGGCTATACCATAGCGCACATAGAAACATATATAGCTAGATTATTCATAGATTCATGCTTCCTCCAAGACAAGTATGTTTAATGTCACAATCATGGGATAATGTGGTTAGTATGCATGATCATCTATTAACAGTACAAAACATAGAGATGTAGTTATAGATTTCCAATTGGGGCCAAGTGTAATTTCTTACCATGATGGGGAATGCGACCTTGAGCTCTGGCACTCCGAGGAACACACAGAGCACTACGAAGAAGGCCAGCTGGACGACAGTGAAGATATGGATACGGTAGTTTGGTATTCTCCTGAAGTACTCGCAGTCTGGGCGACGCTTGCTCGGGATGAAGAATAGCTTGATGCGCTCTATGAACTGGATCCCGTAGAGAGAGAGCACGCCCATGTAGAGCAGCAGGCCGTAGAGAACAGGAAGAGGGAGGAGATTGAGGGCAGTGTACGCCATCACTGACAGACCCACAAGAATAGCACACACAAACAATGTCACTCTCTGCTCTCTGGGGAGACCAAATAAAAACTTGATAATTAATTTATCACTACCGTAGATCTGGAAATTTTCGTGTAAAAAATTTTTCGTAGGAACGATCCCTTACCGCATTAGCGTTAATAGTGTACGCTAATTTTCGTAAGATTAATTTTCGTAGCCGCCATCGACTACGAAAATATTTTTACAACGAAAATTTCCAGTATAATATGATGTAGTCTTATGACTGCAGATTCGCAGGCTTGCATGTACTGCTATAAGATTGTTATTCACCTGACTCCGAGGAACTTTGGCCTTTCTCCCGGGGCAGTGCAGGGGGAGTAGAGATAGAGGGACTGGACGTGGGAAATGGAGACAACGGTGGCTCCAACAACCCACGGCAGACCAAGGGCAGAGTGCAGGAAGATAAGACAACCAACGATGAGTAGATCAAGATGGTAGCCTGGCCCTTTCTGCACAGAGGAAAAAAAATTAAATTATTTTGCGTTCATATTCATTATTATTGTACAAGCCATATTAATAGTTAGTCACGTTTGGAAATTACTGCATGACTGTTGGTTTGGCTGACCTTTAGTTTGTTGTCCTTCCTGTTTACAATGAGAGCAGTGATGTGCTGGTCAACAAACAGCAAGATGGTGGCTAGCAGGGCAGGGATGATGGCAGCGGCCGGGGCCCATGATGGTAGACCATTACCTGATCATGAGATAGCAGAATGGTCACGTTGTTCACCAAAATTTTTATAATTAATTTTTATCACAGGAATGAGATACGGAGCTGAAACTTGCACTAGTATTATTTATATTACTAAAGCTTTCCAATAATCTCCCCTTTGAGTAGTTTTGGGAAAATTGCCAATTTGATAAAAATTTCAGTGACGACACGGTAAAGGTCGTCACGACTATAAGTATATTATAACGCAGTAAGCAGGCATATATATATACCTAGGGGGTTGATGAAGATTGATGTTCGGTTGGCCTGAGTAAAGAGACCCTCTTCAAACACATTATTAACAGCTAGCTTGGGAGTGTTGACCTGAGCCAAGACATCCACCACCACCCAGACAACCACTGAGATGAACACAGCAAAATCACTCACAAGCTTACGAATCTAAACAGAAATAGAGAGAGGGAAATAAAGAATTAATCAATAAGGCTATTACTCATAGTATTACAATGATTGAAAGGGTCATCCCCATGCAAGATAGAGAGACAGCTAAAGGAATCGTTTTAAGAAAGTTAGTACTTACAAAAGTTCTGAAGAAGCGGCTGTGGTTGAATGACTTGATGTAGTAGCAGAGAAGAAAAGTGCCAAAGAAGAGAATGACGGACATGAGGAAGACATCATGGTTGTTGACAAGACTCTTGCCCTGGCACTGCTCACCAACGTAGTGTCGTAGCAAGCCAGTGGAGCAGTTCCTCTTGGGATCCGCCCAGTAGGAGCCAAGGTTAGTGGCATTCGTGAAGTCCAGAGCCTCCAAGCTGTCCACCGAGGGAAACTGGAAGCAGTCACACACACGGGGCATGGTGGGGTAAACGAACCACTCATTATAGGGGTGCTCCTTGTGGATGGTCCAGAGACGGACAAAGGCCTCGTAGATGAATATGAATCCAACGACAGCTGTGAATATCTCCTCTGTGAATCGGGTGAAGAGTTTCATCACAGCACTCGTGTTGAATGCCACCAAGCCTATCATGAAGAGGGTCGTCCACATTCCAATCCAGAACCGGAAATTGAGGAATGGAATATCGTTTGAGGAGCAGAAAGAGAAGATGATTTGTTCAAAGATGATTGTTGGTCCAGTAGCCCCAAGGATTACCAGGGGCTGCCCTGAGAATATACTGAAAATCAGATTCCCAATCCCAACAGCTAAAATCATCTCCGTAGCACCCTAAAAACAGCAAAAATTAATACCATAATATTCATAAAGCAAAACATACACTACCTTAGGCTTAAAGTAAAACAATGATCTTTTGTAGCAAGCATAGATGTACAATAACAACAATGAAAGAGATACATTCACTTACTCCACTACCTTGCTAAAGATTTAGTGGCACATTGACTTACAAGAAGCTGTGCTCTATAGATATAATATGACTTACAAGAGCACCATGGGTGATGTCGGAGAGGAATGCTCCGAACGTAAAGGCCAGGGTAATGTTGGCAAAGTAGATGAGTATGAGAGAGGCCAGGCCCTGGAGGCTGAACGCATCAAGAATGTCACTACGATAGAGAGAGTAGCAGCGAAGGGAGTCTTCAACAAGACCTCGGAATGGCCTGTGGGGGAGTGAGGCGTACGGTGTGTGTGTGTACATGTGTAGAGACAGATAAGATACCAGTACATGTACATGTACATGTACACATACAATTTTCCCCAATACTACAAACTGAAAGTAACCATATTAAATTTAACCCCATGTTGACTCACTATCACATCTACACCTATTCCCTGGGTAATACATACTTTAATTCGTATCATACAGTGATTTTCCACCATTATGCTCACCTCTTGTACCACTTGACTGGGGGCTGTCTGCTCTTTCTCTCCTCCCTCTTACACGTCTGCTCCTTCTTAGGGTCAGTGGCAATCCTTCGGTCGTTCTGTGAGGGGACCTTCTCGGGCGGGGCCAGTCTGATCTGGGGGTCCCACTCCCCGGGAGGGAGGACCGTCACTTTGTCTAGAAACTCATCGATACCGGCTAGGAGATCTCCCCTGTTGCGGGCCTTGTACGCTACCTCGTGGAATACCTGGAGAAAAATTATAGTACAATAATTACAGGAAATAGAGCCAACCGACTCGTTAGCCTCTGCAAATGAGTATTAGAGTAGGAGAAATACTCCAAAGGGACAGATTACATATGTAATGTTACAACTGTAAGGACAAATTTTTTGACTCAGTAAAATCAACATGGCCCCAGCTACACAGAGGAACAATGTTACATTGTATCTCTACATGTGTGTAGACATCATTTCAGGGATGAGTCCCTCTACTCCCCCCTTTGTGCTTTAGTACACAGACACATTCTCATGCAAAAACGCATGCACTCTCTCTCCTATGCACTCTCTCTCATACACAGACATATTCTCACACACAATCACTTACTTCATCGCTCATGAGCGTGGCGATGCTCCTGCCAATCTCATGGAATCTCTCCTGGTTGCCCTTTGGACCCAGCAGTATGAAGATGAATCGTGTGGGTATGGGTATCTCTGTGATGTCCCCCAGCACCTGGCTGTTGGCAAGACGAACAAACGCTATGATGGGGTGAGAGAGAAAGTCGACTTCTCCAACCAGCACGTTGGAGGCCTCAGAGCCAGGGGGGATCTTCTTCATGAAGCTACCAGGCTGTTGGGGAGGGAATCAAATCAACAATGAATATTTCCTTCCATGTTTGGAGCTTTAGACTAACTTTCTTTGTTAACTATTAATATCCCAAAACCCATGAAAAATCAACCTACTTGTGTTATGTTATACAATACACATTCACATAGTAATGTATGCATCAGATATACAGCATTGAATAGGGTATTACATGTTTAGTGGTAGAAGACAAGCTTCTAGAACAGTATAGCTAGACACACCTTTGCTTGTGTGAGGTCAGGGTCCGAGCTCCCATTAGACTCCTCCCCCAGCCTTGTCTCGGCAGTGGAGCCATTGGCTAGTCCGTGACGCTGAAGGGACGACAGCTTACCACCAAACAGTGAAGGTGCTGACAAGGCAAATCCTCCAACACCGCTGGCGTTGCTGCCGTGGTGATCCTTGTGATTGGCAGGGGCTGCCCCTCCTCCGTTGATGCTCGTCACCTCTGCATCCATCTGCTTTGATGTGGAGGAGCCTAGACGACCTATCTCACCAAGCGACCTATACCAACAAAATACACACACAAATAATAATCTTTAAATGCATTTTCTAGCACTCATAAAGTAATCTAAGTTAAGCGGGGGCATACACTGTACATAGACCCACATGAAAATCATAAAATTAATAATATGACAATCATCATCAAACAATGGTTGTATTTTTACCTAATGTGGTCGAGTATCTTGTTTTCGTGATGCTCCTTGCGAGAGTTGAGATGTTTGTGTTTCTGCAGGAGAGCGCAGCGGACCTTGTCTCCAAAGCACTCCTCAAGCTGACCACTGCTCACAAGATTCTCAACCACATGGTCTAAAAAAGGGGGAAATTTCAATAAAGATAAAACAGTTCCAATGTTTGCTCTGAGGAATGTACTTTGGCTAGGGTAATCATGGTAGATATATTTAATATCATAATAAAAACGTTATTAGCCGTGTTTGAAAACTAAAAGTCTCTCTCTCTCTCACCAGAGATGTGTGTTAGATTGTCAGCCTGCATGTCGAGAATGACGGTTCCCTTGAGCAGGCAGCTCCTCAGCTCAAAGAGGCTGTGTAGAGAAAGTGTGGCCACGTGAGGTTTGCTCCACTTGTTCCCTCCCTCCTCCACATCTTCTTCAAACTTGATCCATCTAGCCGTCTCCTTCCACTCCATTCTGCCATCATGTGTTGGAAAATATTATGTGTATGATGTTGAGTATGTACATACGAAAGATTTATCCAGCATGCATCATTATTATAGGATCGTTGCTTGAAATGATTATTAGATGGCTCTTTTGAGGGTATTTTAAGTCTTTTCGCCTCCCTGTATGGTATTCTCATCCTGGCTAACATGTACGTGTGTAGCTACCTCACAAATGTACACTAATTTAGCCATTATTGATATAATAATATTATAATTATGAAGGTATGCATCAGTGAAAAAAATCGCGGTTTCCTAGAACAATGGATGCCATATTCATTAGCCTACCATAATACTGTGGTTTGTTATTGTGCTATTCACAGTTATTCCAGCACATGTTTGGCATGCAGGAAACCACTAATTATCACTGTCACAGTGTCAGGTAGTCCCTAGCCCCAAATCAGGTACTCTCTCCCTCCCTCACCTGTGATCGTGCTCGTCATATTTGAGCTCCTCCAACTCAGTGAAGACGCTGTGCTTGCCATTGCTGTAGGTGTGGTCAATCTCATCACCTCCCAGGATGAACTTGACACGATCACAGGGGTCAGCCGGGGTTCGAGGCTCTGAAATATAGACAAATCATAATAGAGATTAAAATAGTACATTATACAGCTCTAAGGGCTCTAGAATGCTAGTTTTTTGTTTGCATACTTAATGAGTTTCAACATCCAGGAATAGCTAGAATAGTTAGAGTAATAGTTTTACAACTCACCCATAATGGTTGGTAGAGTGGCCAGCTCGTTTGGAGGGGTCCTGGGTCGAGATGAAGGTGCACTCAACGATTTATGATAGGACGGTCTCTTTAGCAGCCCTCCTTCTCCCTCACCGCTGCCCTGGCCATGGAAGCTAGAGCGCCTTCTCTCCTCAATCCCTCCAAGAGACAAACTCTCTCCATCAAGACTCACCTCCTCAAGGGTGCTGCTCATTTCGCTAGATCGCCGATGGCTTCTTCCATGCTTACCCTGGCCATTGCTAGACTTTCTCCTCCCTCTGTGCTTGTGTTTAGAGCGAGAGTATGGCATGTGGATAGCCACATACACATTACGATGACCTGTGAGCGTGAGAGATTTCAGTGAGAGTGATTGAAAATTGATTCCATAGACTGGCTTGTGTAATAAAACAGAACCCAGAGGTATGCTGGACAAACGCTCAAGGAGGAACTGTCTCCAAGACCGCATGGAGGAAGATAGCTTAAGAATGACAGGAAGTTAGCACAGGAATTAACGGTTGATTTAAGACATGGGTTCACTCCCCCTCTACACCTGACCACATTAGACCATGCACCCTCTGACTGTAGGCAGATTGGACTTCACAAAGGTATGCTAACAGCATCAGGTGACAGCGCTCTCACAATGCAGCTCAAGTACAAACAACTGTCTACGCCTGTCGGCTTGTTACGGTAACAAAGGGAGAGCAGGGGAGGGCCAGTGTATACACATACATGTACATGTACACAGATGTGTGTGAGGGGTGTGGAGCTGGTGTGTATACATGTATGCTGATGCTATCAGAATGGGCCAGGGAGGAGTGGGAGGTGGGAAAAGGGTATTCATTGAATCAAGTGACAGTCCATGTGTAGCCGACACGAGTTTCTCACACACATATTACACTCGGCATGAATACCATCAAAGGAGGGAGCACATGGTCATGATTAACATCACCTATGCTGGGAACTGATATTATGGTCTCTGCACATCCATCAAGTAACTACTCGAAACATTATACTATATTTGTGTACCAATAAGCATAGCTAGTGCGGGCACTAAGCCAAGAACAAGCGTCTCCTTGGATACAAAAACTCCTAACAATACCTGCATATTCTACTCCCGTACACACTCTCAGCTGCTGCTCTATACCAACTCTTTACGATATTGAAAAAACATTCCAATCTACCTCGGCAGCCAATGGCGCAACTCTATAGACTCAGTGCAGTGGGCTCGTGACTTGCGTTGGCAACAGTTGTCCGTGGCAATAATGTGGGAGAGATGGACTGAGTGACTTATCATGTTCCACTACATGTTCTCCAACTAGCATGACATTGACGCTGGAATGCACTAAGACACTACCACGACATTGATATTGGAATGCACAAAGACTAGCTGCCCCGAGAGATGAAAGGCTGACATGAATGAAGTTCATGGCATAAGCTCAGTTCATCGCAATAAAACCGGATGCCAACAGGCCTTTGTTTGAAATCACGCTGTAATCATCAAAAGCAAAGTAACTCGATATACACACAACTATGTAACTCGAAACTAATTTCATTTTCCTGATTTGGGTAAACGGGCAGGTGGACCATGGCCTGGGCCCGTCAGAGAGGGAGGGAGGAGGGGGGCAGGTGGACTATGGCCTGGGCCCGTCAGAGAGGGAGGGAGGGGGGGGAGGTGGCACATAACTCAGAGAGGTGTTAATAGGTGCCAGAATGAGAAAACATGGTCGATAAGATGGACACGATTATACTCAAAGGCTATGGCATGGCTTCAATCCCAGTGAGTACCAGTGCAAAGGGAAAGCTGAGAATTGGCACAGACATGCCACTGTTCAATAGATGAATGGAGAGATAAGCGATTCAAGAGAACGGTTTGGGGGGGGGGGGGATGATTTCTATCTAGCCACAAAACCACACGACTGTTGAAAAATGAACCACAGGTACTATAATGTTCCTATGACTAATTTAATTTCCACACACATCTTATGGCGTCCACTTTGTGCTACTTAACACAGCATGGTTCACTCCACACGCTAAGCTTTCCATTAATGGCGCCATTTCTCACAAATACTCAGCAGAGAGATTTAAAATGGGATGGCTAATCAACCAACCACACCCCCGCCACACACACAGTATTACAAACTCACTTTGATAGTCAGCTTCGTCAAAAGCCGGCACCGTCTTCTCCTCATAGGTGGAGGGGTCGAGTACCTGGGACTGAGGCACTAGCTCCGAGTCAGGGTCATTAGCGAGGGACGAACGAAACAGACTATCCTCCCCACGTTCGTACGCCATAGTCTCCTCACGTCTCCACCAACGGCGCGCGCCTCACTTTTTCTTCGTCTCCGAAGGAAACACAACGATTTTCTGTAGCTTGAACGGACTGCAGCTGTCCTTCTCCTTCGTTATCTTTCCATTTTTCTTCTCGAAACAGAAGCGTTTTGTCATAATATACAGCTCATGACCGCAGCATGCATGCGCTGCATGCAAGGCATGTCCTGAGTGTAACGATATTCATAGCCCTTTTGAAGCGTAAACTCGCGGGTTAATTAACTAACAATGGGAGTTTGCGCATGCGTAATAGTGGAGCCCACGTGTCACGCTATCGATCGTCAGTATGTCTGGATCCGTGAAGGCAATCGATCGTCGCACCGTCCATCAGATCTGCTCTGGGCAGGTCGTGTTGAGCCTAGCAGTAGCCGTCAAAGAGCTCGTTGAGAACAGCTTGGATGCTGGAGCAACCAATATAGGTAATTAAATGGGCGTGGTCACCTTAAGATGATTTTTTTTTTTTTTTTTTTGTCGTTTTTCAAGAGGTTCGTTTGCGTGAGCATGGATTGGATCTAGTGGAGGTGTCTGACAATGGCAGTGGAGTCTCAGTGGAAAACTTTGAAGCATTGGCGCTGAAACACCACACCTCC
This sequence comes from Cliona cf. orientalis, assembly GCA_963930775.1. Taxonomy (NCBI): domain Eukaryota; kingdom Metazoa; phylum Porifera; class Demospongiae; order Clionaida; family Clionaidae; genus Cliona; species Cliona cf. orientalis. The sequence goes on from OZ005707.1 coordinate 7,093,424, forward strand.
AAGATCAAGGATTTCTCCGATCTCGAAGTGGGTGTGGCTACTTTTGGTTTCCGTGGTGAAGCTCTCAGCTCCTTGTGTGCATTATGGTATGCATGCACAGCTGATTCCGTATAAATAATATGCCCAGCATGTGTGCTAATGTTTATATTTACCCTGATTCTTGGCGCATACGTACAGTGACCTTAGCGTGACCACGTGCCACAGTTCGGCCGGCGTGGGAACTCGCTTGGAGTATGACAACGACGGACGTATTAAGAACAAGACTAGCTGTGCCAGAGAGGTGAGGGGGCGGGTGCCTATATTATGATGAAGCATTGTCTAATTCCGTTGAATTCTCATCCATAGACTGGCACAACTGTTTCTCTGCAAAATTTATTCCATACTTTGCCAGTCAGGCATAAGGAGTTCACTAGAAATGTCAAAAAGGTAATTTCCTAACATGGCTACAACACATGCATTGTAATCTTCCAGATTGCATGCATGCATGCTTCATGTATTCACATGATGACTGCATAATACTGTAATAATAATGTGCACATGATATTGTTACTGTGACTATATATAGTGATATTATTATACATGTCCTAATTTGTATTCAGGAGTTTCATCGCATGGTTCAGCTGCTCCAAGGATACTGCCTCATCAGCACAGGGGTCAGGATAGCATGCTTCAATCAGCTCGCCAAAGGGTCGGTCAGTGTGGTATATTGTAGTGTGGTGTAGTGCAAGTGATTTGAGTTTGAGAAAGATTTATAGAATAGAGTTTGGGAGCAGCTTGTCTGTCACTCCCAGAGCAGTGGGCGTGACTAGCTTATTTTAGCACTTTCATAGATAATGTTTGATGTTTTGTACGATAAAAGTAAACTTTCACTATCTATATTAATAATTATTATTCAGTGGTCGTCAGTTGGTTCTATCTACCACTGGGAACTCGACTATCAGTGAAAATATTGTCAACTGTTTTGGAGCAAAGCAGGTACGTACATGAACAAGCAGGGAATCTTTCTCTGCAGCATGTGTATAATTATTATTCAATCTTTGTGCTCACTTTAGTTTCGTCAGCTAGTGGAGATAGCGCAGTGCCCTGTAGACCACTTACCTGAAGATGAACTCACAGCTACTAATATCAAACCTGAAGCTCTCAGCTTGTTCAAGTGAGTAGCCTAGAGTTCAGAGGTCATTCAGCCTTACCTTCCCCCTCCCTCCCTCCAGGGTGTCGGGGTACATCTCTCACTGTCACCATGGTTACGGCCGCAGTGCAGCTGATAGACAGTTCTATTTCTTCAACAATCGTCCTTGTGACCACTCCAAGGTGAAGTACTCATTACTGTGATATCGAGTAAGTTGTAGTTTTGAAATCTTCCCTCTAGCTTTCCAAAACAGTGAATGAGGTCTACCACATGTACAACAGACAACAGTATCCATTTGTTGTGCTCAATATCACCACTGCAAGAGGTAAGGGGTCGTCATCCAATCTAATTGTAATAATTTTAGAGCACTGTATATATTACTTATTATTGCCAGAGCATGTTGATGTGAATGTGACTCCTGACAAGCGTCAAGTTATGCTGCACCAGGAGAAGGCAATGATCGCTCTAGTCAAGGTGAAACATTTTTTATTAATAATTTTATGGTGAGCCTCAGTACATTTTGTAGCGATGCTGGCCTTTATCGGTGCTCGTCTCTGCTTAGAGATTAATAAAACTGCAAAATATACTAATTATTGCTATATGTATGACACTGTTATAGGTATCGCTGACTAGACTATTTGAGCCGCTCCAAGAGCAGTTTGATGCCAGTCAGCTAGACCAGAGCACTGCCTCTGGATCACTCCTCGGCACCCCCTCCCCTCTCCACACTCTCACCCCTCCACCCTCCACACCATCACTCGGAGCCCTGGCTAGGCTCAAAAGGTACATCTTGCAATGCCACTCAGAGCTACAAGTTCCTAACGGTGTTTTTAATCAAATTTTACAATTTTAACAAGCGAGGCATATGTTGTTCTAACTACCTGTCATTAACCTATTGTAGGTCTCACCCTGGCAGCTGTGGTGGTAAGGATGCCACTCTCTGTGACAGGAAGCCAAAACGTAAGTCATTCAGCTGCGTCTATCTCAGAGAGTGAGTGCTGTTGTTAAAGTCACTGGTGTGTTCCTCATAATAGAGGCCAAGCTGTGGGACTATGGTAGCACTATAAATAAAACCTCTCCTGACGTTGGTGGAAGCAAAGCTGAGGAGGGAGGAGGTGTCAGTGTGACTAGTACGGGTGAGACAGAGAGTGAGAGTCCTCTAGCAAGGAGGAGAAGAGGAGATGACCAGAGTGAAGACACCACGGGACAAGATGCCTCACCAATGGCTGCCCATCATTCACCCCAAATTATTGGTTCACCGTCGCCACAGTACCACTCAGATTCTTCAGCCATTTTGTCGGAAGGGGTTACCACCTCCCAGGGGTCACTGCAAAGTGGCTCACTACAGAGAGAAGAGATCACTAGTGCAAATGTACTGGAACCAGTAACTGTCCAAATTGTTGAAGAAACTCACAAGATCGATAGAACTTGTTCAAAAGATGAAGGCAGACTTAGTAGCTCATCAAGCAAGAAGCACGGAATTATAATCGATCGTAAAGAAGTGGCTGGCACACAGCAAAGAAATGTAGCGACAATGTCGATGGCATTCAGCCTGGGAGCTACGACAGAGAGACTATCATGGCTGCAGGACCATCATGGAGGGGCCTTGGTGGTGGAGAAGGAGAAGGAGGGAGAGAGTGATGGAAGGAGGTTTAGAGCAAAGATCAACCCAGCTAATAACAGCCAGGCCGAGGAGGAGCTCAGGAAACACATCAGGTAAAAGCTTACTTATCAGCTATATACCGTAGATCGGGATAATTTTGCTGGTAAAATATTAAATCTTCATGTATCGCATACACAAACGTACATAATACATCACTGTATTAACTAATGCACACAAAATATTTTGCATATTTCATTTTCATCGGGAAAAATTGTCGATGAAAAATTTTTAACAAACAAAATTTCCCGATCTACTATGGATAGAACAAGATCTACATTACCATAATTATTGTAGTTGTAACAAATACTGTGATCTGATTGGTCACTCAGAGGTCCGGGGCTGTGGCATCTCGAGCAAAGCGAAGTAAAATAGTGGATCTCCAACTGATCAATCTGACCTACAATACCTTACAATACCCACATTACCATAATACAAATACTGTGATCCAATTGGTCACTCAGAGGCCCGAGGCTGTAGCATCCTGAGCAAAGCAAAGTGAAATAATAGTGACTGATCAGATTCCTGACCTACATTACCCTACAATATCCTACAATACCTATAGAAGAAAATTGTCACTCTGAAAAATGTTTGTCATATTACTTGCCTTATAATATTATTGCAGCAAATCAGACTTTCTAAAGATGAAAATTCTAGGACAGGTATAGGCAGTATTACACTTTAACTGATTACCCAGTGATCACTGGATTTCTGCTCTTGTGTGTCAGTTCAACCTTGGCTTCATCATCACCCGACTTGGTCATGATCTGTTCATCGTAGACCAGGTAAAGCAGCTGCTTCCATTGTACAAGCTACACAGCCTGTCACTGCACACACACATATACGTACACTGATATTCCTGCAGCATGCTAGTGATGAGAAGTATAATTTTGAGTGTCTTCAGCGTGATACTGTCATTCAGCATCAGAGATTGATACAGTTAAGATGTCTCCCCTCTCCCTCCCTCCCCCCCCCCCCCCCCCCCCCCCCCCCCCCCCCCCGTTAGTGTGGATGGTTAACATTGTCACTTATTTGTGCCATTTTGCAGGCCCAAGTTGCTGGAGTTAACTGCTGTGGGGGAGAATATTGTCATGGATAACTTGGAAGTCTTCAAACTGAACGGATTTCAATTTGAAATAGACCATGAAGGTAAGTTCACGTCTAATGTCAGATATATACAATGAGCCTCAATGAGGGATCTTGAGCTGTTTTGTGCCAATTTTCTAGCTATGCCTACAAAACGAGTGAAGCTGATTGGTCAGCCTGTATCGAAGAACTGGAGCCTTGGGCCTAAAGGTGCATCAAATAATATTATTGTAATTTTGTGAAAATGCCATCTCAGGTATGTGCCGTTCCAGATATTGATGAACTTATTTTCATGCTGTCTGACGGCAGCTGTGGCTTGGTGAGTCTACATCAGCTCATGTGCTCTAATTCTCTCGTGCTCTGTTTCAGAGTGAAGTGGTGAGACCATCGGCTGTGAGGGCCATGTTTGCCTCGAGGGCGTGCAGGTAGGGAGGGAGGGAGGTATACATGCACGTGGAGCAGTTGAAGCCAGCCATTGTTGATGTTTTCAATAATTACAGCTGTGCTTACATTTTATTGGCATCCTTTGTTTGGCTTTAGGTCATCTATCATGATAGGAACTGCCCTCAGTCGTTCCGATATGAGAAAGGTAACTCACTCTCCACACTCAGCCAACTAAAACATGCTTTAGCTTGTTTACAATATTGTTATCATGTTGTTATTGTTCTACCTGCTCAGGTTCTAGATCACATGTCCAGCCTGGAGCAGCCATGGGTAAGAGAGCGATATTGGATGTGCATGGATCACTGCTTCTCTCTCCTCCCTGCAGTGCTGCCCTCATGGTAGACCCACTATGAGACACATTATAGACCTCAAGAAACTGCAATTCTAGCTTTATCTATGGCTCACATTAGTGCTGTATGTGTGTGTACATAATATTATAATAATATCGTATGTAAATACAGTACTTCCTTACGTCACGTGTATGGAATTCTTTGCTGTGGGAAAGAAACAGATTGATATCGGATAGTTTGGCGATTGTTGGGCAATTTTTGGAGGAAGATGGCTAACTCGAGCACATGTAAGTACGCAGTATCGGTTGCAAGTGTTGGTAAAGGCCGCGGCGGCTAGCGCAGTGAGGCGTTAACAACATTAAGTAGGTGTGATTTATTAATTTTTATCACTGCTATGTTTATTAAAATTAGCTGAACGTCAATCAAGAACTTCACAAGGTCTCAACGCTTCGATACTCAAGTGAGTAAACAAAATTTTACTATTAAGCTTATAAACAATAGGCTGACTAGCTAGCGCTAGCGTACGTGAGTAGATTTACAGTTTTTATTATTGAGCTGCCCTTTACGGGCTGGTATAGTGTTATGGCGATTCTGGGATTTTTCTGTAGGGGTTTCTAACTTGTATAATTATAATTTTTGTAACAGTCAGTTCAAACTGCCATCATAGGTAATAGAAGGGGGAGAAGGGATTGGAAACGCTTAATACTGAATCCATGACGCTGTGTATTGAACAAAAAGTGTCGCGGATTCATTAACAGCCTATCTGTCATATACAATGTATGGGCGTTTCCAGTCTAGCCCTCTTCGATCCCCCCCCTCTGTTGTCTATTTTAGGGGGGTTGGGTATCTAACGCCTCGATCCTGAATCCTGACTAGTGCTGCTCCCCTCAGATGTGTCAATAGCACTGAAGGCTAACTTAAGCTATCTTAGCTGCTGTGCATGTGTAGACATGTGTAGTGAGCACTAAATAGAATACCCAGCTGGTAGAAACCTTGCACCCCCCCTAAAACTGCCTATGTATACATATCCCAATGGTGAGCTCAAACAGGTTCTTAATCTAGCTGCTTCCCTCTCAGCTGATAGAACTTTGGGGATGGGAAGTATGATGTACATGTAGGTAGTACCTTGATAAAAATTATGGAGATTTTAACCATCACTCCACCTTTGCTGCTATCATATTAACATCCAGGTCTATCGAAAAATCCGACAACACTAATCCAGTAACTCTTCAAGGGGGTGGCCAGGTAGTGTTTGACAGAGTCAACAACTCTGCCTCTGAACAAACTGGCAGTGAAGATCTACGCATCAGAAACAACCAGAATGTCCAGGAAAGGATTCCTAGTACACTTGAAGAGAAGCATGCAACCATCGTAACAGTGTCCCATGTGGACAAGTCGACGGTAAAGACAGGAGATGAGGAAGACACAACTTTGGTTGATAGAAATGGCCTCCCAGATAGACGACATCATAGTGACCTCATACCCAAAGACGAGGTAGAGGCTCGCCCACCTGACGTACCTCACCCACGTCACCAGCCTCATGCACCTCACACTCATGACCTGGAGATTTATGAGGAGCTCGAGAGTTATATACATCCTGACAGATTTAATGATGCTGTGGAGGAGCAGAGTTATGACGAACGGAGGTCTCTCCTCGTGACTGGCCGTGTTCTGCCAACTCCGATTCTGGCCGACCAAAGGAACCGCCAACCACAGAACAATCCACCTGACAATGAGATGTTCCTTCCACTGGACCCAAGCTTACCCCTTCCTTTCTACTGGCCGGCTGAGTACTACATGTAGAGGATGACTTGGCAATCTCACTTAGTGACTGTCACAGGTTTCATGTACCATGCAGTCCTCACTCTCAATTGTTTGTCATGTGTTTTTTCAGCATTCAGATTTTATCCATTCATTCAATGTTTGTCCCCTCATAACGTCATGATCACCATGTTTGTGTTGCCAGTGTGATTATTAATGCATGTCATGCATCTTGGTTTTAAATCATGCACAATGTCATGTATTTAATTTTATTTTGATTTTTTTTAATCACACATTAAAATTTATGACTATATTATAAAATTGCTACATAAAATTCAACAAAACACTAAGTGGCAAAAGAGTCACTCAATAACAATTAATTAATTCAAGCTTTACATAATTATTAATTTTGATGAAGAAAGACAAAAAACCCATAATCTCTACTACTCTGTCCCTGTCTGCCAGCCCCTCCCCTCCCACTGTCTAGCTGCTGTCTCTCTGGCGCTCGTGGACTAGGACATGGTGCCAAAGACAGGGTTGTGGCGACAGATGCTGGGACCATGCTCATCGTAATCCTTCTTTGTGTGACACACTTCATAAAACTCGGGCTGAGAGAGAGAAAATGTGGATGTATGGTGGGGGTAATACAAGATAATGATTATTTTCCCTTACTGTGCTGGCCAGCATTGATCCTCCGAACCATACAGCATAGCGCTGCATGTGGTGAGTGATCACATTCACATCAATGGGCTTGGGCTGCATCGGGAATGGAATAATGGGAATCAAAATAGTCACTCTTACATAGAGGCGGCATTACCTTGAGCTTTCCTCCGCTGAGCTCAAAGCTGACTTGCAGCCTCTGTTCCACCGTGCGTTTCAAATCCCTCTGAAGGCGACGCCCAAAGTCCTTGAACATCGTCGAACCTCCAGACAAGACAATATTCTATAGTGGGAGGGGTCAGTAGTTAATAAAGAGTTATTCCCTGTTATTAATAGGTGGTGATTACCTTGTAGAGGGGTCGCCTGACATCGATGGGACAGTTCTGGATGACAGTGTCAACGACCTCAGAGATGGGAGTCGTGAAGTCTGGGTTGGAGAACTCTGGATGGAAGAAGATCTCGGGACCAAGGAAACGCTCATAACCAACATCAACTTTGAAGGGCTAGAGAGAGATGGTGGTGGGGGGATGCAAAATCATGAAATCGACATTTTTAGAGTATAGATCAAACACAATTAAACCACTATACACTGGATTAGCCAAAATCATAGAAATTAAAGGAGATTACAATGGAGATCAACTTACCTTCTTAGTGATTGAGTTGACTCCATCGTAGAGTTTGAACCACTTGTCTGGTTGAGTGTCGTACTTGTTGAACTCCTTAGCGATGTCGGGGCAGATGTATCCAAATCTCTCCTTGATGGCCTTGGCCGTCTCCAGAGACTGCTCAGGGGGAATTCCCGACTCCCTCTCTCTCAGCAGCTGCTGGATGAAGTATGTGATGTCTCGACCAGCGATGGGGATGTGCTTGATACAGCTGCCAATGACGTAACCTTCAGCCTGAGAGAAAGAGAGAGAGAATGAGTTTGGAAGCACTCAAGATGCTGTGAAGTTCATCTTACCACAGGGATGCAGTGAGTGACGCCATCTCCAGAATCAATGACCGTTCCAGTCAGAGTTCGCTCACCAACTTGACGCGAGGTCCATGACGCAGCCAGTGCAAGAACAGCCTAAAAATCATGTGGACATTGTACATGTTCGTATGTGTGCGATTGTTAGTAGACCATATTTGAGTAAACACTAACGCTAATATTTTTCGTCAATCATATGATATTATACATAATACAAATGTACACACACATACACACACTGTGCTAGCCTCACCTGTACAGCGATGTAAAGGCCTGGTACATTGAATGACTCAAACATGATCTCTGCGGTGTACTCTCTGTTCTCTGGCGTGTTGAGTGGAGGTTCTGTGAGGAGGAAGAAGTGGTCCTCGGGCTCAGCTCGGAGGTACTTGAAGATGCACTGCTCCCAGAATCTCTCCATGAGGTCCCAGTCCTCAACTATGCCATGGCGGATCGGGTACTTCGTGGCATAGCCAGGCACATCTGCCTCATCTCCAATGTAGAAGTCTTTTAAGGAGAGAGAGAGAGAGAGAGAAAATTAGAAAAAAAATCATATCATAAACACACTAGTTTCATATGGTATACATATCCTTACACCTACAAGTACACAGTTTCAATATTACAGGACTTTCACTATTTAGAGAGGCCTAGCTTTTCTCACCTAGATCATCGACTCCTTTGGTTAATCTTCTCTGAGTCCTGTCGCCAACGTGAGCTGACTCCTTGATACCAATGGCTGCGGAGAGAGAATGCAACATAAGTCACCAATGTTTATGGGTTACATGGATACCACAATCCCATTCAGCTAATACGCTGTCTTCCAAACATAGAAATGCCCTATAAAACACATCAAGGGAAGGCCTAAGGGTGCCCATCTTCCTGGGCATGGTGGACACCCTTTTTTTTAATAACAGAAACGACTTCATGTAGTGATAAATCTTATTCTAGCCGGTATGTGTTGAGGTGGGAGGGGAGGGGAGGGGAGGGAGAGAGGGGTCCGCATGTGCTACACTCGTAGTATCAATAAAAACCGATGCTCTTGTACAAATTGAAATAATTTATACTGATCTTGTGAACTCACATGAAGGTACGATGAACTGAGGCTCTGTGTTGCCAGCAAACCCGAGCTTAGTGTACCTGCAACGATCACATATTAATAATTAGTCACAACTCGATACGGATAGTATCTGAGGTGATGACCAGCAAGGCCAGGCTTTGATCGAGAGATTCATTTTAATACGTATCATACTGTAGCGGCGGAGGCACTCACCCTGTTCCATTGTCGATCACACATGCCGGCATGCGAGTGGCCATCTCTTCAACGATTGACAACTGCCCTCTCCGCGATCGAAACACAAAGATGGCCGATCGAAACGATTTCCATAAAAGGTCACGTGCGGGTCGGTGAGCACTTGTGGGCGTGTGCATGTATAATATAAAGCGCATGCGCTAACCACCCCGTTCCCAGGATCCGATTCCGATTTTGAGTAGCAAGCGGGAACGTGACCGATAACCTTTGGTATGCGCGGTAGGCTTTGATCTTCTGGATAAATTAGCGGAAGGTAATTTTCATGGCATGTGTCCTGTCATGTCATGAGCTCTCTCAGCTCAGCAGTCAGCGGGTCAGTATTTGAAGCGCAGCTGATGATCTAAAGCGAAAACTCGTCCTAACTTAGTTGTTAGAAAGTGTGTTTGAAGATTTTCGCCAGAAGTTGTGTCGGAGGGTCGACATTTCTGACGATCGTGGACATTTCTACTCTAATCTACTTAAATATTGTCGGTAAGTGCGTTGAAAGTATGTTGCACCTTGGGGGGAGTGTAGGGGAGGTGCGAGTCTTTGACACTATTGCTATCAGTGGTGGAAGGAGAGAGAGAGAGAGAAGGAGGGGAGGAGAGGTCAGCTGATGATGACGAGATCTCATCATGCAGCAGCTGCGATTGGCAGACTAAAGTTATTTGAGTCGAGCAGCTCATTAGTGAGCAGAGCGTGGACGTGGCTTCATGCATCGCCTTTTTGGGTGCAGTCTGTTTAGTTTTGTTCACTAGCAAGCAGTCTTTGCTGGAGAGAAATCACTAGCCTCCATAGCATCTGATTGGATGAAACCATGTTCTGTATCATGCCATGCTTGAGTAGCCAGTGGTCAGGTGGTGTACATCTGTATATAAATTTGTGGTCCACTACTCCTAAAACTGAAACGTTTCTCCAGTGAAAGTGCCACAGTCTAGAATAAGCATACACAAACAGGTACAGCTGCACTCTTGTGGTGGTTGTTTTGAGACGAATGCTGTTTCGTCAGTTTATCACTTATTTCTGATGTTTAGTATATCAGCTGCTCCACTGCTTGCAACTGATGCAAAATTCGACATTCTCCCAAAAAAATCCTTTCCCAATACTCAATACTGTTTATGATTGCTACCTATTCAATACCAGGTTCTAACAATACAACTGACCCATATTTCCCCCATACTCCTTCGGTCTGCGCCAGGCCTTGGGCTGTTCCTATTGGCTGTGCTAGCTGCAGCTGCCTGAGCCTACATACTCCAGCTTCAACTGTTTATGAGGTTTGTGGTCTCGTGTTAATTAGATAAAGAGTGTATTGTATTCTTTGAGACTTCCTAGCTGGTTAGCACCTAGAGTTGCCATTCACTGGCTCCAGGGTGCCGGTATGTCCTAACAGTACATCACACTATTGCTAACTCTGGCTAGGCTCTCTCGGTTGCAAACAATGGGCATTCCTGTGTGCATCCATACACTGCACCATATGCTTCCCATCATGCTAAATGTTTGGCGTATTGCTACTTCCAAAGCTTCAGTGTTTGTAGCCGAGATGATCGAAATTCCAGGTGGCTATGCAACGCTATGAGGAATGCTGTAGGCCTCTGTTGCTAATTTCCATATGTCTCTCATTCTCTGTGTAGCTGTGGCGTTGAGCTGTCTACTCTCATTGTGTGTGTGTTGTCAGCTCCGGCCGGCCAACTGCGTGTGGGCCACTATGCTGCGCTGGAATGCCCTCTGCCAGTAAAAACATTTCGCGCAGTAAAAACATTTCACCCCCACCAACTATCCCCAGGCGGTGATTAAGATCTCTTAGCTTGATCGATCTCTCGCTACCACAGATAGGCAGCCCACTTTATCCTCTTTGGGAGGCTTGGTGCCCCCCCTCCCTCCCTCGCTGCTGCTGTCGTTACGGCTCTGATGCTCTCTGGATTGCTAGACATTCAGGTGCACGGTTTGAGATAGCTTATATTCAGTAATGGTGTGTGACGTTTGGCCAATCTCATCCCTGTAGATGGCTCTAGTGGGCTGATATTATGATAATGACCACATGCGCTTATCTGGAATGTGGACATAACCTTATACCAACACGAAGTCGATCACGTTAAAATAACGCTGAAAAAGCCTTCGCTATTTAAAATTAAATTTTATAGGAACACGTACTGATAGTATCCGTTATCAAATTCTGTGCATATATTATAGCTTATTGAATTAAATTCTGTTGTGTTTCGCGGTTGTAGCTATGCCGTTTTTGCTTCCCCTCCACCCTTCTCCGCTGCACACTCCCTCTCACACTCCTCCCATCACTCCTGCTCTCAGCTAGACCTCTGGAATGTTGACCCAATTAGGCCAAGCTGTGAGCTCTAAGAGAGCCAAACACAACTCTTAAGTAGCTCCGCAGCTTAGTAGTACGACGGTGAAGCTTTGGATGACCCTCGTAGTTAATCGTATCGGAAGTTCATTCAACGCTAATGAGAGGTACTTCTGGATTGTTACATGCTCAGACAGTTACTACTACATGCGCACATATTCTCAGCTTAGCTCCACCATACCACCGAAGCTTGTTATCTCCAGCATGTGCATGTGTGTGTGTGTGTGTGTGTGTGGTTGATTATGCGAGCTATTTTAACTTTCATCCAGGATGTTGGGGCATCATATTTCCTAACAGGCCCAGTAGTCCACCCTGTACAGCAGGATATGAGTAGATGTGATAATCACCTCCAGATGGCCCCAACCTTTTGATGTGGTTGAGAATGCTCTCTCTCTGCTTGCACTGGCACAGTAGTAAATAGGGAAGGGGACATGGCAAATGTGTGTGTACCTGACCAGCTCTGCAGCCTGAAATGTGCCTAAATCCTTAATTATCCACTATTTTGACTTGTTTCTGGAATCCCCCCCCCCCCCTGGTTTTCCTACTCCAGGCTTCTGTTGTCCAGTGCTACCTTTCCGTACAGCTGTGGTCGGTTGTGGTGGAGTAATTATTATTAGATTATCCATTAACGAGCGGCACAATGTGTGCAGTGGCTTAGTTTGTTGTTTACGTTGGTTTGTTGGTTGCCATGGTGACTGGTGTGAGGGCTCAGCTGTGCTAGTGCTTGCGCTGGTTCTGCTAGCCTGCCAAAGTGGATAATGAATCTTCAGAGGAATATTATTAATGTTTTCTTGATGGGTTTTAGAGGGTGCCATTAGCCTGCCTGCATATTATTCTACCCTCCCTACTTCTCTCTCTCTCTCTCTCTCTCTCTCTCTCTCCTTCCTCTGGCTTCCCTCTGTTCTCTGTCGAGCTGCAGTGAGGTTACGATTTGTGAGTTATTGTGGTCTAAATTGGTTGCAAACTGTTGAAACAACACCACCGAGTGTTTGTGTTGTGACTGTGAGCTTTGCTGTACAAATTTCTCTTGGGAGAGTGAGCTTTGTGTTTTGATGGATTGTTGATGTCGGACAAGTTAGGATAGAGTGCGGTAGCCGCGGGGGTCCCCTGGGTATTGGCACTGTTGTCACGGCATCCATTGCGCAGGACTTGAAATGACTGTAACAATATTTGCGGAACTGAGAGATTATTTATTGAAAAAGTTAGTCGTATTCATGGCAGCCTTGAAGTATGTTATAATACTATTCATGATGGCTGGATGGCTTTGGAGATCAGTCGACTGCTAGGCACCTTCAAAGAGTTATGAATGATAGCAGCACTGTTTACCTGGCTCTCCCCACTCACCAGCCACTGCCTTCCCTGCAGTGGGGCAATAGTTGAACACCAATGTTATAGTGATCATGATTATACCAACAAACACAGTGATGTGTTTCTTACATCACCACGGTGTATTGAGTGTGGTTCCCAGTGTCCTATCCTGTGAATATTATGCAAGGAATTGTGTTATGTACGTAATAATAATATTATTGATGGTAGTGTTTGTGGACTTTGCCCTTTGCTTTGTTATGGGTTAGTCCACTGTGAAAGTGAGTTGTGAGGTGGCCTTCTTTCATAATCAGAGGAGCCTCCCCGCTCAGATGGTTTATGTTTAGATAGGCAGTTTCCCCAGTAAACAATTTATCAGTTTTAAGTACCTGTTAACTGAATGTAATACTGAAACACCATCACTTTCGCTATACTGCATGTTGCTCACCACAAGAAATAAATAAATAAATAAATTACTCTGCCAATTTCATTATGCACACCATCTTGCAATATTTGTGTGTTCTGTGTACTAATATTCACTTCCTTCGATAATATCCCCCCCCCCCCCCCCCCCACCACACACACACACAGAGTGATCAGCTGAAGGATGGCTTTCTTTTGTGCTGGGTCATCAGGAGAAGCCAAGAAGAAGAATGCTAAGCCAGGTATGGAACACTTGCACTCTGAACTCTGTATCCCTCATAGTAATGTCGTGTATGCATTGATAGTGTGCATGCCAGTATAGTATGTACAGTATGGTACGTGTTTGCTTTGCTATTGTCGTGAATGGAGATAAAGGAGTTGGTTCTCCAGTTGAGTGGCTGTCTCTTTGTTTTCTCTCCATTATCTCACTCTTGTTGGGCTGGCCTGAGAGCTAGCTGGCTGAGCTGGCTGCTGTGTCATTGCTGAGTCCATTCCCTTCTTCTGGTCTGATTTTGGTGAAGCCACTGCATTGCAGTCTGCCCCACCAACACCTTCCCAGCTTTGTTTCTGTTGAGGTTCACCTTTAACCAGTTGCATATCCTCCCTTCTTCATTTCCTGAAATGGCTGGCAAAGCTTAAGTGTTCTCCTTTCACCTTTCATGTCCTTTACTTCCTCCCCTGTGGAGCAATAATATGCCCTCTCCCCCCTCTCTCTCTCTCTTCCCCCTCCCTTCCTCTCTCTCTCTTCCTGTAGCTTCCTGTGTCTCCATGACTAGCTATCCCACACCTCACAATACTCACTACCCCTCTTGGAATCCTTGCTTCACTACTAGCTTCCTCCCTCCCTCCCTAGCTCCTAGCTCACTCCAATCTGTTATTGCCATCTTAGCTGGCCTTGGTCGCCTGGCTGCCTGCCTGGCTTGTTGCAGTTCAATCAGATGTGGCCCTAAGGGCAGCTGTCTCTCTGAGCTGCCAAGTCTGTGGGCCACTGGTCCCCCAAGAGCGTATGCTTTTAAGGAGAGAGTGAGAGTGGAGTAAAAAATCCCCTGCTCTTTCTGGCTAGGGTGATTATTTGGTATGGCTAGCTAGCATCCTCTCTCTCTCTTTTCTTCTTCTCTTCCTTAAAAACACCCAACGTGTGGTCTATGTCCAAAACATGCTCTTGGTGGAATAATTATAGTAGCCAGCTTTTCCACATAACTGGCTGTGCATTATTCAATGTGTTGCCTTCCTTGAATGAGCTCTGTCTGTCCATTGCCGCCACTTGCATATCTGTCATAGCTGCCCCTCTTTGTGAAGGCACTAACTCTGTTTGATCACAGAATTCTCAAATTTCACTAGAATGATAACCTCTTAATAACCAGAGATGTTAATTATCCAGCCCACAGCCTCTTAGCATTGACATTTTGCAAATTTAATTTTAGTCAAGAATTTTTTTAGTTTCAGTTGCTATGGTGATACATGTGATATTTGTGGTGGGTGTGAGTGTGTGCCTGTGGTTGCACCTGTGCTGCTCTTGTTTGTGTACTACATAATACTTGTGTGCATGTGTACCTGTGATTGACATGAGTCATGAGTGGCTGTTTAGATAGTGCCAGATAAGATAGGCTTTTATGTGTCACATTGTGAGTGAGGTATGTCATTAGCCTAGCTACCTCAAAATGTCATCCCATCTACCTTAAGTTTTTCCCTCCAAAACTGGCTCTGTGTGGGGGGTCAGAGTGCACGTACTAGGCCAATGTAAGTTTTCCTCCCAGCTGCTGAGTAGTGTATTTGTAACTGAAGGTCTTTATTTGTAGATACATGTTATATATTTGTTGTATTTTTACGGATTGGCCACCTGGCCTGGGGCGGCCTATTTGCTAGCCAGCTGGCCGTGTACTTATATTCCAGCCTATAATACGCCTGCTTCCTGTGGTCTAGTGTTCTGTTTAGCTAATGTATAGTGCTTTAGCTAATGCCATTAGCATGTTGTATCGTGCTGCTGCATGTACATGTACAGTGTAATGCATGTAGGTGTACATTAATGGCTGATGAGGGATTGGTGTGCACTTGAGAGCATAGCTTAGTTCCTAGAAATCTGTACCAGCTGGATAGTATTGTGATGACCCTTTACCTCATAGTACTGTTATCATGGTTGGTTGGTTTCAGATTGTGTGAGCTGGTTGGCTATCTATTTTGGGAGAGATGTGTGGTCAACTTGTTCTATCACCCTTTCTCTCGCTCTCACACACTCTCTCTCTCTTTCCTTTGCCTTGCATTTCACAATATCCTTGAAAGTACAGTCATCATTTTTGATGTGTAAGGTGTTTCTCTTCTTTGTTGTATGCAAACATTAGATAATCTTTAGCTTCTCCCTCCCTCCCTCCCTCCCTCCTGCCTGAGCTGCCTGCGGTGCCATGTCAGCATGAGTCCTAGCTACAGTAGTGTGAGTGGCTTGAGGTGTTACAGCATCAGGTCACTGGCTGCCTCTCTGTTTCTTGGCTGTTCTTTGCTTGTTCTCTGCATACCATAGAGCAGGAGATCACATGACTCTGCTGTGTGGAGTTCACAGTGGACCCACTGCATTCATTCCCACGCAATTAAACATCATTTGTTGTCTGATGCGGCATACCACATCTCTCTCCCTTTCCCTCTCTCTCTCTCTCTGTCTTCCTCTTTGTGCTCCACTTAAGCTATTTGTCCATCAGCCACCGTAAGATGTTTGAAGTAGGCCGTATGCGCTACTAGCATATGACGCACTCATTAATATCATTCCTTGAATACTGTGTGGCATTATCGGATTAAATATCATTCACAAATTATAGCAGCGGACCTCTCTTCCCTAAATGGATTCCATGTTCTAATCCATCTAGATACACTGTTCCTCTGATGTTGGTTACACAGCTACACAGCAACATGGCTGCATGGAGGGGGGAGAGAGAGAGAGAGAGAGAGGAAGGGAGGGACCCATAGGCTACTGGCTGCCTACCTGTAAATCAAGTAGTAGCCACTTTGTTTTTTTAATGATTTGTTGCAGTTGTTTTGTTGTTCACCTGCATGGTATTATCTTGGCTGAGTGAGTGGCTAGTACAGATAGGTGATATGTTGTTTCTCTTCTCTGCTAGTTTACTTATCGGCTGTCCTGCTCACTAGGCTGTGTCTGATAACTCATCTTTCCCATTACCCCATTAGCAAAGACAACCCTAGCCTCCTCTCTCTCTCCCCTCACCTGTTGACTGCTTGCCCTGTCTCTGTTGACTGACTGTGGTTGTTTGCGTGTTCTCCTTCACTGAGCTAGACCATATGCTCGTCAGACTGTCTTCCATGGTAGCCCGGGTCCCCCCCCCCCCATACATTCACACTCAAATACCATATTCATAGCCAGCTCCTACGAAATAAGACTGTGACTGAAAGTGTTAATCGATGCCTTGACTGATCAACCTTCAAGTTTCTTCCTGCGCTATCTTCTAACACTTTGGAACGGGAATGGGACATGCTACCAAAGGTCCCCCCCCCCCCCTCTCCGGCTCCTGTAGTCTGTCTTGTTCATGCTTTGGTGTCTTGTTGAGGTTCACTATGGAATGACCCAGTCCTCTGATAGCCATCTATCATTACCTCTTATCTTGTCATGCGTGACTAGATTGTGCACTGCTGATAACATGACATTATCACATGCTCATGCATGTGCATGTGCATGTACATGTACATGTGGTGTCATGTCTGATCATATCATCTGATCACCTTGGATTAAGCTGGTTAGCTGGCTGCTGCTTGGCTGCTTAGCTGTTTGTGTGTGCTGGAGGGAGAGAGAGAGGAATCTTTGTGGTGAAATTCGGGTCAACCTTTGTTTTCAAAACTCCCTCCATTTCAGAGTCACTGTTTATGTAAATTCATTTTTTTGGATGACAATATTATAGTCTCCATTTATAGGAAAGCCAAAAAAAATTTGGAGCCAAATATTGAAGAATGGGGAATGAACCGATTGAGGCATAATGAGTTGTTTATGCACAAGTATTGTTTGTGCTATTGAGATACTATGAAGATGGCTGACATTTGATCTCCTCTATTGGAAGTTGTTTTCCCCCTAGAGCCAGCTAGCTAGCTGTCTACTGGTCCAGGCCCCTAGCTAGCTAGCTAGCTGCTGTTAGTCCATACTATTGAAGTCTCTGGTCAAAAGGAGATTAGTGTCAGTGACTTCAGCAGGAAAAAGTGATGTGTGTGCACATTATTATGCATATCTGGCCCTCTGTGTAGAAACTATGCCTTTAAAGGAGCCTCTGTATAGCAGTATAGACTGGACTATAAAGGAAATCTGTGCTGGCATTGTGACTTATAGTGTTTCCAGTGGAGTATGCAGATGCAGCTGCTGTTACTCTGGCTCTGTGTCTGTGGCATGTGACCAGCTGCACTCCCTGTGGTCTGCTCTGTGTTTGCCAACAATGGTGGCCCTACCCCTCCCTAATTCCCTCCCTTCCTCTCTTCCCTCCATAGCTCTTGGTTTTGGCGGGCTCTCCCATGCAGGTGACAGCTCCCAGCCCTGGGCTCATCTCCCCTTATGGATATGCCTCATTTACATGTATAATAATATTTATTAGTAAATCCCTGCCAAACTTGGAGATAATTACAGATTAGCAGTACACTAGCCTATAATTAGTATATGTGGTTGAGTAGAGTGCAGGTGCTGGTGTGGTCAGCTCCAATGGTGTGCTCCATATAGACTTATCCATATAAGGAAATCTGATCTGCCTCTAGATTTTCCATTAATGCTCGACTCATTTGTAGTGCTATTTGAGCCTCTATTCCTTGTTTGGCTGCGGTCCCAGTTAACCTCTCACTCAGTACACAGCAGTATACCCCCTGCTCCTGCATGCATGTTGCCATTGGATACATCTACCTTGTATATATCATGTTTCTGATTGGTTAACGTGTTTGTGCGTCCGGCGACCAGTGCTGTATGCATGTACATTTGTTCGTATACACTTCCTTGTAGTTCTGCAGTACGTCACCTTATCCGTGTCCACTCTCGGCATCGGGTACTGGCATGCCAAGCTGGGCCGGCCTAGCTGTATTGACTAGCTGAAGCCACACAGTGCAGCCATTAGTCAGCTATTTGAAGGTGGGCAGTGTGCTTTGTGGCTCAGTTGAGCGTTGTGAAGCGACTTGGCTGGCAGCTGCTCCTTCAAAGAATCTCTACAGTTATTGAGTAGCTATTAGCTGGCATAGCGCTGTCACGTAGATGTCCTAGTGACTGCTATATAGCTAGCTGACTTTAATTCTGTGAATGTGTGCATGTGGACACATTGAGAAATGGCTTTCATTCAACATCTGCCAGAGATTTGGGCCAGTTTTAGAGGTGAGTTTTGTTGATGATGTAATGATTAGGTAAGGGAGGGGGGCTTGCATGCTGGGGAGAGTGGGGGAGTGCGAGTAAGTGAGTAATATAGCAGGTGTTTTTGGTTTTGTAGTGTGGGGAGATAACAAAGCCTTTGTTTTGTGGAGTCTGAGGGGTGTTTTTCACACAGACCCACTGTGGCTTTGCCCAATAAAAAGGATATGCTGGGCTGGTAGATTTCAGTTCCTGCTGAGTCCAGATAAGTGATAAGTTGGAGTGGAGCAGCTGTACTGAATATCTGGCTAGCTAGCAGTTTATTGAAAAATGTCTCTGTTCAAGAGTAAGAAATCAAAGCAAAAAGGTGAGTGTCTAGTTTTTTGCTTGACTTGGCTGAGTGGTTGTGAGGATCATGGGGGAGACATGAAGCTTAAGTGCTTGTAGGTATGAACTAATCATAAGTGGCAAATCAATGAGGCAGCTGGTGCAGTGCTGGCCTAGCTTATCAAAGCAGGGCAAGGGGGTGACACTACATAGGCATCTGTACTTCCACCCGCGACCGGGGTCAAAGTGAAGTCAAGCAGTCAAGGCGAAATTCTGAAGGTGGTCAAACGGTCAAGCAAGGAATCGAGGGTAGCTTAGAAACGGTCAAAGCCGCTCCAGGTGCTCGGTGGGCGTGGTTAATGCTGGATAATCAAGGGGTCAAAGCTAGATTTTTGGAGCGGTCAAGGGGTCAAGCTCAAAAATTCGATGGGTCAAGATCTTGACCCCGGTCGCGGGTGGAAGTACAGATGCCTATGTAGTGTCACCCCCTTGCAGGGGTCCACCCCCTGGCCTGGCTAATTGCTTATGTGTGGGAGATAGATCAAGGGAAGGAGAGAGAGAGAAAGGTGAGAGAGGGCTTATCTGGGTGGTCTCCAGCCTATATTCAGTGTAATGAGGCAAAGAGATGTTATCACTTGTGTCTGTCTGATCTGAGTGGCTGCCATTGATCGATCTAGCTCCATACCTGGGGCTGCAGCTAGTGCTAAGCTGTGTGGTAGTGTTTCCCTTGGCCTAATGGGTCCAGGTAGTGAGCAGCGGCTGTGATTGAGTGACTCTAGCTACCTTGTTTGATAACAGCATACCAGTGCCAGTCATAGGTCATGTCTGTAGATTGATTAATCACTGGACACTAGCTTTTCATTAACTACCTTCATTTGATTTGGATGTGGGCCGGCAGTGCTAGTGTAATACATGTTATGTATCGTGATGGAGTATACTCTGTCATTGTCTCTCTCTCTCTCTCTCGTCTTCTCTCATTCCTCTTAAACTCCAGATTGCTCATTATTACCAGATACAGTTGCAGCTGCTTAGCTCTTTAGAAACACCCCTAGTGCGGTACTGTACTTGACAGAATATAAATACCATCAATTATAATATGAAGGTTTCGGTAGTCTTGTTGGGTACTTAGAATATCAGTTGTGTAGCTGGAAATTCTTTTTCTCGTGTCTGCTACGCTTGAGCTGAGCGTGCAGCGTGTGCCAGCTTCTCACATTTCACTTATCTCTCTTTGTTCAATTAGTGAGTTGACTTTGGCCCATGTACATGTACATGCAATTACATGGGACGGACATGTACATGTACATGTAATTACATGGGACTGATATGTACATGTGGTTTGTATGATTGTGTTGGTGGTGTTGTAACGTAATTAGGATCCGATTTCTCACCAGCAAATTTGCCCTTTGTCTTTAGCAGCTGCCGGGTTTGAAGGTCGTCCCTCCGCGGCTGCGGCCCGTGGGTGGGTGTGGCCAAAATGCCTGTGGGCTAATATCAATTATAGACTCATCCAGGTGTGATTTGTCGCTAGCTGTGGCATTAGCGTTTGACTAAACTGGAGTGTTGTCTGCGTGTGTAATATGTAGTGTACTCTTGAAAGGTCTATTGTGGCATTCCTCCCTCTGGGGGCTGACCTCACTGAAGCCATAACAGATCCTCACCCTAGCCTAGGTCAGTGACTCTGTGTATATGTATGAAGCTGTATATACGTGAATATGCCTGCTGTGCTGTGGTAGTGTACGTATACTGTTATGATGAATCACGCTAGTCTAAACTGGAGGCTGTGTTGTGCCTCTGTTGTCCCCAGAGAGAACCAACCTTCCTTACTTTTGGAGAGTATTGCCAGCTCCAAATAGTGTTTCCTTTCTCTCAGTGTCACCTTCTCTCTGTCCATACCACCTCTCTTCCCTCTGGTACATGATAGCCCTAGCTCTCTTTGTTAACACTCTGGAACACAAACTCCATTTTGATTTTTACACTTTTTCACATGCTTTTAAAGTGTTAGATATCACGTATTCACTCTCCCTCACCACCATGCAGGTTCTAAGCCAACGGCTCACCCTAGCAAGAATGCTCACGCCATTGGCAGCATCCCCAACGGAGGGGGTCGAAGTTCAAGTCAGTCGACGGATCAGCCAATGCCGAGTATCCCTCACTCCAACTCAAAGGATCTTCCTCCAAACAGCCGCAAGATGATCGTCCTTCAGGAGTACACCCCACAGGACAACAGAGGGCTGATGGTGAAGAGAGGAGAGTCAGTACAGGTCATAAGTCAAGATGGCAACTGGTTGTTCGTCCGTAACGAGTGGGGGAAAGAGGGACACGTCCCCAGCTCTCACCTCGTGGCCCCGTACTCCTCCATGAGGTCAAGGTCCAAGAGCAGTGGTGGACTAGGTCATCCCATGCGCCCTGTCGCCAGTGGCTCGAGTATCGTCAGCAGCGATGTCGACTCGTCGTTTAGCAGTGGCAGAGGGGGAGTCCCTATTCATATGAGCCAATCAGCCGGGCGGCCAAGGAATTTCTCCTCCAGCGATAACCACAGAGTCGATAGTCGAAGAGTTGTCTCTCCACCGAGCTTGTCACAGAATGACATCATCATTACATCAATGTCTCAAGGGACGGGCACAGCGTACGAGCAGAAGTACTCTCCGTCCTCCTCGAGCGGAGTGGCTAGCATGAACGGCCCTCTCTCTCCGAGCTACACGTCACTCCAGCACTCCAACTCGCAAGAGAACGTGGAGCCACACCCACCTCACTCCAGCAGCAGCAGTATCACTCACGACCAGTCCTCCCTCTCAAGCGTAGAAGAACACGAACAGAGACAGTGCTCCATGGAAACTCCGCCCCTTATCACCAATGGCCACGCCCCTAGTAACGGCCACGCCTCTAGCAATGAGAGAATCAGGGGGAATGTTAGAACACTGTCAGAGTCTCACATATCTCGCGTGAAGACGAGACCGCACAAGAAGGGGTCTATGAAGCATAACTACAGTACCGTCGCCGACGACATTCCTCCCCCTGTGCCCCCCAGAATTGGTCATAGTGGTTTTATGAGTAATCGTGGTGAGATTGATGATGACAGGGGGGACCCTTATGCCGACCCCGTTGACCTCGTCCAACAGCAACACATGCCTTTCACCAGCAATTCTCTGAGGAGAGAAGCTGACGTGAGAATACGCGATATCAGAATGGCCAAGGAGAACGGTGAATATTCAGAGGTTTTTCCAGGGGGAGTGCGATCGAGGGGGGCCAACGAATTCCACTACCCCGCCTACCACCTCTCGCAGGAGAACGAGAGTGAGGGGGGATCGAGCAGCCGACGATCGTCAAAGAAAAGCAGCTCAACATGCATGTCTTCCCACAGCCGTGGAGGAGGGTACCCCCAGCAGAGGGGAGAGGTCGTCCAGCACTACGACTCGAGAGACGTTGTGTTGAGCTTGCCCGATGAAGATGACAGAGAAATTGAAATCCTACCAGAGACCACGGGACAAAATCCTCAGACCAGGATCGATAAGTTTAGGAAGTTTGTATGGGGAGTGTATATAGTGACACATGAGTTTGAGTCACTCGATGAGAACGAGGTCTCGGTTCACCCTGGAGACCATGTCTCCGTCTTCAACCAAGACGATAGAGATTGGTACTGGGTCGTCAAACACTCAACGGCAGAGGAAGGGTTCGTGCCAAGCTGCATCCTGGAGGAGACTAGCGTCCCCGAGAACAGCCAGTATTCAGGTGAGCAGAAGTAGATTATCAGAATAATAATATTACGAGTATATGCAACGAGCAACATAGTCATCTTTCTCAGAATGTGTTAGTTGTAGCAGCTGCCTACGTGATGACTCTATAGCGTGACGATACTTAGAATAGTTGCCAACTCTGGACAGCTGTGTACCTATTCACGAGTTAGTTTTGTTGACCTCCTGTTAATTAGCGAGGGCATTGATTCACGGCCCTGCCTTGCCAAGTGATAACCTGCTACCGTAGTCTGCCCCCTCAGCCAGGACTGCATGGGAATACAATATTAATAATAGTCTCCTGATTCTTTGAGAATAGTAATATTATCTCGAGAGAGACATATTTTTTATCACTATTGACTTACAATTTCTTTAAAAAATCATATTTCTCTCTTTATTCCCTTCCCTTCCAGTAATGGATGTTGGTGCTCCAGTGTCCGAGAAGCCGCCTCCCCTTCCTCCCAAGCAGCCTCTCCACTCATCACAAGGACACACCCTCTATGACCACACCCAACACTTTCGGCAGCGAGCCCAGTCACATGACACCCGTCCACCAACCACGATTGTCCGTCGGCCATCGCCAGCCACCGGTCACAGAATGAGGGGTCGCCTCAACTCTGATGGCAGTACACAATCCAGCCCTCGTAGCAGCAACAAGGCGCCGTCGACGTCAAGCATCGAGAAGGCGGAGCTTCGTGAGAGTCCTCCACCCCCTTACAGCGAGTACGATCGTGATCACCTTCCTCCCGTTCCCCCTCGTCACTATAGCCACACCTCCCACCACCAATCAGATCACCCCTACCCCCAGCCCGGGCGGAACATGCAGCGCACACGTTCCCACGGACAGGTGCAGTTTCGTCGCCAGGGGATCGCTCCCCTCGCGCCGATCGAGCGGAGTCGCAGCGACAGGAGGGTGAGTCCTGACCAACAGGTGTTTCAGCTACGGTCACCTACGACTGTCACGGGAGGGACACTCGTCTAGATCCATGAGCAAAGCTTTGTCAAGCATTTTGATTGACTCGTGCAACAAAAAGACTATTACTGTTTGTACTGATGTGTACATTTTGTATCACTACGTGCCTCCCGTGTGTCGTGTATGTGAGAGTATGTGTCTTGTGCTGTTTTTTTTGTGATTCATATAAATTCACTTATCATGCGACGAAACTATCACCACTTACTCAAAAAAAAGCACTTAATTCTGTGTCGTGTAAATACTGAAATAATTGTTGCTGTGTACAAATAATAAATGTGTGTGCGTGTGTTTCTATGTTGGTAATTTTTGTATGATTTTGTTCGATGCTGTGAAGTTTGAATCTATATACCATAAGTTCACTTTCTTGTATTAAAATTTAATATTTTACGCCCTCTCTCTCGCTGTCTGTGTATGCGAGTGGCTCACTCACTCCTGCTCTAGTTCGATGAGTACTCCATCACAGTCCTTGGGGTGGAGGAAGACGACTGGCTTACCATGAGCACCAATCTAGAAAGAAGTAAACAAGCTTTTATCACCATTCCAAACATGCTAGCAGGGATGTTACAGCAGCCTAAACATGGGTTCCCCGTGTACCTGTGGTTCAGGGTTGAGGGGTCGAATTTTGCCCTCCAAGTCTTTGATCGCCTTGGTGATGTCATCAACCTGTTCGTGTAGGTACAGGTGCATGTACATAGTATGTAGGACACAGGAAGTGAACTTTGACCTGCAAGAAGTATCTTGTTGGTGTACGATAATGATATCTATTAGTGACCTCGATCCCTCTCCCATACCAGAAAGTTCAGGCTTTGCCACAGAGAGTAGCTGCAGCTAGGTGGAGGGTGGACTCACCTCCAGGCAGATGTGATGCATTCCTCCAGCTGGCTTCTTCTTCAAGAACGACTCAATTGGACTCTTCTCCCCAAGAGGGTGAAGCAACTGCACACCAGTATAATACATGTACACACATACATCTTCAGTCCTCTACTCCCTATCTTAAAAAGAATAATAATAATATTACGTGACCTGCTCTGAGAAAAGGCATAAAATTTAATATTCATTTTCCAATAATGGCTGAAATATAAAAAAATCTGCTTTTCTTCAATTTTCTACTTTTTAAGTCTATCAAAAAATTGAAGGTTCTGGCTTCATTTTGATGTATTATGTTTATAAATACTATTTTGTATCAAGTAAAATGTATCTATGGGCACAATTAATTGCTCCGATAATATATGTAACTTAATACAGAATTTAATTAAAAATTCCTGTTTTCAGAAAACGACTCTATCTGCCCGAGTGAATAAAAATCCACTTGTGATCAATATTTTTCCTTGAGACTTGCACCATTGTACTCAGCATAGACAGAGCTATCTATCCATGCTAAAATCTCAATATTCATAAAAATATCTGTAAGGTCCCTTTTCTCAGAGCAGGTCGAATAAATATTATGATGTACCTCAATTTTTGTGTTTCCTAATTCAATAAAGACCGTATAGACTCCATGCTCTGGGAGGGGCTGCAACATAATTAGTAATAATTATTGCTATCACGAGATATCAGAGAGAATGGTGGTGAAACTCACAACAACATCGCTGACTTTAGCTCCGAGAATGTCTCTGTAGAGACTAGCGGCTTTCTCAAGATCAGGAACGGCTATTGCCACATGATTCAGTCGACCAAGACGCCAGTCCTTAGGGGAGGGGTCAGGACAGGAAGTGGGAGGAGTCAATGATAGTGCACGCACACACCCTCCAATCTATAGTCAACATACAGAAATGCACCAGTGTTTATTATGCTTATCAAAACAATTATTGTGATGTACATCCCAGCTACATACTTCACAGTACGATAAAATCATAAAAATTAATTAATAATTAATTTACCACATAAACCGACCTTAGCTTGCTGCACTGTACTCGATAGCGCCGCTCTAAGCCCAACAAGACGGAACAATCTTCCAGCCATCCCGAGCTGCTTCTCCTGTCGCGACAGTAACTGCGAGAACGTACAAAGGTCGAAGTACGACCCAACCTGAAGGTGGGCGGGGCTTATGTGCTGCACATACGTATTTATTGCGACATTCAACGTCAGAATCGATCGCGAGCCTCGTGGATCGATCTGGCGCATGTGCAGAGTGAGTGTCACAGCAGATCTAGCTATCAAGGTGATCGTATCTGATTCTGGTTGTGATCCGCGGTGAAGCAAAGTCGAGAGAGATATTAATAGATCATTCATCCATCATGTCGTCGTCGGATGAGAAGAAGCCGTTCGAGCGTCTGCCTACAGACGTCGTCCCAGTCAACTACAAAGTGGAGCTACGCCCTGACCTCAAGGCTTGGACCTTCCAGGGAAAGCTAGAGATCACTGCAAAGGTAGATATTTAATACTGAGCTAGCAATCTATACATGTAGGTGATTGATGTGATTTTTGTACTGCTGTACTGTCTGTGTGGTGTGTCTACAGGTTGTGAAGGCGACCAAGAAGGTGGTGCTGAACTGTGCAGATATTGAGATCTCCTCAGCTCAAGTGGTTGGAGGAGAGAGTAAGTTTGGTATACATGTAATTTGGTAATAATAGTGCTGGGCATGAGAGGCTACTGTAAAATAATTTGTATAATTAATTGTGTGTGTTTAGTCGAAATTGAAACAGTTTCAGTTTTGACCTCGACCATCCATTGTTTTTATTCACTTTGGAGAGGTTTGTGTTCCTCTAATCAAAGCTGTCCTTTCATTCCCTGTCACTCTAAGGCTGCTCTGAGCTACATTTGTAAGCTGAAAGTGTGAAGTTTGAGGTTATAGGTTGGGGGTGGGGGTGTGAAATTGGTTGGTATTCTCTCTCTCTCTCTCTCTGTCTGCTGCAGCTGCTACTGTGACCTATGATAAAGATGCTGAGACAGTGTGTCTCGAGTTTGCCTCTGAGCTAGCCGTTGGTGAGGTAACGTTCTCCTTTGCCTACACTGGCTGCCTCAACGATCAGATGAGGGGGTTCTACCGCTCCAAGTACACAGTCGATGGGGAGGAGAGATATGCAGCTGTTACACAGTTCGAGGTTCGATATTCCACACTCACAATCCCCATTTCTGTTTTTTCATTTTTCCATTCCCCATATCACAGGCTGCAGATGCTCGTAGGGCGCTGCCTTGCTGGGATGAGCCGGCCCACAAGGCTACATTTGATGTGGTGCTCATCGTTCCCAAAGACAGAGTCGCTCTCTCAAACATGGTGCGTGTCAGATTACTTCTATCGACTTGTTGCTATTGATTGACGGGAGATAATTATGCATTTTTTGTCAAGCTGAAGTATGGTTATTTTTTCAGAATGAGACGAGCTGTGAGGATGTGGAGGGAGGACTGAAGCGAGTGACGTTTGCTCAAACCCCGATCATGTCATCCTATCTCCTGGCATTTGTCGTTGGAGAATTTGACTATGTTGAGGACAAGGATTCCAATGGCGTCCTCATCAGAGTCTACACTCCTGTTGGGAAAGCCAACCTCGGACAGTTTGCCCTAGATGTGAGTGATAATTATTACATGTATGCCTCTGAATGTGCATGAGAGAGAGAGAGAAAAAGTTGTACTTCATGTCCTACTCTGCCCTCTTATTCTCTCTTTGTTAACAGCTAGCCGTGAAGACGGTGCCATTTTACACTGACTACTTTGGAGTTAGCTATCCTCTTCCCAAGATGGACCTGATAGCCATCCCTGACTTTGCTGCTGGAGCCATGGAGAACTGGGGCCTGGTCACATACAGGTATCCCAATACTCTGGCTTACACGCATACACAGCTGTAGTGTTATGCTGATACAGCAAAATCCACTCTAATACTATTGTGATGTGTTTACATAATATATATGTGTAGTGAAGCATTTGTTGTGTGTTCATTTTATAGGGAGCGGTTGCTGCTGGTTGACCCAGACAATTCGCCAGCTGCCTCCAAACAGCTCGTAGCACTGGTGGTCGGACACGAACTTGCCCACCAATGGTTCGGCAATCTGGTGAGTTGACCTGGATATGGGAGCATCACCTCCTAGTCATGTGACACTGCATGTGTAGTATGTTATTATTGGTCGTATTTGTCACATGACTGTCAGGTGACCATGGAGTGGTGGACGCACTTGTGGCTAAACGAGGGTTTTGCTACCTGGATCGAGTACCTGTGCGTTGACCACACCCACCCAGAGTATGATATCTGGACCAACTTCCTGAGTCGCGAGTACTCCAGTGCTATGAGCCTCGATGCCCTTGCCAACTCCCATCCAATCGAGGTAACATTTTAGTGTCATAAATATCCTACTACACTGTAATTCATTAGTGTATACCATGTTGCAAGTACTGCATACATGGACATTTTCACTGAAAAAAAATTTCGGTAAAAATTTTCTTCTGGTGAAAATTTCCATGTATACAGTACCACATAGAGGATTTTAGAATTCTTTCTTTGTGTGAGTTTAGGTTCCTGTTGGAGCGCCCTCTGAGGTGGAGGAGATCTTTGACGCCATCTCATACTCGAAGGGCTCCTGTGTCATTAGAATGCTCCATGACTGGATAGGTACAGAGGTGAGAGTACAGCTGCATGTGGCAGCTGCAGCTGATCCAATGGCATGTTATGATGATGATTGTTTCTGATCAGAATTTCCGTAAGGGGCTGTCCAACTATCTCAAGAACTTCTCCTACAAGAACGCCTCCACTGGTTTGCTAGCAACTTAGTCATGTGACTGTCATGTGACCTGATTAATCCCTTTCCATTTCATTTCAGAGGATCTTTGGTCTTACCTTGGTGAGGCTAGCGGGAGCCCAGTTGCCGAGGTGATGTCAACATGGACCAAGCAGATGGGATATCCAGTACTCTCTGTTGACGGAAAGCAAGTAAGCTGTCTTCTTCTCTGGGGAATTTTATGCTGAATTTTGATGTGTTTTCTTTGTCTCAGGATGGAGACAAGAGAGTGCTCACTATCTCACAGAAGAAGTTCTGTGCTGATGGAAACATTGGAGGTGGGTGAAGTAGTGCTATCCGAGTACAATAATATTATATTAACTTCATCACTCAGGATCATAATTTTAGTGAATTTTCTTCTCCACTTGTAGGCTTTGAGTCTATGCTTTGGCGAGTGCCTGTGACCATAGCGACCAGCAAGAATCCAGTTGCGTTGAAGTTTGTGTTGGACAGTAGTTCTACCAGTGTCACTGTGGAGGGGGTGGGGCCAGACGACTGGATACTTGTAAGCCTATGTCGCTCACGGCCATGGTAATTCCAAGCTGATTCATGTGTTTCTGTCCTGCAGCTGAACTCTGGTCGTCAAGGCTTTTACCGTGTCTCCTATTCAACGGACATGTTCTCCCCTTTGCTGCCAGCTCTGAGGGATGGAACTCTCTCCCCTCAGGACAGGATGGGATTACTCAACGATGCTTTTGCTCTGGTAAGATGGTAATACTGTGGTTATTCTAATGGAACGCATGCTAAAAAAATAATTACAATTTTCCCCCAATTTTCTGGTAAAGGTCATCACACCTCCATTAAGATGCGTTACGAAAAGGCCTAGAATGTGAATTTTCTTGTGCTAATTAGATCTTGCGTTTATTTGCATAAACATGGTAATATTTAATATGCCACTAATGCTGCCCCAGAGCTCATTCACATCATGCTGCCATTATCTTTATCTTTATAGGCTCGAGCCGGTGTTGGTAGCACGGTGGATGTTCTTCGCCTCTTCCCATCTTACGTGAACGAGACCTCTTACACTGTCTGGGAGAACTTGGTTGGGAATCTCTCCATCTTGGACCGTCTTCTCTCCTATACTGACTGCTACCTGGACTTCAAGAAGTTCGCTGCCAAGCTCTTTGCCCCAACGGCTGTTAGGCTCGGCTGGGACACAAAGGATACGGACTGTAAGGATGCATGCATGATGTCATTCACTATGATGTCATATTACATCATTCGTCTCCACAGCTGCTCTGGATGCGATGCTTCGAAGCCTTGTGATTGGCCAGCTTGGTCACTATGGTGACACGGACATCATACAGGAGGCCCAGAAGCGTTTCAGTGATTATTGTTCGGGAGGTTCATCTCTTCCAGCCGATCTGAAGGCAGCTGTCTTCTCCACCTGCCTAGCCAATGGAGATGGATCGACCTTCGACCAACTCATCAAGGTGAAAAATTTATACTATAGAAAAGGGGGGAACACTGGTTGTGAGGTGTGTGGATAATTGAGAGGTCTTCCTGCAGCTTCATGATGCCACTGACTCCAACGAGGAGCGTGTGAGGATCTACCGCTGCCTTGGTCGGGGAAAGACTGATGAGCTGATCTCTCGATGTCTTGAATTCAGTCTCTCTGTAAGTTCTGTCTTGAGGAGAGAGAGCTCCATCTTTATCCTCTCCTTATCTCTTCCTAGGACAAGGTTCGTCCTGGTGACAGCTGGACCCTGATGTTCTCTGCCTCCAAGTCCGGCCCCCAAGCCAGGGAGATGGTGTGGAAGTTCACCAAGGATAGCTGGGAGACGCTAAAGAAACGCTACACGGGACAGTTCCTGCTATCAAGGATCATTGATGTAAGTACAACTGCATTTATGAATAGTTTATAGCTCACAAAAAAAACAAAAAAAAAAACTTACCCCACGTGACAACCTTTGCCAATTTTTTCATTCGGTAAAGGGTCTCAGTAAAAGTTTGTTGAAATAATGTCAATTTGATTGCTTTTCGTTGCAGATAACTACAGGTGGTTTTGTATCGGAGGAGAAGGCTGTTGAGATTGAGCAGTTCTTCAAAGAGA
Source organism: Cliona cf. orientalis (assembly GCA_963930775.1). NCBI lineage: Eukaryota > Metazoa > Porifera > Demospongiae > Clionaida > Clionaidae > Cliona > Cliona cf. orientalis. The sequence continues at coordinate 7,123,901 of OZ005707.1, forward strand.
ACCCTTGGCCAGTGGCCGACAGGGTAATCAAACAGAACTGTGAAGCCATTCGTCTCAATGCTAGCTGGCTGGCTCGGGACGCCAAGGCCGTACAGCAGTGGCTGGCTGAACAGTGATCAAGACTGCTAGCTAGGGAGTTAATTAGGCCCAGCCTGATAAGAAACAGTACAGTTGCACAGATATAATAATCATTTAATTGATATAGGCTGATTGATTGATGATCTAGGAATGCGAAAAAAAAGCTACATAAAAGGATTTATGCTACATGGTCCATTGTAACTATTATTGCACGAAATATGAAATTTAATATTGAAGCAGAGATCAGTGAAGTGAACAGGTGTTGTAGTGAAGAGGATATCTTCTACTTACTTGGTAAAGGGTTGCTACATTAATTAACAGCAATATATAATCAAAATCAATAGTTACATCACAGATATAATAATATAATATGAGGTACCTATATAATGTGATCACTAGCAAGAATTATAATAGAGCCACTGCATGATGTATACACTATGATTGTCTATGGTGTGTTGTTTCTAATTAGAGCCCGCCACCACTTCTGTCCACTGATATCTTCGGTTTTCTTTGTGTCTGCTGGACAATGCTGCCCATCCTCACATTAGCAACCTCACCAGTCTTTATCGCACTCATCAACTGAAAACACAATCAGCCAACAAGTTAAAAGATATCTTATGACATTTTCTCATGCATTTATATCAGATTCTAAGATACATGTACCACCCACACAGCCGGCACATTTGTCGTACATGTACCTGTAAGAACTCCTCCTCTTCAATGGTACAATTTTTATTGATGTCTACTTCAGCGATGAGACTTCTCAGTTCATCATCGGTGACCTTCTCTCCCATCTCGGTGAGAGCTTTGCGCAGGTCCTGTGTGCTGATGTGGCCATCTTTATCTTTGTCTAGCTTCTTGAAGACCTTGAGTAGCTCGTTAGCCTCTTGGTAGCTGAGGCTGATGGGAACATCCCTTACATCACGTGCAACAGACAGGCCCATCGTCTGAAGGAACTGGTGAGCATTATCCTCCTCAGCCTAACAATCATTCCATGCAGAAGAAAAGTTAATAACAGTGTATTATTACCAACCACTATAAGTAAAATCTTTATATCATTACTCAGACAAAATGTGACCCAGAGCATCCTGTAACATATTATATTAATCAATATATCAGTTACCTTCATCCTTGGCTTGCTCCAGCCCAGCTCCTTGCCCATGATGTTAATGATCTTTGGAATTGCCTCGTCAGCAGCATGTACGTGGAGGAAGGCCAGCCTAGTCCTCCTGGCCAGCACATCGACTGCAGTGCAGGCATATTCCTTCACGGCATACTTGACCTCTGCCTCGAGGTAGGGGAACTCGTCCACCAGTCTCCTCCCGACCACTGGCCACCTCTTCCCTGTGAACTGAGCCAGCTTGGCTACCTCTGGCGCCTTGTCACCATATGTACCAGCCAAGTGCTGGGCAACCTATACCAGGTGAGGGTCAAAGAATCAAAGACTCTATTGGGTTCCCATACATAATGTACCGTATAGCCGGAAAATTTGGCGGTTTGGCTGTCCATCATTACAACCGCCAAATTTAAATCTGCCAATATTCTTGCAATAGTGATTTTGGGCTCAATCGCCAAATTTAATTCCCGCCAATATTTCCGACTATACGGTATAATCTACATTCTTACGTCGATATCGAGGCCATAGTCTTGGACTAGTCTGATGAAGAGCGTGGGGTACCACCCGTCCCCTCCCTCCAGCATGTAGCCATCAGTCTGGCAGCCTTTGCTGTCCTCTAACTCTGTCACCTCAACGACCTTATCCATCAAGTCCTTGGCCATCGAGCGATACGTCGTCCACTTACCTGCAGTTATATCACACACACAGTGACAGTATAATATACACATTGTGTTGTGTGAGGAGAGAAGAAATGAAAATTAACTAATAACAGGTTCGTTCCCAGGCTTCCTCTCTCTCTCTCTCTCCATGCCCCCTCATTAATACAAAATTACACATTTCAACATAGAATTGCAAGGGGTGATCCTGCATGGGGATGACGCTAGTACTACTGCTACTCACCTCCAGCGATTGTGATGAGCTTTGAGTCACTGACTTCAATGATGTGATTTCTGGCGATAGATTGAGTGTCTTTCTTACTGGGGTCCGTGATGAGGGGGCGTATACCACTCCAGGCAGCCTGAACATCACCACGGCGAACTGTGAACACACAACAGAGACAAAGATTCCACACTATTCATGTGCACTATTGATCGCTATCCTTTTTTTTTACCTGATATGTCAGGACTGAGGTAGTGCTTGATTTCTTCAAGAATAAATCGAATATCTTCTTCTCTTGGAGTGGGGAGATGGGTTAGGTCAATTGGTGAGTCCGTAGTACCAGCTATGGCCCGTCCTATGCAAACAACGTACATTCATACAACATTCAATTAATAACAAATGAAGCATACTGTATAGCTGGAAATATTGGCAGGAATTAAATTTGGCGGTTGAGCCCAAAATTGCTATTGCAAGAATATTGGCAGATTTAAATTTGGCGGTTCGGTATGGGATCGCCATACGTATTATACGAGTAGGAAATTTTGGCGGATTTTAATTTGGCGGTTGTGATATAGACGGCCAAACCCCCAAATTTTCCGGCTATACGGTAATATTCTTTCATTAATAATGAATAACAAATGAAGCATAGTAGTGTACTAGTGTCCATCCTCACCTAGCCAGGGCAGGAAGAAGATGACCCTTCCATCGCTGGTGGCGGGGTCCAGTAGTCCCATGGAGCGAGGGCTGTAGTAGCCAGGCAGAATGATGTGAATCCCAGCGCTGGGCTGAACCATCTTCCTTGCCTCAGGGTTGTCCATCCAACGAATACGGTCAGAAAATGGACCTATTACGACAAAAAGATATTATCTGCCGGACAACGTCCACCAAAATAAAAAAAAAATTCTCTGCTGGATAATGTCTAGCAAACTTAATTCTCTGCCCAACAATATCTGGCAAAATTATTAAAAAATGCTCTGCCAGACAATGTCTAAAAATACTCTATACGGTAATGTAGGTATTGTAAGGTATTGTAGGGTAAAGTAGATCAGGAATCTGATTGGTCAGTTGGAGGTCCACTATTTCACTTCGCTTGCCACAGTCTCGGACCTCTGAGTGACCAATCAGATCACAGTTTTTGTTATAAGTATACAGTAAAGCAGATATTGTAAGGTATTGTAAGGTATTGTAGGGTAAAGTAGTTTCACTCCTTGCCAACCTGTAGCGTTGACGACGACCTTTGCCCTTATGTCCCACTGCTTTCCAGTGAGTCTGTCCCTGACTGTCGCTCCTCTAACGACCTCCGCCACACTCCCATCATCACCACGAACCTAAACATCAACAGCAATACATACTCGGATTAACGAAGACTGGGGTGGTATGGAACTTCCAATGTACATGCCCCCTCCCCCTTCTCCACTAGACCATAGCTTACCAAATGAGCCAGTGAACGCTAAAACCAACGTTAAGGTGAAATGCGCGTTTATTCTCAACAGTAAAAATAGTGATATTGGGTAAATTTTTGCGAATTTGAGATTATGCCATATTCTTGAAACTTGGTACCTCCGCCGTCCGTAGAGCAGCTTTTTTCCGCGAAAGCGTGTGCTAATTAATTTGCTGAGCCAGCATTTATGGCATGACGATCCCGTACCCAATCCTAAAAACACGTGGTGCTGACTCAGCAATACACCCAAAATGGCAGCCTAGAACGCAGCTCCATGGTTGTTTCAGATGCTAAAACCCTGCAGCTAATCGAAGAATTCGAGTCTAATTTTTATGGTGCCGTCAAATAATCCTGTGATCACTCATTCGTAGGTCTAAAATAAACTTGAGTACTGAAACTTTAACTGCCATTTTCTAGACTATGCATTGTAATATTTTATTCATTTTGGCTTCAGTTATCAGTTTTTTCTTACATAATATACGATATGATGATGACTAATGGATTCTGCATTACGTAATGATAATTTAAAAAGTGAATTTTGATGATTTTCACCTTAAGGTTGGTTTTTGCTTTCAATGGCTCAAATAATACTTGGATATTATACATACAGCAGTGTCACCTTTTCTTTGATGAGCCCAATAGCTTCTACGTGATTGGCAATATTGGCCCTCTCCCTGGCAGCTGTTAGAGCAATGGCCAGGTTCATCCTAGCATCATTGTGCTGGCCATCGTAGTACACAATGGCCCCCACCAGCTTGTCAGCTTTGAGCATCGGGAACTCCTCGAGGGCTGTGCTCTTGGAGAGGAGGTAGCTACCCTTCACCAGCTGCTTACCAGACACCAAATCATACATCTTTATTCCACACCAGAAGTAAGGCAACTGCCACCACCTTCATACAGTGTATGTGTTGATACACAGAACAAGTATAAACCATGTATATTACATAACATTATGAGTGGCTGGTATGCTAGGCTGGCTATGTCCAATATTCTCCAGTTACAGCTGTTGCAGGTAGTTGGGTAATGCACATGAGTGGTGCACATGAGCGAATCACTACCAAGCATCAGGACACCACTTTACCATCTCTGACTTATCATGAACTATGTGTATACATATACAGAGAGAGAGGTACGAACTGGGGAAAGATCGCTAAATGGACTATAATTATTATTATCTGCACAGACAGTAGATATTAAATGCAGTGGTGCTACTAACTTGTAGACTGGCAGCATGATGGGGAGAGGGTGAGAGAGGTGGGGGGCTATCTTGAGTAAGTTTGCTCTCTCGTGCAGCGCCTCCTTGACCATCCTGTACTGCTCCAGGTCAAGGTTGAAGACAGCCTTCTGAAGGTAGCGCACCCCACCGTGGATCAGCTTAGTGCTGCGGCTACTGGTCCCTGATGAAAAGTCATAGCTTTCCACCAATGCAGTGCTGAAGCCTGCACTCAAGCGATAGCGATAGTGTAGTACTAGTGCAAGGAAAATCAAAATTTACAAAGTTACCTCTTAGTGTTGAATCGAGCGCTACACCACAGCCAGTGACACCTCCTCCTATCACTAGCACATCATAAACCTTGCCACTCTGCAGGGCAGTCAGCTGCTCATCTCTGGAGTATGTAAACAAACACATCAGTGTGTGAAATATCGACTAGCCCCACACCAAACTAAATTCTTACCTCGTTGGGATATCTAACACCTTTTTGGCAGTTCTGGGGTCACTTTCGGCGGCAGAAACGACACCTGGATGGTCCTAAAATTGATACAGTAGCTTATGTTGTGTCTGAGAGGCTTCAGAGACGCCTCGTGCTTCAAAACAGAAGTTTGGATACTCACAATTGATACGAAATGCTTCCAGCCAGTGTAGCAAGCAACTCCAGTAGCGAGCGAGCCCGCTAAAATCTTCAGACGATAAGCAGTCGCCATCATAAATTTCTCCTGGCTTCCATTGATGTGAGCTTGAAGGTCGAGCTTCCTGTTTCTAAGGATATGTGTCTACAGCGCCGCGCCCCGGCCCCGCGCCCGCCCGAATTGCATTGCGCGAAGTAGCTAGCTAGCTCCGCCCACTTACCCACGTGGTCACAAAATATATTAGCGAAGTACTCTCGATCTCCTAGACTATGTAGCTACGTAGCGTAGATCTGAGAGGCTGCCAATGATCGAAAATCGATCTTAAGAGAAGGAGAGAGGCAGGGACACTCAGTGAACAAGACCAATCTAAACCTATAAACAAAAGAGGCCACATTCAAAGAGAAAGCTGCTGGTTGGTTCTGCGGCCAACCACACAGGATGCGAGGCGTATATTAAAATAGCCAGCGCCAGCGAGCTACAGAGGAAACAGTCTCTAAACCACTCACTGCAATACAACTATTTCTAAAGTTAAAAGATGGCGACCAGACGACTCCTAGATTGTTTGATTCTGTTTGGGTTCGTAGTATGCTGCGGCGAGTGTTTCTACACGGGCTGTCCTCCGTGTGAATTCGTGCAGTGTCCGGAGCTCAGCTGCGACGAGAGCCATCAGGTACTCGACCAGGAGTGCGGCTGCTGCTCTGTCTGTGTTAAGTTGGACGGAGAGCGATGCGGCGGACTCACCAACGACCAGTGCAAGCCTGGATCGACATGCATGTACAGACTCGGAATGATTATTGGCGAAAATCGTACTGGAATATGCGAGCCAGGTATGATCACTATGGTATGCTTATATAATATTATTAGCACGCATCTGCACCTGCCAAACTAGCCCGTTTGTGCCGCGAGTGCTAATAGAAAGCGATTATCAGTGAAAGCATTGTGCAATTAGCCTGGTCTTTGTGCTGTGGGCTGGTCACTATGGACACTAGTAAATTTTACTTGTCATAAATATATTCCATTCAGCTTGTTCAGCACGAGTGACTCTACTACAGTAGTATCAGGGACTCCAGAGGTCCTGGATTCTTGGAATGGCTTGATTTGTTGTTTTGTTCAGTGCTGAGGATCTTTATCGGATTAGCTGATCATGTGTGTCTATATTGGGTTAGTGGTGGAGAGGGTGTGTTAGTGTCTTTGTCCTGGGCTGGGGTGGCTTACTTCAAAGCTGGTCTAGTGATTGAATTGGTGGCCAGCTCTTGCCCTGCTCCCCATAATGTGGTGCCGGAATTCCATCAACTAACCATAAGGACAAATTTTAAATGCATTGATCTCAAACCTTTATTGATTTTACAAATGAGGGGATTTCGAGTATTAAATTCTTGCACGAATCTGCAGTTGCTTGTAAGAGGATGCACTGTGACTTCAGGCGCTACTGTACGTGGGCCAGGGCAGAGGACACTGATCCATGGAAGCTCGTCTGCAGGTGTCCTTGGTTTGACTGCAGAGAGAAGTACCACCCCCTCTGCGGCTACGATGGCGTCACATACAAGAGCAATTGTGATCTCCAGGCAACAGAGTGCATCGACGCTCACCAGTACATCGGCCGCAGGCACTATGGACCCTGCGCCCCTCAGCGTAAGATTGCATCATGATGATGTAATAGTAATAATATTTGCTACAATAGAGTACCGTAAATCGCGAATATTTCGTGTCTAAAATATTTCATTCGATAAATTTTCACGTTAAACAATTTTCGGACAAACGACCCTGTACCACATTATCGCTAATAATATTATTGTGCATGTATTTTCGTGCATTTAATTTTCGCACAACCCAGGCTGTCCGTGATTTACGGTACTATATTGTCTCATTGTATCGAGATTATTGTGTTCCCCTCTTCTTCTCCGTCTGTCCAGCGGAGGCTCCTACCCACAAGTCTCACTATCTTCAGACCAACACTATCCCAATGTATGACGATGACCTCTTCAATCAGCTAGGACCAGCAACCAATGACGTCACTCCACGTGAGTTAGATTATGATCTGCCAGTTTCTCACAAATTTCTCTGTTTGTCCCTCTCTCTCTGTCTCCTCAGCCACACCTCCTGGATGTGTATATAAGGAAAAGACTTACCTTCGAAACAGCACGACTCAAATCGACCCCTGCACATTAGTGTAAGTTTTACAAAATATTTTTGAGTTTATGACAATTTTCTTTGTATCTGTATAGGCGGTGTGATCTCTATTTCAATTTGACCATAGTCATTATTCCCGGGTGCCCAAGTAAGCCACCATTGTCAGTGTCTGATTATTGAGGGTTGACATTAATTTTTTTTCTGATATAATTATTATTATGCAGGTGGTCCTATTGAACCTGATTATGGACTATCGGTAGCCCCCAGTAAGTTGATTGTGTGATAATTGGCCAGCTGTAAAGCTTGGAAGTTACGACAGCTCAGTTATTGAGAGAGCAGAAGTATAATTAGGCTGGCTTCATTACATGTATGTCTGTCTAGTTCATGGTGGATGGACGGAGTGGGAGGTCACCGAGTGCACTGGAACGTGCCACGGAGCCAACTGGACTCGCACTCGTAACTGTACCAACCCCAAGCCTCACTTTGAGGGGAGGAACTGCTCTGGGCCGCCTGTGGAGGTCTTCAAGTGCATACCAGAACACTGCAACTGTAAGGAATCGCCAAGAAATGCGAAGATGGGTAAAATTAGTAATAGTATGGCATTTTTTTTTCTTTCAGATACGTGTGAGTATGGGGAGTGGTCTGATTGGTCGCCTTGTTCTGTGACGTGTGGGAATGGAACGCGGACTCGGACTAGAGGACTGCTCAACAACATCACAAAGGAAGAGAGCAATAATTGCGACCTCGAGGAGACAGAGAAATGTACCGCCCTTGAGAAAACCTGCCCAACATGTTAGTCAATAATCAGAAAATTTATGAGAGAGAGAGAGTGAGAAATGTTTTATATCCCATGTTTGACCATGACTCAGTGATCAGATACAATTATAATAATAAGATCCTTCCGAGATGAATACTGTATAGCAGGAAATTTTCGTTGGTGCTAATTTTCGTATGATTGACCAAAACACCCTTAGAATAAATTTTCGTAGTCCAACTTAACATCAGTAACATATTTGTTTATATATTACAGGGTAACTCTACTTAGCTCACAGCTGTGATTAGAAATGATACAATAATTAATATTATTATTAATTTTTTTCCATCTGTCCATCAGACTGTCAAGTGGTCATTACTGGCCTGAAGACATACTACAGAGACGATGGTTGTCCGACTACGAGGGAGCGCCCCATCCTTGAGTGCGTTGGCCCCTGTGCTGGCGGCGGCAGCGAATGTTGCCAGGTGAAGAAGAGAAAGCGATACTACTGGGCAGTGCATTGCCCTGGCGAGGATTTCTGGCAGGAGGGACGCTTCAAGCAGCCCAAGGAGTGCCACTGTACAAGTGAGGATTGTCCAGCGACGCCACCACTCTGATCTGACGGGAGAAAAACTCAATACTGAATAAGAAACAAGCTAAAAAGCTTATTCACTGATTTCCTGTTGACCAAATTCATGCCCAATCTCTTAATTTTACTGATACCGTATAATACTGGACATACACAAACATATCAAATGTTAAAATTTTTTGTGTTGCCCTTGAACAATGTATGTTTGAGAAATGACAATAAATTACTAAATTTCCTACAAAGTGTTCTATGAAGCCAGTTCTTGTCACCCTAAGCCATTGTAAATCACTTTCTTTGATTCCTGTTCAAGAATTCTTATGATGTCTGTAAAATTTGATTATCAGCATTAATTGGAGAGGAATATTATGATTGAAGATTTGACATAGCATGGTATAATTTTTAGCCTAGAGTACCTTCTTTCTTGTCGTCTGAGAGTATTCCCCTGGGGAAATCGACGTCCACAGTGATGTAGAGCGTCCCCTTGACGAGGTTATTGTCGTAGTTTGGCATTCCCTCCCCCGTCTTCTTGATGATGGCACCAGGCCACGTCACCTTGTCTCGAGACACATGAACCTGGACCACAAACATAATGGAAAAAGAAAAAAATTATCAAGGGTTTGTCGATACTAATGAAGAGGTGGCTACATAGCTATAGGTGGCGGCTGACGTACAGGATGTCCGTCCAGGTGAGTGATTTCCGTCTCAAATCCAACCAAGGCATCACGAAGAGAAACAGTCAAATTGGTGTAAAGGTCATCGCCACGGCGCTCAAACACTGGGTGCCTGGAGGGATGTACATCAACCAATCACAAGAGGGGCTCCCCCCTATGATCATCTAGCCAACTTACCTCCTCTGTTTGATGATGAGCATCAGGTCACCCGGCTCACCATCAATGTGGGGCTCACCTGAAAAAAAAAAGCAAATTCTTAATAAATTCACTAAGTCATAGATAGTGTACTGTGCCGCTCCATACCTTCAGCGATGAATGGATACTGGTATCCGTCCCTCATCCCGGGCTCGATCTCAACCTCAAGAATCTTCTCCTTCAGTACGTACCTGAATAAAACTGGGAGTAAACATCTCTGAATGAACACTGTCAGACTCTACCTTATATTGGGGCACTCTTCACACACCTGCTGAGGAGACATCTGCACAAATATACAAATATTACACAGCATAACACCAGCAACCTCACATGAACACGGACACGGCATGTAAGAGAAGTAATTACCTGGAACCTCCCCGGTCCGAGGGGAATCGTCTTCATCTCTGTCCGACAGTTACACTGCCTCTTGCCCGGTGCCTCTTCAGGGACTGGTTTGAACCTAGCCAGCTGCACAGACACAACCACCATTAATACCACTCGGCGATTATCTTTTAAAAAAAATTGATGTCTATATACCTCAATAAATCTTCCAATATAGAGATCTTCGAGTGCTACATCGAAATCCATGGTGATGGTCCCTCCCCTGGGGATCTCCTTGTGCCCAGAGTCCCCGCCCCCAAAATGAAAACCAAAGTTTCCAAAGAATGTACTAACATTATTAAATATTACAAATGAAAGTAAAGCATGTTTCCATGATAGATTGCAATGCACTAACTTGAACATTGATCCTCCCTGGTTCTGAGCCTGATTCTTCAGGCCCTCCTCTCCATGTTGGTCGTAGATCTTTCGTTTCTCTTCGTCCGAGAGAATCTCGTATGCTTCGTTAATGTCATGAAACTTGTGCACAGCATCTTCATCGTCTGGGTTCTTGTCGGGGTGATACTTCACCGCCAGCTTACGATAGGCCTTCTTAATCTGACTGGTAGCTGCATCCTTACTCACTCCAAGAATCTTGTAAAAATCACGCCTGTAAAAATTAGGGATAATTAGATGCGCATTAATTAGAGCTCGGCGACTGTACAGCATTCGTGAAGATCTGTCGCAGTAGTATATTAGATAGTACTCACCCTGCTAGAGCCAATATTAAAAAGCAGTTCCATAAGAGAAGCAGCAGCACAATTCGCGGCATCGATATCCAGCGCAGATGCATCCTTTTGCCTCGCCTTCTCAACTGTGTCGTGTGTGTATGCGCGTTAATTTAGTGGTTTCCATGTGGTTGGATTGGAATATTGGGAATGGAATTTCGTACTTTACACGTGTCATATACGCATGCGCATTGCATATATCGTTTTCGTCATTGTGTGCTAAAAATAACATAGTAGCCGAAGGCCTGTAAACAGAAAAGTCCAAGCTGTGGTACTTACCTCATTTCTTTGTGAGGGTATTACCAGCTGCCGTCCCTCCGTTGGCCAATACCAAAGCTAAACTACCAGTTGGAAGATGTCTGGAGTTAGCGGACTCGTTCCCCCTCCTCCAGCCGTCCGCCCGTCGGCGAGCGCTCCTACCAAAACAAAGCCGAAGCTACAGCGTGTTCAGATGAGGGCCAGCTACCGCGGAAGATCGGTTCAGATGGATCTTGAGCCCATCTCTCAGGAGGTCTACACCTGGCAAGCGCTCAAGAGCAAGGTATACTAATATACTATGTATGAAGGGAGAGAATATAATTGATAGAAATAACCACAAAGTAATATTAAAGTTTTTGTGCATGGTGTCTCTAGTGGATGTGTTCCTGTGTAATATTAAATTGGTGTGATTGCATAATGGTAATATGTACAGTATTGTACAGTATACTGGGGAGGCTAAGTGCACATTAATATTATTATGTGGCTGCATGGCCGGCCATGGAGATTCAGTGTACTCATTTCCGAGGAATGGGAACAGCTGAATTATGCTGAATTAAGGTCGAACCATGTTGCCATTATGTTGCTCATCACAATACAGTGAGCACATCTACAACAGCCTGGTACATATGTATGTTGTGTTAGTGGGATGGATGGCTTCCTCCTAGCATTAAGGGAAGTTGCTACATAGGATAGTTTTCCTAGCAAGCTAAGGGCTGTTCTTTGCCAAGTTTGTGTTGGATGTTTGTCTGTTGTTGTGTGGAAGCGTCAAATGGTTAGCGATTGTCTCTCTCTCCTCCTCCCTTTAGCTGCAGGCCACCTTTGGAATTTGCAACATTCGTGCTAAGTACACTGATGATGCTGGAGACAGTGTGAATATTGACAGCCAAGGTATGCTGCCACTTCAGGGAAGGGCCAATGACTGGTCAAAAATAGAGCCAAGTCATTTTGGGGGTGATAGGCCAGTGTTCATGATCCTGCTGCATGTAGCTACATGGCATGATACAAGTGATGGTAGCTGAGTCATTCCAGCTAGTTCTGGTATTAATATTAATAGTTCATTATGCACCGTGACCACTTTATGGTATTCAAATTTGTACTGACCTCTAGCTGACCTCAATTGGCGCACATATTCAAAGCCAGCTGCTGCCTCTGCCATATATAGCCATACCTGTGCTATTCAAATTAGAATGTTTAGTTAGTGAATATAATGGTCGCAGTCGAATGTTTCCATAACGATGATTTGTCTATCTTTCAGAGGAATTTGAAGAAGCTCTCAAGGTTGGGAATCTGCTGGGATCCCTGGACCTCACTGTGGAGGGAGACGTGAGTAAACCCCTGTCATTTGTCATTATCACATTCTCTGATAACCTCCTTACTTTCTTCATTCAGCCATACAATAAGTACGTGGAGGAGCTTCATATCAAGCTTTCAAAGCCGACACCTGGTCGTGATGAAGCTATGGACACCTCCAGCTCTAGCCTGGTACACATTACTTTACTCTATTCACCATTGACCTATAATGTTCAGTTTTGGTAAAATGTTACATTTATGGATTGAATAGTGCACGTTAGTGTGTAGGGGTATCAATGACAGGTAATGATATGATGTTTTTTGTGTTGTATGTAGAGCTCCATTTCTGAAGATTCATTTGTTGAGATATCTCACCCTGATGTGCCGAAACACTCCCAGGTCAAGTACCACCCCTACCACCGCTCCAGTGGGAGTGGTCATTATGCTGAGCTGGCACGTACCATTGGCTCCGAGCGAAAGTCTTCTTACAGCAAATCTCAGTCAGCTACTAAACCTTCTACCACAAATCCCTACGTTGAGGAGCTCCACCTGCGTTTGAGCAAGACGAGGGGGAAGCCTCAGATGCCCCCCACTCTGGCCCGATCACCAGTGACCCCTGCTCCACGTAAAATCAGTCCCCCTGGTACCCCTCAGAGCCAGGCACCGTTCAGGAATGAGTATGTTGAGAGTATTCATGCCAAGCTACAGCAGATGGGCAGTGGCAGTCGCCGCCATCAGCCAGTAGCCCAAACTCCACAGACACACTTGTGGATATCTGCCCTGGAGAAGGTGAGACAGTCCACTGTAATAGCATATAACACACTAGCTTGTGAGCGCTCCGTGGGAGCAGGTGTGTGTGTGTGTGTGTGAGAATAGTCATCTCAGAGTTATTGTATGATGATGCAGGCCTGTGTGCTTGTGATGCAAGACAGTGGTGAGACAGGTGCACTTTTATTGTGACAATTTCTCCACTGATAGTTGTGATGCTATCTAATACACCTTTTGTCATGCTTTGTAGTGCTGCCTCAAACTTGACTGATGCAAATTTATTGTGATTCACATACACACATGTAATAATACACACAAATAGACCTCCGATAAGATCATTGGTGAGGTACAGCGAGGACTAGAGGGGACGGTAGAGATGCTGGCCCCGCCCAATGGCCCCTCCCCCTCGGCTTGTTTCCCCTCTTCCAACGCTGTCCACTACAGCATCACCTGTGACGGCTGCGAGGCAATAATAAAGGGGGCAAGATACAAGTGTGGGTAAGTCATAAAACAACCAACTGCATTTTTAATTCATATAATATAATATGAATAGTCAGTATTACGGTTGAAAAATTTACTATTGATCACATGTTTCAGCAACTGTCCCGACTATGACCTGTGTGAGAACTGTGAGCAGTGGTCAGAGAGCATCCATCGTCCCGACCATATCTTCCTAAAGATCAAGATACCAGCGACCAGGGCTGGGGTCAACAAGAAGGGCAAGCTGAGGCCGCTGCTCAAGAGGAACATCTACCAGCACACCTCACACTCAAGGTCAGTCAGTACATCTAAAGTGGAGGGGATGATTTTAGCAAATCTGTCTGCGTGGCCATGTGGGATCAGTCGGTGTCATTAATCAGAAAATCTAGAGCTGAACAAATTTGGTTGTAATGAATCATTAAGCACACTTTGTAGTTGGTAATAGTTTTGTAATTTGTTTTTCAGTGATGAAGATGAGCATGGTGATGTTAGGAGGCACCATCGATCACACCATCACCATCATCATCATCGTGATCGTCACGCTGGAGCAGAGCCCATGGCCATGACAGGAGGATACGTCACAAAGCCAAAGGACAAACTCAAGGAGGAGATAAAGATGAGAAAGAAGGAAGAGAAGCAGAGAGCCAAGATGGAGAGTAAAGTGGAGAAGCTTGGTGCTAAGCTGGCCGCCACTAGCGTATCTTCACCAAAACCAGCACCAGTGGCTGAGAGAAAGCAACAGAAGGGACATGGAAAGTAAGTGCCATACCTCCTTCCAACACACAGTGGCATCTAGCAAGAGTGATATATTAATCTGTTGATGATGTAGGTATCTTGACTGCCAGTTCATCACTGACACGTGTTACCCTGACGACAGCCTGGTACCATTCAAAGTTCCAGTAAGATTGGCCTAATTTGTAGAAATGCTATACCTTCATGGATCTTTGTCTCTTCTCTCTGTTCAGTTTGAGAAGGGTTGGTTGGTGATGAACAGTGGTACTAAGAAATGGAAGCATGTGAAGTTGGTTCACACTGATGGATTTCAGCCTCTCTGCTCTGAGCTGGAGGTGCCTGAGCTGAAGCCGGGGGAGAGGGCGGAGCTCGTGGCAAAGTATCCACCCATCACTGACTATGGCCTGGATTCCATCAAGAGGTAAGAATGCAAGCAAATGATATAAAGCAAGTTTTATGATGATTTTTTTTCTGTATAGTTCTTGGCGTTTGGTGCACAAGGAGACAACTGCATTTGGTCCCCTCCTTTGGCTCCAGGTTCGAGTGGACAAGGCGCCAATGATGATCTATCCGCCAACCATCACCGTCCCACCACCCCTGGCCATGCCCCCCTCATCCTCACTGCCGGAGAAGTCGCTGACCAATGAGAACCTCCTCAAGAGCATTGGCTTCATCCCTGGAGGTGACTCCGCCCCTCCAGCTGGAGACCACGCCCAGCCTGCCCCTCCCACCAGTGGCTGTGGTAGCGAGGAAGAGGATAAAGGGCCACTAGTGAAGACATATGACATTGTGGAGACTCCAAGGGAGTCGGTGCACAGCCTCTCCTCGTGCAATAGCGTCAGCCACCTACCTTCTCACGACTTCCTTGACAGTAAGAAGATACCGTAAAGTGACATTTTTCTGCAAGAGTTTTATTTATGCAAATTATGCGAGTCAAGTAGCGGTCGCATAAATTTTATCGCGCCATATTATGTTTGCAATGCATGGTGCAATGTTTAAACGCATAAATAAAAATTGCGTAAAATTTTTCAAGAGGCCTGTTTTGACTGATTTGCATAATTTTTTCCTGCGCAGAAAAATGTACCTTTATGGTAGTGGTCTAGTTATGTATACCGTCATAGAATGGAGAAATCATTCTCTCTCTCTCTCTCTAGTCAACCTTGATGATGCTGCCAGTGTTGCCTCTGATGACTCTGACTTTGTTGTCGTGCTGCCTGATTGTTTTGACCTCGGCAAGCCTCTCTCCGGCTTCTCTTCACTCAGGAGCTCTATCATTGACCCCACGACCTCCATCAAGTCACATGATGGTCAGGTGACCTCACAACAGGAGATGCCATCAATCAAAGCTGAGCCTCCAAGTCATGTGACTGGTACTTCCCCTCCTGTGGGCGGGGCTAGCCCAGATACGGCTCGTAAGGCTAACTTTGTCCCGGAGAGAATTACCCTGAAGCAAGTGAAGGAGAGCAGGCTGTACAACCCCATCACCGTGGCAACCGGGCTCGTCAATACCGTCACTGATTTGGTAGATAAGCGTGTGAACTTTGGCCCCAAGACGACCATCGCAGATGATGCTCCGCCCACCTCGAGCAGTTCTGACTCTGATGAAGATTTTGAGGTATATAGGGCTCAAACTGTTGTGAAAAAATGTAGAAATTATTAAATTTTATTGGTTGATTCAGGACGCTTCCGAGACCACTCCCCCGCAGCCGTGGCAAAATGGTCAATCTGCTGATGTCAGCAAATGGGTGACAAGCGAAGACTCAGAGGTAACTGTTAGCATGGAGTTAGTCATGAAGAACACAGCAGGTGTATTATTATTATTATTGTTTCCCCCTGCTCCAGGACATGAGGAAATTCTGTCACAATCCTGACGTGTCTCACCTTGTTCCTCTGCGCTGGGACGGGCCCAAGACCCCAGCCACGCCCATGGACCGGCTCATAGGCATGGGATTTGCTGATCGACAGCTGAATGCTCAGCTGCTGGAGAAACACAACAATAACCTGACTGAAGTTCTGAATGAGCTGCTGGATAACCACCACCAGGCCTTTGGAGGCACTGCCAATGTTGTCTAACACTATTATTGTACAAAGACTCAATCGAACAATAACTTCAATAACATTATTAACGTTATTAACATTATTAAGCAAACAACTTTGTGTATTTTAATACTGTATGTCATACGCAGCTGTTCTAATTGCTAGCAATAATTAATTTTTTGCTTACATGTAACTTTGTCATGTACGGAAAAAATTTCGCTGATGCAACTTTATTATGCGAGTGACCTTTTTCTGAAAATTTTTATCAAAAATCGCATGTACGGTAATTATAATTTTTCCAGAAAACAAGGGGGGGGGGCGCCAGCCTCTGGAGCCCCCCGAGTCCTCGTTTCCTACGCCACTGCTCTACATTACTTACATCACCTGCTTTACCTTGGTTACAAGTATAATAATATTATGTTTGATCTCGCAGTCAACAGCATGCTATATAATATGTACAATCGAGTGACAGTTAGTACAGTGCGCTATCGGATGCTGTCCTGCATAAATTTAAATTTTTTGTTCACTAACATAACTAATTTTACCAAGTTTACCAACATTACCCTTGTAAGTCCATACATACCATAGATCATATAGGGTACGTAGTCTATATGATCTATGGTATGTATGGAGGGATGATTGGGACTATTTTTATTTTTTTTCACAAGTAAGCTTATTAGGCCCGTGACTCTTCTGAACTTGTAGCAGAGCACATCTTTTGTGCCCTCCAGGTTTGGACACGGACTATATTAAATATTGAAAATTGATCGTCTGAAAAATATATATAGTATATGGCGATTTATTACCTCAGGACTATATTAAAATTAATATTGAAAATTGATCGTCTGAAAAATATATATAGTATATAAATCATGGCGATTTATTACCTCAGGGTGATGATAATTAGGACAAAATTATATTTTTTGTTCCTGCTATAGCACCAAATAGTAACATCTAAATTTGTTGACCCTTTACCTCTCCATGCACCATAATAATATTATTATGTCTACATCAAATAAAACACTTCTTGGTTTTTTCTATAGGTGGTGATGGTTATCATGTTGACAGTGGTACTGGAGGCAGTGGGAAGGGAGATATCACTTATATCATGAGCAGCTGCAAGCAATCATCAAGAGCCTGATCGTTGAAAATGGCTACTACCAAACTGCTACATGACATCACAATAGGTGTACATACAATTATCATACGTGACAGATTTTTTTAATAGAACTTGGATATCATTATTTATTTCATTGCAAGATTATACCACAGTACCACAGTACTATTTATTTATTTTTTCAACTTTGCCTCCAATGATATCATAGTCATTTATTATTATTATTATCAAAGGGCCTGGGTACGAGGCTAGGTATATACTAATGCGCTTTTCGGCAAAGGTCGTCACCCGCATATGCTCAAAATAGTTGGCAAACGCACGTCCTTGACGATCCTGTACCATTTCTATCCGTTATATACCCCATACACTGAATATACAATAATTATCAGATTTTTTTAATAGAACTCCAACAGCATTATTGCAAGACATAATAATTATTATACCACAGTATATACCACATGCAGTCTTATTTATTTTTCAACTTTGCTTCCAATGATTATTATTATAATTATTATGATCGTTAATTTCCTCAATAATTATTGTATGTACAGTAAAGGTATCAATGCCCTTTCTGGCAAAGGGTGTCACCACAAATACTGCAAGGAGTATAGGCACACGTATATACGTTCTTGACGATCCTGTACCATTACCAACCCTGACCCCAGCCCCATGCACACCAGGTGAAGACTTAATTTTGTAGATTGAAAGTTTGTCAGTGAAAGTAACAAGATATTGATATAAAAACAATTTTGAAGATCAAAATAATGTTCTGTACAACAGCAGTTTTCAAGTTCGATCAAGTGTTTACAAAATGTTCTTGGCAACCAGCAACCTGCAGAAATGTTAGGTACATAAAAAATGCCTTGCATCAAACTTAACAAGCTTACAATATCATCACTGGTGACTGATCTGTGAATGAGCCAACAGAACTTCAAACAGAGTAATACCAGACAACCTGCCTGCCTGCATGGAGTGAAAGTGAATTTCAATGGATGGTGTAGTAGTTATGGGAGACATGGTCACCTGATAGTCACATGACGAAAGTTTTCAAATTACTGCACACTAGCCGGCCCGGGCATCAATCGGAGAAGATTGGGAGAAGTAGCACTAGAGCACAGCTGACCAACCAACCACCTCCAACACACAGCTGAAGAAATTGAGCTCCTGAGTTTCACAATGGAACCACAGACTAGCTGCCTAAGTAGCCATCAAAACAGCTGTACAATATGAAAAATACAAGCGATTGCATAGTTCAGAGTAATACCAGACAGCCTGCAGTGAATTTCAATGGATTGTGTAGTAGCTATGGGAGCTAGACATGGTCACCTGATAGTCACATGATGAAAGTTTTCAAATTAATGCACACTGGTTGGCCCTCAGTCAGAATGTCGAGAGAAGTTGCACCAGAGCACAAGCGAAGATGGTTGACCGACCAACCAACTGGCTCAAACATGCAGCTGAAGAAGTTGAGCTCCCGTCTATCACCAAATTCCACAATGGAACCACAGACTGCCAACTGCTCAAGTAGCCATCAAAACAGCTGTACAATATGAAAAATACAAGAGATTGCGTACAAGAGAGCGAGCATGAGACGTGTACTGTACATTGGCAACTCAACACTAATAAACGTGCACAATAACATACCTGCAGTCCATATAGCCAAATATGGATATCTCCGGCCATCCAGTTGTCTACCTCGATCCATCTTGCACACAGCACATGTCCACTCTATCGGAGGACCATCGCCTGCTCGGCTGAAATACTGCACCTCACCACTGCATGTACATGGAGACAAAATTAATGTTAAAAAAGGACTTACATTCAATTAATCACTTTCCCTGGAGGCATATCCATCTCAAAAATTGGTATCCAATCACTTTCCTCCTCGATCGCCAGCAAGACACTGGAAGACCTGCATACTGGCTGAATGTATAGCCACCTGCTGCACAATGTGAAAGAGTTGGTGCATGAAAGAATGTGTCAATTAAGGGTATATATAGTAACTTCCCTGGAGGATAGACCTCCCCTCCCCTTCCATCTTGTGGGCCACTTCACCTCCTTCAGTGTACGTAGCATCTTCTATGCAGGATGGGCAGGGGTGCAACAATATCTGCAAAAAAAATAAATAACAAGAAGTTGGTAAAGACATGCAAGAGGGAGAAAACCAAAATTAAGTCAGAGAAAAAAAATGACACTTATGGGACAATAATATTATTCACCCACTAGTTCAGAAGTAAAATTGAACATACTGCTGTCCTTCCTTCTGTAGGAGTTGAGATATTCACCACCCACAAAAAAGGGGCTCTTGAGTGATAAGACAACAGCTGGAGGATGAAATAAGAGGCATCACACAATACAATACAATACCTTGTCACTGAGGCAAACATGACCAGTGGATAATTCGTGCAAGAGAACTCAAGTGCCTTTCCGAGGGGAAAAAATATCTTCATCCTGTGATGTGGAGATACTCCATCCATCTACTGTGGTACCTAGCATTGCATGCATGGACGGGCAATGGAATACAAATAAACAGATGAAGGAGAGAATTTTTAGATAGTCACTTCCCTGAGGTGAGGTGAGAAAACAATTGTCTTATGGGAAAATATCTTGCTTCTTGGTTGGCAGATTCAAAAAGAAAAAGTATCAAAATTGAATCACGAAAAAACAAAACAAAAAACAATGCAATTATTGTTCTAGAAATAATTTCACAGGATTTGGTTGACCACATAATTATGATAGAGACAGGAGATGTTCAAATTTACATTTTTGTGCAAATTTAACTCAGTGCACATACAGAAATACATAATCTGTTTTAACTTGCATTTATATGCAATTTAAAATCTGAAATGAAGTTGGATTGGAATAGAGACATGAACACGATGGATTGGAATAGAGACATGCACTGCAGGATAATCTCAACAGCAAATGCTCTCTCACACACAATCACAAAATTTTGCAAGATGTCAACAAAATTGCTGCACCAGAGCACACCCACCATTTCTCATGCACACAGTATCTGTTATGACTTGACGACCATTGCCTATCAAACTCTAGCAAGTCTACTCCACACGCTCTGCCACTACAGCTAGCTATTCGGACAAGATTGAGCTGCCCTCACCTTTTGAACTTAGTTCAGCTTAAACTTATCTTCCAACGTCACTCAAGGATTTGCCTTCGCCTCAGACATCTTCACCTAGAATGTGAACACTCCAGGATTTGCTTCACTGAGGACTTGTCTTCACCTCAGACAACTTCACCCAGACTAATTACACTCAGGACTTGCTTCCGTTGTGGCCTTATCACCTCAGTCATATATCTTCACCTAGAATGTGAACACTCTAGGGCTTGCTTCGCTGAGGACTTGTCTTCACCCCAGACATCTTCACCCAGAATAACTTCGCTCTAGGACTTGCTTCCGTTGTGGCCTTATCACCTCAGGCATCTTCACCTAGAATGTGAACACTCTAGGACTTGCTTCACTGAGGACTTGTCTTCACCCCAGATAGCCTCACCCAGGATGCAAACAATCTGGGGATTAGCTTCACTGAGGACCTGTTCACCACCTCACCTAGAGCGACACTCTGGGATTTACTTCACTGGGGGCTTCTTCACCACTTCACCATGAATGACACTCTGGGATTTGCTTCACTGAGGACTTGCCTTCACCTTGGGAGCTGCTAATCTAATAATGCTTTAGTCTACTCGGAAGACCGATAAGCAAGCAGTAAGCTGCTAACAATATAGGCAAATTATGGTCGTCAACTCATAAAATTAACCATGTCCCTCCCCCCTCCCCCTCCCCTCCTCCCCCCCCCCCCCCCCCCCCACACACACACACAAGCAACTGGCCATCAAGTGAAGATCTGAATGGTAGAGAAATAGTTGTCCAGGTTGGCTCGCTTCTGCAGGCATCAAAATACCTGCAGAAACGAGAGGAGGAGAGAGAGTAAATACAGATCATATACATAAGTGTGAAAATTCAATTTACCAAAAAATTAGTGAGCTAGCTACAAGTTGCAAAGAAACCCCATTTTTGTTTATTTTGTTGCAAGAACAACTGCCTGGCAAGAGAGCCAGACATACACTAGAAATGACAGCCACAGACTATCACCCCAGCATAAGCTGGTATACTCTCAATGCATACCACAGCCGAAACTGCCCAGCAAGAGAGCCAGACATACACTAGGAATAATAGCCGCGGACTGCCACCCCAGCATAAGCTGGTATACTCTCAATACACACCACAGCTGAACTCAACGGAACAATGTGAGCCATCAATTCCCTTCTCACTCGAGCTGTGCACACCTACATGTAAAGTCACAGAAGACATGCTGGCCAGACAAGTATTCTGAGACAAATTCATAGAGACTTATTTCCCTGGAGGAAATTCATCTGTCATCACTGTACGACCAACTGGTGCATCCTTAACAAGCAGTGCCAATCCATTGACAGGCCGTGGGGCAACTCAAGTGTCCAACACCCAAGAAGTCTACAGCCAAAATCACCACCAACATCCTACGGCTCCACATACCGTTAATGCAGGGGCAGTGATCCCAACCGAGGCTGGATGAGTGGAGGACAAATCAGTTGGCCACGGCTAGTCGGTGGATGATGGATGCTTGTCAAGGACACAGAAGTTGCTCAGTGCAAGACGACAAATGAACTTCTCCAGAAAAGCCAAATCGAAATTATTTTGCTAAAATCAGAAATGGCACAGCTCGAGAAAAATAAAATTGATGACTATTATTTTTTCTTGACTAGGGGCATAGATACCTTAGACTGCATGGTCTAACGTGTCTATGCCGGGTCCTCCAGACTCGCCATTAATTGCATTATGATCCGGATAGTACGGTGCCATGGTGAGCCTAGCAAGGGCCTAAAACTAGCTACACAGCCAAAGACCCTTTAGAAAATGCGCACTACAACAATTATAACAAAATTTAATAATAATCTGTGCAACTTATCTTAAAATTTCAATATCCGTAAATATCAATCCATCGCCAGGAGAATCTTCTTGCGAATCTTATCGCTATCCCATATCAGCGGCCGAGAATCACCGCATAAATTCGTACGTTCTTTCATCTCTTCTTCTCGCATCACTTGCCATTCATCTTGATGAGATCTTGCCTCTACTCGAGGCCCCTTGGGAGGAGAAGGGTCTGGGTGTAGCTAAACCTGATTTTGAAGTTTGCAAAAGTGACATTTGAAGAAGACTCGCTTGACTGAGCTTCAGCATGCACTGGGCCATGGGCGCGCAGCGTACGCGTGTATTCAACACGTGGCCGGCTACATGCACAATTACAAGGATAATTCAATTAATTAGCCTGGCGCTGTGCAGCGTGTGTAGAGGGAGGGACTAGACGTGTTTGCGGGTTGTAAAGTTGTGGGAAAGTACACGTACACCGTACCCAGTGAGCGAGCCCGCGCCCGGCCCGGTCGATCACGGCCACCTGTACTTGCATAGTGCGCATGCGTGGTACCTATATGCATCAGTTCCATTCCGCGACCATTGATGGTTATGAATGATTGTGGATTGTGTTATTTAGTGTTATCAATGGTTATGGATGGAGGCCATTATTGGTTGAAAGGAGCCTTTTTGTTTCCTACGCCACTGCTCTACATTACTTACTTTACCTTACATCACTCGACATCACCTGCTTTACCTTAGATTACTCTAAGAAAATTGTCGTTCTGAAAAAATTTTTTCATTGTACATAGCTATATAGTTTTTTTTCATACACACACTATATATATAAGATACATTATATGAATAATATGGAAGTTGGCAGCAATAGTTACAATAATGTTGGTATCAGATTCTAGCAAATATTTTCTTTGTAGCTGTAGATGTGCAAGTCCCTGTGGGTCACTCCTGGAGGCAGCTCCACACTCCGGCAGGCAGACTTGTCTCCAGTCCTGGAGGTCAGGAGGTCACAGATGGTTGATGCCTTACAGCTGGAGCCACAGGATCCTGGAGGATGGCTCTTGTACAGGTACCTAAAATAATAAAAAAAAATGCATGCTACTTCTATATTATTATAGCACCTGTTAATTATTAGCGCTAATTAAGCTGTGACCGACTTGTAGAATTTTTGAAAGAGGGCATCATCTTTCTTGAATCTCTCGACCAACCCAGCCCAGTCAGAGGGATGCAGTGTTGGCAGTTCATATGCATCCTAAGAGGAACGATAGATCTCATAATCAGCAAATATAATTTTTTATCACCGTTGATTGAGCTATAATACCTTGGCAGAGTATTCAAGCTCCCAGGAGGTTGAGTTGCGAAGGTTGGCATTACTAACATTCATAAAATAGACCTGGTAATCCAGCACAGCCTGCACGTACATAATATTATGTGTATGTGAATTATTATCATTTTTGGCAATACAACTGCATCATGCCTTGACTACCAACACAATGTCATTATATTAAATATTACATTGGAGGCAGTTTCAATGGTGTAGATTCTGAAGCCCATGTTGAGGTGAGTAAAGGTTGTGAGGCCAGGTCCAAGATATGCAACGCTACAGAGAGAACAAAAACAGCATACTTACATGGGAGCTTCCAGAGTAGTCTCCGTCTAGAGTGTATATCTTATAGCCCATGTTCATCCTAGTGAGTGGAGTGACGCTCGGCCCCACATAAGCAACACTGTGAGCATGGAGGAAGATAGAGGGGATCGAGGGTCACTGTCTCTGCTGGCTACAGTGTTACACTTTGCAGTGGAGGACTAACCTTGTCGCTCTTGTGATATTCTGCTCGTCAAAAAATATCCTGAATGAGTCTTTGTGTGTGTGTCCAAAGAACTGCCCTGCTATCGTACTCTCAAATCTATAAAATTATTATTATTAATTTTAGACAATGATTGTAATTTTCATCTACCTCCAGCCCACCTGTTGACAATTTTGTGGTAGTTCCATCCAAAAGCTTTGGTGAATCCATTCGGAGGAATGTGGCCGATGATATGAACTTTATCCCCTTGTTTCTCTGCGTCCAGGAGCTGTTGTACTAACCACTCCAGCTGGCCGGCCGGGTCAGTATCATTGATCAACAACCAACTGAAAGTGAGGGAAGCAACTACAAAATCAAATCAATGATTCTGAAGCAGTATAGTTTATAGTATGTGCACTACTCACTAGTTTCGATCGTTGGCAAAGTTTGTTTGCAATGATATCACTCTTAGATTATCACGAACCTTGATGCTGTAGAAACCTCCTCTGCAACATGCAAAAAATCATGATACAAATAATGTATTATTTTTTATCAATACAAGTTTTACTTCAGTAGCGTCTCCTGTGCTTGTTTGTCCAGCCATGGAGCCCACAGCTCTGACGCTGACTGCAGCAGCCACTCTTCCGACCGCTCACCAGTCACAAAAGGGGGAGGAAAACTAACAATAGCATTATTATAGAAGTCGAGTAAACATAATATTTTTCTTTCATAAGGAAATGTCAGCTATCACCTGTCAACAGGTACTCCTTCGTGGTTGCCTAGTGTGGGAAGGACTTGCTTGTTGGGGAGGTACTGCCTCAGGAGATCAACGATCGTCTTCATGACAAAGATCTGGTCACTGCGAGATTGATTCCAGACATTATGAGCGGGGAGGTCCCCAGTCAAGTAAATCCAATCAAACTAAAAAGAGACAATAATTTAAAATGCAAAATCAATATAATTATCTGCACATAGTTTAAGGGGGGTACACATGATGATGTACCTGATCTTTGACTGAAGCGAGGTGCTCCATGAGATCGATAAGAGTGTGTAGAGGCAGATCACAGTTGTAGTCACCCCAATACCCAGCTGCAGTGCTGCTATTGCCTGACATTAAAATTATTATTAGTGTGAACATAGTGTCAGTGGCGACAGTCGATGTAGCTGTACCTGGTTTGTTTGGAGGTCTGCAGCACAGTGGCTCTCCACAGTCGTTGCTGAGACCTGGAGTGTAAGCCAGGTCAACATGCAAGTCAGAGAGATGGAGGATCCTATTCACAGGAGATCCAGGCTGCAAGTATTGTAATCACTATTAAAGGAAGATGTGATTTAATATTAATACACTGCTCTACCTTAGGATTTGGAATAGGTTGGGGTGGTGGCTTGCTGCCGGGGATGGTGATGTTCCAATCTTGGTTCCAGGGGTCATAGGGGTCCCCACAGGAAGGGCCCAGCACCACACCACAAGCCTCACGTGCACTCAAACCAACCTCAGCTGCCACAGTCAAATATTCATCCTATCATGAAAAAAATTACAATTATTTTTTTTGTCAGCCTGAGCTGAGTGTCTCCCTGTACCTTGAATTCCAGCACGCCCAGAGTACAGACATTCTGGTCTTCTATCTGCAGTGCAATACATAGCTTTGTGATGACGTCAACAATCTCATTCTCTGACGAGTTGGTCAGCATTAGTTGCTGTAGAGCAGTGACCACGATCTTGCAGGCATCGCACTCGAGGTCAGCCGGCCCGCGCAGACGAGACGCCGACAAGCTGTCGAGAAGGGAGGGGAGGGGAAGGTCTCTGAGGAGGAGAGGTGCGCTAGCAGCTGGCGTCCAGCTCAGTGCTGCCAAGATACTCAAAACAGCAACAAAGAAGTTCTTCATCTCTTGCACTATCCGAGTTTTGAAGCTTCACGCAATTTGTACGAGCCCCTCCCACTCACGAAGTTGCTGGTCACGTGTATTAAATTAATACATGTACGTACGTACATGATCTGAATACATGACTGTACATGTATATACAATAAGAAGAGAAGCAAAATACACGTGAATGAAACACAATAAAGATCAGATATTTACACAGCAGAAGCAATGACTGAATAAAAATAAATAAAATTGAGCAATAATTGCACACCAGCTTATGAATTATCAAAAGTGACATTTTGAATCGTCTCCAGTTCTTGACCTGACCATCTCGCAGAGCAGAGCTCCCTTACAGTTACCTGTGCACTTGGCTATCTTTGCAACACGCTTGACATAGTTACGGTGGAACTCTTGAAACAAGTCATCATCTTTAGCAAATCGACCAACCAAGCTGTCCCAATCTGATGGGTGCATCCCTGACATTTTGTAGGACGTCTGAAAGAGAGAGAGAGAGAGAGAGTGAGTAGATATAGTGAGGTATGGATTTTTGATAATTTCTTTGTACTGTGAAATATTAGTATAGGGCAGCGGGCAGTAGCGTACCTTGGCTGAATATCCATACTGCCATTTTGTTGCGTTATTCTTGTTAGCCTCAGCGATGTCCATGTACCAGCTCTGATGGTCAAGGAGACCATAGCTGGAGCCGTTGTAGTCTCCATCGATGGTGTAGATCCTGAAGCCAAGGTTGTAGCCTTGATAAGAGGTCACCCCAGGACAGACGAACACAACACTGCAAGCAAAGGAATAACAAATAGCATCGATAAAAGAACCTTTAGCTGAGACTGTTTTGCCATTAGCTAGATCTATAAAATCAACACTGCCATGTCCCCAATCAACACTACAACGACGCTGGCTGGCTGGCTGGCTTGGCTGATCACTTACTTTGTAGCTCTGGTAGTGTTCTCTTCATCGTAGAACACGGTGAAGGTATCGGTGTGGGTGTGGCCCATAAACTGACCAATGATCGTGCTCTCAAATCTGTAGATAAAGAGTGCATAAGATCACGGCAATCTTTTCAATTTTTGAAGTTCAGTGATTTTAAAGCTAACCCCCTCACTCTGGGGGCCAGGGTAGTATTTTACCTGTTGACTATTTTGTGGTAGAGCCAGCTCCAAACTTTGAGGCAGTCCCCCGAACCAGGGGGGATGTGACCCAGGATGTGAACTTTGTCCCCTGCTTTTTCGGCTTTGCTGAGCTGTTCGACCAACCACTGTAGCTGGCCTCCTGGATCAGTGCTGTTGATCAACAACCAGCTACAGGAGAGGGAGAGAGAGAGAGAGAGAGAGAGGTATTTTTAGCATACAATCTTAATTTTGGAGCGATGTTGACCAACTTTGAGAAAAGATAACATTTGGGAGTTTTGTTCGTAGTAATAATATAATGTAACTTGTACTATTATGAATGGAATAGTGTAATGTAGTTCAGTCTGAAGTCACTGATAGCTACAGACAAGTTGGATATTGTCATGATAAAAACTGACTCTATCTCATACTATACACCATCTTCCCAAAGTGATCATTTTTCTCAGCTCATAGCAGGTCACAAAATTAATTTTCTTGAACTCACTAATTTTCATCGTTACAGAAGTTAGTTTGCAGTGAGATGACCCGTAACCCTGGCAACACCTCTACATTGTAAAATCCTCCTCTGTGATAATATCAATTATCATAGCATAATTAAGCACAGCTCAGAGACTTGTGATATAGTTTGTATGTACCTCATAATTGTTTGCTGAGCCTGGTCCCATTCTGATGTTTTGGAGAGCCATTGCCCCCACAGCTTCATGGTTGGGTTGAGAAGCCAGTCAAGATTCTCAGGGCCCGAGATGAACGGAGGGGGGAAGCTATTGACTGGGACACTCTCGTGATTACCAAACGTCGGGTAGACCATCTTCTCAGGGAGGTAGGTATTAAAGAGATCAACTAACTTCGATAAACTGTTAATCTGTGAGAAAGGAAAAAAAATAAAAACAATGAAGCTCCTTTCTCTATACTACGTGGTGCTCTCTCTCTCTCTCTCTCTCTCTCTCTCTCTCTCTCTCTCTCTCTCTCTCTCTCTCACCGCTTCCTCTCTAGTGATCTCCCATACATCGTGAGCCGGAATGTCTCCAGTGATGTAAACAAAGTCAAACTGAATTTAAAATTAAAAAAATCAAGTTTACAATGTTAGTAATAAAAGGTACATGCATGCATGGGTTAATACCTGATCTTTGATGGTTGCGAGGTATTGGAATAGGTTCTCAAGAGTGTGGAATGGAACATCACAGTTGTAGTCGCCCCAGTAACCAGCAGCGGTCGATCCATTACCTGCACAGTCAGACATTAATTAGTCACTCACACTATAGGAAATATCTGGTATGATAGTGAACGGAAAATATTTCTACCTGGTTCGTTTCCCTCCCTGCAGCAGAGGGGTTCCCCACACTTATTGCTGAGGCCAGGTCGGTACTTAGGGTCCCAGTGAAAGTCAGTCAGTTGGAGAATACGGACAACTGGAGAGTTGGGCTGTGCGGGTAGAGTGCAGGGAATATTAACTCATGCCAGCATAGTGCCTGTATAATGTGGCGCATGGCTGCATTGTTAATCTGTCACGTAATTACAACCCTCACATGACCTATGAACTCATGATCACGCCACTTGGATGCCACCATTGGCACTTCCTATCTATCTAGCCCAGGATCTGATGACCATCAATGGCCGCCACTGGCTTCACTGATATCATCAACCAACAGCTAAAGGAGAGATCACTGCCCAACAGAAAACATCAGGTGACCAACACTCCCCACAAGAAAGCACTGCCAATTATGGCCTTCCTGATAGTAAACACATTAGCTAGCTGAGCAAAAACCATAGGGTGATAGATAATCATCAATAATCTCCACACATCAATAAAATCAACCACTTAAATCAACTGGAAATCTGGTCAACTGAAATATGACCTGATCTGACTAGACTATAGCTAACATTAACATGTACACGAGCAATTTGGGCAGGGCAAGCACATGTAACCATCATGCATGACATGTCAGGCCACCATAATCATAGCATTATGTGCATGTGCTCTCCAGATTCTCTCCAGATTCGGCCAGACAGGAGAACAGGTGAGCTCAAAATTAATTATTCTTTTTACATACTTTAGGAGGGGGTACTGGCTTGACTGGAGGCTTGTTTCCAGGGATGGAAATGGTCCATGTCTGGTTCCAAGGATCGTAGCTGGAACCACAGTTTGTTCCAAGGTAGCCCCCGCACACCTCACTCGAGCTCAGGCCAACCATACCAACAACTGACAGAATCTCATCCTATGAAACACATAATAATTATTATGTATTACAAGATAGATATAAACACCTTCTCAAATAAGTTAATATTATGTTCAGTATCACTGGATTGTATCACATGCTATTACAGTAGGCATATATTCTTATAGATTAACAAGTATGTATAATGTCACAACAATGTAATTATGCACTACAATAATGATATTATGCATGGGCTGACTATAATTATTTGGATCAGCATGACTGTATTCAATAATTATTAGAAATGGATAAATGTTATATTTTTTTAATATATGGATCCATTCAAATCGGTGTTGTTCAAGTTTGAGACTCCTATATTGCCACTAAAATGTATGCGCATGCGCAGACAAATGGATATGTAGGCCACACCCCTCACTGCAGGTGGAATTTTAATAATAGCCAAGAGACTTTCAAGGGGTGGTCATATATATATGCCTTGTGTTACAATTTGTGACCGCGATCAAAATATTTTGATCGACAAAATCGGCCTTGATCGCTTGATTTTCGGCAAAAATTACCCTTGATCGCTTGATCCTGGTGACGTAAAATGACGTTTCAGGTAATGGTCGTCATATCCACTAGCTAAACGTGACTTTGATCGCTTGATCCTGCACTAAAATCGGCCTTGATCGTTTGATTTCATTTTGATCCCGGTCATAAATGGTAACACTAAGCGTATATAAGTGACTACCCCTTGGACTTTATAGCTCCACTCCAGCATGGATACTATAGTACCGGTATGACAGCGAACATTTAACTCGCCTCTTCAGTCTTGCTTTGCAAGAAGCATAGATATGTGAGAAGTCGGAGACTTTGGCCCGGTGGGCCCAGCTTGCGAGTTCAGTAGTACAACGATGACGTTCTCACTCCGCTCAAACCCTTAACCGGCGTCGGTGCTGGCGCCGGCGCAAGATCGAGAGATTAGGGCCAGGGCGCGGCTAGGCTAGCTATAGCGCTAGGCTATAGCTAGCTAGCTGTACTGTAGCCTAGGCTGAGGGCCGGCCGGCCCCAAGGCTGTACTCGTACTCGTACTCGGACTCGCGATCGCGTATCGATGGTCGGCCGGCCGGCCGCGCCGAGCGCGCGGCGCTTTGCGCATCTCCTTAGTTACCATGTTTTTTGCACACGGCCCTACCATTCTGACCAATCGGGTGCGTTATGACACAAAACGACACTTTCTGAAAATATTTTTCGTTGTATATAGTATAATAATTATTACTATATTATTTCTATAAAATTGTTGTGTCACATGAACCAAACTTGTGGTCTGCTGCCTAGTGACGCCATGGCGTGACTTTAAAATAAAATTCAATTCAATTCAATTCATGGCAGCTTATTAAAATAGTGAAATGCAAATATATGCAGTAATTTAATATCTTGCCTTGAATTCAAAAGCGATAGCCTTGCAAACGTGTTCATCTTCGATCTTGAACCAGTAGCAGATGTCCCCGACAAGTTTTGCGATGTCGTCCCACGCCGTGTGCGTGTCGTAGAGTTTTTGGATGGTACCGACTATGATCTTACAGACATCACAAGTGACTGCGCCCATCTCTGCCTTTCCACTATCGAGCAGTTTTTTCAACTCTCCCTCCACCAAGTCGAGAACAGGGCTTTCAGCCGACGACAGAGACTTTGTTAGTGTCATTGGAGCAGCTGTAGCGAGAGGCCCTCGCGTAAATCCAACGGTTACAAGAAGACAGGGCACCAAGATCCATCTAACATCCATGATTGATTTCAGACAAATGACGGTGAGTGAGCTGAGCGCGGTAGCTGTGAAAAATCAGGCGATTGGCACGCCTTGAACACACCCACGTACGAGTGACCACACCCACCACGCCCACAACCAATGGGGTTTCCCCTCATTTTTCTGTACTCGCTGGTGCTTGCTTGTAATGCAAGTTTCTACGGGTGTAATTAGAGATCTCTGCTATACTGTATACCGTATTGATATTCTGTAGACAGATCTGTGTAGAATGTCTGACAATCAGGAAGAGACAAGTGAGAATAAGCCACAAAAAGAAGGTATATACACATGTACTGAAATACATTGAATTTTTAGTGGGTGTGTGCTCAGATTATCTGCTCTGCTCACACTGCAAATATAACAATAACATGATGCATAGATGATGTAGAAATGGAGTCCCAGTTAGCGGAGGACGGGGCTGCAAATGAGTCCAAGGAGAGCTGCGCTGTAATCCAGGAGGGGGAGGGGGCGTGTCCTCAAGGAGCTGAAGGAGAAAGGACAGAGCTGGAAGAGATGAGTCAAGATGAAGAAAGTGATCAAGAGAAAGAATCAGCTGTGGCTGGCAGTGATGAAGGCGGTGATGAGGGGAGAGGAGGAGAGGCTGTGGATGAGGAAGATGAAATGAGCCAAGATGGAGGAGATAACATACAAACTCCGCAAGAAGATGTAGTAGCATCAGCTATAGCTAGTGATATTCAACCTGGTGATGAGGGGGGAGAACATGAACAGGGAGCAAGGGATGGGAAGACAGAGCCAACTGGTAAAGAGGAGCAGCAACAAACACAAGAGGGAGAGGATGCCGACATGATGAGCCAAGATGAAGATGCAACCCAGACAGAAACAGAGCCACCTGGTGATGAGGGAAGAGTGGGTGCTGGGCCATCTGGTGTAGACAAGGGAACAAAGGTCGAAGAGATGGCCTCTCAAGGCAGCAGCAGTGATACTGACAGTGACAGTGAGCCATATGACTTCAACAATTATACCACTCTCGAGGAATTTAAATATCATTTCAAAAATGGTATAGTATTTATCGGTGTGTAATTGAATTTTATGATCATCTAATAATGACTTTCAGGGAAGCTGCTTTCGATTGATAGAGATGAGCCTTTTGTGTTTGAAGTGCTACCAGGCAAAAAGAAGTATAACCAGGCTCATTATGAAGCACTAGGAGAGGTATGGATAAAAATTAATGATCAGCCTCATACTATATAATATTATAGCTATCCATTATTTACTACTGCTGAAGGTGATAACAGAAGAGGTATATAAAATGCTTGAGACAGAAACTCATCTGAAGAAAATGATTATCCCAGTAAGACCAACTCCACTGCATCCTGGCCACCCAACCCCAGCAACCTATTCCTATATACTTTATAGAAAAAGCCGAAGGGAAAAGAGCCAACCTCTTTCTTCTTTATGAGTGAAGATGCTCTGACAAACAAAGAGAAGCTGATGATACTGATCCATGGCAGTGGGGTCGTTAGAGCGGGCCAGTGGGCTAGGAGGTACGCATAACTCTCCAATAATATTATTGTACTATTAGACACTGTACTGCTTAGCTAAAATGCCTTCACTTTCGCCGTTTAACTCAATTGAATATTAATGTATTTTTGGCTCTGCAGTTTGATCATCAACGACTGTATTGATAGTGGAACTCAGATACCATACATCAAAAGAGCTATGGCGGTGAGCATATCTTATCATCAACACTTTGAGAACTGTTAGTATGTTTCACCACAGGAAGGTTACGGTGTCATCGTACTCAATACAAACTACAAGCCTGAAGGCACTCCAGTAAGGGTAAGAAAATAATCATTAATTTAAATTTATAGAATTACAGAGTAGAATCTGATGTGTGCATGTATGTATGTATGCGCCTGCTCGTGCTCGAGAGTAGAGGGAAACAAAGCAAGATTATTACAAGCAATGCATGAAAGTGTCGCCAGCTGGCTTAATGTTTCGAAATGTACATAAGCTAAGCTTAGCACAATCAATGAGTATAGTGTATGCACATTTAGAGCAAGTTTCAAGACAAACAAGCCTTTTTTATGAGTCCAGAGACTTTATCTATTACGTACCTAACATAGACTGAGTATATAAACATTCAAGTCAAGAGCCAAGTTACCAGAGAGACATAGAGAGAGCAGCAGCTATAGAGCTCGTGCAAACTGATTCTGAAAAAGCCACTCAGTATCGTCGATGCGGTGGAGACATGTCAAAGTGATCAAACGGATCACGATGAAATGGCCTCCGGTCATCGAAAGGGTCATCTCGCGGCCGGTCATAGAGGCCTGGTCGAGAGGGAGGGGGCGGAGGGGGGTAGCGGTCTCGAGCTCGGGCCCTCTCCAGCTCTTCCATGCGCATCCTCTCGTAGCGGTCCACCGGAGGAGGGGGCGGCAGGGAGCGCTCAAATGGAGGGTCAAAGTACGGATCACGAAACGGAGGCCTCATGGGATGGTCAGGGAAACGGTCGTGGTAGTAGTGATGGTCGAGCTCGTCAAGCTGAGCTCTCCTCCGAAGGTAATCGAGTTCCTCCAACAGCTCCCTCTCTCTGCGACGCTTAGACTCGGGAGACATACTCCTCTTTCGACGCTCATCTGCAAGGGAAAGAAAATAATAAGTAACTTAGAAAAATATTTCACCAGTGGCTGATGTATGTACGTACCTCTTAAAAGTTGCTTCAGTGCCATAGGTCTATCACATGCAATCTTGGATCCGCATATCTCTGCCCCATGGGCCTCCTTGATGGCCTTCTTGGCACACTCCTCATCTTCATACTGGACAAACCCATATCCATGCAGCAGGAGGACTCCCAGCAGCTTCCCATACGGCGCAAACACCTTCTCCACATCCTTCTTGGTGCACTTGGACGTGTTGAGCTGACCTATGAATACTCTGGCTTTGATGAGCTTGGGATCATTGCTACTAGTGTAGGGGACATCGTCAATGTAGCTGTCACCACCAGATGACTCCTTGTCTTTATCACTATTCTTTTCCTTCTCTTCTTTGTCTGGTTTCTCTTCTTCTCCTTTTGAAGCTGGCTTCTCCTCGGCTCCGCTGTCCTTTGGCTCGGTGAGCTCCGGCTCTGCCTCAACTAAAACTGTCTCAGCGTTTTCATCAACATGCAGCTCTGTATCGCTGTCATCGTCACGTGAGTCTCCTCCAGCGCTGCTGATCTTGGCCGTTTCTTCGGCTTTGGTGGACGAGCCGAGCTTAGGGATCTTGTAGCTTTCCAGAGGGGAGGTACATATATTAAGTTTGTTGGTAGTGGTAGCTTCAGATGCTTGAACGGGCGCTACGGGAGGGTTGTACTGCGGGGTACCGATTTGAGCCCAGATCTGACCCTCTAGATCCTTGCTGGTGTGTTGTAGAGACCGTCTGTCCAACGGAGCTCGCTCCTCCATCGCAAAAAGACCTCCTTTGTAAATTGTGTGAAAGCAGAAAAGCTGATCGCGCGTGGTGTCCCTTACGTCACTGCTTCATAATTAGAACATGCGCATGCGTATTAAAATATTTCAATATTGTTCATACAACCAATCGCATTCCAAACTGCAACACAAAAGCTCATTCTGAAATTCTATTCCATAGTGTGGCAGCTCGCCCCAGGAGCATGCGCAGTATGTATGGAAGAAATTTGTTGAAGACGCTAAAGCAAAGCGGATCTACATCGTTGCTCACAGCTTTGGTGGAGTTGTCACTGTTGATCTGGTAAGCATTTTTTAGAAATAAGTTTATTGAACAATAAGAATTTATTATTGTTACCAGATGGCCACCAAATTTAAAGACTTCAAGAAGAAAGTTCAAAAGATTGCCTTCACGGACTCTGTTCATACTCTCCCCAGCCGAAGTGTGTCTCAAGACGCACAGAAATGGATAATTAAGGTGTTGCATAGTCAGTGATAATTATGGTGACCATATAACATTGTTGTATGCAATAATAATATAGCATGCAGTGAACTGGGTGACCAGCGAAAGGCCAGTGAATGAAGAGTTGGAACCTTATTATGGCGATGTCAGCAGACGCTCAGCAGGTATGCTAAAGTGATGGATGTGAATATTTGGTGTTTAAATTGCTTTATTTTTCTACATCTACAGGCACACTAAAGCATGTTGAGACATCGTGGTTTTCATTTGAACACATATTCGCTTACTTTAGTGAAAAATGATTCTTTTTTTTTTAACAAAAAAGCTGCCATAATAGAAAAGCAACTGCACAGCTATTACAGTCTTAACAGTAAATCACTTGAAATTGACCAAAATTCGCAAAATTTAATGTCATTACTTTCTTGGCTGGTTGATATGCTTGAGTTTCGAGGGAGAGTGAGACTTCTCCACCTTTGGCAGTGGCTTCTGGTGGGCTGCCCTCACTGCTTCTGATGGCTGATCATGGTGCTGCTATAGGATGAGATAATCATGTACGTAGTATGGCATGAGCCAGGTATACAGCGTGTCACATACCTTTGAGCCAGACGGCTGGACAGTATTGATTGCTGATATGGTTCTGCAGGGAATAAAAATTAAAAGATGAAAGATAGTACAAATGATAGCATGTTAGAGCCATGCCCTCTTACGGTTGCTCTGGTAGCTGATCCACATACTTCTGATCATAGGCATCAGCGTCAACTTTCTCTGTAGCTTTGTGTTTAGTCACCACACGCATTCCTCCAGCCTTCACTAAAATTAATAGTGCACTCATATACATTTTTGTACTTGTAATTATATTTTCTTGGTTCTGTAGCTGACCTGCTGGAGGGTGGCCAGCTTTCAGCTCCTCTGACATACTTCCCTCAAGATCACCATCCAAGGGCTTAAGGTCAAAGTACATTGAACACGTATCGCGGAGCGCTACGGTAATTTGGAATTGAAAATTTGAAGTGTTTGCTCCAAGACAGCTAGAATCTCTCCAAGTTCTATTCAGGACGACCGGACGGAGGTGACGGTACTGCAAAACAAAAAAAAAGAGTCAATTTTTTTGTAACAAGTGAGTCTATTGCTCTATTTTTAATTTTCTAGATAAAAAAAAAGTGTGTGTTCTAATTGATGCACACTTCCCTTTGTTTTTCTCAGCCATGGGTAAGATCTTTGGGAACCTCGGGATTCATGTGAAGAACGTCATCACCTACAGCCTCTCGCCATTTGAGCAGCGGGCATTTGCTGGCTTATTCAGCAGAGGAATACCAAATATCATTAGAAGATTTTCAGAGGAAGTTTTCTACATTCTTCCTGGCATCACCACTGCTGCGCTGATCTACCACTATGGCACAAAGGACTTTCACAGGAGGATGCGAAAGAACCCAGCTGACTATGAGAATGAAAAGTAGTCCACTGCTCAGTCTAGGAGCCATGCAGTGTATATGTGTAGCTAGCAACAATCTGTATGTAGCCATTGCCATGTTTATTTAATCGTATCAGTACGTGTTTTTCAATGCTATGAAGAACAGGTTATTATATTGTGATCACAGGTTATAAAAATCAAATAGCTCGTGGCATAACAATGTATGGATTTGCTGACTGAGATGATAGATACATAACCAAACACAAAACTACATAATTACATACAATGTGGCAGTCCACTATATACATGTATTGTACTCTCACACAGTACTAGTGACATGGAGGTGTAGCTACTTTGGTTCAAGCATTTCCACTGCTGTGTGTGTCTGATACTCTTCAGTTTGCTGACTCAGCAGTGGTTCTGCAAGTCCTTTGAGCGTTCTTTCCCTGTCATCCTCCCCACTACCTCCATGTCCCTGAGAGCCGGTCGCCGTGGTTACCGCCGACGTCCACTGCTCCTCTCCCCCACTCTCACTGCTGTGAAACACCTGTAGCACTGGACCTTGGCTCGGGTCAGAGTGCACAAGGGGCGATGGCTGATGAGACTTTTGGTGATCATGAAGCTATTGAATACAAATTTTAATAATAGAGTTCATAATTTTAATAATATTTTACCCTGTGTAAGAGCAGTGTGCTCTGGACGAGTGGATTAGGGGGGTCGGTGGGTGTGGTCATGTGCGGTGGATAGGATGCTCGTGCACTCCATATCGACCACTGCATAGGGTCCATTGATCCAAGGCCACCCAGCGGCGCTGCTGTGAGGAGGTGATGCTGCCCCTCATGGCCACCCAGCGGCACTGCTGTGAGGTGATGCTGCCCCTCATGGTGTACAGTAGCGGGGCCAGCAAAGGCACTAGGAGCAGCAGCCGGCAAACACTCCTCCTGTGCAGAGAGAACAGTCAAACCTAAAATTCTTAATTGCTGACTGTGCATTGTTACCATTGAAGGTTGTAGAGAGATGTAGGAGAAGGTGTCATGGCCGAGCTGCTGCGGTAGAGTCGGGTAGAGGTGACTGGCGGCTACCTGGCCGCTTCCATGATCTCCCTCAACTAAAGTAAATCATCCATTAGTGACATGTCTGTATACAGCCGTGTACATCACTAGTGTACTTACCTGATTCTTTTAACTTGTTCATGAAGGCAGCTCCATCATCTGGTAGCTTCCAGCCTGGGTGCTTGCGCTGCATGTATTGAAATGAGCTCACAATGTACATACACAATGAACCGACTGGCTGTGTACTGAGACTAGACTCACTGAAAAGTTCATTAGAGATATTTCTGTTTTTCCCAGCTCAGCTTGCTCGTAGGTGCTGGCTCGAGTGACGCCATCAGAAAGCCACTCTGGATGACCATGCTTGCGAATGTTCATCTCAGCAAATGAGCAGACATCTCCCACACCAGATACTTCAATTGTGAAGCTACGAAGAAAGTCTACAATCTCCGCAGCTTTGGGTCGAAGGGAGAAGTAGAGAATGAATGGAGTCACCAGTGGACTCAGCAACTCATCAACTAGGTTCATCTGAAATATACAAATGGAACAAGGATAATACAATGCCATATTATTGCATTTTTTTGTATCCTCCCCCCCCCCCTCCAATATTCCAAGCTTACCAATGGCCTACGGAGATTGGTAACACTAAATAGCTGGGAATGATGATTGGGGTGGGGGACTACTTTATTTTTTATATTTCTCTTACGACAGTGAACTGGAAGACATGTGTGAACTGTGAGTAGACCTCTACAGTGTGTGGCCGCTGCTTCCAGTCGTCTGGCATGTAGTGGATCTCACCGAGGATTCGCTGCATCAAACTCTCGGGACGCCATACCTGGTTCTATATCATTATACACAAGCATGCGCTTAAAGTAAGCTAACAATAATTTATATTTTTACTACTGCGTACCTCATTTGGAATGAAAATTCTACATGCCGTTATTATCAATCCTATGGAAAAACAACAGTACACAAGTGAACCTAGAATGCATCACTCGATTGATATTCATGGCGTTACCTAGCATGGTCATGACGGTGAGCACATTGTGTGCAGTGAGGAGGTCTTCTTGAATGACAGTCAGCACTAGCAGCACTGCCAACAGGGATCCACTGATGAAGGCAACATTCTTAGCCACGATCACAACCATCGGGTCAGCAAACAGGTCCATATATTTGACAGAAGGCTTGTAAGCTCGGTTTAGTCTCATTGTCAGCTCGTGCTCTAGTTCGTTGAAGTCTCTGAGGTGCCAGCGGCCATAGAGTGACCATCTCCTTCGCCCAAACACACCCGGCTGCCTCTTTAGAAGCTCGGCATAGTTGAAGAATGAGTAGAGGATTTGGTAGAGGAATATGACTGGGCAGAAGAGAAGGTTGACCAGGGCTAACACTGTGATATGGAACTTGAGGTCGCGCACTAAGCGATGTTTGTTTGCGGCAGATTTGTACTCTTCATGAAGATAGAAGCTGTTTTTAAATGGAGCTTTCAGACTGGGCCCTGTGTGAATGAGAGAGAGAGAGAGAGAGGGAGCATGATACATGGATCTTAAAGATAGTTAGTTAGCTCACAGAATAGCAGCAGCTCGTAGTTGAACTTTAACCCCTGAGTGAAGAACACCTTCTCTCCATAGAAGGGGAAGTTAAACTTGCACGGAAGGATTGACTTGTTAATCATCGCGACAAGGTAGTTCTTGAATCGCAGTATTCTGTGATAAACGTCTAGCTCAGTGAGCTCTTGTTTACGAATATTCATCTTGTACTCTGCCTGGGCCTGCTTCAGCTTCACCAGAACATCAGACCACGCAAGGTCACGCATAGCGTAAGGTGGGATACCAAGGGCATCGATGTAAAACCTACGCATCTCCCAAAACCTACAACATAGAACGATAATATTATGTATGGTATACTCTGGTATACATTCAAACCTGTAAAATCTAACAGCAGTTCTGAAGAAGCGATGGATCCAGAACACAAACGCCATAAGGAGAAACAGTACAACTATCGGGTTGATTCTGTGAGGGTGTGTGTTCGTGTGTGTGTGTGGGGGGGGGGGGGGAGGGGGGGAGGGGAGGGGGGATGCTTATGATGTATGCTCGCTCAGGTCACACTCCAACTCCACCTGTCAAATCCAGAGAGGTCAAAAAGGTCACTGAAGATGACATCTCTCTGTCCGGTCTGGTTATTTTTCTCAAAGGGAACAGTATCAACCCAGAGCACATGAAAACGAAGACAAGTCACCAGAAATGTCGTGAATACCACCATGAACAGGAACTGGCTGCATGTGCCATGTACAGAAGTAAAGGGATGACACATGTCAGACATGGATATGGCATTGAGTGTGTCTAGTGAAAGACAACATTGAACTCACAATAGTTCCAGGACATCATTGAGGAAGATGGCAGCCAAACCATGACGCTGCTGGTACTCGTACACCTGCCAAAGGGATGGGATTACATACCAGGATGAACTTTCAACTTTTAAATGGCTACTTACTCGTTCAAAAAACTCATCAAGATTCTCTATATGGTTCCATCGATTACCTGGTGGATAATAAAGTATCAGCAGTGGCGTAGGTAGAAGGCTATGAGACAATTCAATGGTTTAATTTATAGTTCGTGGCTATAGTACCTTTGACGTGGTTGTTTCCATTGAGTTGTACGTGAGCTGGAGGCGCCTCGTCTTCTGATTCCTCTGTCTCTAGCCTCTGGTAGTGGACGGTCTTAAGCGGCATGGCTACTTTCTCTCACTAGAACTGACCTCATAAAGAAGCTCGATCATTGTTTACCTGGTGAATATTTCATGATAGCGTGATGACATAATTATTCTGATGGTGACGCGACATCATCGTGCGCAGCGCGCTAGCGTTCATTCCTATGCTGCATCTGTCACATTCCCATTCCAGGTTCACTTTGGCGCGCGAAACGCGCGCTCTTTGAGCAAAATCGGGCTGCAGAATGATTTTGAACCAGTGCGAGTGAAGAGACTCATAAGAGAAATGATTGATATTGTGGAGGTAAGCAATCTTTCGAATTAGTGTGTTTTCCTGTGGTTTACTGTTTCAATAATAATAAATTATGTTATATGTTGTAGGTACATGCATCAGCCTAGTCTGGGTGCCAGCATAGATATTAATAGGGTGCCAGCCCCTTCACTGTAAACCCGGCTTGACTTGAAAATCTGTGAGTGAACCTGTATTATATTTATTCTGGTACATATACTTTAGCATTGTAGTATTGTATTAATTCCCGCCTCTTCTTGCAGATGCTTCTACAAGCTGCACATATTTAATAAATTCAATCGACTATTGAGAGAATCAAGCCTGTACGTGGACTAACACTAGGGATAGTGAATTGTGCGTTTGTATGTGTTCTTAATAATTCTGGGTGCTTGGGGATGGGCCGGTGCATGCATTGCATGCTCCATGGCTATCAATTGTCGCAATGCGCCGTGTGGTATGGTAGCGCTCAAAATTAAGTTGAAAAGATTGCGATTTGAATTTTGTAGGTGTTGATTGGTTACTTGCGCTCAAATGCAATCATCAGGGATGACAAATGACGTCTAGATAGCGTTATAATGGAATTTGAAGGAAAAGCAGATGAAGTTTCCATAATAATATAATATGATGGCAGCAAAAAAAATTATCATAAAAAATAATTATTTGCATCTGGTAATGCTATTTTTTTTTAAGTTTGCCTCATTGCCTAGGTTGTTGAGGTGGTAATTGTTGTCCTGGAAATTGGGGGCCAGGAGAGAAATTTGTAAACTGTGGTTGCTGAGAGGGCCTTTGAATCTGTCCCTGTAGAGGAGGCTGCCCCCCAGTACCTCCTGCTGCAAACTGAGGGGGATAACCAACAACCCCAGTCGGTGTCGATGGGAGAAATTGACCTCCACCTCCTGTATTATTATTACATAACTGAAATCAATACATAAATAAGTTTGGTGATGTACGTACCAGTGTTGATTTGTCCTGGTTGAGTTCTTGGAGGCTGTTGCATCATTCCTGGAGGTCTGTTTCCAGTTGTGGCTGACACACTAGTTGGAGTCATTGGCGGCGGCTGAGGCTGTGTTGGCTGCATCTGCTGTTGTTGTGGTACTTGGGCCTGGCCGTGGTAAACGTTGCTTCCCTGTCTCCCTAAGCCTCCCGGCGGCCAACCTGATGATGTAGGAGGGAGTGGCTGTTGGGTGGAGCTAGCTAGAGATGGAGCTTGAGGTCTTTGCTGCTGCGTGTGTGCCATTGGTTGAGAGGGCTGGAGGATTGCTTGCTGGTGAGGAGGCATGGACGTTGGGGTTCCTGGAACTTGAGGAGGGCCTCCACCCATTTGTGGTTGCTGTGACGATGGTTGTGGTGGTGGCACAGGTTGCTGTGATAACTGCTGAAGTGGTACTTGTGCTTGAGGTGGTCGCTGAAACTGCTGCTGATTGATTCCAGTAGGTATGGGTACACCTCCCTGCAAAGCTCGCTGTTGCTCACGAGATTTCTTCAGTGACACCTGCAACTCTTGAATCTGCTGAATCAGCTGTTGTACCTTTTCCTGGTGTTTTTGCTCTAGCTTCTGTACTATCTCCTTGTGTTGGTCTCTGAACGCCAGCAGTTGCTTGTCTCTCTCTTGTATCTGTGTGTGGTACTGATATACTTGCATTTGAGTGTTCTGTTGCTGCTGAGAATGACTCTGGAGTTGACCGTGCAGCCTTTGGATCTCTTGGTTTAGCTGAAGTACTTGATTCTGCAGACTTGCCTTCTGTTCTTGTTCTACAGTGATGGCTTGCCGATACTTCATCTCTGTCTCTTGCAGCTGCTGGTGGTGAGTCTCACTGACCTTGCTCAGTGATTCTAGCTGTGTCTGTTGCTGGGAGAACATTCCCTGCTGCTGCTGAAGAAGCTGCATGAGTACGGCTTGCTGACCTGACACAGTTACCTTCTCTTGCTCTTGTTTCTGCTGTTGAGCAGTGAGTTGTGACAGCTGCTGTTGCAGTAGCGCCACCTGTTGCTTGTAGCTCTCCAGTTGTCTCTTTTGATCACCAATCTGAGCTCTTCCTTCTTCTACTTCCCTCGTCTTTTTCTCAATTGTCTCCTTTTGTTGCTCGAGAAGCAATTCGAGTTTAGCAACGACGGATGGTCCACTATCGCTATGTGCATGGCTGGTAGTTTCTTGAGTGTAGCTTGCCGGGAGGGGTGCGTGGAGCGACGTCAGTGGAGCAAGGCTAGGCATAATTGGTGGTTGTGGTAGATCTCTTAAGCTAGTGTCAATGCCATGTGATAGAGAGAAGTTTGATGGTGGCAAAGAACCAGTCCTTAGTTCGGCCAAACTAGAAGGTGGGTGGGGCATGCTAGCTTCTGAATGGATTGTAGATTGGGCTTGAATTTGTGCAGTGGGTTGTTCCTCGCCATGTGTAGGCGTAGGGTGTGCACCAGCTCCATCCAGGTGAGTAGCAGCTTCATGGAGATGTGTGATCTCACTGGGAGGAGGGGCTACCAAAGATTCCGCCTTATGTGTTGGGTAAAGGGTCGTCTGAGTAGCTGGCTCCTCTTGGTCCTCTCCAGAGAGATTTGTCGAAGCCAGTGATGAATGTTCTGGCATATCTTGTAACGATGGCTGCGCAAACTGCTGCTGCTGAGTTGATTGAATACCAGCAGGTGGTTGGTCCTGAGGCACATGAGTAAATGAAGGAGATGGTGTGGTGTCTCCCTGTTCGGCCATTACAGGTGGCTGTGGAGAAGGATCTTGAAGTTGGTCGCCCAATGGCTGCTGTGTAGGAGGAGCACTTTGCACAGGAGGTGGACTTTGAACTGGAGCTGGGATTGGTCTAGAGATGGAGTTGGTTGTCATGGTCGAATCCGTCCCAGCCACTCCTGGGGAAGGGGGGATGTTACTGCCCCCTTGCTGAGGAGCTACTGAGGGGGCTACATTGCC
Organism: Cliona cf. orientalis; assembly: GCA_963930775.1. Taxonomy (NCBI): domain Eukaryota; kingdom Metazoa; phylum Porifera; class Demospongiae; order Clionaida; family Clionaidae; genus Cliona; species Cliona cf. orientalis. The sequence continues at coordinate 7,167,300 of OZ005707.1, forward strand.
ACCCCCTGCAGCTGGAGGGGGAGAAGAAGGAGCTATGCCAGAGGGTGGTGGTTGGATGACAGAGTTCATGTCAGCAAGAAAGCTGAGCAGCTCTGGTTGATCTCTCTGTACAGGAGGCAGCTGTTCCTTATCCGCCAATGGCTGCGGCTGCTGTGGCACTAGTGGAGTCTGTTCTAGTTCACCTCCAAATGGTATCATTGGTTTATAAGGTTGACTCTGAGGCACCAGAGGAGGAGGCTGGGCTGCACCAATTCCTTGGAGTAGTGCTTGATCTCCACTGATTATAGTAGTGGATGTGGTGGGTGTGGCTTCTTGTAATTGTGGTAAACCTCCAGTACTCAGTGAGGGTGATGTAAGTTCGGTTTGTGCTAATGGGAGCACGTCTCCTTGTGTTAGCTGAGTTGGCATTAGCATTGCAGCTGAATTTGGAGGAGGGGTTGGTAGCGAGCTGAGGGCAGAGTCCACTGATTGAGGAGGGGGAGATGGAGAAACAAGCGTCTGAGATTGCATATGAAGAGGTTTAATTGGTCTCTGAGGGGCTGGAGGTGGCTGTACTGTGGGGCTATCTGGTTGGTCGACCCTCATTGGCTGAATCGGTTCTGATAGGCCAGCCATTTCCTCTCCTGGAGGCTGCAGCAACATCTGCAGATCCAGAAGAGCTTGATTTGCGTCAGGAGCTAGCACTTCCGAGTTCATCACTGGTGCAGGGGTGATCACATCTTGATTAGCAGGGGCAGTCTGTGTAGGGGGAGGGACGTTCTCTGCCTGGCTAGTAGCAGGCTCTGCGGATGAAGGGGGAGGTTGTCCCTGATCTGTCGAGGGAGAGATAAGCTGTTGAAGCTGAAGTTGCTGTGTTCTCTGAAGTTCTCTTAGCTGATCGTCGAGGCTGCTAGCTGAAGGCTGAGGGGGTGAAGAGGTCATCGCTATAGAAATGGCAGGTGATGGAGGGACCATTGCCATGGAAACAGTTGTAGCTGGCAGCTGGACTCCACCAACAGAGACCTGATCTTGCTGAGTCATCACATTCGGTGTTGGATTAGTTTGACCTGGAGGCAGTGGCTGCTGATCATGTGGGAGGGGCTTCCCAGCTAGCTCCGCCTTCTTTGGTGGTCTTGGAGGAGCTGCTCCAGGAGTGGGAGATGGTGACCTTTGTCTACATGTGAAAATAAAGCAGTGTCAACCTATGGACTTACCTAAGCTTCTAAGCATGTGTGTACCTTTGTACTGTCTCTCTCTCCCTGCTTCTCGTAGCTACAACCTCAAGAACTCTCTTTCGAAGCTTAGACACATTGTCATGGAGACGGGTGTAAAACGTCAGACCCTCACTGAAGGAATAATAATAGCATTGCATCATAGGGGATGCCCCTCAGTTATTGAGAGTTAATGACTCACCCAATCTTGGACTGGAGAACTGAAAATGATCCAGCAGCTTTTGTAAGAGCTGTGAACAAACGCTCCTGCCTACACACACAGAGTTAGTCAACTTTGAAACTGAAAACAGATGCAAGATGCATTATGACAATAACTGCACTCACTGTTCAGTTAGCTCCTGTGCTGCCTGCCTCACTCTAACCTGCTTGGCATTCACATCCGTCAACGCCCTGCATAATGCCATGATCATAATTATACAATTGTAAAATTGATGACATTGTAATATACATGTACAGTACCGACTACAGTACAAAATAGTTTCGGAAAAGGTCGTCATATGTACATGCGGCAAAGTGGGAGTGAACTCGCAAATTTTTAGCATAATTATTACATCCCATTCGCTCATGTGACTGGAACTGCCACTATAACCCATAACAGAGGCTTCCATATCAAATAAACACACAGACACACAGATTAGTGAGCTCACATGAGTATATTATCTTGAGCTGAGAGATTTTGTCTGATGATGTCAGCCAGTTCTCTGTGCCTCTTCATGTGTTCACTGATGAAGACCTCTTTGTCAGAACCAAGATGGCCAACCATCGTCTTGGTGATATCATCACTGTTTATCTGCTCCCTCAACTGACCAATCAGCATCCTTCGCTGCTGGCGCATCTTCTCCACTTTACCCTGCACACACATATCATTAAAAATAATAACACACTGTACAATGTAGTTATTTGAGTGAGTTACCATGAGCTCCTGCCACCTCTCCGAGTCAGAGCCATCTTCCTCCGGAGCTGAATAAATACACAACAGATAATCATATAATACAGCACCACATGTAACTGGATATCGTAGTGTTTACCATCCATGGGAGTCATCTTGGGCACTGTGGCCTGAAGTGAGGCCAGAGGACCTGATAACAAGACTAGGAACTTATAGTGCTGGTTGAACATTGACTTGAGCTCAGCGTTGGATTTCGACTGAACAATGAGACAAGCGGTAGTCAATGCTTCCACAATAGGAGCACGCAGACACACAAAGACTCACGGCTTGGTTGTGGTATGTCTGATAGTTATTAGCATCCTTCCAGAGAGCGGCACACACCTGTGAGGGGGTACGTGGCCCAAATTTGGTCTGAAAAGCCTCTTCCCCCTCAACCTCTTCCTTCTTTTTATCACTGATGTCCCCCAAATCCCTGGTCACCTTGCCAGAGAGCTCCACGAGGCCTGAACAGTGAAGATATTATTGTCATACACGTAACTCCAGCTACATGGACAACTTTCATGCTTACTTTGAAGGTCAGAGTTTAACTTTTTGACAAGTAATGATTTCCCCTGCATTAGCTTGTGCTGCTCATGGACATTACCTGTCAAAGACAAGATGAGTAATCTTGAGCTAAATCGCTAGAATTATCAGATTATTTGACTTACCAGGTATTTTGGGGGTGTCTTGGTGAAGCTTATCAATCTCTCCAGCGTTCAGGGAGACTAGGTACTGTTCCAGTTCCTCATCCTTCTCTGCGACGGAGGAGACAACAGATCGTAGTAGCTTAGCCTTCTCCTCACTAAAGACAGAGGCTGCCTCGTATGCTCCCATTGGAACCAAACGACCAAAGATGTCCGTTCCAAGATTTTTGGGATCTGTGGCATGAAAGGCCACTGGCTTCACCAGATCAGCTCCTGTGATCAAACAGTGTTTTGATTAAAGTGGCTGTACTAAGGTTGAAACATTGTACCTTGTGTTGGTTCCAAGAGGTCACTATCAGGAATCGAGTCATGGTAGACTTGGTCGTTTTGTCGCTTCACTGTTTGAAGTTTCTCCTGAACATGAGCGAAGAAATTCTTGACTGCATCTCTGGGGATTTCCCCCAGGCTCTTGGGCACTCGTCCAATGGCAGACAGCTTCTGCTGGGCCATTTGGTACCAGGCAATGGCCTCACCATGACGACCTATCTCCTCAGAGTGGGCTCCTTGGTAAAACTATGCAAACACATGTGAATGGTGTAAGTGCATTGTAGCATTCTGTACAGAGCTCACATGTGAAATGGCTTGGAAATACAATGTCTTCATTTTGAGCAACTTTGGCCAATCCTTGTTCTTCTTAGCAATGATATTGCACGGATCGCTCTCCAGCGGACGCACACACTGACTATAGTAGTCTGATACCTAATGCAGTAGATATAATATTATGTTTTGATAAATTTTTGACGATTTCTTGCGACATTAATATTCTCACCCTTGCAGCTAGCTTTGCGACAGTATTGTTCTTCACTCGACCAACTCCCTTCAAACTTTTCTCCACAAAGCACTCCTGAGCCTGGCCCTGCAAGCACACCACATGTACCATGTCACATGACTATCATATGATCAAGAGAATATAGCACACCAGCATCAGGTTTTTGTAGAATGCAACAAATTCAGGTCCTAGATCCTTGCTGGCATGGCTGGTGGCAAACCGTTCCTGTGTCAATAACAAATAGCACATTGTAAGTATTGTATCAGAGGCATTGATAGGTACAGAAATCTTACATCGAGATAGGCATAGGCACCAGCTGCACACTGAAAGTGAGTGATAGCTTCTTTCATTTCCTAAAGAATTAACAACGGCCGGTCACATCTCAACACATCAACATTGAAAACAAGCACTAGCCAGTGTTTGTCCACTGACCTGTTCTGTATCCCTCCGACCACGAGAGGCTAGGATCGAGTGAAGGCAGCCTACATCAGTTAATAGAAAGATAATAATATGATCAGTTCATCTGAGCAGCACTCACAGATGTTGTACAGGACTGAGGCTTGCTCGATCTGTAGTCCCTCCTGGATATACTCAGCATTCGTGTACACATCTTTCCTGAAGGGAAGGGTGGGGGGTGTATACGAAATATAGTATGAATTGAGATGACTGATGTTTGCATCTCATCAGTGGATCTCTCTCACCATGCAAAGTCAATTGGCAGCTGTCCGATTGTCTCCGGGGGAAACCTCGCTCGCAGTAGGTGGAGCTGAGCAAAGTACCGACGCAGCACACTGCAGCCATTGTAGTCCCTGGAAGGTCGAAGGGCAAGCTGCAGGCAGAAGATAAGTTCGGCACAGGAAATAAGAACACAATAGCAATAACAAATAAGGCTTTTGTTGACAATATAATGTGACTAGTGGCCCTGTCCCCCCCGCCCCTCCCGATCTCTGGGGGCCCAAATTTGAGCTATGTCTCAACAGAGGGGGCATACCAACTTACCTCTCTGAGTTGGTCTAGTTGTCTGATCTCTTCGTGAAACGATTCGGGGTCCTCCTCATAGTGAGCTGCGATCATCTGCAAGGCAAAAAACAATCGATTGCATGGTGATGGCTGATTCTGAGAGGTAGGCTTCGCATCTTACCGGCTTCACGGCGAGGAAGGAGATCTTACTTGAGTCCTTCATGGGAAGATGGATCATCGGTAGGCTAGGGCACTCCCAGCTGGCAGCCATTCTCTCACTCTACTACACTAGCTACGATCTCAACTCAACCGAACTTGTCCTTGTACATCTCATGACTTCCTTGACTCCGCCCACTTTATTGTTCCAATTAATGCACAGGCCAGGGTCGTCGGTCCACGTGGAAGCTAGCTAGATATGGCTGCAACTCTGAATCGTTTGATTGGTCTGGGTGCTGGGCTCGCTATCACCGGAGCGATCGTCAACTCAACTCTCTACAATGGTGAGCACGCGCAGCAGGATAAAAATTAATGTGATCGTGCATGGCATTAAAAATTCCAATAAATAGTTTTGATCAGGATAAGATAATTATTTCCATGACAGATCTCTGAATATGTATATGGAATTTGAAGCATTGATAATTTTCAAACGTGACCAGCTCTTAGAAATCTTGGTTGGAGTCAACTGATTGTGTGTTTGTTGTATTAAACCTTGCCTTTGGTTTATGCAGTTGATGGTGGTGAGAGGGCTGTGATATTTGATCGTTTTCGTGGAGTTCTGCCGACCGTGAGCGGAGAGGGTACACACTTCCTCATCCCCTGGGTACAAAAGCCAATCATGTACAGCATTCGCAGCCGGCCCCGACGAGTGCCTGTTGTCACAGGAAGCAAAGGCAAGTTTATTAATTTTCTTTGAGTTGGTTGAAAAAATAATCTCCATCTCCTAATTAATGTTCCAGACTTGCAGAATGTTGACATCACACTTCGTGTATTGTTTCGGCCACAGGAGGAGTCATTGCCTCACATCTATGCCAACATTGGGATTGACTATGATGAGAGGATTCTCCCCTCTATCACCACTGAGGTCCTCAAGGCTGTTGTCGTAAGTCCTCCGCCGTTCCTCAGTGTGTGTGCTCATGTTCTGCCGTTGACACAGGCCCAGTTTGATGCCAGTGAGCTCATCACACAGAGAGAGGTCGTCTCACAGAAGGTCAATGAACTACTGACTGAGAGAGCCAAGACGTTTGGTCTACTATTGGACGACATCTCCATTGTAAGAACCTTGTATGGTCAACATGCAGTATCATGCAACAACCTTACATTGTAGACCCACTTGAGCTTTGGTCGAGAGTTTACTGAGGCTGTTGAGATGAAACAAGTTGGTACGTTCTCTATACAGTAGCTAGCTAGTCTAGTTGATGTATGCATCACTTTTGTACTATGTATTCAGCTCAACAGGAAGCTGAAAGGGCTAGATTTGTCGTGGAGAAGGTATGTATTGTCCTTAGTCATTAATGATCAGAGTTTGTGTGTCTGAACTTCACTAGTTGCGTGGCTTTGTGTAATTGTGCATTCAGGCTGAGCAAATCAAGCGAGCTGCTATCATTTCATCATCCGGTGACTCTCAAGCTGCTGATCTTCTGTCGAAGGCATTCCAGGAGGCAGGGGAAGGTCTGATTGAGCTGAGAAGGCTCGAGGCTTCAGAGGAGATAGCAACGATGCTGTCCAGGTCAAGAAACGTGGCCTATCTACCGGGGTCGGGCCAAAACCTTCTCCTCAACATCCCTCCATGATGGAACTACCAGCTAGGAAAGTCATTCCATTGACTGTGAATCTTTGCTGTGTAATAATTTTGTGAGAAGTTTATTACCTGTGACATTATTAATTATTCTTGTCGTACTATATATAGGGTATACAACACATGGGCTAAAAATTAATAGTGGCCATCCATTACTGTTGTGGATGCTGGTACACAACTGAAACTGAAACTTGCAACAATAATAATAATTATGAGGACAATATAATTATAATAATGAACATAATTATTGTTTATAATAGAAGTGATCGGTTTGCAGCCACATACACTAGTCGTCTAGCTGGCAGAGTAGAGCCACTCCTCTCTCGATCCAGTGCTGCTCTGGCTTGTCTGTCGGAAGCTTCATGGCCACGACAAAGTTAGTTGAGTGTCCAGTGGTGGAGAGTGTGCCTCGTCTGTCGCTTGTCTTGTAGAGAGGAACGGTGTATGTCTGACGCTCGGGGATATCGTCTCTCTTACACGGCTTTAGCCAAATCTGGATAAAGAAAAATACAATGACACAATGATTAATATTATTTTTAGCATAGAGAACCCAAAACCGAACACATTAGCAAAAATTTCCCTCACACAAATTTCATGACAATGCTGAAGCTTACCACAGGCATTGGGTCAGTGAGCATCTTGGGGTGAGATTCTCCAATGAGTTTTGTCTCTCTGTCCCAGCGAGCTCCATCGAGGAACAGCCCCTTGACGTAGACACCGTCTTCAGGAGGCGTGGGGTAGTCCTTGTCATCAAGAACCTCAAAGTCAAATCCCAACAGGTCAATGGGGATGCGGTACTTGCGAGCAAAGTTCTGCTGGGCACCTGAATAATAAATACAGCACCTTAGCTAAGCTACCCATCAGCAGGGATGATGATGACTAATTTGCTTGAGGCTGACCTGTCAAAAACGCTTGTGTGAAGAAAAATCCCGATATCCAAAATACGCTTGGAGGTCCATTGTCGAACCAATCAGAAAGGAACTTGAGTCTGGCTAGCAGATCATTGACGTAGGAGCCAAGGGGCTTGAGAGAAGGATAAGACTTGCTCTTCCAGAGACCAGGGATCTTTCCTTTGAGGATTGACTCAGCTACCTCCTCCAGTTCAACAGACATCACAACTAGACCCTTGATAGCTTTACGAATATTGACTAGAGAAGAACGAACTACAGTGGTCAACCGATTGAACCGAACCATCTCCTGCACTAGCACTGTGTTCATACTCTACAAAATGGGGAAAATGGAAATGAACATGTTGTATGTCCATAACAAAGTGGAAACTATAATAATTATTATAGAATACAGCAGGCAGTGTACATGCACCGCCTGTTTCTAGCTTTAGTATTTTGCTGACCTGGCTGTATGTGGTGGGGTACTTCCGCAGAGCCTCTTCCGTGTCAAAGTTCGGTGGTAGTTTGTTGAGAATATCGGCTGCCACCTCCTCCAGTGTCTCATCGCTGGACTTACCTCCTCCGCTAGATGTCCGAGCCTACAGACACACACACATAATGATTATTATTATGACATGTACATGTACATGCATGCATGTTATTGACCTGTGTGAGAAGAATACTGTCGAAGAGTTGGTTTGTCTCCTGCTGGTCCTTGGTGATGTCAGCATTAGCGTGCATCCCAAACACCTCAGGGTGAGGGATGATCGGAAGAGACTTGACATAATCTAGGTAACCTTCATGCTGCACATGTACGTCATGTTATTATGACATTATGGAGAATCAATAATACATGTACAGCCATAATAATATAATTATGTGAATTCATCTTACGTCAGAGTCGAGAGGGCAGTGGTACGTTCCGCTGCTGGAGAACTGATACTTGGGCACTGTGATGATGTCATCGCAAAAGAACTTGTTGAGTATTGTGCCGAGCGTTCGTCTGTCCCAGTCATCAGTGACACGCCCACCATAGTTACACTGACCAGTCAGGTACTTGAGAGCAGCAAATGGAACCTCCTGTAATTATTAAAAGTCATTGAATTTTACATTTTCATAACAATACAGTCGATTGTACCTCGTATTCATTGAGGAACATTCTGAGCTGCTTGACGCTGATTCTAAGGTCGGTCTCGTTGAACTCATAGGGGATGTTCCATCCGAGGGGTCCAAAGTTCCTCCGTTCCTGAACCAACGCATGGAAGAAACAGAGACCAAAAAGAAGACACTTCCACTCGTGCTGGGAGGAGGAGGAGGGAAGAGAAAGATGATCAATAAAAAATTTAGAACAATTATTATTAATTCTGACTCACTGGTTTCTTGCAGTCACTGAAGAACTCAGTATCAGATATTGGATCATTGATGTATGATCGTATGATGTTGGCTCTCATTCCTTTGGGTGGCTCATTGGTCATCTTGACTCCATTCTGCAGCACAGAGACGGGGAAGTGTGGAGAGGGATATGACGTCAGCCACAGTCGGAAGTCTGGGTGAGTGCTGTCTGGATTAAACTCCTCACAGACTTTCTCCAGAGTTGGCATCCAAGAGACGGCAAGATGGCAGTTCTGAAGGACAACCCACGTGCCTTCTTTCTGCCCCGACTCTATCATCTTGAGAGCAATGGGCCCCTGTCCTTGACCGAGGGAGAGAGAGCTCAGCTTGGCTCCACCGAACCCTTGGTCATCGGCAAACTTCAGGAGAGCGTTCATTGGATCTCCTCCCGGGGAGAGGATGAAGATGAGGGGAGCGCAGCAGTGAGAGTCACCAAACGTCTTTGGAAGGTTGAATGGAGGAGGCTCAATATACTTGCGACCTAGCTCAGCTACCACAAAGTCCTGGACGGCTGGGACTACCTATGATGATGATAGTATGGCAGATTAGTAGAGAGATACAGCTCCAAGTATGGAGTAGATATATAGTACTGACCTTGTCTGGCCTGAGGCAGCGCAGAACTAACATTTTCTGGAACATTCCAATCTTAGTGTCCCAGTCCTGAGGCAGTGGCTCATGCTGTGGCTCAACGCTGTCATAGTTGACCTTCCAGAGATCAGTGTGCTTCGTCACGTGGTCTCGGATGCCACGGAATCTAAATTGTAAAATATTATAATAACGGTGAAATATTATCATACTTCATCATAATAACAATTATTAGGCGTACCTTTCCAAATCGTCAAGTCTACAGAGTTCATCCCAAGACTTCTGCGGCAACCAGGGGGCGGGGTTTGAGTGAGGATTGTCCAATCCGATTCCTCCAGTGAGCAGGAACCTCCATTCCTCATCCTCAACCTTGTGCTCGTACTTTAGCAAATTCACACACAGAATGAACGAAAACAGCAACTGCATGTATGAGTGTGTGTGTGGATACATACAAATAGATAATTATCCATGAATAATATTTATAGTTAAGAATAGAATAGTTAATGCATCATTTTAGCATATCCATGTACATGTATAGCCATAAAGAGTTGGTAGTGGTCACCTTATCTTTCTCAAACAGTGATCTGCAGACGTTGCAGTAGAGAGAGTAAGTGAAATGAGCTCTGAGAAGCCCCAGCCTCGTCTCAAGATTGTCACTCTGATCAGCATTATCAATCGAGTTCACAAAGAGATTAACAAACCTAGTGACATGTAGAGTCGTATAAACAGCACACACTTATAAATACGGACTACTATCTAAAATGAACACACCATGCGAGAGAGTACTGGTACATAGGTTCAATATTGGCAAGATCTGATATTGAGAAGAAGAGTACTGATGAGTGGACAGCGATCGGCTTGTAGCCAAGGCGAGCTGTATCAATCTTCTGTTCAGTGGCTTCAGCAATCGCCTGCTTCTCTTCAATCTCATTGGCCAGCTTCTTGGACGAGGAGAGAATTTCAATGGCTGTCTCGTCTTCAAGGATGTTTCCCTCAGAGCTGGAGAGAACCTCGAGAATCTTATCCTCGATCGATTTCAGCTGCTTCTTGTTCTCTGCAGACTACAATCACAACAGCAGTGTGTGCATAAAATTATGCTACCATAGTTAATCGAATACAACGTATGATCCAATCTAACGTAAGAAATTAGCATTTTACGAATTCTCATAACGTGTATATATGGAGCTACTGACGACCTTTACCAGAAAACTCGTGTTTTTTCAAAATTGAAATTATTTTTTCCATACATTGTATTAGATTAAGTACGGTATTATAAGTCTACGAGCACTAGCTGAGGTATTATCTTACCTGTAGAATGAGCTGGCTCTTCTCCTCCTCCAGCTCTGGCCTCTCTCTGGCGACTACTATCCCGAGCAGCTGGTCCTGCAGTCCCTCCATTGTGATCATGAAGTTGAGTAGTGTGACCTTGACGGATGTTTCTGGGAGGTAGTGAGGGTTCCGGAGCTTCGTGGTCATATAGAACCGGAAGTCCTTGGAGTATTCAATGGTGTTGTCTCCTAGCTTGATGCAGATGGCCCCTCCCTGCTTGAAGGTCTGTTTCAGTAGGAGTGGTTCCAGTATTGGATCAAGTTCTTCTCCGATATTCTCGAGCAGCACTGGTGTTCCAAACTGGATGCAGTTCTCCAGGGTACGCACAAAGTCAGAGTCAGTGAGCTTGATGATGTGAAGGTTGTTTGCTTTCTCCATGTTCTTGATCCACTTGTTGGCCTGGCCCTGAGGGTCAATCATCAGCGGCCAACGTCGGGCATTGCTGTAGAACACATAATAAGAAGCACATGAGGACTGCGACAAGCAACAGCGCTAAATTAAATAATATTGCGCTCCAGAACGTAAAATCATAGCTATGGTAAAATTAATTTTTTTATAAGCGTACGCATTTTTTCGCTTGCACATCGATAGTGCAATGTATACAAAATTACACTGTCAGCAGAAACGGTGATTGATGGTTCGAGTCAGACAAATGCCTTGCCCAATTTCAGCCAAGACAATCGCAACAAATGCGCTGCTTGACCATTACCTAATGACAATTCCGTTGTCGATTGAGAAGCTATCATTTGGCAGTCCAGCGATGTTCCAATCTTTGATCTTGACCTGCTCCCCGAGGATAGAGCTCAGAGAAAACTCATCAGAACACGGAACACCACACTTGTGGCACATCTCTCTCCACTCACTGACCTGCTCCTGAGTCACAGCAAACAGACAAACAGTCAATAAAAATTACTACTCCCTTGGTGCACATGCCAGCATGCTAACTTGTACTACACCCTTGGTGCACATGCCAGCATGCTAACTTGTACTACACCCTTGGTGCACATGCCAGCATGCTAACTTGTACTACACCCCTGGTGCACATGCCAGCATGCTAACTTGTACTACACCCTTGGTGCACATGCCAGCATGCTAACTTGTACTACACCCTTGGTGCACATGCCAGCATGCTAACTTGTCTAAAAGCTGAGGTGAATGCTCCTAGATATGCCACTACCCCAGAGGCACAGAGGATGTCTCCCGTGAGGTTGTCATATTGAACCGTCAGATCCTCTGCGGCCTTGCTCCATCGATCCTTCTCTCCTCCCAGACCTCCGATCAGCTTCTCGGCTCTGAAGGATTCATAATAACACTAGATCTGTAATGTGAGCTGCTGTATACCTGTCCAGTTTCTTGGAGCACATGTCGACGTCATGCTCTAGCTGTTGCTTCTTTCTGTTGTTTTCATCAAAGGATGCTTGAAGGTCGGCCAGCTTCTGTTGCACAGTGCGGAGGTCAGCTCGCTTCTTCTCCAGAGCCTTCATGGCCACAGCCAGCGTTGCCTCAGCCTCCTTCAGCTTAGCTTTCTTTGGAGCAACAACTCGAGCAACTCTATGCAGTGCAGTCAAAGATACAATGATGATAAAGTGTGCATGCCTGTGTGACCTACTTACGATTCGTATTTATCCATTGCACAGACCCACTTGCAGAGCCCCTCTGCTGCGGTAGAGGCGTTCCTGATCTTGGGGGGATCAAACTCTGGATTGGAAGTGTACTCTTTCCTGATCTTAGCTATCACCGTGGGGTTGATATTATCCTAGAGCATGGTAAATCAATAAGAATATACAACACCTCTTTTGTTGATGCGCTATGAAGCACACATATCTGTACCTTGTCATACTCTTTGAGTGATTGGAGGAACTTGAGATCTCCTAACAGCTTCTTTGATGGCCCCCAGTAGTCCTCGATCTTCTTTCCTGATCCAGAGGGGTCTGGGATTCTGTCCGGCTTCACCCCCTTCAAGATGCACACAGCCTCCATGACCAGTTTAACTCCTGAGGGAGGACTCTTCATTGTCTTCACTACTGTAATGTCCTACAAAAACAAACACAGAGACATGACATCTGAACAAGTGTATCTTGAAGTTTTGTCATGGATCACTAAATATCCCAAATTAACAGTACATACTCACACATGACAACGCTTGTTAATTGTGAACTAATTAAATCAAGTACACTTGTAGCGTAAGTGACATTGATACACCATGTTACCTGTGATGTTAGCGTGTTCAGAGCAGCGAGAGCAGCCTCTAGGATTGGCAAGGCGACTGCGAGGTCAGCATCACACTCATCCTTGATGGCTTTGGCGGCCATGGCTTGCTCGTTGGCCTCAGCTTCGTCGACCTTAACGACCTTCTCCTTCTCCGAGACCTCCTTTGACTCTCTCTCAATAACGATCATCATCTCTGCTACCTGTTTGCTGGACTGCTCGAGCTGTGGCTGTAGCTCCTCTAGCTCCTGCTGCATCCCAGCTACCTGGGTGCTAGCTGACTCAAGCTTCTCCAGACCTGTCTCATAGCGACGCTTCAATTTGAGCACTTCGCTGCAGTATGGGGCAGAAATTACACTCAATACTACAGCAAAGTGTGATAGAATTGTCTCTGTTATATATAATTACCTTCTTTTCTTAGCTAGCAGAGTCTTGTAAGTTGATATCAGCTCCAGGTATGAGGTTGGTGTGACATAATTGTGGCGCTGAAGTGTGTCGAGAAATTTTTCTGACAGTTTTCTCGTTGTTTGGTGAAACTCCTTGCACATGTCTACGCAGCTCTCTTTGGTCTTGTCCTCCATCTCTACGTCGTCAAGGAAACGACGAGCAACAATGGTCAGGGCGTCTTCTGGCCAACTCTGAAAACAGAATAATAATGATCACAAATACAATGATCAGCTCATTAAAAACCTGGAACCAGTCGATGGTGCAGCAGTTGACTAACGATGGGAACTTCCTCAGTCTTGTTCTGAAGGCGTCTCCGATCGGACTCATGGCCAGAACCACATGCAGCTGCTCCCTAACACGGTCAATGAACATGTTGAAGAGAGCAAGAGGTGTACCATCAGTCTGCTTCGACTTCTCACGAGTTCTGAAATAAATTCGTAATAAATGATCTCATTTAGATTGATAGCTTGATATGTGAACTCACTTATCAATCTGTCTCATTTTGGCACAGATGTCGTTTTTCTCATCAATAGGGAACATGTTAGGGACTTCCCCCGAGTTGAGCAGGTTGCCAATGTCTTCAAGGAAGTTCTCTTCTTTGATCTGTGTGTCTGTGAAGAGGAAGACTGCATGGCTGTTCCCCTCTGCACCTTTGCGGAGGATCAGCTTCAGATCTTCCCTCCACTCCACTGATGTGTACCCTTTACCAATCTCCACCTGGGCACCAACATCACAACACAATAATTATAACTATTCTATAACACACGAACAGTTGAGAGCATCTCACCTGGTGGACCTCATACTCAGACATGTACGCTGCTAGCCGAGTCAGCGATTGTCTCCCAGAGCCTCCAACGCCCACCAGGAGGGCGTGGCTACGAGGCTGCTTGATGATACGAGATATTCGACACACATGCTCAATGGCAAATCTGAATCACAATCACCAAATAAGTACATATAACGGCAGGGATTTCCTCATACCTGAACATGACAAGATTCATTGGTTTTTTGCTGATGTTGTTGTACTCATCGAGGTAGTTCTCAACGACCAGCCTCAGCTTATCAACATCATGCACTTCAACATACGGCTTCTGGTCATTCTTGGGATCAACAAAATCACAGAACATCAAACTACGCAAATCGTCCTCCTCCACAACTCCTGAAAACAAAAAGTAGACATAAAGATCATATAATTATAGTTCTGGCAGGTCTTAATCCGGGCAGGACATTACATAGACAGCATGAATTTCATACCATCATTGTTGAAATCAAGTTTCTTGAAGAGCTCATCAAAGCTGGTGTTGAAGACTTTTGTCATTGTTTCCTTTAGGAAGGAGACAATCCAGGCTCTGTCAGAGTCCTCCACCAGACGGTCGTAGTAGACCCTCATGACCTCGTGAACCCACAGACGCTTCAGAATGGCCGACTCAGGGACAGTAGCTGGCTCGCTGAGCATCACTCCTGTACGGACAGCGCAAGAGATAGAAAGAGTCATGCCAAAATTGTGTGAAATTATATCACAGGAATTTGTTGACATTGTAGTCCATCTTTACAATCATAATATTTCTACCTTGAATGACTCTGGCAAAGTCCCTGAGGTTGAAGAGATAGTGAGATTTAGCTGGAGTTGGCAGAAGGTTGGTCAGCGCATTCTTGTAGACGAGTAGCGTGGCTGTTACTATCTGTTCTCCCACAGCCTTGATGTCAGGGTTAAACCCCTTGCCCATGTGCCAGCCAATGATGCGATTGAATATGAGCTCCATGGTGCTATCGTCAAACTCATTGATTGTGATGGTACTGAAGTGTCTGAGGAAGCGAGGGGTGATTGGGTTGCGGCCACCTCCAGGGGGACCCATAGCAGCAATCAGAAGAATATCAACAAGATTGATCTGCACAGGGGGAGGGGGGGGGATAAAACTTCATCTACGGAGACATTAACTGGCTAGCTATGTGTGTCTTTACCTTAGAGTTGTCCTTGAGGTCGTACCAGTTCCAGTGGTCGAGCCACTGACGCAGCAGCTCTATGGGAGGCTGAGCACCATACACCTCTCGGGCAGGCATGTTCAAGTCATCCACAAACACAATCTGAGTCAAATTATCACATGACATGACATCACATGACATCACATGACATGACATCACCAACAGCAGCGGATATGAACTAGTAGAGTTACCGTTTTCCATCCCATAGGAGGCCCAAACACTCCCTTCCTCCGCTTGTCAAGCTTAGACAGAATGATGTTCTGAGTTTGATTGGCTGATGTCTGAGCAGAAAAGTTAATGAGTACTGGCTTATAGACGTCTTTTGGCAGCCGGTTCAGCAAGAAGTCCTGTGTATTCAGGGGAAGGTGAAGGGGGGGGGGGGGAGATGAAATACAGCACAATAATATTATTATGTATGTGATGAGCTACTGTACATCATTATGATTTTTCACCTGTATGTAGACTGATTTTCCAGTGCCTGTTGGTCCCACGAAGAGACATGGTTTCTGGTGTTTGACTAGCATGTCCATGAGGTATGTGTAGCGGACCGTGTCCACAGTTGGCACGATGATTGAGTTGAACTGAGCGTCCTTTGGTATTGGAGGCACTTCTTTGAGCATGTCCGCCCACGGCACCCACTGGCCCAGGCCCTCCTTCACAAACTGGTAGTCATAGACCTCTCCCTCGTCAGGGAAGGGAACGGGGAATGGCTTAGCAGGACCTTCACATTGCTCAAAGATGTGGTACCGAGACCTGTCAACACAGAATGTATGCTTGTTATACTATAATATACACCGTCCAGCACAAATTTAAATTTTTTGTTGGATGCCGTCCAACCATCCATAACCATTGATAACTAATACTCAATAGTCATCCATAACATAATATTATGTGCACCACCATCCATAACCATTCCTGGACAAATTAAAATTTTTGTTGGATTTAAAATTAATTTTTTGTAAAGTGATGTAAGGTAAAGTAAGTAATGTAGAGCAGTGGTGTAGGAATCGATGAGGCTCCAGGGGCTGGTGCCCCCCCCCCCCCCCCCCCACCCCCTTGTTCAGTGGAAAATGTTATTGTGTATGCACTGACTTTGTCTTGGGGAGCAGAGGTCCTTTGCTGATCTCCCTGAGTAGAAGGTTGAAGGCTTTCCTTCCATCGTTGCCAGTGCTCGCTCCAATTGACCATACCAATGCAAACAGAAATGCACCCTACACCAGCAAAAAAAATTAATTTCAGTCGTGTACTGTTTTGTAGTGGATAGCCGTACCTGTATCCAAGCCTCCTGCTGTTCTTCGCTCAGGTTCAGCTGCTTGAACTTTTGTTCATCGCTAAACTCATCAAGTTGACTCTCATGAATATTCATGAGTGAGTGCACAAGATTAGCATCTGTCGTAGGGGACAGCTCCTGTAATTATTTTTAAGCAAAATTCATATAATAGCTGTACATACATGTATGCACAGCTAGAGCACCTTGAATCCTGATTTGCTGACAAAGTCCAGACAGGCTGGCAGCATGCCGTAGTAGAGCTCCGCTATGAGCTTCCTGTGTCCCTCATTGATGGAAGATGGTAGTGTGTTGAGCCATGACTGGACGAGTGGCTGCCAGCCAAGCATTGAGGGCTCCATGTACACCATACCACAGCGAGAGACAGTGGCAGGGGAGGCAACCTCAAGGTCCATCGGCTCAAAGATCAAGTTGGTCGTTGGAGAGAGCTGGATAATCTCACCACTCATCAAGCAAAGCTGAAAGGAAGGGATTAGCATTAGTAAGATACGTACATTTATTAAATAATAGAGTTGTACCTTTTTGTTATCATCTAGCACAGTATTCATGTTTTCAATCCAGATAGCGTCGACAGGTCCGTCAAAGATGAGCCATTTTCTGTCTGGAGTCTGGGAGTTGGCAAATGCCCTATAGCTGACAGCCAGTATGCCATCAGACCACTCATGGGACACAGGGTCAAATGATCCATACAACTGACCCATTGTGATTGACTTGGGATTCAAAACTGTGATCTGCACCTTTTGCTCATCATCCAGTCCCTAGTAATGTCATGATATTTACAGTACACAATATGAAACTTTATAGGAGTTACTATCGTTACCATCTAATTTCACCTTTTCACAGATATCAGTGAGTGCAGCTGCCAGTACTCGGTAAGCACAGGTCTTGCCACCAAAGGGCTCCCCCACGATCATAAAGCCGTGTCGAACAATCATCATCTCATAGATCTGGAGAATCTTATCGAGGAAGACGCTAGTGCACTGGAGGTTCATCCTGGAGCACACCTCCCTGATGGCAGGGTCAAGGGTCGAGTAGTCAGGCTCTGGTAGCTTGATGCCGGGAAACAGATCCGATGTTATACCAGCAAACAGGGGAAGATCATGCGACAGAAATTTGGGAAGATTCACATCAGTTATCGAACGCAACATCAAAATATCTTCATTTTCATCTGGGTACTTGAGCTGAGGCAGAAATTAAGATAAAATTAATATAAATAAAAGTAGCGTTATACTGATAATGTGTTGTCCACAGGTTCAAAGTATTATTAATTTATGCAGTTGCTGTACTTTGTTACCTTGAGGTTTCCGGCGGCTGTGAGTACAGATTTGACAGCTCTCATTCCATAGTCGTAGTGGTGCTGGGACGACAGCTGCTCAGAACAGAGACGATATGTCGCCACGATCTTGACAGAGAGAGGGCGGGCATTGACAAAGCCACAAGAGTAGAGAACAATCTCGGCAATCATGGCATAGTCTGGAACCATCATAGCAACAGGGCGAAACAACGCCTTGAGATTATCAGGCAACTCAGAACGACCTGACATAATTTAAAACACAGAGCAGGATAGTAACCAGAGTTCCGTAGTATGTTCACATACTAACATGAAGAGTACAAAGTCTATACGTGATACCAGCATGATATGCATACTCTCATGCAGGTAGACTCAGACACATATGTACCAGCATATCCCGGGTTCATGGTGATGAACACAGAGCAAGTTGGGTCGAGCTTGATCTCTGTCCCTTCAAAGAGCAGCACAGAAGCGCCTGAGTTGATACCTCGCTGGATGGTAAGGATCTGCTGTGCAACCACAGACAGTACTTCAAGGTCAATACGATTGAACTCATCAAAACAAGACCACGCCCCACAAGATGCCAGGCCTTTGAAGAACTTTCCCAGGGCAATGTAGTCAAGACCATCAGAGCAGTTGAATACAACACACTGCGCATTGGAGGATGGAGGAATGATATAATATTATAAATAATTTATCTAATATTACATGTATATTAGTGTACCTGCTTTGCAACAGCCTTTGCCAGATCTTTGACTGTCTCTGTCTTTCCCGTTCCTGCAGGTCCTTCAGGGGCTCCCCCCAGATGAAGGTGGAGGGCTCCAAACAGCGTTCGGTAGCAGCGATCAGTGAGAGGGGTGATGACCAGCCGAGGAGAGTTCCCAAGGTACTCATAACCATAAGCCAGCGTCGAGTTGATCATTCGAGTTATGAGGTGTTCTTCCTCCCAGTAGTAGCGAAGCTGACTCAGCCACTGGAAGTCCATCTCACTGGTCACCCCTGGACCACACAGCACAGTCATTACGCTATCACAGTGTGTGAATGGGAGCTAGCTTACTGTCTTTGACAAGCTTGGCAAGGACATCGCGAGAGTGGACATCCAACACAATCAGTGCTCCAAGAGTTGTGCGGTTCTGCTTGCTAAGTTTGCCGCGGACCTTCTTTACAATGTCATCAATCTGTTTATTGTTGATCTCAAGGTAGTCCTCCATAGCCTGAGGGCATTGAAACACACTCGCTGAGTAGATGAAGAGAACTACAGGTGCTACAATAATATCACGTGCTGACCTTCTGTCCTTTTCTGATGGCTTCATGAACGTAAGCAGTCCAATACTTCTGTGAGATGCAGAGGACAGTTTGGCCTGACCATGAGACGACCCAGTCGACCCTCGGGGTGACGAGGTAGGCAGCCAGCGCCTCCTTGATCACCTGATGTATCGACTTGACCATGATTCCCTCGAGCTCAAGTAGCCACTTCTCAACCTGGCCCCTCGCCTTTGACGTTGATATGCTCTCAAGTAGAGGGACCACCTCTCCCTCACTGCTCTTCATGTGAGTGATGTCTAGCTCCTCTGTGAACGTAAGGTTGGCTATCCCTTCAAAACACTTCTTCAAGTGAGGCTGTACCCTGTGGTCAGTGCAGGGAAAGATACCGTAATTCGTGAAAATTTCGTTATTAAAAATTTTTTGTTTGGCACGAAATTTTTTATGCAAAAATAGTGACCTGTACTAACTTATACAGTGAATATATGGCGCATGCTTGAAGTTAACGAGAATATTGCTACACAAATATTTCTAATATAAAATTTTGCTAACGCGAATTATGGTAGTTGCTTATATCGAGGAATTTGATCAATCATTAATAAGAGGGGCAGTGCTGACCTGGTGGGGTCCTTTGTCTCGGAGAGTATCTCCAGCATTTCATCGTTGGAGAGGAAGAAGAATCGAGGAAAGTATAGTCTCTTCTTCTCAAGGTACTCATTGAGACCTTTCAAGATGAGATCAAGAAGCTCATTGGATTTCTTCAGTCTCTCCAGCATCTTGTCGATGGTTGTCACCACCAGGCAATGCCGATCCTACACACACACACACACACGCAAATGTACATGCAGCCCATAGATGCTGAGTCAGCTATGACCTCGTGTATAAATACTAGCAGATACATGAATTTTGTAAGCGCATTCAAAGGTGGGAGATGTACACATAGATGGACTGATGAATAATAAAACTCACCACGTCAGCTTGTTTGATGATGTCCCTCCAGTTCTTGTCGACCTGTGTGAACCTCCTGCCCTCTTCAGGCATCTGGGCCATGATGTCAGGAGAGGAGAAGATGGGCTCCAGGTACAGCCATGTTGCCTGAACCTTCAGCCATTCATCGAGGATCTCCTGCACCAGCAGTAGTCTTCCCTCCCACTCCCTGAGGAAGAAACAACAACCGTAGGTAGTAATTCTCTGTGGTGACGAAGATTAGCTAGTGTACATGTACTCACTTGATTTCTGTTTCGAATGGTTTGATGAACGGTGAGCCCATCATGGTCTGTGTCTTGACAATGTGGTCATCAAGAAGGTTCTGGATCTCGTCCACTGACGACAGGATCTTGGTACCTGTCTCTCGGTAGACAATCAGCACAAACTCCATCTGCATCAACACAAATGCTCAAATTGAAGGATGCTGCACGTGGCATGAGGTGGACTAGCTGACCTCATCCCATTCAGTGATCATCTTCTCTAGGGCCTTCTCTAGTGAGTGCTCCTTGCTGGCTGCCTCACTGATCGCCTCAAACTGCTCCAGGTAAGACTCAAGGTTCATCTCAATGTACTTACGAAGACAAGAGTCCTGTATAGCATGAATAACATGAAATGAAGCAAAATACGCAAAGGTGCTTCTACCTCATTAGGTTTGAGGTCCTGGTTGGCGATCTGGCTCATTTTGTCCCAGTGTCTCTCCCTCAGCCCCGGGTTGAACAAAGCTGCTATAAGGCCAAGATATTCCTTGAAGTCGTCCACTCGACCTTTAACCTTCTGTGCCATCTTGAGTGCACTAGGATTTTCTGAGAATCCCTTCTCTAGCTTATAGAGAGTCCTCCAGACCACACCTATGTCATTCTCCACAACGTCTGGGTCCACTCCCGACATAGGCCCGTCCATCCATGTGCTGCATAACCAGGACAAATATCGTCACCACTAATGATATAAAATTACAGCAACTCACTCATGTTTTGATTGAAATTCGACGACAGTCTTGTACAGGTTGCGGTATGGATCGAGTATTTTGACCAGCTTATTTCTGAGAGGGTACTGAGATCTGTCCCAGTCGAATGCCTCTTCCTCTGTGTTGAATCCCTCTATCCTCTCAGCAGCCTCCTCGAGTCGGCCATGAAGAGCGTCCGCCTTCTTAAGATAACGCTTGATATCTTGAAGGTCACTGTAAGTTTCAAACTCTTGCAGCTGTTTGTCATATCCCTCCAGCTCCAGCAGAAATCTCTCTCTCCTGAGCTTGAGTCCCTCCTCCGCCTCTCTCCTGCTCTGGGTGATCAGCTGCTTGTGTTCGTCGAGGATTGGAGGAATTCTGCTGAGCCAGCTGAATGTCTCACTGTTCAGCCTCAGCTCAGAGGGGGCCATTGTGCCGTTGTCAGCAAGAACACTCACTCTACGCAAGTTAAAACACAATAACTCTACATGTGTAATAATTATCTCCAAACACATTAAAATTAATATTATTTTCTTGCCTGACCTGTGCCATGCCAGAGCCATCCTGTCCTCTAGTTCCACGAGGTCCTTCTCCTCTGCCTTCTCCACAAACTCCTTGAGCTCCATGAGCTGCTGGGTGTCAGTGGGTGTGGTCAGAGCCTTGTCCGCAATCACCTCGTACGCTTTACGAATCCTGCCATCCAACAGATGCACGTGGAAATTGTCATCAATTCACATAACAAGCAGAGATGAGGCAAATACTTACGCTTGGTTGAGTTTCTGGTTCTCCTGTCCCATCCTTGTTAGGAGCTGGGTGCAGATGGCTTCTGCTCTCTTGCTCAGAGACCTCACAAGTTCATCACAGTGCAGTTCAAAGAGACCAAGAGGTACCAACTTCTGAATGTCGAATTGAATCTCCCTGAGTGTCTCCTGATACTTGAGTAGCTGTTTCTCACACTGCAGAAAGTCAGGCTCTCCCTTCAAGAACTCCTCCATCTCAGCCTCCGCCTACCACAACAAACAAATATTAACTTCCATGTCCATGCAGTACATATGCAGCAGCATTAATGCACAGCTTACCTCTCTAGTGATAAGTGAATCATATTTGTGAAATATTTGCACGTGCTCAGTGGGTGCCTTCATAGCTTCCTTCAGCACTTGGCTGACCTGCAGTTAGTCATAGTTACTCTAGCCAGAGAATCCTTCCTAGCTCACCTCCGCCTTGGCTTCATCCAGCAGGCTAGCATCAATGACTGGCTTTAGGTTGGGCTTAGAGGCATGTGCTGATTCGTTGGGGTATAGCTTTGTCTCGACGCGAGGCACAGAGCATGCGGCCTCCAACAGCTTGTCAAATGCATTCAGCACAACGATCTCAAATCCACGATAATTCGGTTCAAACTCCATCGATGAACCATTCAGCACTACGTTGATCACAAAGCCCGGGAATTTGCCGGGAACATCTTGATCAGCAGGGGGACAAAAGATGTGGTGGTAGTCTTTGATGGAGTCCAGGACCAGTTCTCGGAGTAGATTGGTCATGAGCACAGCCACCGATCGAAAGAAGCTCTCCAGCTGACCGAGGGGAATCAGCTTGCGTTTGTTGCCATAGTAGAATATGTTCTGCACCTCAGGAAACCACCTAATATGGACAATCGTTAATGTGTACATACATGTATCATAGGACAGAAAACTTAATGAAAATTGATCGATACTATAAAAATTTTTTCTACTTCACATTTCTGCCATGGTGGAACGTGTATAATATAGACAACATTTTTGCCAATGAGAGGAGGAAAATTTTTCATTATTAAACTTACTTTCTGAGTAGCTGAGTTCTGGCAGCGTCGATGTTCCTGACCACCAGTCCCTGGTAGATGGTCAGCTCAAAGACCTCAGAGTGAGTCAGCATTGCCTTGGCGTTGACCAATCGAAGCTGACTGAAGCTCTTATACCACAAATTCAGAACCTGGTTCAGCGTTGGATTGGTAATGAATAGGGACTTCCCCATCGATACATGAGCTGACACAAAGCTCTTGTTCCAAGGCTTAGGCACAACATCAAGCTCTTGCTTGTACTCCGGTTTCTGTGGAAGCTTCTCTCTGTCCTTCTGACGAGGATCCTTCAACACAAAGTCAACTGAAACACAAGAGAGAAGAAGATAAGACAGCGAGAGAGAAAGAGGGAGAGGTCAGTAAGTCTCACCTATAGCCTTCTTTACGCTGAGGAGGTAGTCCTCCTTCATCTCATCAGACAGCTGCTCCACACTGGCCACAAAGCAGTCTTTGAGATGGCCTGGGATCAGAGACAGCACATGGCCCAGCCATGACTCATCCAGTGGAGCAACATGCTCAGTGTCTATGCCATTATTGATGTAGTAGAGATAGCGCTACAGAAAATAATAAAAACATCCACAAGTCCATGGCATAATTAATTTTGGTGACCATTACTATTCCATACCAAGACATCTTTCTCTTGGTCAGAAGGTGATGTTAAAGATTCTGCCTCCCCGTGTTCCATCTCGCCCTGCTCCTCCTCCTCCTCCTCCTCCTCCTTGGGCTGCCTATATTATAGTAACACAAAATCAACACCATGGAACAAACATATAGAACACAAGTTGTGGCCAGGTGGTCGATGCTTACATGATGAGGTTGACAAGAGCCTTTCTGAACTCCTCTCTGTCTTTACGCTGCTGCACGGTCATGGTCTGTGCCCGCTGGTGACCACGCCCAGCCTGAGTCAAAGGTCGGACCCTCCGCCTGCTCTGAAGCACTGTGTTGGGATCCCAGGACTGACTCCGAGTTCTCTTGGGGGAACGTGCTAGAGAAAGAGAGAGAGAGAGAGAGATGAGTATGAGGGAGACATTCAAATAGTACATGTGCATACTGGATTTGTTTAGCGCTGGTAGTGCATTGGTGTCCTGTGTAGCTGCTCCTCCTGTTGCCATGGTAGCAGCAGCAGTTCTCTTAGCCCCTCCCACTGGCTGGGATATGTATCTGAATGACGGCTGAACACTCTGCCATGATGGCTTGGTGCGATGCTGCAGTGTTGGTACATTAACAGCAGTGATCAAGGTCAAACTAATAGGAGATTTGGCATGACACTCACTGCAGGGAGGGTTGGGAGAAAGCTCAGTGGATCTCCCTTCCTCTTACGACCTCCAGATCCAGACTGAAAATTTGACCAATAATTAACACCCATTATTAAAATTAATTATATCATAACAAATCCCAACCTGAAAGTCCATCGCAAACTTTCACGATCGCCGCTCTGTCGTTGAAATCTGCTTGTTTTCTGATGATCAGATCCTGTATACATATTAAAGTGTGTATGCGAATTATAGACTAGTTTCACGGCTCATTTACCTCCAAGTGGCTGTAAGAAAAGCTACGATCGCAGCTTGGCTTCGTATACACATGCTTATATTCATCGCGTATCGATGGCAACGGAGAGGTGCGTTCACCTGATAGTCACAAGACAAGCGCGTGGTCATGCTGAGGATAGTGGAATAGGTAAGAGGTCGTCGGAGCATGTGCTGAAGCTTCCAAGCTCTCCAGGTGGACTGGCTGTAATACGAAGGCTCAGCGCTCGCCTGCTTCTCGGCCAGGGAACATTTCAACGCTTCCATCTGACGCTAATTAGAAGTAAGAAGACCATGCCGCCCAAGAAAAAGTCAGAGGGCGCGGAGGGGCCTGGTCCTTTGCTCGGTCGCTTCGGGACATCTCTCAAGTGTGGCATTGTAGGCCTGCCTAACGTTGGGTGAGCACCACATCATTAATATGACACTCTTAGTCCTGCTGAATTGTCTGGTGAGGTGTGTGTGATCACTACCTTTATGTATGCAGCAAGTCGACGTTCTTCAATGTGCTGACGAAGGCGTCTGCTCCAGCCGAGAACTTCCCCTTCTGCACCATCGATCCCAATGAAAATAAGTCTCTCTAAATGCTAATACTGCATAGCGTAGAAGATAGTCTCATCCACAGTGCTATTATATTGCCAAAAATATGTTCTTTCTCTTTTAATATATACGTCGAGTTCCAGTTCCTGATGAGCGTTATGATTGGCTGTGTGCACACTGGAAGCCGCCCAGCACCATGCCAGCTTATCTCTCTGTCGTCGATATTGCTGGGCTGGTCAAAGGTGCTCACGAGGGACAGGTGAGTGTGTGTGTGAGTGAGTGTGAAGATGTTGGTATTGGGGGAGGGGTGGTATTTGCTTGTAGTTGCTAGCGTAACAAGTATTGTCTCTGCAGGGACTAGGCAATGCGTTCTTATCCAACATCAATGCTTGTGACGCCCTCTTCCATGTAGTCCGTGAGTTGATCAGTTCCCAGCTCGATCTCCTGTCATGTGACATCGTTGTGTGCATGCTACAGGAGCGTTTGATGATGATAATGTCACTCACGTCGAGGGAGAAGTGAATCCTGTCCGTGATCTGGAGATCATCAGTGAAGAGCTGAGACTAAAAGATGTCCAGTACCTCTCCAAGAACATTGTGAGCCTTGCTGTGCTGTTGCTAGTGGCATGAGTTAGTAGAAGCCATTGTTTCTTAGTCTCAGATGGAGAAGACAGTGGTGAGGGGAGGGGACAAGAAGGGAAGGCCGGAGTATGTGAGTTGGTCAAATGTGCCCCCATTGGGGAATCAAGCAGCGCAGCCTTGAGGTGTCAATACTCTATAGGAGTGTCTGCAGAAAGTCAACCATCTTGTTGGTGAGGAGAAGAAAGATGTTCGATTTGGCAGCTGGAATGCAGTGGAGGTGAGTTGAGTGACCTATTGTGATAGTGCCAGTTCATGTGATTGCTGCTGCGCAGGTTGAGTTCTTAAACAAGCATCTTTTCCTGACTGGCAAGCCTATCATCTACCTTGTCAATCTCTCAGAAAAAGATTACATAAGAAAGAAAAACAAATGGTTAGAGATCTGCTTTGTGGTATGAGGTGAGGTGTGTTGTGGTTGTAGGTTGGCCAAAATCAAAGAATGGATTGATGCTCGAGATCCCAATGCCACCATCATACCCTTCAGCGGAGCTCTCGAGTTAAAAGTACTGCCCTGGTTGTTTTAGTGTAGACTTTCTTTTTATCTGGTATGGGTTTGTGCTGGTATAGCTTCAAGATATGCCAGAGGACGAGGCCGCTCGCTACTGCCAGGAGAACAAAACGCAAAGGTAAACACTGATTGTTAGCTTTAAATTATCAGTGGTCATCTTCCTACATTTGTGTTGGTATGTGTGTCTTTGAGGCATCAATATCTTAGCTAAACAGTCGTGGTCATGTCCCCTGGACAATGCACCACCTAACCCACAATGCGCTGTACGCACAGAGTGGACACTACAAGCAACAAAGAAACATGCTTGTCTTTGTGCGCAACTCCATACTTAATATTACTTGTTCCTCAAAACTCGTTTTATCGATCTTGCTCCCTTTTCTCTGTTATGTTGTCGTTACGTTTTATTGCAGCGCTCTACCAAAGATCATCACCAATGGCTACAAGTCCTTGAACCTTCATTATTTCTTCACTTGTGGTCATGATGAAGTGAAAGCATGGACCATCATGGTAGGTCACTCAGCTACTCTCTACTTGTATCTTCACCCCCCCCCCCCCCTCTCTCTCTCTCTCTCTCCTGGCTATCTCCTTTCTCTGATGCAGAAAGGCACCAAGGCTCCCCAAGCAGCTGGCAAGATCCATACAGACTTTGAAAAGGGATTCATAATGGCAGAGGTCAGCACAATCACCTTTCAATGCTATTAAAGTGCATAAATATGTGTTGTCATTGATGTATGCTTGAAGGTGATGAAGTATGAGGATTATAAGGAGTTGGGCTCAGAGACTGCAGTTAAGGTATGGCTCTCTGTGCACATGTGCATATCTCACATTCATGAGGTTGGTGTAGTTGGGATGTTGTACATGTGTAGTGACCCTGGCATGCCTCTAACTGGCTACCATTATGGTTGCCATTATGGTGGGCATGAGATGTCTGGAGCTGATCTGTTAAATGGGCACAATAATATTATTATTTAGGTGGTTTTTGATATTCTAGATTGACAACTGATGATGAGCTACTGTGGTATAG
Organism: Cliona cf. orientalis; assembly: GCA_963930775.1. Taxonomy (NCBI): domain Eukaryota; kingdom Metazoa; phylum Porifera; class Demospongiae; order Clionaida; family Clionaidae; genus Cliona; species Cliona cf. orientalis. The sequence goes on from OZ005707.1 coordinate 7,194,334, forward strand.
TGTTCTCCTGCTTTCCCTAATTCTGATCTAGGTAGCAATGTAAGCCTGTGCAGAGCCTGTGTGTATGCCCCCCCCCCCCCCCCCAAAGTGTAATGGTAACCTGTGGTGCACATTAGCGGTCTGCTAGCTGCTGGTAGCGGGCTCTAGTTCACGCCTTCAATTAGCAGTCTGGTTGATTCCTTCCCAGCTGTTGAAACCCGCCAAAACTCGATCCTGCAGTCCACACACCTATATAGCACTAAATCTTTACCATTAATTTTTGTCGTTGCAGGCTGCAGGCAAATACCGTCAGCAAGGAAGAAACTACATTGTAGAAGATGGTGATATTATATTTTTTAAGTTTAACGCTGGAGCAGGATTAACTGCAAAAAAGAAGTAGAGTATTGTATTATAAATAATATTGATCTGTCTAGTATATATTAATAATTTTCAGAGGATAAATATATGATCACAGAGCATTAAAACGAGAACCAGATTGATTGATTGATTGATTGATGGGGAGTGGAATGAAGTGAATTGAGCAGATGTTTGTACAATAAGTACGTGCTAAAGTGATATGAAAAATAGCATGAAATCAGCGAATGAATGAATGAGATTGGAAATAAGGCCAATTTTTGAACTGCCATTAAAATTAGAGCATCATTAAGTTTGAGCAGGTGACTATGATGAGATCAATGAACTGTCAAGTATTAAATTTGTATGGGAGGACTCTCATTATGACCTACAATAATCAAATTCAACTTTACCACCAGAATGACCCATGAATGTCCTAAAAATTTTATTACGAGTGAGCAAGTTAGTGATCAGTATAAAGTATTGGGTGGTAGATGTTGAGGGAGCGAGACGGCAGCACTAACAACATGGACACCAGAGCTCACAGGATGGGAGGACTCTGCCCTGCTGCATGGTGGTGACCGAGCTCCATCCTGAACAGCCATACTGCTATCGCTTGATGCAGCACCATTTTCTAGGAGAGCCGAGGGAGCACAGGCCATGGGTGATGACTCTGAATCGGGAGAGGAGACACCAAGAATTTCTTCGCTGCATGTCAAGTCGATGGTACCCTCTCCTCCTCCAGCGGCAGTAGCATTGTGCACTCTGTGATTCTTTCTATGTGTCTTAACATGCTTGTTGAGATGGTCACTACGCATGAACCTCTTCCCACACTCGTTGCACAAAAATCTCTTCTCCCCTGTGTGAGTGCGAAGGTGACGTTGCAACTCATCAGAACGAGTGAATCTCTTTCCACAGAACAACCAAGGACAGAGAAATGGCCGTTCCCCTGTGTGCCAGCGCAGGTGAGCTCGGAGGTGAGAGGTTTTCCCATAAACCTTCCCACAGCCAAGGTAGTGACACACATGTTGCTTCTTCTTTGGTGAACCATCGAGGTTTATTATTCGAGAATTGAGTCCATTGGCACAGTTAGGGCATGTACAAGCAACTCTCCTGATTCTCCTAGGCCCCACGGACACCTCATTCAAGTACCCAGCTCCTGAAGAGGAAGGCCACTTGGTGCTCTCTCCCCCATCACAGTGACTCAGCTGCTGAGATGTTTCACCTGTGATGATAATAATAATTAATTAATACAATAAAACCACAATAGTATTTGGCAAACCTTGGGGAGGCCCATAGAGTACAATGGAGGTTGGCTGTGGAAAGACAGCAGAGGCTGTGTGGAGAGAGACAGGTGGATGAGCCAGCGGAGGAGGAGAAGGGGACGAGGACACTCCAACGCTGCACGATGGCACCGATTCTGCAGGTGTAGTATTGATACTGCAAGGTGGCTTCCAGAGAGCGGTATTACTGTGAGACAGGGGCGATGGGGAATCGCTGAGTGGCTCTAGTTTGAGAAGAGATGGAGCAGCTATCGGAATCATCTGCAGAGGAGGGGAAGGGATGCAGACGAGTGGATTGGGTCCATTAGCAGCAGTGACTGGTGCATCTATGGATGAGTTGTCACCGCCTTCAGTGGAGGGACAGAGGAGAGGAGGAGGAACAGATCGAGCACTGTTGTTTGTAGAGGAATTAGAGGAGTTCAAATCAACATCCAGTGTGCTGCAGTAGTTTGGAAGGTGCTCTAAAGGCGGTGGACCTGCAGCTCCAGCTAGCGTTGTTGGTGAATATCCAGAAGACGAGTTGACCGCGAAAATTGGAAGATGCGAGAGTTGACTCGATACGAATACGGAAGCCTTGGAAGATCGCGTCTCTACATCAACAACGAACGTTTGATCGGATACGTGATAACCTGTGTAGTGTGACAGCACAAACGTTCCTTTATTTGCAGATACCGATTCAGTGCTTCCATGTGCACACTGTGCGATGCCACGAGCTCCTGCATCACCATAGGCTGGAGGGTTGTAGTGAGATAGCGTGGTGGTAGCAGCCGCGTTGACAGCCCCCTCCGAATTGTTTGTAGGCAGAGAGTTGAGACTGTAGCAGCGTTGGCTGGGGGCCAGCTCGATTGTGCTGGCTTCTCGGTGGTCAGTTAGCGGTCTACTTGCAGCAAGCTCCACGGAGAAAGAATCACTTAGTTGACTTCGGCTCTGCGTCTTCTTCACCGAATCACCATTTACGCCATGGACGCAGCCCATGCTGCAGCTGATCTCTTCATCACAAGTTGTATGGTTCTGTCAATGTGTGCGAACAAGTCAATATCAAACGCTTGTAAATTCTTAATAGTGCAAATCAGCTGTCAACTTACTAAATTGGCTGCGGTAGCCATACTGTTAAAGGCGCTGGCGTGAATCTGTTTGTGAGCGGGAGAGGATTCCTGCACTGCAGCAGCTTTTGTCATGTCTTCTGGACACCTCTTCGGCCAGCAACTCCTCAATGGCCATGTTTCAACTCACACTTGTTTTTATTTGAGTGGACTTACAATAGGAAGTGAATGGATATAATGCGCATGCGCACACGATCCACGCGCTTTACCCAACTCTGACTTGACACATGAAATTTGATCACATCACATGTACATGTACATTTGCATACAGCATACTACTGTAAGGGTAACAGATGAATAGCATTCACACAAGAAGCCTTTGAACATTGTTAGGGGTATATGCATAATACAACAACTATTGAGTAATAATTACACAAAGTATAATCGAAACAATAGGGGTAGGAAAATAATAAATTGGCAAAAAAAGAAATGTAACTACTATACAAAGTTTTGTAAACTTCATTAGATTACAGTACAATGGAAAATGAAGTTATTCTTGTGTATGTTGTGCATATTTCGCTGGGGTGGGGGGTGACTTGTAACTCTATTTAGTGCCCACCTCATACCAATCTTTGACATGAGTACAACAGAAAATGTTCAAAATTGATGAGTTGTGAATAATTCTTGTCTCTGTAGTGTTTTCCAGTTCACCTCGTAGGCATTTAGTTCACTGCACAGGCTGGGCAGTTTGGAGGACGACTTCGACCACCTCAGCCCTCGACTCGAGCTCATTGAGTATTCCCTGGACCTCTGCGTTGGGCTCAGCCTCGTTCCCTTCAACATTCGACTCACCGACTCCATTTGCCTCATTGACGATCATGCTAGTGGTGTCCATCGGTACCTCAGACTCACTGGACGGCATTTCTTGAGGGCTAGCTATCTGCACGGTAGTAATCTGCTCTGGTATGACCATTTCACTGGGCTCCTCAGCTGCACTGGTTGTGGACACACCAAGCTCATCGTGCAGCTTGCGAGGAGAGCTACGCTCCTTGAAGTGGATCTTCATGTGCTTGGAGAGATGGTCGCTGCGCATGAATCGTTTCTCACAGTGCTTGCACTGAAAGTTCTTCTCTCCAGTGTGCGTCTTGAGATGACGATGCAGCTCATCGGAGCGGGTGAACTTGCGATCACACAGAGGCCAGTTGCACACGTATGGTTTCTCCCCAGTGTGTGTACGCAGGTGAGCCTTGAGATGAGACGTTTTCCCATACATCTTCCCACAGCCAGGGTAGTGGCAAACGTGAGTGCGCCTTTTCGGTCGTTCCCCAGTCTTCTGTATCTCGAGGCAGTTGGGGCAGACGCAGTTGGAGCGTTTGGTTGTCTGGCGTGTGTTGGGGGGAGTGAATACAAATGGCACTTGCCCATTGAGAGAAACTACTTGGCTCTGTGGGCTCGAAGTAGGAGAGGTGCTGATGCGGATTTGAGTGTTGAGTCCAAGCAGACTCTGGAGGTTAGCAAGGTTGAGAGGGATGGGTATGCCTTGGATCTGAGCAGTGTTGGAGGCACCTTCCTCTGTCTTGACCGATTCATCTGCAGTGCCAGGGCTCTCCTCACCCGCCTTGGGTGTGTTGGGCTGGGCTATCAGCGTCAGGGGGATGTTTGAGCCAAGACTAGATAGGTTGATTGGTATAGGAATGCCACCTTGAATATTCCCGGCCACAGATGTTGGAATGACAATTGGTATGCTTTGGCCCTGCCCAGTAGCCAGCTGGATTTGTATCTGAGCTGGTTGCGATGGACTAGGATTTTCTGGTGTTTGCGTTACAACCACCTCTTCTGAGACATCAGGATCATTGCTGGGGACAATGATAGTGGCATTCTCCCCCTTTCCCTCCTCTTCTTCTTGAGTCTCTGCGGTCGAAACATCTTGCTCCACCTCTCCTCCATTTCCACCATCTTCTGTAGTTCCCTCTTCTCCAGCAACACCAGCCGACTCTGACGTGCTCAGTAAAGTGACTTGAGCCTGGGAAGTCTCAGGGTTCACCTGGATGGCAAACATGTTCCCGTTGACCGATAGTGGTATGATTTGTGGCTGCTGGTCTCCTTTCTCCTCGGATGTTGCTTGCTCGACTACTTCACTCCCAGTCGAGCTCACCTGCTCCACAGTGACACTGCTCTCTTCCTGGATTGCCTCTGTGGAGCTTATGGCTGGCTCCTCCAACTGCTGCTGGGTGCTTGATTCCATAGTATGCCGACTCCGTGATCGAATGTACACTGGCGCAGAGAGGAGCGCTGTTCTTGCCGGGTGGGAATAAAAACCTGCAGAAAAGGCCATAGGGTGAATGCCCGTAGGCAGTACTGGCACAATCTGGACTGTGGTGAACATTATCTCCAACAAAAATCAAAGCTTCCGATATTTTCGGGGTCGAGATAGGAGGAGTGCAAACCTCCTAGAGGCTCGCTCTCAAAGCAAGCTTGGTATATTGCTTCATGATATTGCTAAAGGAGAGCAGGCGCTCATGAAAAAAAGAAGGCCTTACCTTAGGCGTGGCTTTGTGACCCATATACCTTAGTAAAATCATTCTCACAATCGCTCACCTAATTACCTGAAAAAGTGGGCTGTCCTTTCTAGAAATCTCAACAGTTCTTTTTCTCTCCAATTTTTCCGCTTGAAATGATCACCAGACAATCAACAAAAGCCAGAGTCGTGATTAAAACGACGTTTTCTCTGCCAAACAAGAATATCACACTTTTTTCCTTCAAGCTAAAATGAGAGGCGGGATCTCACAAAAAAAGGCGCCACCCCACAGAGAAATCGGCCACACCCTGCCCCGGGGAAGTTGGCTTAATAATATTTATACTGCACTGCGCACTGCGCTATAGTATAGCTACTGCATGCATATCGCATGCACTAGCACTGGCTAGGCTAGGCTGTACTGCACTGGCCAGCTGGCTGCGCGCGCCTCTCACAATAATAAACCACATTTTGGGTGTGGAGTGCCCAGCCTAGCCCAAGATACATAAAATTTGCAAGATGATAAATAATGCAGGTCCAATAATTAGTGGTTTGTTGCAATGTCTACTAAGCTTTAAGGTGGTCAAACTGTTCTAATAATCTGTGAAACACTGAATCTTTCTTTGGCTTAGTTTTCTTTCCTCTGACTCTTTGCTGGGAAACAGGCTTACTACTTTGTTGAGCTATTAATTCTTCAAAGAACTTTCTTGCACTCTGAGTTATTCTAAGGAATAAAAATTTGCAATAATAAAAATATGGCCTGCTGGTTTTAATATGTACGCACCTTCCTGTGGGAGGGGCCTTTGGAGAGCGAGATGGCTGCTCCATACCCTCATAGTATGTCATCACACAAGGTCGCCATAGCAACCGTTGGCTCAATCTACATTATCGTTGGCTAAGCATTAATTAACTGTTATTATTTCACTAGCTATGGTCTCTCTACCTTGGGATTAGTGGTCCAGCTCTTGTATTGCTTGAGTTCAGCCCTACTGGAGTTCCTTCTAAGAGATCAGCATTAGAACAGGGACTCTCAGAATCATGTGTACCAGTCGGCAGATGTGCATGATGTTCTAGAGAGGAGAAAGCCTCTCTCTCTACTGGCACCGGCTGTGGCTCTGCCAAGTCCTTCTGCTCTCTGAGAGGACACTGCTCGTTTGAAATAGCCTTGCATCCAGAATCTAGAGTATGATACACACAACACAAAATGCTCACAAAAATCCTATAATTACTACAGTACACATACATAGTAATAATATGTACACTCACATACACACTTATATATTATGCACCTCCACTAATAACGCTGCATAAAGGACGATGTAATTGATATGTGACCTCGCTCAATTTCCGTAACAAAAAATACAGATTAATGTGTGCATGGGTCAAAACATCGCGGGCGTGGCCAACTACATACAATGATCACTATTGTCATCCAGGTGATGGTGTCTTCAGCTCTAATATTATTCTGTTTCCACTCGGTGGAAAATTTTCGTGTCTACCACAGAAATAATGATCACAACATCATTAAGCATTAATTTTTCTCTGAATCCAGCACATGTACATGTACATTAATTGAGGTGAGCCTGAGCGAGCCCCACATAAGCAGTACATTTGTGCGCAAATTTTATTATTATTATAATAGCTATGGCATAGAATATACAGACACTATGTGGAGGGGGCTATCAGGCTAGTACACAGCTGTCATGGTCTGCTTGGATCTATGTCCATTATCTTCACAATTGATGGCTTTTCGGGTCTCATTTGCCGTCCAATTCCATGGAGCCTCAGCTCAGGCTTGCCCCAAACAGGCCCTGCATATCTCTAGTACTATGTGTATTTGTCAAGCAAACAATTTTTTTTATCTTCTATGGGATGAGTGTGGATCATTTAAGGGGGTCACTGACATACATGAATTGGAAGCTGCTGTGCACCCTAATAAATACACAACTACATCTGTAGTGAGCACATGTGTCTGTGTGTGTGTGTGTGTGTGTATCCTAATACATGAAGGCGGGAGTGAAGGGTGTCCAGTTTTGGGAGAGTAGGGTATGGCAGCAGATAGCTAGTAATGAACCACAAATTTCATATCATGGTCAGTGTTGTGAGTATTGCTAATCTTTGAATAGGGCTGTTACTACAGTAGTAGCCACCCTGTGGTCAGACTCTGTGGGGACAGATGTCAGCTACTTGCTGAAGTAAAGGTAGGGCAAAAAGGAGGGATACCATGTCCTAGCTATGTACATAGCTCCAACCACTCACCTCTCTCAGACTCGGATAGGGAAAGGGGATTTCCCTCAGAGATGGCCACTGGTTGGCTGGGCAGTGATGGCTGCTGTTGTAGTGACCTTGAAAGTTGGCTCTCCACAGCTAAAGGAAGAGGATTATTGTGTGAAGTGCAGGCAACTAGCCCAGCACAAGTCCTGTACCTCTTTGCATCTCAGCTTTCCTTTGTTCTTGAAGAACTTTAATTCGTCTACATGCTAAGTACATGCGAACCACTGGAACAATAAATAACTGAATGAATATTGAGGCATGAAGCTTGTACAGTGTAGTAGTCCACATAAATCGAATCTCAAAATCCATGAAAAATATTCGAATTAAGGGAATATTTGAATTACAGTGATCCATGTAAGTCACTGGAAGAGATCGAGTAATAACCTTACGACAGTGACGCTCCTTTGTGGAGCATTCAACTATATATGAAGCTTTAGAATTGATCTGAGGATACTCAGTTTCATATCTCAAGCAGGATAGTATAATTCTAGTGATCTGCATGTGATCTATAATAATATTATTCTGTATTATGTGTGCTTTGTATGCTGAAGCTGGCTGCAATTTTTCTAATTAAACGAAAAGATCAGTTCAAATTTATGTATTAGCTCTATGTAGGGAATTTTTTTTGAATTAGACGAAAATTTGATTCAAGCGGATTTGAATTAAGTGGACTACACTGTATCTATCTCTAAACCCTATCTAACATTAATAATTATCATGATAGCCGACCCCCACCTTGGTGTCGTACTAATAATGGTAGGTCAGAGTAGGGGGCCGGGGGGGGGGGGGCCGGGGGGAGGGGGGAGTCTGGGGATCACACTAATTTTGAGGTATCTTGGGTATACACATGAATGCATTATTAAAATAAATGTACATACATAAAATATTATGTCACAAGAGCATATTAGCTCACCCCACCTGACTGAATTACGGTGGCAGCTTTTGTTCTCTTTATCAGCAAGGCAGCATACCGAGATTCAGCCAGCCAGCGCCTCACAACTGCATCACAAAAGAAAGCTGGTATCATCACAGCAACATGTAGTCACAGAGTGATATGCATTCCAACTGACCAGCTTGAATGGCAATAGCTGCATTGGTCCTCTCTTTTGTCAGCCTCCTGACATGAATGCGGGACACCCAACCCCTCACCACTGCATACCGGTACAGTCCTCACACAATAATACACTGACTTAAGCAACTCCTTTGTTGTGCTTACCAGCTTGAATAAGTATGGCTGCTTGGTTTCTTCTTCGTTGATTCTTTAGCTTTGCCACAGTTCTCCTTGCCTGGCACACCCTTATCAAACTCTGCAGCACAACCACTGACCTTTCAAACTTAGACAGCAACTTATCTAGGTGATCCACATGGTAGTATTTGAGGAAAACCTGACATTATATGTGTTGGTGTATGTAGCAAAATGCTTTAGCAGACTTGATTCTGTGTACCTTAGTGAACCCCATAGCCCAGCCTTGAAGATCTGCTCTCTTCAGAATGCTCTCACAGTTTGAGGGTGTTGCATTTGTTTTCTGTGATAACTGAAAGTGGATCACCTTGTATCTGCATGAACATTGTGATAAAAGAGTTGTGGCATTAGCAAAAGAGTGCTGCTACCTCTCAATGAAGTCAGAGAATGGTATTCTGTGTGAAAATCCCTGCAGGTGCAACATATGTTGTGGCTTCACATAATAGAGTTGTGGCATGACAAATTCACATGTACATGTGCACACACCTAATGCACTGGCCCACTGACCTTAGCCTCCACACTCTCAGCTATGGTTCATGTATGACATGTCCTAACCTGTTTTCTGATTCTGGTTGTTTCCACTACTCCAGTGTGTCTGAGCTGTGTGAGCACTTTATCTGGATGGAACTGAGAGGGACTACGCAGTTCATTTGGACGAATGCACCTGATAAATTGTTATAGAACACAGTATTCCTGCAGCTCTAAGTAGCTAGTGACCAACACGTACCTCACAAAATGTGGCTTTGCAATCAGCATCTTGGACATGAGTTCACGCAAAGAGTTCTGCACAAGAGACTTGATTATCATGAGAATTTTGCTCATCTTTAACTTACAACAAAATAGTTGCTGACAGTTTGGTGTTTGGCAGATGTTAGTGTACCACTATACGAGAGGGGAGTCCTTCCACGCCCACTCACTACCTTGCTCCGCCCACTCGAAGAGTGCTTGGTTTGCCCGATCTATTCACAAATACATACATATGTACATCAATGATCCATGCATGACTGCTATTATTACCACAGGGGCCCGTCTGTTGAAGAGGGGTGTGGCCGATGGAGCACGGGATTTAGCTGCTGACAGTGCAGAAAGAGAGGAGGCAGAGCTGAGGCTGCCAGTGCGTGAGAGGGGCGAGTGATAGAGAGCACACACAACAGCATTAGTAGAACTCTCCAACAGCTTTGATGCATTTGGCTTAAGTGTGTCTCTGTTCTTCTCCAGAAATCCAGCAGTTTCATATGTTACCTGCATGTACGTGCATAAGCATAGCAATGTTCCCAGGAGAGAGCAGTCATCTCACCAGTCCAGCATAGTGAACTATCGAGAATGTGGGACCTCTGTCTTTAGGCATCTTATAGTGTGGGATCAACTTAAAATGCTCGTGCAATTTTGCTGCATTGATTGACAAGAATAATCATTATTATTAGTTTCATACATTAGAATTACCGGCCAAGGAGAGGTCAGATGCCTGAGGAAATTTGCTTTCTTCATCCAGCAGTGGCAGAAGGCCCACTGGCCTCTGGAAAAGTAATTATTATTAATGGAGAGTCAATTACATGATGGAGCATCTTACACTGATGAGCATGTCGAGCAAGGGTCTGTTGTCAGAGTATGAGATAGTACTTGCATTAATACCTTCTCTTGCATACTCCTCCTGTCAATATCACAATGTCATGATAATCAAAAATTACCTTCCATAGTATCAGCTTACCTGTTCCCAAGCAAAGACGTGTTGGTTGAAGTAGAACTGCAGTTGCTCATTTGCCACATTGATACACAGCTGCTCAAATGAATTGCTACGGAAATTTTCAAATCCAAAGATGTCGAGAATTCCAATGCTGAGCATGTGCACTGTCTCAGTGCTGAGCGGGTGGAGTACTGGATTGATCCGGTTCACAATCCAAGAGAACAATCGCCCATAGAGTGCCTTAGCAATGGCATCTCTGGTGTCCATGGCCTGCACTATTGTGTTGTGTCTCTCGATGGTCTCTCCGTGAGTGACAACCTGGGTCATTGTCAGCACGTGCAGCAACTCAGCAGCATCAATTTGAAGCAACTCGGCAACTATATAACACATAACGAATATCATCGCTGGTAGCAGAAGGCTATGTAAGAACTTTACGTACCATCATGAACACGCTCTGAGTTTTGCACAAAACTCACTTCGCCAATGTGAGAGTGAAAATTGGTTTCTAATCGAATATCTCCAGTGTTGAGAACAGCAGCCAAGATACAGCAAACTGATTCAAACTCCTGCAGCAATGATATGAGTCACAGGATAACTGAAGTAAGCAGAGCTTGGCTTACTTGATCACTAAATCCAAATAGCTTAAAGATTCGCTCGATCTCTTCAAATTTGTCTGCTAGTAGGATCTCCCTCCTGGTGCTCTTGTGGGCGTGGCCCTTCATAGCCGTGCCACGCTGCTCCAGGTACCTGTGCTGACCATGCATGGCACTAAGCCTATAGCTCTCCAGCTGCCCACGAGATCCAAGACCAGCCAACAGGTAATAAAAGATGTGAAAATTTCTCTCTTTTCTCGCTTGAGAAACAACTCGTGACTTTTCCAGGAGATACTCGGAGAGATGAGCACCAACAACACGCCCATCACTTGTGAAGTGAAGCTCAAGAAATTTTCCAAACCGTGAAGAGTTACTGTTTATCACTGTACGAGCATTTCCAAACGATTCCATGAGAGGATTCAGCTTGAGAATCTTTTCTTCAAGGGAGCGAGTTTTGGCGCAGCCTAGCTTCATGAACTGCTGAACTAGAATGTTGGAGGCTTCTGTCTTTCCTGATCCGCTTTCCCCTGACACAACGCAGCACTGGTCTTGGCCAGTGTGGACCATGCTAAAGTAAGCCCTGCTAGCGATAGCAAAGATGTGTGGCGGCAGACCATCGTGGTGAGAGTGGGTGTACTGTCGAGAGTGCTGCATCACAATGTTGAGATGATGAAAAGTCAATCACATAATGAACACTTACCTCATCGTCATAGATGTCCAAGTTTTGAAAAGGGTTTACTGAAATTAGAATATCACCCACATTGGTGTAAATTTTCTTCTTTTGATACCTTTTACTCAGCTGTGCCACAATCACGTTCTGAAGAATATAATAGTAATACTTATTGATTCAATTAGTCAATAACTACATGTTTTTACTTCATCAATATAGTCCAGAGAAGCAAGATCATCAACCACTTTCAAAGTTAGCAGAGGGAATGACTTCTTCCTACATAATATATTAGCACAGCAATAGTATGGTATTGTAGCCATTGAGCATGATATATTTATTAATGCATGTCGATAATACATGTAGGTGCTCTCACAGTGGGCTGGAGCTTGCATGACTGGAAGCTGACGAACCGGAATAATTGCTTGGCTGAATGTGGCAGTAGGAATTGATTGTATTCTTTAGCTTTTGTACAAGCTGGAGAAATGGTTACATTTGTGTATGCTGGACTACAGAAAACACCACAACTTACCAGTTTTGGCTTTCGAGGAACAAAACATACAAACTCATGAGTGCAGAGCTGATGAGAGGTAGGACGCTTCTCAAAGTCCTTGACCAGACATCTACATGCATGAGGGAGGTACTGTTTGGACAAATATGACCCACCACAAACACACTCATTACTTGGCCACAAAGCTGTTGAATTGATATGACCAAAGATGAGGTTGCTGAACAGTAGGTGGTTTATTCCTGAAATATAATGTTATGCATGATCATCCCAATACCATGGGGGGATTGTGACTAGGTGGATATATACATGTAGGTCAGTGGAGAAAAAATTAATAACTACAGGCATACTACCAGTTCCTCCATGCTATGCACAGATAAGCCTATCATATAGGGCTCACTTGGGTATCTTAAAGAGCGCTCTCATGGGGTTTTCTCCAAACAGAGGAGGTGTGCTGTCAGCAACTTCAATGGCAGTGATGCCCAATGACCATACATCTGATCTGGCATCATAGTCATAATCAAACTGAGTCTCACATGCTATCACCTGCACATTCATGAAAATATACTAAGGATTTCCAATTCTTAGCCAAACAATATTTCACCTCAGGTGCCATCCAGTAGGGTGTGCCTATTGCAGTACGTCGCCTTCCACTAGGACCATCCACAATGGCAGATATGCCTGCACATAAACAACCATCGAGTCAAGGAAAAATCAACACTCGCAAGTGGCTTACCAAAGTCTATGAGTTTGACTTGTGCATTGGATGTCAGGAGAACATTCTGCCCTTTGATATCTCTGTGGATGATACAAGAAGAGTGAAGATAGCATACTCCTGCTAAAACTTCTCGAAGGATGTAAGAGATAACATCTTCTCCTAGGCTCTCTCCCTGCTCTTTCATAGATTTGACCAGATCAGTTACAGATCCCGCTGCACAATACTATCAAAACGAAAGTTTTAATCTGTAGGTATAGATCTAAGCTCATTAATAAGCTTATACCTCCATAACTATCCACAGTTGATCGTCTACTGCCTGATCTTTCTTTAGAAATGCGCCGATAAAGTTAACGATATTTGGGTGACGGGAATGGTTGTTGAAAACGTTCAGTTCGGATTTGATGTCCTCTTCTTTGTCCACGACAGCCTCCATGATTTTGACGGCGGCCGTCTCTCCGTTCGACGCTCCTCGAGCTTTGTACACCTGGCCATAATTTCCCTCTCCTATATAATATTAAAATTATAGCTTATGTAGTATGGGAAAGATGTTTTATTAACCTATGACTTCCACGAGCTCCCACCGTCCTTCTGGTTTCGGTAGATCTCGAACAACTGACAAGCTATCTGCGTACATAGCTATAGCTCTCTTTGTGTGGGTGTGGCGTATGTGTTGCAAACATGGGGGTGGGGCTGGTAGCTTGCTGCATGCATGCAGCGCATGATCATAGATTATGCAGTACATACTACAGTACTCCCCTATACTAGCGCTGCACTAGCTAGCTGTGCATGTGACATGATGCAACCACGTATGTTATGACTCATGCGTGCTAATTGACGCACACCTAACAAATGGAAGACGGGAATCCTTTCTCTCGGCTGTTCTCGTCTGTCGAGGAGGTACGCCAGGCTACAGAGATTGCTCGAGCACAAAGACGGAAGATATCAGATATCCTTACTAAGATATTTTTAATCACTATAAATCAAATCGGTAGGCTATATACATTGAAATTAGGTACATGCTTGACTGCTGTGTGAGCGAGTGTGGTGTGATTTTCCAGATGAAGACAATGAGAGTCATCAAGCCATGTGTGGTGTTGCTCATGTGATTCGTCTGCCGCAGCTTTGTAGAGATGATCATTTAAGTGGTGGAAGTGGTCTCCTGAGGGAGGACAACATTGCTCAGGTTCATCATCGATCAATATGACCGGTCTCGTTGGCTGCTTTTTGACACTGCTTTATCCTAATGCAGGGCTTGGCGGAGCGACTTCAGCTTACATTGCACACTACACACCTTGTTGACAATGGCTGTGGACTCGATCAAGGGCTCTACTCCAGGGAGATGACTGTGGAGAGCTCTCCACTCGATTATCTCGCACACGCCTTTGCCAGAGCAAATAGGGAGAAAGCAGAACAACCACTGGGTGGCCTCATTCAAAAGTGCAAACATCTAATTGGAGAGATGGCAGGGTTGGTCTAGTTGAGTTGTGTATGAGATGAGAGATATTTCTGTTGTTTGTTTTAGGCGAGTTGCTTTAGTACATCATCAGAGGCCTCTTTCCACTACTCTCTCCCAACTACTCATCAAAACCCTCTCTCAAAGTGAGTACCCCACTCCTAACTTTGCTCTATCGCCGGCAATATCTTTTTTTTTTTGCAGCTAAAAAATTGCCATTGGAATTCTTTTATTCGGTTGCTGATTCTGTAGTGTCAACTAGCTCCCAGTCTCTGGTGAGCCCCACCAACAAGCTTGTACATCAAATCACTGATTGATGTCCATGCAGGCTGTTCTGTTCACTCCAGCAGTGGAGAAAGTGTTTCTAGACCACCAAAGTGCAGCCTCACTCTCCTCCCCAACACTCTCTCTCTATTATGCTACTATGGATTTTTTTTCCTGCAATGCTAGCCTTGCTAAGGTGAACCTTTGTTCTCAGAATCACTGATTTGTGCATGTACATATGTGTGTTTGGTGTTGCAGCTGCTGGTTGATTCTCGGTGCTGGTCTCCTCCTCCTCTACCTCCTCCCGCTGGCAACTCATTCCAAACCACCCTCATTGGAAAGCTTCTTTGTCCTTCACCCCTTGCCCTTACAGTCATAACACCTTCTGTGAGTGTGTGTGTGAGTGTGTGTGTGTGTGTGTGTGTGTGTGTGTGTGTGTGTGTGTGTGTGTGTGTGTGTGTGTGTGTGTGTGTGTGATTTTTTGTGGCTTAGGAGCATTTTGCTGTGGATCGTCCTCTTACTCCAACGGAGGTGAAATCTACCACGTCTATCATACATGTGCAGCTCACTGCACTAATGGAGCATGCTCAAAAGGTTCAGGTTGATCTGTCGTCACCATTTAATTAATTTACTAACAAATTATTTAGATCATTTCAAAGTTGCTACGAGTAGAAGCTGTAGTAAAGAGAGCAGTGATTAAGTGGCTTGTGGACTGCTATGCTGCTAACTCAACGCGATCACAGATGGCCTATCGCTATCAGTCTGGAATGGAAAGTATACTTTTGGGTGGTGATGGATTTTTCTTGAACCTCAACTGGCTTCTTCTTTCACTCTGTCAACCTTTTATGGTGTCCGGTGGAGAGAAGGGCCTAGCTCGACTGATCTCAGTGGAGCCATCTTACTGTTCTCCCTGGACCCAGGAACAGTGTTCTACTGGAGACAGTATCGGTCCACTTGTTGACTTCAGCAAAGAGACAAAGCTAGTGTCCCGTGGAAGTGATCAAGTGGCCAGTAAAGTTGCAGATATGCCAAACTTTCAGTTTATGACCCACTGTTTCTTTCTAACTCACAAATCCCTCATTCTTGGTATAGATTTATTCTGTTGGCTACTGTTTAATTCTCTTACTCTTTATCTGTATTTATGTCATAGGAATGACCCAGGTTGTGTACAAGTTGGAAGATCGTATTAGAACATATCTGAGGGTATGTCATTGTTAATTGTTGTGCAGACTTCATTTCCCATCGTATTCTCCAGGTTCAGGAAGCTGTCATGCAAATGGGATTCCCTAATACAAATCACAGCCATCCAATTGTTCGTCAGTACCTACTTTTACAGTCTCAGGTGCTAGGACTTCGGGTGAGCTAGATCTTTCGCTGTCCTCCTTGTATTAACGAGTGGTTGCTGCAGGCACATGCTATGCACCCAGACCTGCTCAACCTTGCCCTTAGTTTCCATGCGTCCACTGCTCACTGGCTGGTCTCATCGATGGAGTGCTCTTTCTCATTGCCACATCCACATGCTGTAAGTCTGTCTCCTTTAAATGTGCCCAACTACTCTCTGATGCTGCTAATGTAGGATCCTTCCAAACTAAAAGATTTTCCCGAGTGTCTAGTGGACAATATGGCCACTTTCACTATATTTCTTCGGTAGGTGTCTATACCGATACAAGTCTGTCAATATGCCAAGTTTTATATTTTTGTCAACTTTAGTCAGTCAGATAGTGATACGCTGTATCTTTCCTCTCATCTTCATGAGTACTTTATCAATATTGCATCCTGCCTATAACCTGTACCTGTACATGTAGGAGTAGCTCTCTTGTACACAATCCTCACATTCGTGCTAAGCTTGCTCAGCTGGTATTGCTCATTGCTGGTGTTGGTGGTAGTTCTCGGGGATCCGGACTTCTGCCCAATGTAAGCTTACTCCATGTTTTACCTTATTTGCAATAATTCATTAATGTGTTTCAGTACTCCGACAGCCAGCGTCAAGTGTTTGCTGATCACAGTGTTGCAACTCTCCACCTGCTACCTGCCTTGATGACCATTTTTATCGATATTGAATTTACTGGAGAATCGATGGAATTTGAGGACAAATTTCGTGAGTGAATTGAGGAGAAATTGTAATTGTGTAGTGTTTATGATTGAAGTGCACCTTAGAGTACAGACTGCCAATGTATGATCTGTTGGAGTTCCTTTGGACCATTCCCTCTTACAGACCTTGTATTGATGCACTTGCGCAAGAGGTGTGTACAGCAGAATTTGCCGTGCCAATATTGAGCTCTACTTGTCCATGTGTGTATAGGTGTGTGAGTCTTCAGAGACACCTCTCTTTCTGCGGTACATCAACATGATAATCAATGATGCCACAGTGCAGCTTGATGAGGGACTCGAGGTATTGGGGTCAAAGTGCATGTTTGCTTGTATTAAAGCTTGTTGACTTTGTGCTCAGAACCTGGCCAAAGTGAAGCAGCTGGAGGATCTGATGGCTTCCTCAGCTTGGGCAGACCTACCTGATCAGGATAAGAAGGATGTGAGTTCTCCACTGGGAAGCTTGTAGCATAATTCTAGATCTATTTGCCTCTCAGAACCAACACAGACATGCTGAGGCAAGAATGATGGCCAGAAATAGATGCTTGCTAGCCCAAAAGACAATGGAAGCATTAAGCATGATCACAAACGATACCTGGAGGCCATTTGTGGTGGAGAGTATTGTGCAGAGGATGGCTAACATGCTCAACTATGTGTTAAAATTGCTTGTTGGAGCAAAAAGTCGAGAGCTGAAGGTCTGTTTGCTTAAGATAGTAGTTGTGCAGGTGGACTCTCATTTTTTTGGCAGGTCAGAGATGCTCGTCAATTGAACTTTAAACCTGATGAGCTAGTATGTGCTGTTGTGACAGTTTATGTTAATCTTGGAAAAGAAGATATCTTCTGTGAAGCGCTACTAAGAGATGGACGATCATTCTCAATGGAGCTGTTTGCACAAGCACGGAGGGTCATTGCGTGAGCCCATCCACCCACACACCCTGCAGCCTACCATATTATTAAATTGTGTATATGCAGTGTGCTAAACAAACCAAATAGCCCACACCTGATCACGGAGTTAACCGTGCTGGAGGAGAAAGTGAAGCAGAATCAGATTCAGCTAGCCAGTGAGCAAGAAGCTTATGATGATGTAAGCTAAAGATGATGATAGAATAGTTGTACTTCATGCTACTTCATTTTTTAGCCACCAGAAGAATTTCTGGATCCAATAACCCAGGAGATTATGTCAGACCCAGTGAAGCTTCCAACTTCAGGAAAAATGATGGACAGATCCAACATCCTACGGCACTTGTTGAGGTGTGTCAAGTAGAGTCTTACTTGTAATGATCTGGATTTATGGTGTTTCTTGAATTGTGGCGTACAGTGATCAGACAGACCCATTCAACAGAGCTCCCCTTACTCCAGATATGCTCATATCAGATATCAAACTCAAGGACAAGATACAACAATGGAAGAAGGAACAAACTGAAAGAAGGTAGCTAGCCCATAGCCACCTTAGTTCTATTCTATGTATATACATTGATCAACAAAATCAATCATAATAATAATTATTTCAATGAAATGATTTGGGAGTTATAAGTAGTGAGTCTGTAGCTTGTCGGGTATCTGTGGGTTTATGGGAAGCTGGTTCTTGTGGTAACAGTTGCCGAGTAGATCCACTCTCCATAACCTGCAACTGGTCTTTCAGGCGAACAGCCGAGTCCAGAAGTTGAGCTACACGTACAAAGTGAGTGACCGAAGCTAGGCTGTTGACTGTTTCACGAGCATAGTCCAAGTCGTAGCAAGCTCCCTCTACCTCTTGAAATACCTGAACAGTTAACATGCACAATGGGTTTTCCATTTTATAATGATACCCCTTATTGAGGAGCAAAGTGTGAAATGACCCCCCAGAAACTAATAAACTTGTTTGGCCCTCTAAGAATAATTCATTTGGACAGTTGAACCTCCTAGGATTGATTAATAATAATATACCCTCTGGAAATTAATAAAAAATAGATTCTGGAGGGGTCAAGCAGCCACTTGATAGACAACACCCCACAAGATTAATTAAAAAGAGCCCCATAAGAATAAATTAAAGGACCCTCAAGAAACTCACAAAGCCCCCTCAGGATGTAATTATCACTCCTCAAGGGGGATATATGCCTATTAAGTGGAAGAGCCCAATGTTGAAAATTACACAAGCTATTAAGTATATTATGTACTCGTTGGAGGGTCTGCTTCTGCTGCACAACTTTGGGTACGTTAGTTTGGATGTGCTCTTGAAGACGATACATCCCTAAAGAGGGCTCGTTGGCCGCCAAATACACAGCTTCGTTGAAAGCATTCGTGACCCGAAATACTCGAGTCGGTAGATCAGCTTGAAAAGTCTCAACTAGTTTGCTCATCTCTGAGTGGCCTATATACCAGCGGGTAGTGGGGCGTGGGGAATTCTATAGACGAGCTAGTAATTACAGGTATGATTGCACGTGACGTCATCATTGAGTTTTATTGCAGTATAATAATATTATGTATACGGAAAATTAACGCCCACGCTTGGAGGACAACGCGGATTTTGTCTATGGCAAAATGTACAGAGGTCGTGTTTGCAGCTAGTTTGTCGACAAACGAAGGCTCCGCTCACTTGCGCCTTACAGTATGTTAAATAGTACCGGGTGCGCTATGACATATTTCTGTGATAGCTGGAACTCTGCTGGAGGGATGGCATAAACGGTGAGAAACACTGCTGATTAGTATAATCCTCCATAGTGGTTGTCCTCCAATGCGGCTTTTGCGCGCGCCGCCGAGTAACGTAACCGAAGTTATACGGATTCGTGCAAAGGGGCTATATTATTCGGGTGCGTGCTGGGACTGGGAAGGAGGACAACAGTAGGTCACCAATCCATACATGTAACTGGAATCCGATACGCGAGTACAGGTATTGCAACACTGGGCTCGGGGTGGCCGTGGACTGGGAATGAGGCTCTAGCATGTACGCAAAGCATGGTGCGCAAATAATATCAATAGCGCTCATAGGCATTGCTCGTTGACAATAATAATTAGCGCGTGCGCAATGATCTGCGTGCGCTCGCGAAGAAATTCGATGTAAAATGTCTACGGCCTAAGGGATGGACGGGGAGCTGGTGGTACTAATAATAATAACAGCAGAGTGATCGACCTACACCTAATGTTATGGAACGAAGAGTTTGAAACTTACAATGTAAGTCACATGGGGCTGTAGATACATTCGCGATCACGCGCAAAGAGCCCTGCCACGAGCATCAAGTTAGCGTTTATATTATGATCTTGGTGTAGCTAGATGCCAAACGCTCTACCATCATTAGAAACGCCTGGGGGGGGGGGGGGGGGGGGGGGGGGGGGGGTATATTTATGAAAGCACCTGGCCCTGTATGTAGCTACTCTATCAATAATATTATTGTGCTAAATGTACCCTATCATTAGAGAAGCATTTATTAGACTGAGTATTACAATTTTCTTTTGAGTTTTTGTTTGTTTGCAGGTCGATTTTAAATGCAATTGGTGATGTAGATGCTGTGACCAGACGATGATACATCTATGGGAAGGTGAGGGTGATTATTAAGTAATAGCTAAAAGTGACTGTGGCTAGCCTCGTCCCCAGACCCTGTCACCTTTTCATTGTTATACACACAAAAAATGGGAGGACCTTGGATCACACGAGAAGTATCACATAATGCCATTGATTATAATTCTCCATTTTTTACACTCTAACAAGCCATTGGCTGAATTTACTGAACGACGATATTATTAGTAATTAGTTTTGGGTGTTCAGATAATTAGAGCAAGTACAATACCTTCAAATTTTACTAGGATACTGTGGGGATGAACCCTCACGTTAATTTTATCATTGTAAGGGGAGAAGTTATATTAAGCTACATGAACTAGCATACAAAAGCGCTGCCAGCTACATAGCCATACATTCAAACAGTATGATGGTAATTGTGTATTATACATGTGATATTGCATGCCTGTCAGCAATTCGTACTCAGTGCTTAATTCATGTAGGCCATAATATGGTCACACACACAACTATGTATAGATGCTCGTGGCTGATGTACATGTATTCACCGACTGAAATGTGGTAAAGTCCTATGGGAACAATCAGAATGCTATTTCAACCAAGTGTAGGTAGCCGCGATACTCTATATCTTCCTACTTGGAGGCAAGAGAGAGGATAGTTTTGGGAATATCTTCACTTGTGTCACAGGGCAGAGAAAGCGAGCTGGAGAGAGTAGCAAGAACTAAGAAGAGAAAAAAATTCATTTTTCTTATTGATTTGTAATGTCACCCTTTTTTATTTTCTAACTTTTGTAGCATATACACATGTTAGAAGTGTGGTCATAGATAGCTATAGCTGCCTAGATTCTGTGTTTAAAGTGGTTATTCTGTTTTTATGTAGGATCTGCAGTGCTGGACGTGAAGTGGGGATCTACGTGCGCTTCCGTGAATACACAATGGCAATGGTGCTGTGCATGAGTGTGTGTGCATGTGCGAACGCTGAGCCTATATAGTGTACAGCAGTGCTTGATTTTTTTTACACGACATACTGTTTTTTTGTTTTCTTCTCTTACAGTGCTGATTGGTGGACTCTAGGATCTGGAGCTAGGGAGGCTGTGACGGACGAGGACCGTTGGTTTGTGTGTGTGTGTGTGTGTGTGTGTGTGTGGTAGGTGAGCATGTAGCAAGGGTGTACGTTGGGGGCTCTGCCCCTGGTTCAGTACACCCTTGATTAGTGTGTGCATGTGAGTGTAGAGTGTGAAGTGTGTGCGTGCACAGTGGCTGTTGTGTGTGCGTGTGTGTGAGTGTGCATTCTTCAATATTTTGCTGTAGTATGGCATGCAGATTGTTCCAGGAGCTGGGAGGCTGTGATGACTGACTGATGGCTGACCGGCGGGGGCCTGAGGAAAACCATTGCAGTGGTAATGTTGATTGTGTGTGTATGCATGTGTGTAGTAGGTGAGCTTGTAGCAAGGGTGTACGTTGGGGGCTCTGCCCCTGGTTCAGTACACCCTTGATTAGTGCATGTGTATGCACATGAATGTAGCTTGATAAGTGCATGCGTGCATACATGTGAGTGTAGAGGAGTGTGGAGAGTGTGTGCACAGCAGCAGTGGCTGTTGTGTATTTTAATATTTTGCTCTAGTATGGTATGCAGGGTTGTTCCAGGCAAGAATCTGCACATGGAGCGATACATAGGTGAGACGTAGTTGTAGTGTAGTGACCACACTCATCTTTTTATTCATTGTTATAGTTGTTATCTTTTTCATATCTTGTGATTTCTCACTTCTTCATTCATTATTCATATTTGGTCTTCATATTTTATTCAATGTTTGTACTGCTAATAATAATATTATTATTGTATGCTATTTCAATGACTTTTAGTAATTTCAATTGTGTGCGTGCGCATGCAATAATCACGCTAGTAATCGCGTATTGGATCGTGCGCTCCGCAATGTAATTTGAGTCCGAGTCCGCTTCAATATTCACAAACTTGAGTTTGGACTTATGGGAACAAGAATGGATGATGTTGGCCAGTACTGGACTTCTCAGGTAGTCTAAGGACGCGCGAGTTGGATCACGTGCGCGATATACATAGCACTACATTTAGTCACATGATCACGATCATGGCCATAGAGTAGGTCGCTGAGGCGGCGATGAAGACGCTTAGCTACGAAGATATCTCCGTTGCACAAAGCGAATAACGTCGATTTTAAGCCATACTGCCCGGGGGCAAGAAGAGCTGTTCAACGGGACGGGAGATATTCAGGTAAATACCCCTCCATGATCGGTACATTTATAACACGTCGTGGTATTCTAGCTTAGTAGTATGACAGATCGACTTGCCCCCGTGATATTTATTAGTTAGGCATATGAGTATTATATAAGGCCTGGAGAAACAGTCGTCCAGGCTGATCTTCACCGCCGCCTTTGGCGATTTAATCTTCAGAAGAGCCATTACTCATGACGTCACCAGGAGGCAACTAATAGTTGGGCGTGGTTATAAATTAGTTTGCGGTTAGAGAAATGGTTTTTTTGTCTATAATATTTCTTGCTTCTTAATAATAGCAAAGGATACACAATAGCCAGAAGTATATATTACGAAATGCTAAACTAAGGCTAATCGAGTGTGCACCCTGGTACATAAATACAGTGACAGAAAGGAATATATAAAAACAGGTATAGCTAAACATAATAGTTTAAAAGTCAAGTTGGGCTGCTTTTAAGAGCCAGCTTAAATGACTGGAGACTTGGGGTAAGTACTAGGTCCTCCTCTAGCGAGTTCCAAGCTCTGATGCTACTGGGGACAAATGAATTATAATAATAGTTAGTTCGTGCAAAGGGACAGTGCAGAGTTTAATTGTGCCCTGGCCAGTCTGCTTGAATGTGCCAATTGGATTTGTAGAATATCATCGGGAAAGTCACACAATCCATGAAGAATCTTATAAACTTGCACAAGCTTCAAGTGTAGTCTCCTCTCGCTCAGCATGGGGACATTTACCAGCCTAGTTAGCTCCTCATAGCCTGCATCCCAGCGATGAGAAACGAGTTTCAAGGCAAATTTCTGGACTGACTCGAGCTTGTTGACATCGTTCTGGGTGTATGGATCCCAGAGCTGACAAGCGTACTCCAAGTGGGGCCGAACAAGGCTCAAGTAAAGCTGCTTCACCGTCGAGGGAGAGGAGTGGTTATAAAATTGTCTGTAAATCAATCCAAGAATTTGTTTAGCTTTGTTGCAAATGCCCGAGATGTGTTCAGACCACGTCAATGGTTGGTCTACTTCATGATACAACTTTCTTGTCCATATCATGTTATCTTCTAGACACAAAACTAGCAAAGATACAGCTAAAATCATGAGTCTGAATGGGTGTCCCAGTCCTTAGACAACCTGAGTCGGCGTGGTCCGCGATCGGTGCCATTGTGCGCTCGGTATGCGCGCCGCCACTGAGTCGCGACTCAAACCACCGCTTCAGGATTCACAAACTTGAGTTTGGAATTATAGGAACGAGATTGGATGATGTTGGCCAGTATTGGACTCGGCGTGGTCCGCGATCGGTGATGCTCGAAGAAGTAATGATCGCGTATGTATAATATGTGATTGTGCGCTCGGTATACGCATGCGCGCCGCCACTACTTCGCGACTCAAACCAGGTCCAAACCAGTCCAAACAAGTAATTAAGTTTTGTATAGATTTGAACAATTCAAGGTGTGGAAACCAATTACAGCCAGTCAAAACATACAATTAGCCCTTGACTGGATGATTCAGAGAGAGGAGTATTTAAAGAGCAGCAAAAGCCAGCATTGTCATTCAACTAAACTAACTGTTCATCCTTCATCTCAGCTGTACTGTGTCTTCATCTCTGCCAACTGTTGCTAGTGCTAGTGTTCTTCAATTGGAAGGATCTACTGCATTGTTGGGATCTTGGCTGTACTGTGTCTTCATCCTTCATCTCGGCTGTACTGTGTCTTCATCGTTCATCTCGGCTGTACTGTGTCTTCATCCTTCATCTCAGCTGTACTGTGTCTTCATCCTTCATCTCAGCTGTACTGTGTCTTCATCTCTGCCAACTGTTGCTAGCGCTCTTCTATTGGAAGGATCTACTGCATTGTTGGGATCTTGGCTGTACTGTGTCTTCATCCTTCATCTCGGCTGTACTGTGTCTTCATTGTTCATCTCGGCTGTACTGTGTCTTCATCCTTCATCTCAGCTGTACTGTGTCTTCATCCTTCATCTCAGCTGTACTGTGTCTTCATCTCTGCCAACTGTTGCTAGCGCTCTTCAATTGGAAGGATCTACTGCATTGTTGGGATCTTGGCTGTACTGTGTCTTCATCTCTACCACCTATTGCTGGTGTTCTTTAATTGGAATGATCCTACTGACTGGATTGTTTGGAATTTCTACTGGTGCACATTGTTGGATTGAGGTAAGTTCTTTTGCATGACTTTATTGTCTATTTACTGGTACATATGGTGCATGGTGCTGGCTTAAGACTCTTGTCCACTGATTTGTTGTGCTTCTACTGGTGCATGGTGCTAGCTTGAGGCCTTTCCACTGAATCTTGGTATGCTTATACTCTGGTGCATATGGTGTTGGCTTGTGTGTGTGTGTGTGTGTGATGTGTGTTTGGAGCACAGCTTTAGAGTTTGTGTGTGTACTAACTCACCTTCACTGGATTAGGCTCATATTACTTTGTGTATGCTAATGTTAAATATATCCATTGAGTTTATCACGTATATATATTTTTTATTCAGAGATTTTTGGGAGTTGCTATCTACTGGTTGTTGGTGTAGCCTCTTGTGTCTCCAGCCTGAGACGAGCCTTGGTCAACTGCTTTGTCCTCCACTCTTGTTGGGATCGCTGCCCCTGCATTAACGGTATGTGGAGCCGTCGGATGTTGGTGGTGTGAACAACTAGGGTGTAGCGTGATGCACTTGACCATGGCCCGTCAATGGATTGTGATGAACTGCTGTTTTCCTCTCTTGCACATGACTTTGACTCAACTTTACTAGATTATATTGTATGCATGCATATTTTTAATTTATGGATTTTTCTGCGCTGCGCTTCATCTAGGCCCCTTAATAATCAAATTTTCCCCGCGTTGATCTTCAACACGCAAAGACTTAGTTTAATATGGGAGGATATGGGGATATTTTTGTGTGACTAGTGAGATAGACACAAACAAGCTTAATAGACATGACAAAAGTAACTGTTCAGCGTAGTGTCTGTGTCATGCTCTCGCCTACAAATCTGTGGAGACTATAGAAACTGTGGTCCTAGGTTCGAGCCCAGCACGGGGGGTTTGGGGGGCCAAAACATGGGGGGCGCATAAGTATGGTTCTGCGCATAAGTATTGGGTCGAGCAATAAGTATTGGGTCGAGCAATAAGTATTGGGTCGAGCAATAAGTATTGGGTCGAGCAATAAGTATTGGGTCGAGCAATAAGTATTGGGTCGAGCAATAAGTATTGGGTCGAGCAATAAGTATTGGGTCGAGCAATAAGTATTGGGTCGAGCAATAAGTATTGGGTCGAGCAATAAGTATTGGGTCGAGCAATAAGTATTGGGTCGAGCAATAAGTATTGGGTCGAGCAATAAGTATTGGGTCGAGCAATAAGTATTGGGTCGAGCAATAAGTATTGGGTCGAGCAATAAGTATTGGGTCGAGCAATAAGTATTGGGTCGAGCAATAAGTATTGGGTCGAGCAATAAGTATTGGGTCGAGCAATAAGTATTGGGTCGAGCAATAAGTATTGGGTCGAGCAATAAGTATTGGGTCGAGCAATAAGTATTGGGTCGAGCAATAAGTATTGGGTCGAGCAATAAGTATTGGGTCGAGCAATAAGTATTGGGTCGAGCAATAAGTATTGGGTCGAGCAATAAGTATTGGGTCGAGCAATAAGTATTGGGTCGAGCAATAAGTATTGGGTTTGGGTTTGGGTTTGGGTTTGGGTTCGGTTTGGGTTCGGTTCGGGTTCGGGTTTGGGTTTGGGTTCGGGTTTGGGTTTGGGTTCGGGTTTGGGTTTGGGTTCGGGTTCGGGTTCGGGTTTGGGTTTGGGTTTGGGTTCGGGTTCGGGTTCGGTTTGGGTTCGGGTTCGGGTTCGGTTCGGGTTCGGTTTGGGTTTGGGTTTGGGTTCGGGTTTGGGTTTGGGTTCGGGTTCGGGTTCGGGTTCGGGTTTGGGTTTGGGTTTGGGTTTGGGTTTGGGTTTGGGTTTGGGTTTGGGTTTGGGTTTGGGTTTGGGTTTGGGTTTGGGTTTGGGTTTGGGTTTGGGTTTGGGTTTGGGTTTGGGTTTGGGTTTGGGTTTGGGTTTGGGTTTGGGTTTGGGTTTGGGTTTGGGTTTGGGTTTGGGTTTGGGTTTGGGTTTGGGTTTGGGTTTGGGTTTGGGTTTGGGTTTGGGTTTGGGTTTGGGTTTGGGTTTGGGTTTGGGTTTGGGTTTGGGTTTGGGTTTGGGTTTGGGTTTGGGTTTGGGTTTGGGTTTGGGTTTGGGTTTGGGTTTGGGTTTGGGTTTGGGTTTGGGTTTGGGTTTGGGTTTGGGTTTGGGTTTGGGTTTGGGTTTGGGTTTGGGTTTGGGTTTGGGTTTGGGTTTGGGTTTGGGTTTGGGTTTGGGTTTGGGTTTGGGTTTGGGTTTGGGTTTGGGTTTGGGTTTGGGTTTGGGTTTGGGTTTGGGTTTGGGTTTGGGTTTGGGTTTGGGTTTGGGTTTGGGTTTGGGTTTGGGTTTGGGTTTGGGTTTGGGTTTGGGTTTGGGTTTGGGTTTGGGTTTGGGTTTGGGTTTGGGTTTGGGTTTGGTTTGGGTTTGGGGTTTGGGTTTGGGTTTGGGTTTGGGTTTGGGTTTGGGTTTGGGTTTGGGTTTGGGTTGGGTTTGGGTTTGGGTTTGGGTTTGGGTTTGG